>CM067211.1:24544104-25744104 GCA_034190965.1 Prunus campanulata
TAGCTGAAGGACATAAACGGCGGTGCAGTGAATGTAGGAAGACTGATCATGATAGACGGAGTTGTCCAAAACTTGTGAGCGGGTAAGTGAATATGTAATTGTCTGGGTTTGAATTTTATACAAGAAATGCTGTTGACTTGTTTCTTTGTTTCGATGTTGCAGCTCTTCATCTTCCGACGCAGAAGTTGGTGCTGCAGTTGATGAGAATTTGCAGCCCAATCAGAGCACGCAGGACAGGGAACCTACTATGACAAAGTCATTTATGCAAGAGTTTGATTTCCTTTACGGTCCCGGAGTTTGAATATTTGTTGATACCAATTTGCGTCTTTTTGGAAACCATCTGGAACCGTTAGTGAATCTTATGTAAGTGCCTCATGTTGATACTGAACTAAGGTATGTGAAAAGCAACAGTGAAACCGCCCAAAAACAAAGTAACTTTTGTATTCGATAATTATTAAGTGTCAAACGCATATTGCATGACTTACATTCGACCCCCTGGAAAAAAAAAGTACATTAAAGTAAACAATAAGTTTGGATATCCATCCTAGAGTTTGGTGTTTTCAGAACGTGGAGCCAGTGTTTGAAAGGATTCGTTTGGGATTCATGCAATGTGGGTAACGTTTTATACACCTTTGCAATGGTTGCAAGAAAAATGAAATATGTAGGTAAGGGAATCTTGAAACCATCACTGTGTGTCAGCAAGGGAATCTTGAAACCATCAATATGTGCCAGTAATGTGTCAAAGAACCGAATATCTGTGTCAGATAATCTTGAAAAAATTTATCGACCTACCGACAATTTTTGAAACCAAAAATTTGAGCACTATTAGTAACTGAACTCTACTAATCCAGTAGTTAGTGATCGAAGAAATAAGATTGAACTCTGGTAAGAACATAGAACCCAAGGCTGTGATAGCAGATTTAAACCCGAATAAGTTGCACGTAAGTCAGATCGGGCATAAACATGTAAACACAAACCCAGATCTGGCATTAACAAAAAACAAACAAGTGAATAACGATTGCCTAGCGATTGATATGGCTACCAGCCGTCATTATTGTTGGCTTTTGTTGGTTGGTGGCCTAGCTCTGGTGGGTGTACACCACCGGAGATGATTTGCTGTGTAGCAGACGGAGTTATGGCGTCCCAGTCAATATGTTTGTGGACATCTGTAGCGAACTGGCGGAATTGCTCAAATCCTTCGTTGAAAGCCACAGACATTGCCTGCCTATGCTTGTCGCCTCCTTTGTGGATGCTCAAAGATTCGTACGTAGCATCGTCCAGGGTCATTTGCAAATCCTCTGCTTTGTGCTTTCTTCTTTGGCCACGAATTCTGTGCTTCTCTTTTCTGTAACGCACTTTGTTCACTTGGCGTGTCAAATACGCCAACTTCTGCTCAGCTCCGACACACTTTTGAGTCCAATAATGGACCAAGGAGGAGTCGTGTTTGTTTGTGTCTGATAAATCACGGTCATAGACTGGCCGAAGGGACCTCCCTCGGCCTTAGCACCTATTCATGAACCAAAACGTGGCGTTTCGTCATGTGCTTTGTCTTCCCAAAGACAAAGGAAAAGTTGTGAAGGCATAGTCATCTCAGCCTTTCAATCGCGGTATCATCAGGCCGAGGCCGAAGGACGAAGGGGACACGGTCGAAGATATTATACTTAAATCACCACGTGGCAGCAGGGTCCCACGCTTCATTTAATGAAGTAACGCCTCGGACTAGCAAACCCACTAGCTGCAAAAAGGCATTTAATGCACGAGGGAAGAAGGGAAGTGACTAAAGTCAGGATTTGGTGACAGAAATCAAAGTGGTTAGGCGCAAACATACTTACAAATATTCTCACAACTTGAGGTCAGATCACCAACCACCAAACCAGGGCATTAAATGCGTTCCCACGGCCAGTAGCGCAGAACCTACTATCAGGGCGGCGGTCGAGATTTACCGGGATTTATGGGGTCACACCACCATGCTTCATAACCCCAAATGTCGATTGGACCACCCACTTGTTCTGATCAGGCTCCACTATGTAGATTTTCAGCCTCGATTACTCCTCCAGAGCTCTTCCTATAAATACCAAGCTCAAGCTACATTCAAAGGGTTGAAACACCAAACCAAAGCCTCCCACGGAGCAAATTATATTTTCCTGTAATGCACTTTCAATACCTTTACTTGCTTTCCTAGGAATAGTGATAGATTGTAAGGAAAATCCATTCATCAATATATCATACGACCCTTGATTTTCAAGGCGCCGGAGCACCGTCTCTGTTACCATCTCATCCACCTCATATGTCATACGACCGTCGCTCTTCGAGCAACGCGCCGGAGCACTGCCCAAAATCCACCACCAACACCACTACTAAACGGCCTTGTAGCTCAGGCCGTGAACCTGGCGGCCGAGATCAGTTCCTCTCTCGGCCACAATCGTTTGATTAAGAGTCGAATTCAAACAGGCGCATCACCTAAAACATCTTATCCGAACCATATCACCATCTCGACGCACGGTAGACCGTGCTGGCACTCCCGCGCACAATCGCACCGCATCTAAAAGAAGGACGCCACGTGTTAACGCATATCCCCTCGGCCCGGAACACCAGGCCGTGAGATTTGCGAAGCCAACAGTGTTCCAGTTTGTTCTTCATATCATTTATTTCCACAGCAGGATCATCGGAGTCACCCTTGCTTGCCGAGGAGGTTGGAAGTGGCAGCGGTGGTAGAGGGGGCCTTGGATAATCGGGGGCATATTCCCATGACCCATCGGAGTCCCCCTGATTTGCATTGCCGTCTGAACTGGTTGACATGTTGACAAATCTTCAGTTTCTTCAGATTGGGGGATTCATTGTATGCACAAAACACAACTCCAAAGAAGAGTCAGGAAGAAAACAAGATGTTGATTTACGGCAATGAGTATCCCATAGCCATATGACACCGTTTATATATGATGTCCTGGAGTATTCCGCAGTTTGTTTTATCTGTTTTTCCCATCTGTCACATCAGTTTTGTTTTTTTATTCAGTAATGAGAGTATTTGATTTAGGTTGAATTCGGATTAAAGCCTCGTATTAATCATAGATAGCATACACATGAATTTTGAATTTTCAACTTTCAATGAGGTGGTAGCATTTGTCGAATTATTATCCCGATTTTTGCAAAGGAAGGATGAGAGAATGGTCACTGATGTGCACGTGTGCACCTACCCAAGGTTGATGCGGTCAGGTCCCGCCATGTGACACACAGAATATTATTATTGTTATTTCATTGGTCATATATTATATATTTCACACGAATAAGCAAACCTCATATTACCATTTTAGGAACAACAACTCCATATAAGAGATCCAATCAATGTTAAAAACTATCCCATTCCTTTTAGGCATTTTGTAAAGAGAAATTGAATATGTTGACAGAAAATAATGTAAACAGACTTCAATTAAAGCATACCCATTTAGCTTTACAAAAGTACGCATAATCAACCAAAAGCAGTTTCCCATATTTTTCACTCGCTCTTTCTTCATGTTTTACAGCTTGGATACATACAAGATACCATCTGAAGTGTCCAAAGCAAAATGGTTACACCTTCAGGAGCGCACACAAACTTGGAACAAAAGCAGTCAAAATGAACATTTACGCATTTTTTCCAAACAAACTTACTGAAAATAATGAAAATAAACGTTGTCCAGCGACGGTTTACTCCATGGTGATTCCGTCCCAGTTGTAGCTTGGGACAACACATTTTGCATACTCTCGGAACAGGTCAAATCCTTTACGTGCTTCTGCTTCCCTCATCTGCACTGCCTCATTCGACCCCCTGAACCTTCGACAACCTTTTCCTTTCGCAAGCCTAACCCTCAGTTTCATTAGTTTGACTGATTGAAGGTGTAGTTTCGCTTAACTTTTCCCCTTCCCCAATGTTTCTTCATACCATCTTGGACGTATCTTTTGACGTTTTATTTCAGTCTTCAACGCATCGTACCGCATCTGGCCGATACGACCTGCATCATCGTGCTCCTCAGATGAAAAGTTGATGGATTTCGCAGGTCCTACAGGAACATCTTCAGCGTTCTTATTCTTGTGTGGCACCACTTACGGTTTATGGGTTTAGGGTTCAGGGTTTATGCTCAATGATTAATTCATTATAGTAGATTTGCAAACACTTCTTCATATTTCATAGCTGTCCGGATTAGAAAATTACAAAATATATACTTGAAAAGCCAAAACAGAACACAATTTATAAATATATACTTGAAATAGCTGGAAGATTTCCAGACGCAAAAAGTTTCTTACTTCTTCATCACTTGAACTGCCAAATTCAGAAATGATAGAACTAACAACAGTAGGAGGATCTTTTTAATGCCCTTCACTATACAGATGACTTCAGCATATGCATTAAGTTCCTTCACATCCAGCTAGTTTTCAATTTGAGATTCAGTTGGCATGTTGCCTCTAGTCACCCATTCATACCCACTACACGTTGTAGCTCCCTAAAAAAACGTAAGAAAGTTACATTTTTCATTTTCGGATTACAATGTCAGACCCAATTCTTCTACTCTGTAGCAGTTTTCGTTGGCTTAGGCAATGGCCGATCTGAGTTAGTGTTATTGGCTTAGGGAAGATAATACTTACATATGTTGTGAAGCACTTCCAATACGGTCTGGCCATATTCCTTTCAGATTTGGAAATTAGCATAACCATCTCAGCATTGCAGTTCCGACACCTCTTTCCTTGAGTGTTTATTGAAGAATTCAACATGGCTTTTCCCAGAAGGGAAAATGAAGATAATAGAAGATGACAACCCTGCCAAAAATTTGCCCAAAACCCCCAATTAATTTTCCTTAAAATCAGAAAAGGAATTGTAATTTATTTTTTGGGGAGAACTAATATGGAGTTTCAAGTTTGAATTGTCCTGTTTTGGTTGTAACAATCCGTGTCTGTGAGCGGCAAATTCAAAATTAGCAGGAATGTTTTTTTTTTTGGTTGTTAACCCTAACCCATGAGCGGGAAAGAAAAGCATTGGTTTAATATTTTTTAACCCTAAGCACTAGACAGTAAACCCTAAACCGTAGGCGGCAAACCCCTACACCCTTGAAGTCGTTTAAAAATTGAATATTTCAGTGGAAACGATCACAAAATAGTAAAACTGGCGAGTGGCGGCATGAGAATGCGCCGCGTGGCGGTCATGCTTGCAGCTCCCCACTCCAGCGCCTCCACCTGGCATTTCTTGTATATTTTATTCAGTTTTTTTCCCAAAAATCGTAAAAAATGCATGAAAATTATGGAAAAATTGAGAAATTTCCTAACTCTGTGTGGGGATGAATACTTCATACGGAAAGTACAAACCCTGGTTTAGGAGCGAGTGAAAAATAAAATTTGGGAACCAACCCTACATTCGGATGATGCAAATGAAAACCCTAAGACACTTTGTAAACCCCATACTCTCATATGTTCAATCACATTAATCCCGTATCCAAATTTGTTTGTCCTGCCCTTTTTCCGGATATGTCATCGAAGGAAATCTCGTCCCGATCGCTGAGGAATTTTTCGGGATTTTTTCACCTTCAATTTCGATTTTTAATTGAATATTTAAGTGGAAACGATTAAAAAAATATAAAAACTGGCATGTGGCGGCATGGGAGCGCACCGCGTGGCGGTCAGGCTTGCAGCTCCCCACTCCAGTGCCTCCACTTGACATTTCTTGTATATTTTATTCAGTTTTTTTTTCCCAAAAATCGTTAAAAATGCAAGAAAATTAAGGAAAAAAATTGGGAAATTTCCTAACTCTGTGTGGGGATGAATACTTCGTTAGGAGTTTTGGGTTAATATTTGGCAAAATGTTTTTTGTGAAAATTGATATGTAATCCTTGATGTTAGTGAAAAGGGATTTCCGTACTATGGGATTCAATATTTTTTTTGTTTGGTGCAGAAATCCTAAAAATTGCTGGACAAATCCGAAAATAGTGGGGAAATGTCGTAGATGGTTATAATCAAATTGGGAAAAACCCTCCACTTAATTCGTAGATCCACATTGCGATGTTTAAATAATTATGTTAGTGAAAAGGGATTACCAAATGACTTAATTACACTTCTGTTTTGTTGCAAATATAGTTTCAAATGCAGGACAAATCAGGAAATTAGGGGGATTTTTTTGGAGTATTTATGGGATCATCAGAGTATCTTAGAAGATCAAGGATGTGTCAGACATCCACTTGTCAACGAAGTGACTGAAAGGATAATCCCTTTTCGGGTTGACAACACGCAACCTCCCTGCCATATGCCTGTCTGTCATCTTTAACGAATGACTGTTTGGGGGATATGAACCAGCAATTCCCCATTTGAGACTACTTACTGAAACAATATAGGACCCAAAACCATAAACAGACTTCAAATAAAAACAATTCAAAGTTCACACAGTTTCACCTTTACATCAAAACACTAAAAACCAAAAGCACAATTTATTAATAAATCACTTATCATACCATGTATATAGACCTTAAACCCACCCAGTGATCAACTGGAGTTCGCGCTGGATGCAAAACAGCTCCCTCTTCCATTTGCAGGGTTCACAGCAGTTCCAAGCATCTACGTTGTGCCAGTCTTCTTCCCAGCGGTCCCATAACTGATACCACTCCCGATTACCCTCACAGTGAATGCAGTCTTGTAAAAATCGTTCGTCTGCAGTAAACTTTTGAAGCATAGGAGGAGTCACGGTGCCACACATTGTATACCGACGCAGTCGATTGCTTATTGAATCCCTGCAAGCTTGCCTGTTCAGTTTCTTCATTTTGCTGAGATGGCACAAAAACTCCATCGCATTCTCCTTGCCCTCGCTAGGGTTCAACAGCCCTAGCAAGCCAACAAGGTAGGAGGCTTCACTACTACAAAAAGTGAAAAAGACGACCAGAAAAAGACGACGGCAGAACATAAAATCGTCGTTGTATTTAACAAGACGACGGTAACAAAAAAACCGTCGTGGATAAGTGCCTTAACAACTAAAAAATGGAGGTACTGTTGAATATTTTTAAAAGACGATGCACACAAATAAAAAAGCGTCGTCTTTTTAAAAAGGTTTTCTTCAGAGTTAAAATCTGACCAAAAAACAACGACAGCAGGTATGAATCCACCGACGTAGAACATAAAGACGACAGTTCACCAAAAAACCTGCCGTGTTAACTCCTAACTAAACACGACCAACTGTTCTTAGTCCGCGTCGTATAATATAATGGAATCCACGTTGGTATACTACGACGGTGCCTTCTCTGTAAACCGCCGTCTTAATTTTTATTTCTTTTTAAGATTAATTATTTTTTAATTTTGGTTGCCTACGAAAATTAAAATGAGATCCCAAGAGGTATGATATCTTACCATTGAGATCTTTGGATCCTGATCATAATCGAACCACCAAAGTGAGAAAGACAATATTTTAAATACACAAAATCCAAAAAGAAACCAGAACTGACCACTGCAAACCAGAACTGATCATAATCGAACCACCAAACTGACCACTGCAAACTTTGAAAAAGACAATGTTTTGAAAGTTAATGATGTGTGCGTTTTGGTGTCTTTGAGATACACCAAAACGCATACATCATTAACATCCAAATTATTATCTTTGAGATGTGAGAGAGAGTGATGATGTATGTGTGTATGTGAGAGAGGAAGACGAGCCTCCAGAGAGATCAGAAGAACTTGGAACCCTAAATGAAAAGTGAAACTGAAAGAAAGAGTCAAATTTATACAATAAATCTTTTAAACTCACGGCGGTCCTTATACACATACCGCCGTCTAATTGTAAAAAACCACGTCGGTTATTCTTTAATGGAATCCACGTCGTATAATTTTATGGAATCCACGTCGTATAATGTAATGTAATCCACGTCGGTATATTACAAAAAAATGACGTGTTAAATAATATACCATGACGCGAGAGATTAATTTATCGACTTATTATTTTGGAGTGTACTACTACGGTACCTACAACACTAATGTCGTAATTATTTACCACGTCCTAAGTTCAAATTACCGTCGTATTTTTTCTATTTATACGTCTGCCTTCTCTGTAAACCGCCATCTTATTTTTATAGCTTTTTAAAATTAATTAATTTTTCTTTTATTTTGGTAATATCTTTCTTAACACAAAACAAAATTTAATTCTCAATCCTCAACAACATTTTCATCTTAAAAGGCAAATCTCTTAAATATTGATCAATATTTACACAATATATGTACACAAATTAGGCAAATACATCATGGTTTCTTTTCTGCCTTCACCCTCAGCTTGTTCAACTGTTTCTTCCTCTCATATGCAAGCTGGGTCCTCTCCTTCCTCTTGTTCTCAAGCTCCTGCACAGCCACAGATCAATATCTAATAATTTCAGAAAATCAAAATCAACAAAGTGTGAAAAGCTCACTTTAGAGCATCAGGAATGACCATCCTCTTTATCTTATCATAAGGAGCATCAGGAACACCCTTGTATGCCTTCAAATGGGCAAGTGCGGCTGCAAACCCATGCTTGGTCTTGTGAGGAATCATTATGCAAACCCATTTGCTTTCAGAAAGACAATTTTTTAGAATTTGATGAGACAGAGCAAAGGGCAAGAAGAAGTTGGAACCCTAATTAAAAACTGAGAGTTAAAAAACGAGTGAAAAAAATCATATTTAAACAAATTATCGTAAATATCCACGTCGGTTCTAATATAAATAGCGACGTCATATTTTGATAATCAACGTCAGTTTAGATAAACAAGCGCTGTCATAACTGCATCGGAAATCCAAAAGTCATTTGGCGCGTATTAAAAAGAGAACGATGTCGTTTTCAGAACCCCAAAGTAACCACGTCGGTTTATTAAAATACATAGTCGTTGAATTTCGAAGTACAACGTCAGTTTAGATAAAAAAGCGCCGTCATAACCACATCGGAATTCCAAAGGTCGTTCGGCAGTTGTGATAACCACATCAGTTCTGAATTATGTACCGTCGTTATAACTAAATAATACTGCAGTTTTTTAATAAAACCGTCATTGTATTGAACTCTGGGAAAATATATAAACTTTTCATCACCTGACCTAATGTTCTACGGTTTTCTCTCACCGATAAAATATCGCAGTTTCCCTCTCATTTCCCAAAAGCAGCATCATCGTCTGAATCTTTGTCTTCGTCTCCAAATCACCATCTTCGTCTTCGTCTTCGTCGGAAGGAAACTTTATTTACACGCCAAAGGTTTTTTCTCACTCTCTTCCCTTTTTTTTACATTTCATTTGAATGCCGTCTTTGTCTGGAAACAAGATTCTGTCAAATTGAGGAAATCTTTCACTGGTTTTGATTAAATTCATAAGTCCATACTCTCACGACGACAAAAGACGACAGTTCTATCTTGTTTGCGACGATAGAATGGACACACCACGACGATGTTCTATCTTTGTCTGGAAACCGTCGTCTTGTGGGAGAAGAACAGTCGTTTTGTGTTTGATGTTGTAAATTTTAAACCATGTCGGTTCTTAGGATGAGTAACCAACGTAGTGTATACACATTTACGTCATGAACGATATAAAACCGTCGTCTTATTTCCATACATGGTCTGAGAGACTGTTTAATAGGACGTTGCTGTTTTAGTGTTACCGTCGTGGTGTTCTATTTACGACGACGGTGTTGTTTTACAACCGTTGTCCTAATGAGATATCACGGCTGTATATTTAGGACGTTGTTTCTTTATTATTACGTCGTTTCTATTTAATAACCGACGTTGTTTTCCTTGCAGATTAATTAAAAATGGTTTCGAAATCTCAAAACAAGGAAGCTCAAGCGTCTGAGGCCAAATCAGCTTCAAAGGCACAAGGGGATGAAGCCAAATCAGTTTCAAAGGCTCAAGTGGAAGAAGAAAAATCAACTCAAAGCAAACCCAAGAAGAGGATGAGATTTTCCTCAACCTCCGAGAAAGACTCGATCACAGCCACATTTGTTGAGGAGCCAAAATCTGGCCGCGGTATCAGCACAATGAGCCGTGTTGTGAAGAGGAAAATTCAGAAGGTTAAGCCTGTGGTTGAGTTCAATAAAAAGGGCAGACCACATGGCAAGGCTGCTATTGAGATGCAGTCTTACATTGGTGTTTTGGCAGGCACCAGAGTCCCTCTTGTCGACAAGAAATGGATTCAATTGCCCAAGGACGTGAAGGAGCAGATTTGGGAAGCTATTCAAATGTCCTATGTTATTGGGGATGAGTACAAGAACATGGTCTTGTCGTTTGCCGCCAAAAACTGGAAGGATTTCAAGTATAACGTAACTAGGTAGTATATCCTTCCATTCGCACATGACAAGGAGAAGTTAAAAGAAACCCCTGCGCTTTATAAGTTCATAGAGAAATCGCAATGGGATGCCTTTGTAGCTTCAAGGTTAACCCTAGATTTTGAGGCTGTGCATACTGAGCAGAAACAGAGGAGGGAGAAATTGGAGTACAACCATAGGTTGTCTAGAAAAGGGTTTGTTGGTTTAGAGGACCAATTGGTAGAAACCATGCCCGATATTGAAGAAATCGATCGAGCTGTTCTATGGAAAAAGGCAAGAGAAGATAAAACAGGAAATATCCCTGATCCAAAGGTTGCAGAGAAGGCAAAAATAATCGTAAGTCTCACTAACTCTGTTCTAAATTTGAAAAACAGAGTGTTTTATTCTGGTATAGACGTCATACGTTTAAATAAGCAACGTTATAAAATAAACACCACGACGGGTTTAATTTACCGCCGTTTAAAAATGAATAGGACGTCGGTTTTTGAATAAAGTAGACGTCTAGATAGACTTAATTAAAATTTAATCGAGTTTTTCACTTCTTCATTAAAATTTATGACGGTTTTATCTTATCTAGACGTTAGAATGTTTATACAACGACGGTAATTTTGTGCAGCCGTATGAAATTAAGTCCTACGTCTGTTTGTTCTATAGTCCGTCGTCTTACTTTAAATACTACGACGGTCTTTGATTTATGTTTTAATCTGTTTTATTTTGAATATACGACGGGTTTTTATCTATTGACGTTTAAAGTATGAACAATGACTGTATTTAAATACTGACGTGTTAAATTAATGCTACGCCAGTAATTGAATAAAACCGTAGTTGTTTATAATTTACAGCGTCGGTTTATTTATCTGTTTAACACCCTGCTCAGTTTCTAACAATCTCTCTTTCTCTCTTTTAGGATGATTTGCAAAAGCAAGTCTCCGAAGGCACTCTGACTGTCTCCGGGACCAATGATGTCTTGACTCTTGCTTTGGGAACCCCCGAGCATGATGGGAGAGTCAGAGGAGTTGGTGCTGGCATTTCCCCAACTCAGTTCTTCAATTTGCTGAAACAGCAGAGAGTGAAATTGGGTGACAAATTGAAGGAAAGTGTGAGGGAGGCAGTTAGAGAAGAGACCTTAAGGATTGAGGCGAAGTCAAGGGAAACTATAATGGAAGCAGTAAGAGCAGAGAGGGAGGCTATGTTGGCATATTTCCGTCAACTAGTTCCTAATTTTAATCCCAGCCAGATGCTCAAAACCCCAATTTCTCCAATTACTTTACCCCCTCAAGATCAAAGCCCAAAAAATCCAATGTCTGATAAGGCAAGCTGCTCTAGGGCCACTGGTATCAGACCCCTAGCTTTGGAATTAGAAGATCCAAAGCCTGAAGTTGATACTGCTGGAAAACAGAAAGAGGACATGGTAAAATCTCTGCTATTTTCTATTTCTGCCTTTTAAATTTTAAATAGACGTCGCTCTTTTTAATATCTGACATTAAAATTTAAAATAACGATGGTATATATTTACCGACGTTTTAAAACAATTATATGTCTGTTTCTTACAATAAGCGTCGTGTTTAGTTAAATACCACGACGCTTTTACTTGTTTTGCAAATTATTGGACATTAAAAATAACGACTGTGTTTTTTGCCGTCGTTTAACTCTTTTATAAACCGTCGTCTATTTTATGATTCCATTAACTACTTTTTAATTAGACGACCTTTCTATAGTGTAGCAACGTTATAAATTACACACAACGACGGTTATGTATTTACCGACGTGTATAATCTTTCCTCCGTCAATATTTACTAGAAACCGTCGTTTATATTATATACCACGTCTGTTTTTTATGTTTATTTAGAGTCGTTTATTTTAGTTCACACACAAACTAACTTATATTTCTTTATTTATTTCTTGTAACAAGATCTCTCAAAGCTAGACATGCCACCTCCTCTGTTAGCCTTATGCCAACATGTCCAGACCAAGTTGTTGCCTACTAACGAGGCTCTGACTGTTCACATGCCCAAGGAAGTGTTTGGCTTTGAGCATGATACCTTCCTCTTACCTGATGATACTTTGTAGTTTGGTTTCATGGTTGAGATTGGAACCACAGTGATATCAGTATACATGAGGTAATTCTAGAAATCCCATTTTGTTTTACATTTCCCTTTCTTTTAAATTAAAATCTCATTTAATTGACTTTCATATATTTAGGTTCCTATTTGACTATTTAAAAATGGCAAATATGGTAAACCTTGTTGGCCTCGTGGACCCTGGGCTAGTCAGCTCTCAATCTGGAACTATATCAGACTGAATAAAACACTTGTCAAGTCGCCTGAAAACAGCAGTTGGGAATCAATTTTTCTTGGTCCCTTATAATCCAGGGTTAGTACCATTTAAAGTATTTTCCTAAGCTTGTAATATTTTTCTTTGTAGTACTATTTAACCTATATGAATCATTATGTGCAGGGGTCATTGGGTGATGGTAATTGTGAGACCAACAACGGAGACTGCCTATTACATGAATTCACTGCCAAAACGCATGGTTGACGACGACATGAAAAATATAGTGAATATGTAAGTTGATTTCTTCTGATCTAAGATTTTTTTTTCCTTTAAAGTATTTAAATATACGACGGTTTTTAATAATACCGACGTTATAATGAAAATATAACGACGGTAAGTTATTACCGATGTGTTAAAGAATTTATTAAGTCAGTATTGTCTTAAAAACGTCGTGTTAATTTAACTACCACGTCGTGTGGGTTTTATTTAAGAACGTTTTAATTTTTTCTGTTCAATTTTTGTTATACGACGTTTTACTCTTACCGACGTTATAATGTTACACAACGACGGTAATTTTTTACCGCCATTTGAAACAAAATATCACGTCATTTTTTTAAAAACTTCGTCGTTTTGACTGATTTACCACGACGGTTACTATTTGTATTTAAATTTTTTGTTTTGTCATTAACACCCTTTATTTTCTTGTAATAGGTCAATTAAAATGTTTAACATTCATATAAACAAAAATTCACGTAAACAACAGGCCATTTGGAAAAATTTACACGGCACTCCTGAACAACCAACAAGTGTAGAGTCTGGCTATTACGTGATGCGATTCATGAGAGATATAATTCATGATCCAGACCTAAATTTCGAGAAGAAGGTAAAATGCAAAATTTTAGATATACTTTCTTTATTTTACTACGTCAGATTTTTGTTTAAAACCATCGTTTGTATCTTTATAACACATCGGTGTTTTTTGTTTATTTTGCAGTTTGAAAAGAAAAAAGATAAAGTTCAGTATAAACAAGAGGATATTGACGAAGTTAAGCATGAATGGGCAGAATTCGTGAACAACTTATTACCGAAGAATAACTGATGTACATAAATATTTATGAACAATGTTTAGGTTTATTTTAGTTTATTTAAAATGTACATAAATATTTTTGTTGTAATCAAGAAAACAACCATAAAAAAAAATTATATTTTTTTTATTAAAACTTGTTTAGTTCCCAAAAACCGACGTCTGGTTCTAATTTACACGTCTCATATGAATACACAATGGTCGTCTTGCTGTAACTGGAAATATAACATCGACGGAAATTCTTAAAAACGACATGTAATAGTCATAAATACGACGGTTTATAATTAATTCATCTTGTATAGATGAATTTTGTACTGATATACTACGTTGGTTAGTATAACCATATCGACGTTTTAATAATATACAAAGGCGGTTATTCTTAAACATTTGACGTTGTATAGATAAACAACGTTGGTTATCTACAATAAATTGACGTGGTAATACAATAATCCACGTCGGTTATCCAAAAAAAGACGTTGTTTTCTATTCGTTTCGACGTCGAAAAATTATATAACGTCAGTTTGTGATGTTTAACGTCGTTGTAAAATAATACAACGTCGGCTAGGTCATTTTCATTTAATTTTTAATGACTTTTATATTTTATTTAATTCCATATTAAATTCAAAACTAAATCCAAAAATTAAACTGAAAACTACCAAGCACTCATTGAAATATTGTCTCTATCCTAAAGCTTTAAAAATTATAATTTTAGAAATATTTTTTTATTGTATTTAATTACTAATATTAATAATATATTCAAAACAAAATCCGAAAAATGTACCGGCAAATTATATGCACTGATTGAGACAATATCTTGCCCGTTAAGGCCTGAAAAATGTAATTTTAGTTTTCAAAGTTCAAATGATAAAAAAATTCAAACAAATTTAGAGACAAAGTTTATGTGACCCTAAAGTTTACATAACATAACATAACCCTTAAGTTTATGTGATCCATTGGTGCCCATAAATTCAAAATTACAAAATCCATATTTTAGCCTACTATTGTAGAAGACATTTTTGTAAGGAGTCCATAGCAATTTTTGGTTCATTTTTCTCATACTTGTGTATTTTTTTTAAAATTATTGTAAAATTTAGGGTTTAGGGTTTAGGATTTAGGGTTTTTTGAAACGACGCCGGTTTTCTCCCGCTGTTTTTGGTCAACTACATAAACCAAGACTAATTGAATTTGGTCTACGACGTCGGTTATTAAATAGCGACGTCCTTATGTAGGAACCGCCATTGTAAGTAAGAATTAGATGTCCATATAAGTATTGACCGTCGTCTTTGAAAAATGCGGTACTTTAAAATTTTTGACCGCGACCTAAAATTTTCAGAATTTCCCTTTAACCCTCAAATAATTCATTCTCTCTCTTCAACATAAATTTGTCTGAAAGTTTTCGCTCTCTCTCAAGCAGTTCTCTCAACTCTCTCGATCTCAATATCCATGTAAGTACAACTCTAGTCCCTTTAACCCTAATTCTCTCAGCTCTCTCTCAAGCTTTTGTTATATTCTCTCAGCTCTCTCTCATCAAAGCATTGGGTACGTAGATTCTCCAAGCTCTCTCTTAAAGCATTGGATACATAGATTCTCCAAGCTCTCTCTCAAGCAATTGTTATATTCTCGCAGCTCTCTCTCAATATCCATGTAAGTACAACCCTAGTCCCTTTAACCCTAATCTCTTCTTAAATCCATTAATGTTTTCGTTGGTAGCTATGGGTTCTTAATTGGTAGCTATATTAGGGTTCTTTTATGTTTTGGTGTTTGTATTCTTGTAATAATTACTTTCTGTTTGGGTTCTTTTATGTTTGTTTGGCCATGGTTTCTTGGAAAAGGAATGGGGATGGGAGATTTAAGCTGTTTTTTTTTTTAACTACGACGATGGTTGACTGATCAAACCGTCGTCCAAATGTTTATTATATGTCGGTTGTTCATTTACTCCCGTCGTCTGAGTTTTAAGCCGCAACTGGTAGCCTAAAGACGACTATTTCTCCATTAAACGTCGTCTTTAGGCTACCAGAACCCGTACAAATTTTCGGGTTTGGGTATCTTAATGACGACGGTGACTATAGATGCCGTCGTCTGAATTTATGTTAAACGACGATTATTTTGTTCAAACCGTCGTCTTGTCCATGTTTTATATTTAATTTTCATTTTGTTCTCTGCTATTTGAATGAGGTAGTGTTTCATTGCTGGTCTTTCCACTTTAATATATATATATGAATTTTATAGAGTGTGAGATGGATAAGTCATGGATGCATGCGGATAGAAGATCGAAGGCATATGAGTTAGGGGTGGAAGGATCTTGGAAATACAACTGAGATTCGTTGTCCATGTGTTAAATGTGGGAATATTTGATTGTTTGGGGTTATACTTTAATGGAATTGACCAAAGCTATAAGATTTGGACATGGCACGGAGAACCTTGGGAATGGTCTACCAATGCTAGTAGAAATGTGGAAGAAGATGAGCAAAGTAGGTTTAGTTATGTTTCTGAAGAATTAGGGATGGATGATACTGATTTTGCCAATATTGGATCTGATCCTTATGAGTTTGCCAATGTGATTGGGGATGGCGATGAACCCTTGTACCCTAGTTGCAGTAAGTACACGAAGTTGTCAGCTTTGGTGAAGTTATATAATTTGAAAGCAAAACATGGGATTAGTGATGTTTGCTTTATAGAATTATTGATACTTCAAGGAGAATTGCTTCCAGAAGGAAATACACTACCTTCCTCTGTGTACGAGGCAAAAAAGACTTTGTCTGCTTTAGGGATGAGTTATGAGAAAATCCACGCATGTCCCAATGACTGCATTTTGTATCGGAAGGAGTATGAGGATGCAACTAATTGTCCTACTTGTGGTATCTCAAGGTGGAAGGAAACCAAAGATGGGTTCTTGAAAGAGGGTGTGGCAGCGAAGGTGGTGTGGTATTTTCCTCCAATTCCAAGGTTTAAAAGGATGTTTCAATCACATAAGACAGCTAAGACTTTGGCTTCGCATGCTGCAAGAAAATCAGTTGACGGTCATATGTCTCATCCAGCGGATTCCCCGTCTTGGAAACTTGTTGATAAAAAATGGGTCGACTTTGGTAATGAGCCAAGAAATTTGAGATTGGCTCTCTCATCTGATGGATTCAATCCCCACAGTTCTTTAAGTAGCAGATACAGTTGTTGGCCAGTTATGTTAGTTACATATAATCTCCAACCATAGCTATGCATGAAGCGAAAGTTCATGATGTTGACCTTACTGATTTCCAGTCCTAAACAGCCTGGAAATGATATAGACGTCTACTTAGAGCCTTTGATTGATGATTTGAAATCTCTGTGGGATGGGATTAGAGGAGTGTATGATGCCCACATAGGAGAATACTTTACACTCAGAGGTGTATTACTGTGGACAATTAATGATTTTCCTGCCTATGGAAACTTATCTGGTTGTGTCGTTAAAGGATATAAAGCTTGTCCAATATGCCGCGATGATACACCTAGTCATAGGTTGAAAAATGGCCATAAAATTTGTTACATTGGGCATAGAAAGTGGTTACCAATCAATCATCCATATAGGAGGCAACGTGCAGCTTTTAATGGGAAACCTGAATATGACATGCCTCTCGAGCCATTAACCGGAGAAGAAGTGTTGCATATGGTTGATGATATTAATTACATATGGGGCTCGAAAAATGGGGGAAGTGTTGGTGAGAATGATGGTGACAGAGTTTGTTGGAAGAAGAAATCAAAATTCTTTGATCTCGAGTATTGGAAATACCTCCCTATGAGGCATGCCCTAGATGTTATGCACTTTGAGAAGAATGTTTGCGATAGTATCATTGGTACATTGCTAGAGATCCCTGGAAAAAATAAAGATGGGATTGCTGCTCGGTTAGACTTATTGAACATGGGGGTAAAAATTGATTTGCAACCCGAGTATGGAGAAAGACGTACTCGCTTGCCTCCAGGGCCTTGGAATTTGTCAAGAGCAGAGAAGAGAGCGGTTTGCAATTCTTTTTATGGTATGAAGGTTCCTGAAGGTTATTCTTCAAATATAAAAAATCTTGTATCTTTAAAAGATTCAAGACTTCTTGGCCTTAAATCTCATGATTGTCATACCTTGATGCAACAATTGCTCCCTGTGGCAATTCGTTCTGTTTTGGAGAAGCCTGCAAGGTATGCAATAACTCGATTGTGCTTCTTCTTCAATGCTATATGTGCAAAGACGGTAAATGTTTCCAAGCTAGATAAGTTGGAAGAAGATGTTGTAGTTACTTTGTGTTTGCTTGAGAAGTACTTTCCCCCTTCATTCTTTGATATCATGGTTCATCTAGTAGTACATCTTGTCAGAGAAGTTTGTCTATGTGGGCCAGTATATTTTAGATGGATGTATCCGTTTGAAAGATATATGAAAGTGCTAAAGGGGTATGTTCAGAATCGTACTCATCCCGAAGGTTGCATTGCTGAGCGGTATATAGCTGAAGAAGCTGTAGAGTTTTGTACCGAGCATTTATCTGATGTTAGTACAGTTGGAGTGCCTTCAAGCTAGAAGATGAGAGTTTCAAAGCCATTATCAGGTTGCACAATGAGCTTAGTTGATCTGGACTTGTTGAACCAGGCACATCTATATGTCTTGGAGAATACGGAGGAAGTCCTACCTTATATCGAGTACGTATGAGTTTAATTTTTCATATGTAGCCATTTTAAATGTTATTACTCCTTATGTTTATCTTATATACAAGGGACCGTAATGCGTGATTTTTTCGTGTCAATTGTAGGGAACATATGATCCACATCAAGACCACTTATCCAAAATTTAGAAAGAGAACAAAGTGGCTACAAGATAAGCACAATAGCACTTTCATTCAATGGCTACACTTTAAGGTATATATGTTATTGAATGACATATTGAACTTATTTTAATTTTCTTTCTTTCTATATATATGTTAGATTGAATTAAGATATAAGTTTAATTTGCAGGTTCAAAGTGAACTTAATGGGGAAGACAATAATGGCGTATCAGAAAATTTGAGATGGTTAGCAGCTGGTCCAAGCATGGCAGTGCCATCATATAGGAGCTGTCTTATTAATGATGTCAAATTTAACACCAAGGCACAAGATGATGTGCGAACTGTCCAAAATAGTGGAGTTTATTTACTTGCACATACTATGCAAGTTGCTAGTGCCAAGGATAAAAACCCTACTGTCTCCAATATGGGTTTTTATGGGGTTATTCAAGAAATTTGGGACCTTGACTACCAAGAGTTTAGAATCCCAGTCTTGAGGTGTGATTGGATATATAACACTTCGGGCCTTGTAGTCGACGAACTTGGATTTACCCTTGTAGATCTGAGTAAAATTGGACATAGGAATGACCAATTTGTTATGGCTTCTCAAGTCAAACAAGTATTTTATGTTGACGACCCAATGCATCGTGGTTGGTCGGTAGTGTTATCAATGCCTAATAGAGAATATAATGATGTTATTGCTGATGATGTGCTAGGTGATATTAGAATTGAGTGTGAGCCATTTACTAGAGGGATACCAAATGTTGACACATTTGATGACCTAGTGGGTGAGTTTGGGAGTGAGAATATTAGAGATGGGTGTGAAGATATATGGATTGATTGATTGTTGTAATGTATGACATTAGTTATGCAGTTAATTGTATGACATTAATTCATAGCTCTGTATATCATTTTAATTCCGATCACATTTTCATTCTGCAGGCTTTGGGCATGACAAATCAAAAATTAAAAATAATGGGTTAAAGCTTAAAATATGACGGTCAAGTTACAAAAATCGCAAAAAGAGGCGACTACAAAACAACCAACGTCGGGGTTTCACAACCGACGTGGAATGAGAACACAAAAATGAATTAAAAACCGCCATTTGAAAAAGAATTAAAATTAATTTCAAAACGGTTAATAAATATTTAAAACAACGAAGGTAAATAAAATAATCAAGGACGAACAATAAAGTATAACACGACGGCAGAGCTCAAACCGACGAATTTACGGATATAATCAATTGATGATTAACGTCGTAAAAACAGTGTTGCACGTCAGTTATAATTAAACAATTGACGTCTATGAGAATACACACGTCAAAAAAGGTTATAAAAGAGACTTAACAAAGACTAGCCACGTCATGGAACAAATAAATAACCGACGTAGTAAGGATATAACAACGTCAAAGAATTGAATTCTTGAGACATAGTAAAGTCTAACCATGACCTTTATTTTACAATAACCGATGTCAAATCCATAATTCAAGGCGTTTCGTTATTTCATAACGACGGTTAGGCTAAAAGCAATGACGTCTCAGAGATTACACACGTCTAAGTGGCTCACAAAAGAGACTTTTAAAATGCCAACCACGTCAAAGTCTATAAACACCGACGTTGTAAATATCTAACAACGTCCTAAAATGTGACTCCTAGGCCATAGTAAATGGATTAAACATGACAAGTATTTTAATTAACCGACGTGTAATATTAAATCCACGTCGTTTATTTCTCTGTTAAAGCTGTCAAAATAATTTTCAACGTCTGTCCAAGTAAATATATGCCATGTTAAATCTTGAAGACGTCACTTTTTTTGACAAAAGTGATGTCTAATTTACCATGTTATATGTTTTAGACGTCAGTTTTTTTATTTAGTGAACATAGTATTTATTAACCACGACGGTTTTTATGTTTTACACGTCATTTTTTTTAATTAGAGACGTTGATAAAAATATTTACGTCGGGTTTGTAGTTGTTTTTGACATTTAACATTATTTAAACGTCTGTGTTTTACTAAAACCGCCGTCTAATATAGTCGAATGTTGTCTTTTTATGCTTTTATGTATGAAGTAGACGTCGGTTTTAGTTTTTTTTATAACGTGTAATATATTAACCACGTCGGTTATTTGCCGTCGTTATTTTATGTGTTAAAAGAAGGCGGTCGATTTCACGTCGGTTTGTAAACCTGATACATGACGGTGGATTCCCGTCGTCTGTTTCGTTTTTTGTAGTAGTGCTTCCTTATGCCCTGCCATAGCCGCCACCTGTAGGTTCTTCAGCGCCTCATCATCATTCTTCAGGAAGAAGTCCTGAATAGCTTCTCTGTAAATGATTTCTGGATTGTTATGTTCTTTGCACTTTTGCAAGAACTTAACAATTTTGCCTTCATCTTCACCGTACCAGTCCTCATGCCAATGGTACTTGTCTACTGACACGGTTGTCCAAACCTTAGGATCATTCAGCATTTGTTGAAATAACTTGCATGTTCCCGCCATGCTGTACAGATCTTCAGAGGAGTGCTATGCAACCGCGAGCAGCACCTTAAACCATGCCAAATGTGGAATATCCATCTTCGTTGTTGGAGAAGAGGGACTGGAAAGGGTCTGTGGAGAAGAGAACTGAAAAGGGTCTGTGGAGAAGAGGGACTGAAAAGGGTCTGTGGAGGTTGTAGTAATAAAGGTGTCGTTTGGGGACGAAGAAGGAAGTGCCGCATATAAACCCAACCGGCGTGACCCACTTGACAATGGACGAAGACAAGGGTTTAGATCAGTTTAAATTATATTATTCGTTTCCCAGGCGGTGTGAGTGAAACGACAATTGACAGTTATCACTGAAGCTGGAGGGACTGAATTGGTTTCGCGCACTCCCATATTGAGAGCATTTATGATACCATTTGTCACCGGCAGCAGTCACAAAATTATAAATGCTTTTCGTGATAATTATTATGCTAAAATCACATCACCACTTTTGAAGCAAATGTGATACTTAATTTGTCTGCTTATCACCTGTAAAGAAAATGAAACAACTGTGTCTGATACTAATAATGCAAATATGACATCACCACGGAAATTAGGTATCTCAAGTGGTGGCTCCCCAGTCCAAGTGAACAAATTAATGTTGGCGGGAAAATTAGTAAGGGGACTGTTGTATAAATAACAAAGTTATATATTGTACCTCACATTGCACCACCAGTTGGTCCAAACAACCCTCAACTCACTATGGGTTCACCTACAAAAATCCCCCCCATACTTATAACAACTCCACCAAAAAATGCAGACCCTATCTCACACAAGAATAAGAACGCTGAATATGTTCCTGCAGGACCTGCGAAATCCATCAACTTTTCATCTGAGGACCACGATGATGCAGGTCGTATCGGCCAGATGTGGTACGATGCGTTGTTGACTGAAATAAAACCTCAGAAGATACGTCTAAGATGGTATGAAAAAACATTGGGGAAGGAGAAAAGTCAAGCGAAATTACACCTTCGATCAGTCAAACTAATGAAACTGAGGGTTAGGCTTGCGAAAGGAAAAGGTTGTCAAAGGTTCAGGGGGTCGAATGAGGCAGTGTAGATGAGGGAAGCAGAAGCACGTAAAGGGTTTGACCTGTTCCGACAGTATGCAAAATGTGTTGTCCCAAGCTACAACTGGGACGGAATCACCATGGAGTAAACCGTCGCTGGACAACGTTCATTTTCGTTATTTTCAGTCAGTTTGTTTGGAAAAACATGCCTAAAAGTTCATTTTGACTGCATTTGTTCCAACTTTGTGTGCGCTCCTGAACGTATAACCACTTTGCTTTGGACACTTCAGATGGTATCTTATATGTATCCAAGCTGTAAGATGTGAAGAAAGAGCGAGTGAAAAATATGGGAAACTGCTTTTGGTTGATTATGCGTACTTTTGTAAAGCTAAATGGGTATGCTTTAATTGAAGTTTGTTTACATTATTTTATGTCAACATATTGAATTTCTCTTTACAAAATGCCTAAAAGGAATGGGATAGTTTTTAGCATTGATTGGATCTCTTATATGGAGTTGTTGTTCCTAAAATGGTAATATGAGGTTTGCTTATTTGTGTGAAATATATAATTTGACCAAGGAAATAACAATAGTAATATTTTGTGTGTCATTTGAAAGGATAAGACTAATTTTTCCCAATATTTAGATACGAAGCATAAGTTATTTTTCCCAATGAACAAACTCTTGTTTATGATGCAACTCCCCCTTTTGACTTAAAATTAAAGAATAAGATATTTTTAGTGGGTTCAAATACAACCTGTACACAACCGTCAACACATGTTGTTGATACTATGCTGAACCATAAACCGTAAATGGTGCCACACTTGTTTTCAAAAGTGGTTTAGGTACCATTTAATTAGTTATTTCATGATATATTGTTATTTTCTTATTTAGGTAGTTTTAGGATATCTTTTATTATTTATGTGTGATTTTATAATTAATGAGTTTACTTTTGGACCAAGTCGCGTTGGTGCCCAAGTCTTGTAAAGCCTATAAATAAGGCTAATGTAATAGTTGTAGGGGAGTTTATGTTGATGATTAATGAAATAGTTTATTTGTGGCATGGATTTGCTACGATATATGTGAGTTTGCACTAGCCCTAGATTTCGGTGCTCGTGTCATGTGTGTGGTTGGTGACCTATGTCCGGACCCCAATTCCCATCAGTATGGGGGGGATTTTCGTAGGTGACCCCATGGTAAGTTGAGGGTTGTTTGGACCAACTGGTGGTGCAATGTGAGGTTAAATATATCACTTTGTTATTTATACAGCAATCCCCTTACTAATTTTACCTGCCAAAATTAATTTGTTCACTTTGACTGGGGAGCGGCCACTTTAGATACCTACTTTCCGTGGTGATGTCATATTTGCATTATTAGTATCAGATACACTAGTTTCATTTTCTTTACAGGTGATAATCAGACAAATTAAGTATCATATTTGCAGAGATTTAAGTGTTCACGCGGCGCGGTTGAAATGTAAGTTACCTTGAGAACGTATGCTGTCATATTTGCATTATCAGTATCATAAACACAGTTTTCTTTTTCTGTACTGGTGATACGCGTTCATATTTAGTTCCATATTTGGCAAGAAGCAACTGCTTAGTTGTTAATGTTAAAATGCAAGTTACCTTCACTCGTTCTGATGTCATTTTTGCATTATTAGTATCATATACACTGTGATCATTTACTTTACTGTTAATGGTGCGTTGATATTTAGTTTCAAGGTTGGCAAAATGAAACTGATTACTTGGTCATGTTCAAATGTAACTAAGTCATTTGCTTCATAAGTGGTGATGTGATTTTAGCATAATAATTATGACGAAAAGCATTTATAATTTTGTGACTATTGCCGGTGACAAGTAGAGCTCGAGAAACCAATTCAGTCCCTCCAGCTTCAGCGATAACTGTCAATTGTCGTTTCACTCACACCGCTTGGGAAACGAATAATATAATTTAAACTGATCTAAACCCTTGTCTTCGTCCATTGTCAAGTGGGTCACGCCGGTTGGGTTTATATGCGACACTTCCTTCTTCATCCCCAAACGACACCTTGATTATTAAAACCTCCATAGACCCTTTTCAGTCCCTCTTCTCCACAGACCCTTTTCAGTCCTCTTCTCCAACAACGAAGATGGATATTCCACATTTGGCATGGTTTAAAGTGCTGCTCGTGGTTGCAAAGCAATCCTCTGAAGATCTGTACAACATGGTGGCAACCTGCAAGTTATTTAAAGAAATGCTCAACGATCCTGAGGTTTGGACAACGGTGTCAGTGGATAAGTACCAGTGGCATCAGGACTGGTACCCAAGTGAGGAAGGCAAAATTGTTGAGTTCTTGCAAAAGTGCAAAGAACATAACAATCCAGAAATGATTTACAGAGAAGCTATTCATGACTTCTTCCTATTGAAAGATGATGAGGGCATGAAGAACCTGCGGGTGGCGGCTATGGCAGGGCATGAGAAAGCCTCCTACCTTGTTGGCTTGCTAGGGCTGTTGAACCCTAGCGAGGGCAAGGAGAATGCGATGGAGTTTTTGTGCCATCTCAGCGAAACGAAGAAACTGAACATGAAAGCTTGCAGGGATTCAATAAGCTTGCGACTGGGTCGGTATACAATGTTTGGCACCAAAACTCCTCCTCTGCTTGAAAAGTTTACTGCAGACGAAGATTTTTTTCAAGACTGCATTGACTGTGAGGGTAATCGGGAGTGGTATTAGTTCGGGGACCGCAGTGCCGAAGACTGGGCCAACATAGATGCTTGGAACTGCTGTGAACCCTGCAAATGGAAGAGGGAGCTGTTCTGCATCCAACGCGAACTCTACTTGATGACTACTTTTGATATATAAGTCTATATACATGGTATGATAGGTGTTGTATTAAAAAATTGTGCTTTTGGTTTTTAGGTTTTTTATGTAAAGGTGAAATTGTGTGAACTTTGTATTGTTTTTATTTGAAGTTTGTTTATGGTTTTGGGTCCTATATCGTTTCAATAAGTGGTCTCACATGTGGAATTGCTGGTTCATATCCCCCTAACAATCATTCGTTAAAGATGACAGACATGCATATGGCAGGGAGGTTGCGTGTTGTCAACCCGAAAAGGAATTATCCTTTCAGTCACTTTGTTGACAAGTGGATGTCTGACACATCCTTGATCTTCTAAGATACTCTGATGATCCCTTAAATACCCCGAAAAAATCCCCCTAATTTCCTGATTTGTCCTGCATTTGAAACTATATTTGCAACAAAACAGAAGTGTAATTAAGTCATCCGGTAATCCCTTTTCACTAACATAATTATTTAAATATCGCAATGTGGATCTACGAATTAAGTGGAGGGTTTTTCCCAATTTGATTATAACCATTTACGACATTTCCTCATTATTTTCGGATTTGTCCAGCAATTTTTAGGATTTCTGCACCAAACAAAAAAAATATTGAATCCCATAGTACGGAAATCCCTTTTCACTAACATCAAGAATTACATATCAATTTTCACAAAAAAATTTTTGCCAAATATTAACCCAAAACTCCTGACGAAGTATTTATCCCCACACAGAGTTAGAAAATTTCCCAATTTTTTCCTTAATTTTCCTGCATTTTTAATGATTTTTGGGAAAAAAACTGAATAAAATATACAAGAAATGCCAAGTGGAGGCGCTGGAGTGGGGAGTTGCAAGCCTGACCGCCACGCGGTGCGCTCCCATGCCGCCACACACCAGTTTTTATATTTTTTAATCGTTTCCACTTAAATATTCAATTAAAAATCGAAATTGAAGGTGAAAAAATCCCGAAAAATTCCTCAGCGATTGGGACGAGATTTCCTTCGATGACATATCCGGAAAAAGGGCAGGACAAACAAATTTGGATACGGGATTAATGTGATCGAACATATGAGAGTGTGGGGTTTACAAAGTGTATTAGGGTTTTCATTTGCATCATCCGAATGTAGGGTTGGTTCCCAAATTTTATTTTTCACTCACTCCTAAACCAGGGTTTGTACTTTCTGTATGAAGTATTCATCCCCACACAGAGTTAGGAAATTTCCCGATTTTTTCTTTAATTTTCCTGTATTTTTAACGATTTTTGGGAAAAAAACTGAATAAAATATACAAGAAATGCCAAGTGGAGGCCCTGGAGTGGGGAGCTGCAAGCCTGACTGCCACGCGGCTCATTCTCATGCCGCCACTCGCCAGTTTTTCTATTTTCTAATCGTTTCCACTTAAATATTCAATTTTTAAACGACTTCAAGGGTGTAGGGGCTTGCCGCGTACGGTTTAGGGTTTACTGTCGAATGCTTAGGGTTAAAAAATATTAAACCAATGCTTTTCTTTCCCACTCATGGGTTAGGGTTAACAAAAAAAAAACATTCCTGCAAATTTTGAATTTGCCGCTCACAGTCACGGATTGTTACGACCAAAACAGGACAATTCAAACTTGAAACTCCATATTAGTTCTCCCCAAAAAATAAAATACCATTCCTTTTCAGATTTTAGGGAAAATTATTTGGGGGTTTTGAGCAAATTTTTGGAAGGGTTGTCATCTTCTGTTATCTTCATTTTCCCTTCTGGGAAAAGCCATGTCGAATTCTTCAACAAACACTCAAGGAAAGAGGTGTCGGCACTGCAATGCTGAGATGGTTATGCTAATTTCCAAATCTGAAAGGAATATGGGCAGACCGTATTGGAAGTGCTTCACAACATATGTAAGTATTATCTTCCCTAAGCCAATAACACTAACTCAAATCGGCCATTGCCTAAGCCAATGAAAACTGCTATAGAGTAGAAGAATTGGGTCTGACATTGTAATCCGAAAATGAAAAATGTAACTTTATTATGTTTTTTTAGGGAGCTACAAGGTGTAGTGGCTATGAATGGGTGACTGGAGGCAACATGCCAACTGAATCTCAAATTGAAAACCAGCTGGATGTGAAGGAACTTAATGCATATGCTTAAGTTATCCGTATAGTGAAGGGCATTAAAAATATCCTCCTACTGTTGTTAGTTCTATCATTTCTGAATTTGGCAGTTCAAGTGATGAAGAAGTAAGAAACTTTTTGCGTCTGGAAATCTTCAAGCAATTTCAAGTATATATTTATAAATTGTGTTCTGTTTTGGCTTTTCAAGTATATATTTTGTAATTTTCTAATCCTGACAGCTATGAAATATGAAGAAGTGTTTGCAAATCTACTATTATGAATTAAACATTGAGCATAATTAGGAAATGAATTTTTGAACATTTGATACGCCTGCATCTTGACCTTCACAATCTTGTTTGCCGTAAACAAGAAACATTCCTATTTATTCCACATTTGAAAACACAGTGTGGCACCATTTACGGTTTATGGTTCAACATAGTATCAACAACATGTGTTGACGGTTTCGTACAGGTTGTATTTGAACCCAATAAAAATAACTTATTCTTTAATTTTAAGTCAAAAGGGGTAGTTGGATCATAAAGAAGAGTTTGTTCATCAACAAGTAAGACTCAAAACTACCTTTTCAAAACCTTCGTACAAACGGGAAGGATGCCCTCAAGCATGCGAAGAAAGCTTTTCGAGCTTCCCTTATATGATAGAAAGGTTAGTTCTCTATCTCGCGAATTGAGCCAATACCAAGCTATATGAATTTCTTCAGTTCAACTACTGTTACCTACATAATTACAAACTGCCCACCTAGTGAAATGAAGTTTGCAAGTTCGTATACTACACCCACCCAGTTATGTCATATTGCCTCTCCTAATTAAGCACACGCGTTAATATCCCTGCAACAACTGCACAGCGAGCTTCAACCGATACAAGGGCATGGCATGATGGGAAATATTGGCTAGTTCTACATTTGAGGTCAGAAACTCGCAGTATTTGAAAATGTACATCCCACAGTTGCCCCTGAAACATAGCGAAGCAGCTGTCATTCATTGTACAACAAAAGCGCACTTTCATAACACAATGTGTTTAGGTCGAATATGACTCACCCGCCTACTTGTTGGGGGGGGGGGGGTGCATCCATAACGCGACTAACTGGCCACTCAGTTTTAAGAAGTAGACCGTCGCCAATATATCCAGCTTCGTGTAACAACCGGGGCAGTATTTTGGACATCGGCTGCACAGCCCGTTGGATGGCTTGAGTTGTGCACAGATCTACTTTTGAATCATATACCCTTATCTCACACTCTTTTAAATCGATAATAAGTAAGATCCAGTGCTTCTACCTTTCTAGGTTGAAGGGCAAAAAAACTTGATTCACAGACCCCCATGATTTAGCCAACTTATGCCCTTCACCCTTCACCAATCCCACTAGACCATTGTTGTGCTTCCTCTCCTCCTTTCCAATATACGACTTCATTTGCGTGTAATCTAGGGCAACACATTTCTGCCTAGTGGCACACGAGTTATGCATCATAACGGATACGGAATTTCAAAACAAACAATGCTTATGAAATAATACAGACCTAAAAAGTGGTGTCCTGTATCGTCCAGTCAGAACCCGCCCACTTGCTAGACCTGCTGTGCCGCTCCCGTAGCAAATGCATGGCCATGTCAATGTTCTACATAAAAGGTTTGTTTCCATTATTAAATCAATCAATTACTACATAGCAAGGGCTTATCGACAAAATCCCAAATCAATCAATGCTTACCGAGTCATCCAACCAACCGTCCTTGGTCAGCAACCGAACAAAGAAGTTATGCGAACCTTCCATAGCTTCGTCTCCACATAACCGCACATGTGAACTATATTTGTCAATCATTGTTATTATCAATTCCGTTTCACCAGTGACTCAATAGGTAATCATCATAAACCATTTACATTTCACTAAGGACGGGCAAAGGGAACTTACTTTACTTCTTGTCCCCATTCCCAGCAGAATTTTGCCACCTCCAGAAGGGAATCACGAGGAACAGGCCTTAGGGGGTAAGCAATTGGGTCCTTCGAAATATTGGGAATCTCCCGACCTTGCCATGGAGTTTCCCTTACCACTGCCCTTGGCCTCTTCGTCACAGGACCAACCGTCCGACTCCTTCCCTGACCCCTCTTTCGCCCCACCCCAACTATAACAACTTCGCCACATTCACCCTCCGCAGTGGACATGTCAATCTTTCGAGGAGGATTCGTAAGGAATTTAACAAGGGTGACACACACCACATCTGGATCATCCCAATTTATATCCGGGGTTGTATATTGCACCTCTTCTTTCGCATTTTGTACACACTCCTCTCTCGATTCGGCTACCCCACCTGTTGGCATCGCAAATCTCACGGCCTGGTGTTCCGGGCCGAGGGGATATGCGTTAACACGTGGCGTCCTTCTTTTGGATGCGGTGCAGTTGTGTGCGGGCGTGCCAGCACGGTCTACCGTGCGTTGAGATGGTGATGTGGTTTGGATAAGATGTTTAAGTGATGCGCTTGTTTGAATTCGACTCCTAATCAAATGATTGTGGCCGAGAGAGGAACTGATCTCGGCCGCCAGGTTCACTGCCTAAGCTACAAGGCCTTTTAGTGGTGGTGTTGGTGGTGGGTTTTGGGCGGTGCTCCGGCGCATTGCTCGGGGAGCGACGGTCGTATGATATATAGGGTGGATGAGATGGTAACAGAGATGGTGCTCCGGCGCCTTCAAAATCAAGGGTCGTATGATATATTGATGAATGGGTTTTCCTTATAATCTATCACTACTCCTAGGAAAGCAAGTAAAGGTATTGAAAGTGCATTACAAGAAAATATAATTTGCTCCGTGGGAGGCTTTGGTTTGGTGTTTGAACCCTTTGAATGTAGCTTGAGCTTGGTATTTATAGGAAGAGCTCCGGAGGGGTAATCGAGGCTGAAAATCTGCATAGTGGAGCCTGATCAGAACAAGTGGGTGGTCCAATCGACATTTGGGATCGTGAAGCATGGTGGTGTGACCCCATAAATCCAGGTAAATGTCGGCCGCCGCCCTGATCGTGGGTTCTGCTTTACTGGCCGTGGGAACGCATTTAATGCCCTGGTTTGGTGGTTGGTGATCTGACCTCAAGTTGTAAGAATATTTGTAAGTATGTTTGCGCCTAACCACTCTGATTTCTGTCACTAAATCCTGACTTTAGTCACTTCCCTTCTTCCATCGTGCATTAAATGCCTTTTTGCGGCTAGTGGGTTTGCTAGTCAGAGGCGTTACTTCATTAAATGAAGCGTGGGACCTTGCTGCCACGTGGCGATTTAACTCTAATATCTTAGGCCGTGTCCCCTTCGTCCTTCGGCCTCGGCCTGATGATACCGCGGTTGCAAGGCCGAGATGATTATGCCTTCACAACTTTTCCTTTGTCTTTGGGAAGACAAAGCACATGACGAAACGCCACGTTTTGGTTCATGAATAGGTGCTAAGGCTGAGGGAGGTCCCTTCGGCCAGTCTATGGCCGTGATTTATCAGGCACAAACACCACCTTCCTCGGTTTTATCACTCTCCTCTCTCGATTCGGATACTCCACCTTCCTCGGTTTTATCACTATCCTCTCTAGCATCCTCAGTCTCATGTCTCTCCTCTCCAGCATCCTCAGTCTTATGTCTCTCCTCTCCATCATCCTCAGTCTTAAGTCTCTCCTCTCCATCATACTCACTCTTCCTAGCAATTAATTCATAAGCCCAAATCTACAACAAATAGATTATCAAAGTCAGTACTTAGTTACGAACTTAAATTTTACAAACACTAATTTTGAACTAAATCATACCTGGAAAGCATAGCTCAATCCCTTTATATTCCATGCAGGTCTGTTAATTCTTTTAGACTTCTCATCCTCCACGTTTTTCTTCCCTTTTCTCACTGAACTTCGCACCGCCTTTTTTTGCTTTTTCTCCCCTTTCCCCTGCCCATCCTTGTCTTCATCTCTCTCTTTCTTCCCGGGAACAAACAACAGAGAATCTTGCAGACACTTAAATGATATAGATCCCCACGGATATTTGTTGAATTCATCAATTTTATGAACCGAATGTAAGTAGTCCTCATTTATCTATATATTTTGGGGTCTACCCATTATCACAAACTCCACAAAATACAGCAGTCCCAATTTGAACGAGTCCTCGCTTCCTCTTTCGGACTTTAGGAATGCATTTTCTAAGTCCTGGCCAGTAATGTGACTCCTGTTGGTAAAATGCGCTTTCATAAATCGCTTATGATTTTCCCTAGCAGACGTTATGTCAGGCTCGCTTCCACATTTGAGACCACTTATCAAACAAAAATCCTTTACACTGAATTGAGCAACGTTGGACCCTATTGCATAACTAAGGCCCATCATGCCCTTCACACCAAGTCCTCCGACTCGCCGAAGTGCCAGACCATGCACAATTTGACCACTAAATGCAATTTTATGGAGTCTCAATAGGTGCCTAAAACAGCTCTCTCTAAATCTTTCCATAAGCGACTAACTGAAATGCGCCCCAAAATTACACAGGACTATTTGCGCCACACACAGATTATTCACCCGCGCAGAATAGACCTCTGACTCCGGGAAACAAAGCTCAAACTCACAATCCATTTTATACTTGCAAAAGACACCTTTTGCTTAAGAAACTGAACTGATACGTGCTGACAATATTATGACCACATTAACATGCAGAAGTGATACCTACTCACAATATTATCTACACATTTTTAAATCTACAAACACTATTTTCAACACATTACATAATTGATACCTACTAACAGAATCTTCAACATATCAAGTTACAAAACTGATACACTATTTTCAACACATTAAGATACATAATTTCACCTACAAACACTAATTTCAACAAATTCAGATACAGAATTGATACCTACTACAAGATGCATTGCTCCTTATGCATCCCAAATCATCTCATATTCAGAGTTAAGATTCAATTTTCTCCTATGCGTTCTACTTCAACTGGCACTTATTATTATTTGTTTGCCAAGCCCCATTAAATCCCTAAAATTATGCCCAACACTCACATCACTACATGCCCAAAGCAGGATACAATAAGGAACAGATGAAGATTCCTCGAATTTTACGAAAACACAACAAACAACCAGAATGCAAACAAAAATACGAAGTACAACACACAACACAAATTACTCAGGCCAATTTATATTTTTGCAAACACTCCGTACAGAGACAGACTACTCTTACCCAGAAAATGAAAGCCCTCAAATCCTCCCTAAAGTCCTAAAGCAATTTCAATTAAGTGAATGCAGTATAACATGCAAACTTTAATATCAAAGAGAGGGAGGAAATTCGACAGAAACATACCGATTTAGACGTTCAGATGAGAATTACTCGATCACGGAGGTTCTGCCACAACAGAAGAGCAAGTCAAAAAGAAACAGTACACCAAGGAGTTTCTGTGAGAAGAGATGAGGAATAGAGAACTTGATGTCTGGTAGGTATTTGGGTGTTATGACTAGGGTTCATTCATAACTCCATTGATAAGAAAGGCGCCACTGTCAGGAATAAGAAAGGTGCGATTTTTTCGAACCAGGCTCGACCTGACACCTCTGTTAAGGGGAAATTGCAGCCTACCCTAATGCACCGTAAGCTCGCTTTTTCTCTTCAACCGTTCAGATGCATTTCATTGGCTGCGATTTATTCTTATATAATGTTCTCACATAAGCGTTCTCACCTGATCCGAGTTGTATGTAGCCCTCCCTTTTTTTTTTTAACAGTTTGTGTAGCCCACTCTTGGAAATGAGTTTTGGGGATTTTGGGCCATATTTGAGGATATAAGGCCATCTCCAACCATGGGCTATATCCCAAATATAGCCCTAAAATAATGCAAAACCCATATTCAACCATGGGCTAAACAAAATTTTGGCCAAATTTAGAGGGAATCAGGTCACATTTAGCCCAGCTTTAGCTTAGACCAAATTTTTTGTGGGCCCCATGCATGTGCTTAGGAAGAAAATAAATTATCAAGTGTGGGTAAGAGCACAAATCATCTCGTGCAAATGCATATCCAATAGCCAATAATAAAAGCGCTGACGTCATCGATATATTTTTAAAAGCATTTTTAAATGTTTTCAATTCGTGTTGTTTAAGAAAAATTTATAAAAAAATTATTGGTCATGACCGTTGGAGGTCAGACCATTGAAACCCAACCATTTTATTTATTTATTTTTAGATGTGGTCACCTTTTTAAATGTTTTCAATTCGTAAAAAAATTATAAAATATTACAGGTCATGACCATTGGAGGTCAGACCATTGAAACCCATCCTTTTTATTTTTTATTTATAAATGTGGTCACCTTTTTAAATGTTTTCAAGTGTTGTTTAAAAAAAATTATAAAAAATTCTTGATCATGAAATATTGTCTCTAAATAGTTGTTTAATTAAATTAAACAATACATAGTTGTGGAATGTATGAGTGTTGTACCATAGTTTTTCTCAAAATAATAAAATATGAAGGATCCTAAAATATAGCCCTGCATTGCTGGAGATGGAAAAATTTAGCCCTTCACTATTCTTTAAAAAATTAATATTTTGGAGGGCTAAATATTTAGCCTTGGACTACATTTAGCCCTATGACTGGAGATGACCTAACCCTCATTTAGAGATGGCCTAAGCCAATTGGTTAAGGTAGTGTGTACGCCATGTTGCACTCAAATTCGATCCCCCTCCTATGGGTTAGAATAATTCAGAATATTTGGTTGGCAAAAAAGAAAAATAAAAAAAAGTCATTCTCTAGGGTTTAATTGCATTTTGAAGAATATGTGCAAAGTATTGTACCACAAAACTTAATCCAATTAGAGAGAGCTACTGTACGGCAGACTTGCAATTGAAGAGTACAAAGCAGCTTTGAAAAAAATCAACCTGTACCACATTGTAGTACAATTTATGTCAAACATAGTTTCTTCTAAAGAAAAACATATGGTTAAGTAAAGAAGATTTGTACTAGAAATTCTAATTTCCAGTTCGTACCATTTACGTAGTACAATGGAGTGAAGTACTCAATTCAGTTGTTCTATATAATATGTTCACATGCAAGACATGGATACCAAGTTGTGGTAGTAAAACTAGAACCAAGTTATGTGGCTAGCTATTATGCTAATGCTAAAGAGGTAGAGGGGTTCCACAGGAGCGAACTGGGATCACATGCGTGCATCCTCACACTAACACAATGTTCTGCATTGCTAGTGTATTGTGCTCGATGTGTTCTCAGGTCGCCCCTGTAGTACCTTCCTTTACCGCACGATTGAAGTGCTATAGATTTGGTAGTACGGTGAAGATGGACTGGTGATGCAGGTATGTCATGCCTACCTTTGATTCTTTGTTGTGCGATTGAATCTTGGTCTTTTTTTATTGTCTTCTTTGCTCACAATATTTTGTGGGGTGCTTTGTTTTTTTTCTTGTTTTTTCCACAAGTTTTTTCCCGATTAATAATAAGATTGAAAAATGGTCCGGGCTGATATCAAATCGTTGAACACAAAATTGAATAACATATAATGAACCCAGTGGCTTAGTGAAAATAAACCATGGTGAGTTTATAAAAAAATAAAAATAATCTTTGGTGGAGTGCTAAAATAGAACCCGCCAGCTAATGTTACTCAGGCTACAACTTTTATAACCCAGATAATCACATAGTGCACTACAAAATATAAATCAAAACTGCTTCGGTCACTAATTTATCACCACTATAAATCAAAACTGCATAAATTATAACAAAAGCTTTGGATAAATCAATGACTAAATTAAAATCCTTACAGCAGGTTTTTTTTTTCGTGTGGCCCAATCCTTACAGCAGGCTCTTTTTTGTGTGGCCAAATCCTTACAGCAGACTTGATGGCAAGTAGTTCTTCTTCCCCAACTTTCTTCCAGACCCCGCCTATCATGAGATGACCACTGACATCTTCTGTGGATAAAACACGCTCAATATCTGATACACAGCCATCCTCTGTTTCCCTCAACTTCTTAACGCATCGGTTATCTAGTAGCTGTAAATTGGAACTAGCTTCTCTCTTGCCACTACACTGGTTCAATTCCCAGTTCTCTTTTCTTCCTAGTAACGGAGAAACCTTTTCTGGAACAGTATTAAAGTCCAGAACGGGAAGGCAACCAGAAGACCCAACAGCTCGAGGCAACATTCCAATTGGACACGGGTTCCATGATTTTGCCAGAACCCATCTTTTAGTATTTCTGGCATCACCATCTGTTCTCTTCACTACTTTGCTCTTCATTTTGCGCTGTTTAATCATCTCTAGCTTCTTTGCTGCTTCACTTATAGATTCGTCTTCGTTCTTAAATACATTAGTTGAATGTTTAAGAGAATAATATTCTTCAGTAACATCCAAATTTGATGAAACTAATGAAGAGAGTTTGTTCAGTTTTCCCAATAGGTAGTTGTCCCCTGTCAGTTGTGCAAGATGGACGGCAGAATCCATGAGCTGGTTATTAGCAGAAGCTGATAGAACAAGGCATTTACGTAGGAGTTCCATCAGAATAGCTTTCGATATCGTTTTTTCTCCTAAAGAAACTTTGATCTCAAGTGCAGAATCTTTTTCAAGATGAGGCTTTAATCCTTCAAAATTCCCAACCAGCCACTTAAACAGAGAAGAGAGGTGTTCAACTTGGAGTATCTCTGCCCTATGGTCTGATGATGTGCAAACCCCTCCTAAACAAATTCACAAAAGCAACAACTACGATCACTGACCCATGTCCAGTATTAAAAATCAGTCCAGTTGAAACCAAGTAAATATAATTAGATTTCATGCACAGACTCACCATAAGTTTACCAGTATATATCTAAATACAGAGCAACTAATTCATAGAAAAATCAGGTCATGTGATTACCTGTCTCAAATAGAACTGCTTCCCGAGTCTCGATCATATCAAGAGCTGCATTCAGGAGAGCCAGAAGTAACTCTGGTTCCTTATTTGAAAATTTTGTTATCACAAGCTTCCACTCATTCAATGAAATATGTAGGCTCGGACCATTTTGGGTGTTTACTGGAAGCTTCGAGGAATCTGAGATATTTATAGCATTCAACAAGATCTCCAACAGTACAGAAACAACTTCTGAGGAGAAGGAAGCATACAACCCTACAAGACTTTTCAATATCTTGGTAAGGTCTTTCTTAGAACCTGAAAAGAAAGTACCTCAATCAACATATAAAACATCCAAGTATTTAAAGACATCCTTCAAAAGTTAGCAGGCATATTGAGATCCTCTCTATTTGCTTTCAAATGGACATCCAATCATGCTTAAGATGTCTGTCAATATATACTACCAAAAAAAGCGACTTTCTCTGAAACTGATACCATCATACCAATATGACATGCAATTATTAAAAGACATATCCTTCAAACATTAGAGCACAGATTGAGCTCGTCCCCATTTTTCTTTCAAATGTTGACTGCTGTTCTTTAGTACTGGACATCCAATCATGATTTAGACGGCTCTGAGCATACTTTAAGATAGGTGACTTTCTTTAATACATGCTTTCAAACATTCTAATTATGATTGGCAGTAACAATGAAAGACTAGGTCCTCTACATTCAGAAGTCCAAGGAAAGGAGCCCAATTCTTAGCTCATTAATGTGATAATTACAGAAAAGATAGCCAAGAGGGAACATGAAACTGAGTTTTAAATATGGCATACGCCATCCACAACTTAAAAAAGAAAAGAGGGGAATAGAACTAGATACATGATTCAATTTTTTGAAACTATAACAGATTCTCAATATGTACTCTGTTCTATCACTAGTACCTATACAATTCCATACTTTTCTCACCATTACCAATTGTTTAACAATATAAGACATATCTTCGATCAACACCATTATGCAGTTGACTTAAAAAACAATGAATGAAACCTTTATACCGAAACTAATTGGGATAGACTACATGTCCATATTTGAAGTATTTAAAAAAATAAAATAAAATAAAATAAGAAACACCGTTTTTCTATGGCCAACAACAGGCAGATTTTGGCAGGACCAAACCTACTCCAACCTTGAATGTCGGGTTTGGAAATGTTGTTGAACAGGTTAGGGACAGAAAATCTCTGGTAAAGTTGAGTTCTGGGACGGTTTGGTTTTGGGGTTACATTGTTGAGATTACAAATGGGAAAACCCAAACCAAACTTACATTGTTTATAACTCAATAGTTGCATTTGTGACTACTTTAACATATAATGACAACCAGGTTTAAACTTCTATGGGTACGTGGAGTTAGGATTTATGCTTTTCAGCTAATCAAACAACTAGTAAAAGACCTGATTTGCTGTTAATCCAATGATTTGACCAAACTTTCCTTATTACTTCCGAACTACAGCCAGATTTCATTTAATATAAAGAAATCTCTCTCTCTCTCTCTCTCTCTCTCTCTAACCAACAAAATGTTAGTGTACAACAAAAACAGATTACCACCTCCTAAGTCCACTAAATTACTAAAATTAGGGATAAATCTTACGTCTAGGTTTTGATGAATGTATCTTGCCAGCCATTAGTGAGAAAAACTTATTACACCCACAAAGCCATTTACTACTTCTGCCACCTATATACAGATTGAAATTTGAAACAATGAAAAGCATTATGCAATAATAAATGTTCATTGTAAACTAAACAACTAAAACAAAACTCCTACTTTTACAGAATTTCTCCATGACACGACAGCCTACATGGCTTGCCACGCACATCACTTATGCCCACTTGAGCAAGGATGAAAATATCGGCGATACAGATATTATCGGGCCTTCAATTTACATATATTTCCTGGGATATATCGATGTTGTTTTAGGTATCGGTGAAAATCGACAAAAAAGACAGATATTGGCTTAAAAACATGGAATTTTGAAGTGAAACTTTCATAGATATTAAGCGCATTATCAATGAATGTATTGAACAAATAAAATTCAAAATATACCAAGTGCATATGATGAAATGTACATGTATATAATGCTCAATGAAAATCTTGAAAATAAATACAGTTAGACTTAACAAAGACAACATTATTCAAACATAACCCAACCCAACCCATATACATAACCCAACATTATATTACAAGAGTACGACTTAATGATAAAGGAAATGAGAGATAGAAGATTAGGTGAAAAATAAAATCAAACACTCAAGAAACCGAGCAACCAGAGAGAGGAGAGAATGAGCCAAAGATAGCCGAAATGACTGAGAAGAGTAGAAAGGAAAAGCTACTAAGTATTAGAGCTTGGTGTTTGACAATGATTCAGTGGCTGGGATCTATGATTACTTTCAAAACGGAAGACAAATTTCTGGGTAATTTGTCTGGTATCAGGAAATATTAGTAAATATCGAGGACATCGGGGGTTATTGAGGATATATCGCCGATAAGGAGGAAGAAATAGGCTTACCCCCCTGTATCTGTATCGACACCTGAAAAAAGGGATATATTGGCCAATATATCGGGATATCGGCCGATATTTTCATCATTGCACTGTAGCAAGTGCCCAGTAAATGCTAATCCAGTGGCAAGACACGTGGTTGCTTTCATATATAGAAATAAAAAATAAAAAAATAAAAAAATAAAAAATGTAGGTGCAGCATTACTCAAATAAAATATGTAACCAAATCTAAAACCTGACATATGAAATATATCCATATGTCTGAAGTATACATTGTGTGCACGATACATGTAGACAATTAGTTCTGTACCACAGCTTAGCTGTGTAAATGCCTTTTTCTTAGAACACAACATAATTTTGACTCTCCCATGTGTTTGCGAGATTGTTTGCTGACCGAAATACATACCATGATAATTTCTATTTCCATTTCATTATAAAAAAGAAAAGAATATTCTCCATAAGGTAGCGAAAAAAGACAAACTCTAAACATAAATTTAAGAATTTAGAAAATTACGGCTTCCTAATTCTAAGGGCATTCATATACTGTGCTTTTCCATCTGCAGAAAATAACTCCGAATAAACAGTCCTAGATTACTCCTTGACAAAAGAAAGAGTGTCAAAGTTCTCATGCCAGATACAAAGGAAATATCCCCTAGACATAAAATGTTGAGAAGTTTCCAACATGCATATATTTCATTGTTGGATTATGACACATGACACAGTATAATCCCTAAAAAATCTGGCTGAGATGAACATGAAAGGTTCTATATGTCATAGGTTCTATATGTCATAGGTGCAAGGGCATATTGCACTCTTATGTAAAATCATTGGAAAATATTACATCCTATAGATCAAAGATTTTAGGCACTATAATCAACATAATTCGAAGAAATAAGTTTTTCATACCATGTTTTTCCTTGACTTTTGAAGATAGCAACAGAGGAGTGTTCTTAACTCTTAAGCACAAAGCCAATTCATGGAATTTTGACCTTATCTCAGTTCTGACGTCAGCAGTTTCATTACCATGAAATGGAATTGCCTTCTTCTGAGGCTCCCAGTAGTAGTACTTCAACCAATCAAGGGCCTAAAAACAACAACCATGGATATAGCTTAACGTCCCAAATTTAAATTGATTCTTTGTTTCCAAATATAATTGGTAAATGCGTGTTTGTGCAGCACAACAATAGAGAGAAATAAATGAACTTTCAGTTGTGGAGCCATGTTCAATCTAAAATTTCATACACTGACAAGTTTCATAGTAGTTATCCATGTTCCAAACCATAAAGGATTAAGATAAGTGTAGAGGACCACTTTTCTCCTAAAAAACAACTTGGTAATATTTGGTGAGATTCATGAAGTCAGGAATATCTTCGTTTTTTGGAAAGGTTTTTTTTTTTGGGGGGGGGGCATCATGTGCCTTTCCAAAAACTGATAAATTGTTCACAATAATACCCTATTATTACATTCATAAAACTAGGGACTTATATAGTTTAGAATTTTCCACAAGTTAAATAAGTGAATACATGATATCTTCTGTAAACTGTTTCTTGCAGTCGAATGGAAAAACAAAGCCAGTTGTAACAATTTTTAATAGAACTCAGAAATCTTTTCAACAAAACAACCATTCTGTGCAGCACCCACAAGCAGTTAATCCAAACACAAATGAAATTTTAGTAGGAAGCTTATTAATATAAACTAGATGTGTTTGACATAAAATCTAATCGTAAAGAGTAAGCATTAGAAGAATCTGAAGGAACAAAATTTGAATTACCAAGCATGCTGCATACCTTAACTGAAGCACTACGAACAACCTCCAGTGCGGGAAGTTCACGGTGAGATCCCTCTAAAAATCAAAGCAATAACCAAGTGAAAAAAAGAGAAAAGAAATCAAAGATCAATCCAGGTTATCATTAGTGTTCAAAAGATTACTTCAAAGAGTATGCTCTGGTCGAATGGGCATGGCTAGTAGTCTAGACTACGAAAATCTTAATCAACGAACCAATGATAAATGTGCAAATTAAAAGTAGGAGTTGCTCACCATGACGAATATCAATCAGTGTACGTGGAATGCCAATTGCATCAGCAGCCACAGCAATTGAAACCTCTGTTTTCTTCCGTGTCTTCTCAACAACACCATTCACAAGCCTTTAGAAAAAGATAGCAATTGTGAAAACAAATGTGAGTTAAGCATTAACCCCTACAATATTGAGTGAAATATATACATATACACACAGAGAGAGAGAGAGAGCTTCCATTGAGGGATTCCTCAAATAACTTATTTGAGGGACACCCTTGTAGGGCCCACTTCGCATTGTATTTCACTAATCCAAACCGTCTATTTTGTAGATCTTCATTCAAAGATCATCTCTACAAAAAATCACTTGAATTCGATATCATTTGACCATTGAATTAAATTATTGAAATTTAAGTACTTTCTTGAAGCACTGTGTTCATTGATTTTGTTCATCTCAATTAGATGCCTTAATGATTTTCAATTTGTCTGATTTTTTGCAAGGATGATCTATGAATGAAGACTTGAAAAATAGACGGTTTGGATCATTGAAGAAAAAAATTGTTGGGTACCCTAAAGGGTGTCCCTCAAATAATTTTATTTGAGGGATCCCTCAATGGAAACCCTGAAAGGAGGCAATCCACAAATAAACTATCTTGATATATTACAAATATCAGGAATGTGACAGGATATAGAACTTATAACAAAAATCCTGCACGTTACAAGAACCTATTTTGAAGGAAATCTTATATCGAAGACAAGCATTGAATGCATACATCAAGAAAAATTCCTGACAAGAATTTTGGATGCTCAAGGATTTTCTTCCAAATGACCAATAATAAGAACATATGCATCTATCGAGCATCCCTAATACATCTATCGTGCAGCCCTAATACCTTTTTCTACAAATTATTGCACTGTGGTTACAATGGTAGTACTACTAATCACATTCATCCATATATCACCATATGATAAGGACTAGATAAAAGAACGGAGAGATTTAAGAACCAAAACATTAAAGGAACCGCACCTCATGATTGCCATACAATATAACATGGCCAGCATTTCGTCTGAAAGTGAAGCATCACTTGATTGATCTGCTCTGCAATTATCCAAAGCATCATTTGACTGGTCCTTTCTATAATTCACAAAACACATACATGAAGTTGTTACCAAAGTAGGACAAATACATTATTTTCGATTGGAATTTAAAGCGATAAATGAGATAAAATTACAAACAGAAACCACAAAGCAAATAACATTTGGCATTAAGTACCCCCCTGCCCCTGCCCCTCACCGGGGATGAAAAAAAGAAAGATATAAGAAGTTGGTGGAAGTAAAAGGTACCTAAAGTGAGGATCTTTTTGCTGAATTTCAATAATCGATGCCGTAACTTCAATTACAACAGGAAGACAACCTCTGCTTCTCCATGCAGATATCTTTAAACAACAAGTCAGAGATGAAAGACATAAATACCGTTTCCAGAAACCACCAGAAAATTCAATTTAAAGCAGAACCCACTTAAAAAATAACTTCCTCCACTGTTTACAAAATTATAGGAGCAAATAAAAAAGATTCAATCATATTCAACAACATGCTAAGAATTTCATGGCGAGCCAGCCAAAGAGTTTTTTTTTTTTTTTTCGAGAAAGAGAAATAAACAGAACAGCAAGGTATCCACATGGAATTTCTGATATAATGCTAAAATAAAATATTTGCTTCCGGTCTAAGCAAAAAGAGCAGATAAAGTTGCGGTTCTCTTACTCTTCTTAAAGCGGAGGCCACAGAATCAGGTGAATTCGAAAAGAGAGATTCGTCTACGAAAAGCCACTCATCCCAGCTCAACCACGGCACTAATTTGTAGCTGTAGGATGCTGATGACGACGGCTTTGATATCACAAGCAGTGTTTTCAAAGGCATGCCTTCGCGTGCGTCGGCAAGCGCGTCGGAGCGAGGCGGCAGGAAATCACCCGAGGCAGTCGGCTGTTTTGCTAGTTGCACGTTTAGCGCGGGGAAGGCGTGGCCAGGCGGAGCAAGGCGCGCCAGATCTGGACACTTCTGAACCGGAAGAAATTTTGCGAGTCTGCAAATTGGCTGCGACTCTGCGAGGAAGACGACTCGCGTGTGTTTTTTCATAGGTTTATTGTAATGAAACGACGTCGTTTTGATTAAGTGTTTTTAAAAAAATTTAATGAAACGACGTCGTTTCACTTGGAGTGTTTTGACGAAAAAAAACGTAAGTTTCTGTTCCTTTTTTTCTTACCTTTATCTATCTACATATATAAAGCAAAAGGCAGAGAATGGTGAAACATTCAAAATACCAGAAAATGCCCTTGGTTAATTCAAACATTAAAAATTATAATTTTTAATTAAATGAGGATAATATGGTAAATTTTACACTTTTCATATTTAAAAATAATTACAATTAAAAGAAAAATTAGATAATGAATCCTATTTTTATGGAACACAACTACTTATTCTCTTTATTAATTCTAAATTAAAATTAAAATTTTTTTTAAAAAAAAGCCTCTCGCAAACGCGGAAGCGTGTGCGAAGAGGCTAGTTTTAATAAACTTCAGTCGGCTGGCTGTAGCTCTAGCCAGTTGTAGCTTTATTCTACTTACCTTTTTTTTTTTTTCTTTTCTAAATTAATATATTAACAAATGGACATATATATATATATTATATAGTACAACCCTTATTTCTACCCTTACCAGATAATCTCCATAAATTTCAAGAATTCTCTTTATCTTTCGACTGCAAGCAAGCGATTTTATTTTTCTCTATAATTCTTTGCAACTATTGTTTGGGCCACAATTTGGCACGCCCAGTCCAAAGTCAAAAAAGCCCACGATCATTTTGACAACCGCCAACGAAATTAGGCCAAGACTGTGCATTCGAGCCCAACAAGGGAAGCCCAGAAACTATTAAAACCGCATAAATGGCCTGGGCCTCGAAGAAACCCAAATTGAGCTTAAAAACAAAAATGGGCATGGCAGGTTTTAAATTAAAGAAAAAAAGAACAGACCCACGTGACCCCTGACTTGGAAAAGTCAACAATTTCAACTGAAGTTAAACAGGAGCAGGTGCAAAGAAGAAATCTCTGAAAAATTCTGCTGCCAAGAGATCAAAATTCATTTTATCCAGAGATATTTTCTCTGCTCCAGAGAAGGCACCATTTCAGAAGGATACGCAGACTTCGTTTTCTAAAAAGAAAGATAAGCAGGAAATGGAAAATCACACTCACTATCACGGTTTGAAAAGCAGTTAGATTGGAAAAAGGAGGTATGGCGCCCCATCAAAATGCAGGGAAGTGACTGTCTCAGGAAATGATCATTGAGGGCCTAACTGCCAGAAAATGGATAGAACTCCCTTTCTTTTTCTTTTAAAAATTAAAGATCTTTTTGAGATTGTTTTCCACCCATTATTAAAAGAATCAAAACTCCCGCTCCCAAAAGCATTTCTTATAAATACAAGAGAGAGTAAACAGAGCAAGGATATTCAATCAACACAACCAAAAACCAATCAAAAGACAAACACTCAAAATGATCACTTGATCTCAGAGCACCCTCAAACAAATTGAAGCAACCAAAAGCTAGCTAAGCCACAAGAAAAGCCAGTTGCAAGTCAAAGCTTTTAAGTTTTTCAGACTTAGAAGAAAATCAATTAAAACGAGATTTCTCTCGTTACAAATTTGGTTCAGCAAAAGCCAAGGCAAGCAGAGTTTGAGTTTTCACAAATACGAAAACCTCAACAAATTTATGGAGAGCCCTGACTAGGCAGCACAGGTACCACAGCACAGCTCCAGCTCAAGTCCAGCCACTTCCGCCCCCTTTCTAGACTGAAGAAGTCCCAGTTCTGCCAGTCTAAAAGCCTTTCAGGACTTGAAATAGATTAAAGCTCTGCCAAACTCAAGCTTTGGTATCGATTTGTAGCCAAAACCTAGCAGTTGAAGTTGTTGAAAGTCCAGTCCAGCACAGGCATATCCAGTATTGCCCAGATCAGAAGCATCTATTCAGACAGAAATGGAAGCACAGTCCTCTTTTTGTCTTTTTACAGTCAGTTTTTCCCTTTTGGGCTTTGTAAAAGGGAGTTCTGCCTGAAAGCGGTTCACTCTGTTATCATTTATTCTGGCCAGAACTACCAGTTTTGTACTGTGAAAAATTGCGAAGGCCTCACCAGTCTGGGGCAGAAAAAGAACTTACTTGGGAGATATTCCTCACCCAAATTCACAATCGCTTGTTCAAAAATTAGTAACTTGGGGCGCAAGTTATTTATTTTTTAAAAAGTCTGCTAGGATTTTCATTCAAGCAGTGGCACGCTCGCACACTAAAGAAAGTTGACTTGTTGACCAGTCAATGGTTTTCAAGACAATGGGGAACTTTACCCTACCATCACAGGAGACAAATCAAAACGGGTGAACAACTATAATTTGAAGTTTCGTATAATTTTTTTTCAATGTATTAGTTATCTTATTTGTTTATGTGATATAGTATAAATTTGACGTACATGCATCATACTTATATCTTAGAAATATTAATGGTGTTGTTTTATAGTTATGAATTGAAAATTTCCTGCATAGAAGTATGCAAAAGAAAGAGGGGCAAAAAATACTTGAGATGCACATTTTGTGATCAAAGATGCAGTGGAGCAATTTCTAGACTTAAGCATCATTTGGGTCACACTCATGGTATACAACCATGTAAGAAAGTTCCTGAGCATATGAAAAAAGAGTGTGCCGCAACTTTGAAAAATTTTCAGCTTGAAAAAAGAAAGAAAAATGAAATGCTTAGAGAGATTGGGTATGGTCCATGAGGAGGGATTCAGAGTATGGAAACTTCATTGGATGAAGAATATGGAATCTCGGTACTGGGAGTGTTGCAGTTGATGAGGCTCTTAGAGAACAACCTGAATCAAAAGGACCAACGGATAGATTTGTCACTTTAGAAGCTTAGCAAAGTACATTAAATTTAGCATACAAACAAGAAGAAAGAAAGAAAATTTGTCGAAAGATTTTTCGTTTTTTCTTCTCTAGAGCACTCTCATTTAATATTGTAAATGATTCATTTTGACTACCTATGGTGGAAGGGATTGCCGCATATAGTGTAGGATTTAAGTGTTCATCAATGCATGAGCTGAGAACTTGGATCCTTAAGAAAGAAGTTGGATGCATCATGTAGGAAAATATTGTTAGACAGCGACACTGAAGCTACACTCGCTTATATGAAAGCGAAATCGTCAGTGAATCTTGAATTTTTTGTGTGTGTAAATTTAGTGTTGATGAGGATAATAGGATTGCTAACTTGTTTTGAAGAGACTATACTTTACTTTTGGATTATGTTGCCTCTGGAGACGTCCTCATATTCGACGGCACATACAAAACCAATATGTATGACAAGCCTCTAGTGTTATTTGTTGGTTCAAACAACCACCAGGCGAGTGTTGGTTGTGCCGTATAGCTTAACGAGACCTTTGAAACATAAAAGTAGTTATTGGAGACATTTATATCATCCATGAAAGGCAAGAAGCCTACATCAATACTGACGGATGGGGATGAGGCGATGTGCATAAAGCAATTGCGTATGTGCTGCCCATGTACAATCATAGGTTGTGCTCATGGCACGTGGCAAGGAATGCACAAAATAACTTAAAGGATAAAGAATTGGTAAGATAATTTCAAACATATCTTTGGGAACCAATTACAGTTAATGAGTTTGAAAAGAAATGGAAGTTTTTGAAGGACAGAGTTACTACATATAAACAAAAGGAATGATTGCAAATGATGTTTGCAAAACGAGATGCGTGGGCGAAATCAAGCCTTATGCCTAAGTTTTTCGGTGGTATGTGTACTACTCAATGCGTAGAGTGTATGAAAAAGTTTGTGAAAGATTACTTGAGGAAAAGCGTTAAGTTGTTTAAATGCATTCCAGTAATTGATAGGGTCTGTTGAACAAAAAAAAAATTACGTGACAAGGAAAGGGGCCCAAGATAAAAGCCCAAGACGTGAAGGTTGATCTTTAAGGCTGCTGATGGTTCCTTCGTCAATTTTTCAAAAGAAATATAAAATAAAAGAAATAAAAAATAAAAGGTGGGAAGAGATCGTGGTTATCCTCTGCAACTCCATTCAACACAGAGGCTGCCAACTTAGCAAACGTGCTTCTCCAATTGCTATTCACCTTTCGCCTATAAAAGTCATGAATGTACAGAGGCAAAAAAAAAAGGAGGCAGAAGCAGAGGTGAGAAATCTGAAGGAGGAACGAAGTGCTGCAGAAATTGAAGGCAACAAGCAAAAGAAGAAAATCCAAAGTGCTGGAAAGAAGAAAGAGTCAGGCTGCTGAAATTCTAAAATGCCAGAAAATAAAAGAAGGAACTAAGTGCTGCAAAAGTCACTAGAAAAGGAAAAGAAACACAACCCAGCGCCAGTTAGAACAGCAAATCAAAAGTATCATTGGCAAGGTATATAAATATATTTGCCGATTCTGTGCTCTTTGTTGTTGAATTAATGTGCAAGCAAAAGAGTTTTGGTTGTTAACAATTGCAGCCACCATAATGACGTCAAAACAGCAGCAAGTCAAGGCTTTGAGAATGTGCAGTGCAAAATTCCTCCATGCCCTTGCTGTCGATTTGTCAAAGAGATCTCAAGAAATTGCAGGAGAAAGGATGGTGTCACTGCAACATTGCATAGAAAGAGCTCTCGCAAGGACCTCTTTTCTGTGAAAATATACAGAGGACTTCTGCAAGAACTCCACTATATTAATCCTTCCAAATTGGTGATGGCTGCTCTGTCAAGACAAATAATAAGGAAATGAGCAAAGGAGCCATGTAAAGGCTTGTCTGAATACATTGCACCAATTTGAGGCCGCATGGCCTTGGAAATCCTTTTCTCTCTATGAAACCCAACCCGTGCACTTCACTATGCTAGCCTGGAGGCTGTAGTCAATTGGGTAGTTGAACATGAGAATGATCCAGACATCAGTACTAGTCAACACCAAAATTGAGGCTCTAAAACCTTCTCTCAACACCCAAAAAAAAATATAGTCAAGCCTTCAAGGAAATGATGAAAATAAAATCACATATGAAAAGAAAAGCAAGATCCCAAAAAGGAAAAGAGCTTATTTTTCTTGTCTCTCGACACCAAAGGCCAGGCCGCAAATTAGTGGTTCAGGGAAAAGATAGCTCACCAACTTCAAGTCAAGAAGCCTCCTCCTCCTGCCATGCCTAAGATTGAAGAAGAAGGCAACAACAAAAAAAGAGTTTGGTATTACTGAAAGAAACCACAAAAAAAGGAAGAAAACGCCAAAACAAGGACAAAGAAAAGGAAAAGTACCTCTGTACTTTGACAACCAGACGCTGCCTTTAAGTTCCCATACTTCCAATTAATATTTTAATGGGTTATGTAGTCTAAGTCTGACAGAAAGGAGCACATGAGACCTTGTTTTGATGTCTCTTTGGTTTTGGCGTCTCAAACTCAAAGCTCTGTATCGGTTTTTTTGGTTTCAAATGACAGCTGACCATCAAAGCCTTTCTAACGTGGATCATTTGTTTATATATTTAGATGCCTTCGGGAATATTGATGTCTTCGGACATATGGTTGCCTTCGGATTATTTTGCGTTCTCAGATTGAGTATATCTCCTTGAATCCTATGAGGGGAATTGACGAATCATTTGCGTTCTTAAGTTAAGTATATCTCATTGAGTCCTGCGAGGGGAATTGATGAATTTGTCTACGCGCGTATGACATTGCCCCTCGAGTATTGGGGATGCCTGAACCATGTGGTGCAAGGATTTGCGTTCTCAAGTTTAGTATATCTCCCTGGGTTCTATGAGGAATGCATCTTAGGTCGACCGTGGGTCCCCTGAGTTCTACGAGGAATGCGTCTCGAGTTGACCTTGTGTCCCTTGAGTTCTGCAAGGACGTATCACACATGTGGCCACATGTGTGGTACTTGGAATTGATGAATTATGTTTGAGGTACATCTATATGGAGAATAGTGTAGTACCAACATGTGGTATAGTTAACAGGATATTCTTCGCCACCCTACTCATATTATCTGCACAGGGTTGGCTAGGATCTCTAGCCACCTGCCTGACTTGTCTACACAGGTGGTTAGCTAGTTTCCCTTTCCCCTGTTGCCTTCAGATATGAAAGTGTTCCCATATACCCCTTAGTGGGTGATTACATGATATATGCACTATGTGGATGATTTCAGGTATGACTTTTAGGTAAAAGGTTTGGTTATGTAAGTAATTGGGTATACAATGATTTACTAATTGAACAGTTAAGTACATAATTTCATGGCATGATATTCAATTATATAGCTTGTTGAAATCAAGGTAAAGAATGATTCTACGATTTCATTGTTAGTTTGACTTTGATTATTTCTGTACTATCTTAATTGTGATTCATGGTAGAAAGAACTACGTGTGGCTTGATCTCTTAGTAAGGGTACGTAGGCAACCTAGGCTAACCTAGTTGCAGCCGCAAGTTTATGATTTGTTTGTTATGTTCAGTTATAACAAGATTATTTTGCTGACTTTCGTATGCTGGTAAAGAGGGGGCTGAAGTCCATTGAAATTTTTGCTAATTGGAGTGTGGCTTATACCTTGTGCTTACTGAATGCTTGGGAATTAATTGAGTTTGCTGTGTAAGTAGATTACTGGGTTTTGAGCCTTTTTTAGGGGAGACTTTGCTGGTTTTCAAGTAGAAGTCAAACCCTAAAGCAGTTTTTGGATTATGGCAAGAAGGGTATTTTGGTCATTCGTGCCCGACACCTACTAGGTGTTGGACACGCACAGGAGTCGACACGGATTCCAAAATGGAATTTGGGTCGGGTTCTTTCAAGATAGCTTGAAGCTAGGTTTGTTAAGTGTAGATTTGTGGATACTACTTCTATCAACCTGACGAACAAAAGGTGTTTGTCACAAAGTCTGCCCAATTACTTGATAGGGAATTTGCTCTAGATAGGTCAAGCGGAACAGAGATAGAAGTCAAAGAAATGTCTAATCAGCCACAAATCACCACTCAACAATCTGACAATTCAATTCTTGAAACTCAAGTAACACAAGCTCCACGTAGATCTAGTAGGGTGATCCAACCACCCCAAAGTTATGGGTTGCTTCATGACATCATTGGTGAGTTACATCTCCTTGGTGACAATGAAGAAAAGGATGATCCCTTTAATTACACTGCGGCTATGTCTGACATTGACTCAAAGAAATACTAGGAAGCCATGAAATCTGAAATGGATTCTATGTATGCCAACCAAGTCTAGACTCTAGTCGATCTGCCACAAGGCATTGTACCTATTGGAAATAAATAGATCTTCAAGAGGAAGATAGGCTCGGACGGTAAATTGGAAACCTACAAAGCTAGATTAGTAGCTAAGGCTACAAGCACAGAAAAGGGATAGACTATGAAGAAATCTTCTCGCCCGTGGCCATGATAAAGTCCATTCGGATTTTGCTTGCAACAACAGCACATTACAACTATGTGATTTGGAAAATGGACATCAAAACGGCTTTTCTGAATGGTTACCTTCAGGAAGAACTATATATCAATCAACCTGAAGGGTTTGTGTCTAAAACTGAGTCTCAGAAAGTATGCAAGCTGGAAAAGTCCATTTATGGACTAAAGCATCCATAAAATTCGAGAATATATATCTCTCAGAGAAGTCAGCATCCTCAAGGTAGTTTTGACAAATAACATAGCAAATCCACTAAATAAGCCAATGACTCAGCTACAATTGGATCAGCATCTCGAGAAGATGGGTATTAGATACATGGTTGATTGGCTTTAGAGTGCATGTGGGAGATTGATGGAAATATGCCTTAAAAGCCAATCATATGATGTAATCTTTTAAGGATATTTCATGTATTAGCTAGACTTATGCTTAATTCTCTTAAAGGGCAAGTTTATTGTTTATTAGTAAATGTCTCATTAACAGTTACATATGCTTAAACAATAAGTCCAAGGGATGTGAGATAGAGAGAGTAATCTAAGGAAGTTTGATTCATAAGACTTATCCTGTATTATCCTCATATACTAAATGTTCCTAGTCATAGGATTGTCAAATGGACACTGACAATCTGGAAAGACCGGTACATGCTATGTCTTCTCGATTGGGAGGATGACTAGTCTCAAGTTATTCGTGTGGCGACACTAAGACAAGTATGTGGGTGCTCAATAGAGAATGAGTTCAATAAACATGATCAAATGAGAGTTTCTTGTATGAAAATTTTACTTATATGTCAAACAAGAAACTCCAAGTTGCAATAATGCAAATTAGTCCTTAGGCTCGAGGCACCATGGTTGTCTTGTGGGAAGATTGTGGATCTTTGATGATGCTATAAAGACATATCCTAATCACGGACGTGGTACAAGCATAGTTGGGGTTCTCGATTAACTCATGAAGATATGTGAGTGTACAACATAGAATCTCTATCCTTTAGTAAAAGAAAGAGAATGCTAAGAAGATATGATTAAGCAAATCTCTGATCAGAGTATTCGGTATGACCTAGAAAGATGTTCTAGTCATACTAATACAAATCATATAAGACATGACAATCTCATTAAGGGCTTGGCATGCACCATGCCCTAGTAATGAGATTAAGAGTATTGTAATAAGGAAGGACTGTATTGCATTGTAATTTCAACTAAATAGGTTCTTTGCTTATTCTACTTAGCTTGGATATCCATGACATACTGTTAGGTGTCACTCATGGATAGTGGAAGCCCTAAGGACTAATGATTCTAACTAATAGGGAGAATTAAAAGAGTGTTTTAATTCACAATCAATTACGAAGAGTTCAAATTGCCCACGACCTTGCTAATTAGAACCTAATGAATTGCACACCGTTAAACTTAAGTTATTTGAGGAACCGTTATAGAGATAATGAATTAAAGAGATCAATTACACTTAGTTAATTGGTTAAGGAAAAATTAATTATGGAATTAATTTAAACAACACGTGATGTCGAAATAGGCTTTAAACGAGAATTTTGAATTCTAGGCTCATTGAGTTTTATCCTATTGGACTTGGAGATTGAGTTGTATGACAACTTAAATGAAATTGAGCCCAAGAGGCCCAATTTTAAGGGATGGACGTTCATATGGGCTTTTGGTTGCTAGAGTCGACTTGTTGACTCATGTAAAAGACTATCATCTTTTTGAAGCCTAAGGGGTCATAAGTGAAAAACTAGAAAGAGAAAGAAAGTCATAGTCTTCCAAAAACTCTCTCTACTCTTTCATACTATCTTAGTGAGGGATTACTAGCATCATCTTCTTACTAAGCTCATTATCTTCTTCTCAAGCTCTAGTTGGTGAAAAGACTTAAAGGTTACCTACTTTGGTGACTTTTTCGAGAACCTCCCAAGGTGTAGATTTTGAAGGAGCCATTCAAGTTTCAACAACTTTGGTGGAATTCAATAATAGGGTTGAAAGCACGCACCAAGGGTAACTCCTCCTTCCAATATTCTTAGAAGTATGTTCTAAGAAAATAGTACAGCTATCACTTTGCTGAAAAGATTCAAGGGAAAAAGTTTTTGTTTTTGAACTCATAGATGCATGCTTAAGCTTCTGTTGCCATGATTTTATTTTCTACATTGATGTTCAAATGAAACTCATGAATTTCTAAAGGTTTCCTTTAGACAGATGGAGCAGGTGGTTGTTGAAATCCTGGTCACACACCTGTATACTAAAGACAAGTACTAGCAAACATCTGTATACTAAAGACAAGTATTGGCAAACATCTGAAGGCTAATTGATTGAGTACATCCTCAAATGTCTTACGAAGGGTGCACATAACGTGCAAGTCTACAGAATCACTACCTTATGCTCTGATACCAATTGGTAGGACCCGCCCCGAATCCTCCCTTGGAATCCATGATGGAGCTTGTGCATGTCCGACACTTGGTAGGTGTCGTGCCCAAATTACTAAAATATCATTCCTCTAATCCTAAAACAACCTTAGGGTTTGACTTCTACCCCAAAATCGGCACAGTCTTCCCTAAAATTGGTTCTAAATCCAAAATTTTCACCTGCAAAGAAGAAACAATTAAATGTTCCAACCATTCAGCATACACATTATAAGCCACATCAATTAACAAAAGTTTCAATGGACCTCAAGCCCCTTTGCACGACATAAATCACTCATCAAACCAAATCGGGTCTCAAACCCTTAGAACAACATAGACAAGTTATCAAGATCTATTTAGACAAAATTAAACATACTACTAAAAGCATAACCTAGTGGTTGCACTTAGATCGACACCTACGCACCCTTTTCAAGGAATCAAGCCACACGTAGTTCTTAAAACAAGCTTTAGGCAAGTGGATAGGCAAATCCTGGCCGGACACCTGTATACTAAACACAGGTACATGCAAACATTTAAAGGCAACTAAAAACGGGGAAACTGGCCAACCACCAATGCAGTCAAATCGGGCAGGTGTTTGGGTGAACACTTGTATACTAAACACAGGTACATGCAAACATCTAAAAGCAACTAGGAACAGGGAAACTGGCCAATCACCTGTGCAGCCAAATCAGGCAGGTGGGTAGGTAAATCCTCTTCAGAGAGCTCTACACTAAACACAACAACTTGCAAACATCGGAAGGTAACTGGGAAAGGGTGAAACTGGCCAACCACCTATGCAGACATGTCGAGCACGTGGCTGAGTAAATCTTGGTTGGACAACAGTGTACTAAGCACAGGTACATGCAAACATCTAAAGGCAACTAGAACGGGTAACTGGCCAACCATCTGTGCAGACAAATCCAGCAAGTGGATAGGCAAATCCTGGATGACCACCTATGCAGTCAAATCTGGGGGGTGGCCAGGGAAATCATGTTCAGACACCTGTGTACTAATCATAGGTGCATGCAAACATCTGAAGGCATCTAGCAAATGGGGAAACTAGCTAACCACATGTTGAGGCCCAAAAAATCCATGGTTGGGCCCGGATAAATTCCTAGCCCAAAGCGATATATTATTGGGAAAAGACTCGATTTGGAGCACGCAAAAATCTGCCATGCACGAGTTATACTTCGCATGCCATGCCAAATAAAATCCATCATGCTAGGAACTGAGATTAAAATTATAAAAACGTATTTGGCTCTGCGAATCCATGCTTACTATCTTATCAAGCGTCATAATTAAAAGCATGCCAAGCAACATGCCATGCCAAGTGAGGAAATCATTATTTTACACCCAATTGCACTACAAGCTTAAGTGGGCCCAAGCCACTCAAATGCCCGGGGCTTGCTTGAGTGGGTTGTGGTATGGATGGTAACAAGTTATCATGGGGCCCATCGATTGGGTCGAGAAATGGAAGTCTCGGGTCGCTTGGGGGCCTCGGGACTCAAGCCCATTTTTTAGGCCCAAACGTGGGTAAGCACAAGAGAGAAAGTAACCCATTGCCACAACTAGAATAGCCCAACCAAAATAGCCCCATTGCTCCAACTAGAATAGCCCAACCAAAATAAGCTCATTGCCCCCATTAGAATAAACCAACTAAAAGGCCCAACACTTGATCAAAATATCACATCCATTGGATGAATCATGTGGTGGACTTAAAAAGCCTATGAAATTAGAATAAAAGGCAGCATCAGACCTAGCACTCAGTTTGAAGACAAAACCACAAAGGAACGTTGGAAGTCCACACGTGAAGGGGCTGCTGGGAGGCTTGGGAGCAAGTTCCAAGCAAAAATCCTTTAAGGAACCAAAGGATATTAGCACGCAAGGAGGGATGCCATCTCTTAAACCAGCAGGCGCACCCACTTTCTTTCCTGCATCAAATTTGGCCATGGAAGGGGGAAGAAAGAGGAGAAAGAAGATGGGTGAAAAGGGGAAGCTCCCTTCTGAGGCAGCCGCTGGAAGAAGCTTGGAGCACCCAAAACCTCTGATTTTGTGGGATTGGACAAGAGCTGACCTTGCCACCATGAAGTAAGTCAGGAAAGAGGAGAAGAAAGAAGGAGGAAAGCTTAGCTAGATTGGGAAGAAACCATTAGGGTTTCTTGGAGAAGAACAAACCCCAGCAACTATAAATAGGGCCTCTTCTATCCAACACAACACACACTTCAGAGAGCAAGCTTCCTCTCCCTCGCCTTCAAACTTAGTAATTTTCGTGCTTTTTGGGTCTATTACTCTTATTTCCCCCATTTTTCCCTTCTGGCAGGCTGCTCAGAGTCACTACCAAGCTGCCGGAAGATATACTCAAGCCACCTATTTCTCTCTTTTCCCTCATTCTCAGCCAAACCTCTCTGCTAATTCTTCATTTCCTACCTCAATACCTATTTTCCCCTAAGAATACTCAGTTTTCTCTGAAGTGCTAAACCCATGCTAATTTTGCTCCCATGCCATAATCTTCTCATGCAAAGCTAGAAGATTTATCTGTAATTTGTTGTTATTTTTATTGGTGAAGATAACCAAAATACTTCCTAAGGCCTTGCTGCCCTTTCGAAGCATTTTGGGGCTTAATTTTTGAACTTAGACACAAAGGGGCAATTTCACACATCTGCTCATCCTTTACAGCAGCCCAAGCCCATTCGTCTGGCTGTTGGAACAAAAAGACCCCTACACCACATAGGCAGACAAATATGGTAGGTAGCATGGGAAATCCCAATCGGCCACCTGTAGACTAAACACAAGTACATGCAAGCATTTGAAGGCACTTGGGGAAGGTGGAGACTGTCCAAATACATGTGTAGACAAATTGGGTAGGTGACTGGGGAAATCCATGTCAGACACTTGTATACTAAAAACATGTATTGGGAAACTTTTGAAGGCAACGGGGGAAGGTTAAACTGGCCAACCACCTGTGCAAACAAATTAGGCAGGTGAATAGGCAAATCCTGGCTAGACACCTGAATATTAAACACAGGTACATGGAAAGATTTGAAGGCAACTAGGAATAAGGAAACTGGCCAACCAGCTGTGCAGACAAATCAGGCAGGTGGGTAGGGAAATCCTTTTCAGACAGCTCTACACTAAACACAATTAGCTGCAAACATCGAAAGGTAACTAGGAAAGGGTGAAATTGGCCAATCACCTATGCAGACATGTTGGGCAAGTGGCTGAGGAAATCTTGGTCGGACAACTGTTTACTAAGCATAGATACATGCAAACATCTAAGGGCAATTGGGAACGGGGAAACTGGCCAACTACCTATGCAGACAAATCGGTCAAGGGGGTAGGGAAATCCTCGTCAGATAGCTCTACACTAAACACAACTACCTGCAAACATCGGAAGGTAACTGGCGAACAGGGAAACTGACTAACCACCTAAGCTGACAAATCGAGCATGTGGTTTTGGGAAATCCTTGTCGGCCATCTGTATACTAAACATAGGTACATGCAAACATTTGAAGGCAAATGAGGAGGGGGGAAACTGTCCAACTACCTATGTAGACAAATCGGGCAGGTGACTGGGGAAATCCAGGTGAAACACATGTATACTAAAAACATGTATATGCAAACATTTGAAGGCAACAAGGGAAGGGGAAACAAGCCAACTACCTTGACTGACAAATCAGGGAGGTGGGTAGGGCAATCCTTGTCAGACAGCTCCACACAAAACACAGCTACCTGCAAACATCATAAGGTAACTAGGGAAGATGGAAACTGGTCAACCACCTGTGCAGACATGTCGGGCAGGTGGTTGAGGAAATCATGGTTAGACAACTGTGCACTAAGCACAGTTACAAGCAAATATCTAAAGGCAACCGGGTACAGGAACACTGGCCAACCACCTGTATAGACAATTCGAGCAAGTGGATAGGCAAATCCTAGGCGACCACCTATGCAGACAAATCAGGCAGGTGGTTGAGGAAATCTTGGGCGGAGAACTACCTACTAAGCTCATGTACATGCAAACATATAAAGGCAAAAAGGAAAAAGGAAACTAGCCAACCACCTGTGCAGACAAATTGGGCAGGTGGATAGACAAATCCTAGTTGGACACCTGTATACAAAACACAGGTACATGCAAAGATTTGAAGGCAACTAAGAACATGGAAACTGGTCAACCACCTGTTTAGACAAATCGGGCAGGTGAATAGGGAAATCCTCGTCAAACAACCACCTGTTTAGACAAATCGGGCAGGTGAATAGGGAAATCCTCGTCAAACAACTCTACACTAAACACAACTACCTACAAACATCGAAAGGTAACAGGAGAAAGGGGAAACCAGCATCAACTAGTGTAGACATGTCGGGCAGGTGCCTGAGGAAATCTTGGTCGGACTACTATCTACTAAGCACATGTACATTCAAACATCTAAAGGCAACTATGAAATGGAAAACGGGCCAACCACATGTGCAGACAAATCGGGCAGGTGGATAGACAAATCCTAGCTGGTCCCCTGCGTACAAAACACAGGTACATGCAAAGATTTGAAGGCAACAAGGAACAGGGAAATTAGCCAACCACCTGTGTAGACAAATCGGGCAGGTGGATAGGGAAATCCTCGTTAGACAGCTCTACATTAAACACCACTACCTGCAAACATTGGAAGGTAACAGAGGAAAGGGGAAACTGGGCAACCAGTTGTGCATATATGTCGGGCAGGTGGCTGAGGAAATCTTGGGCGGAGAACTATCTACTAAGCACATATACGTGCAAACATCTAAAGGCAACTGAAAATTGGGAAACTGGCCAACCACCTGTGCAGACAAATCGGGTAGGTGGATAGATAAATCCTGGCTGGACACCTGTATCCAAAACACATGTACATGTAAAGATTTGAAGGCAACAAGGAACATGGAAACTGGCCAACCACCTGTGCAGACAAATTGAGCAGGTGGGTAGGGAAATCCTCGTCAAAGAACTCTACACTAAACACAACTACCTACAAACATCGGAAGGTAACTAGAGAAGGGGGAAATTGGCCAACCACCTGTGTAGACATGTCGGGCAAGTGGCTTAGGAAATCTTGGTCGGACAACTGTACTCAAAGCATAGGTACGTGCAAACATCTAAAGGAAATTGGGACCAGGGAAACTAGCCCACCTCCTGTGCAGACAAATCAGCAGGTGGATAGAGAAATTATGGCTGAACACCTATAAACAAAACACAGGTACATGCAAAGATTGGAAGGCAACTAGGAACATGGAAACTGGCCAACCACTTGTGTAGACAAATCGGGGAGGTGGATAGGGAAATCCTCGTCAAACAGCTCTACATTAAACAAAACCACCTGCAAACATCAGATGGTAACTGGAGAAAGGGGAAACTAGCATCGACCAGTGTACACATGTCGGGCAGGTATCTGAGGAAATCTTGGTCGGAGAACTATCTATTAAGCACATGCACATGCAAACATCTAAAGGCAACTAGGAAATGGGAAACTGGCCAACCACCTGTGTAGACAAAATTGGTCAGGTGGATAGATAAATCCAAGCTGGACACCTGCCGAGCACCTACACTGCCGAGATCTGGGCTATAGGGTATGACAGGATGTGGATGGCGCGCATCCATGCTTACCTGACGAACGGAACCCTTCCTGAGGACAAAGCTAAGACAAGAAAGCTGCGTTACAGATCGGCAAGGTACATCGTCATCAACGACATTCTGTACAAATGCGGCTACACGACCCCCTACATGAAATGCATCATCGAGGAACAAGGTGAATATGTCCTTAGGGAGATCCACAGCGGTGTCTGCGGCAACCATTCTGGTTCCAGATCGCTAGCCCAAAAGGCATTTCGGCAGGGCTATTATTAGCGAAGAAATGCGATTGCGATGGTGAAGAAATGCGATAAATGCCAAAGGTTCGGCAACATTCCTCACATCCCTGCCGAACCTCTCACGCCGATCGTGGGCCCATGGCCATTTGCTCAGTGGGGGCTTGACCTAATCGGACCCATGCCGCAAGGCAAGGGACAGGTTAAGTATGCAATCGTTGCCGTGGACTACTTCACGAAATGGGTGGAGGCCGAAGCTCTGGCCACCATTACAGAGGCAAGGATTGAGGATTTTGTCTGGACCCACATCTGTTGCCGTTTCGGCATACCATACGGCATCATCATTGCCTCAACTAGAATAGCCCAACCAAAATAGCCCCATTGCTCCAACTAGAATAGCCCAACCAAAATAAGCCCATTGCCCCAATTAGAATAAACCAACTAAAAGGCCCAACACTTGATCAAAATATCACATCTATTGGATGAATCATGTGGTGGACTTAAAAAGCCTATGAAATTAGAATAAAAAGGCAGCATCAGACCTAGCACTCAGTTTGAAGACAAAACCACAAAGGAACGTTGGAAGTCCACACGTGAAGGGGCTGCTGGGAGGCTTGGGAGCAAGTTCCAAGCAAAAATCCTTCAAGGAACCAAAGGATATTAGCACGCAAGGAGGGATGCCATCTCTTAAACCAGCAGGCGCACCCACTTTCTTTCCTTCATCAGATTTGGCCATGGAAGGGGGAAGAAAGAGGAGAAAGAAGATGGGTGAAAAGGGGAAGCTCCCTTCTGAGGTAGCCGCTGGAAGAAGCTTGGAGCACCCAAAACCTCTGACTAATTAAGCCCTTTCTTACCACAGCAATACCACTTGGTTGTCTAAAAAGATTCGGTCATCTGCCTTCGACATTATGACCAATCAGAGCCCTCGGCAATTGTCCTAATTCGTTATCAGCCCTCGACAGTAATAAAAATAAGTAAGGATTGGACAAAATAAAGCAAAATGCAAAAGTCGTTAGAAGAAAAGTTGCTTAAAATTAAAGATGCCTTCGGCATCAGTGCGTTTGGAAAGATCGCCTTACGGCAATTACAAAATACAAAATAAAAGATGAAAATTACAAGTTGAAAGGCATCAAACGGCAGCCCCCTCGCCATCGGCCTCAACGCCTTCATCAGCCTCGGCATCTCCAGGACCGTCAGAAACTGCTGATGGGCCCTCGGTAGCAGCAGCATCCCCAGGAGCCTCCTCCCCTTCATAATCTTCGATCATTTCTTCAGTAATGCCCTTGGGAAGGGGATCATGATCCAGGAGTTCAGTAAACTCTTCTGATGAACGGTACTTCTTCACCGCCTCCTGAACGGGAGCCTCAACCTCAGAGGCTCTGGACCTCTTAGACTTCTCCAAAGCCACCTGTGCCGCCTCCTTAACTGCCTAGGCATCCCTCGTTATCGTCATTGCCGCCTCAAGGGCTGCTCCCATTTCGGCAAGTTTGGCTTCGGAAGCTTTCATCTGCCGTTCCGCAGCCTCCTTGTCCTTGAAGAGGTTGGCTTGGTCCTGAAGGGCCTTACCCACTTCGGCAACCTTGGCTCGGCCATCTTCGTACAGCTTCTTGGCACGATCAGCAACTGTGATGGCCCTCTTCATGCATAGCCACATGTCCATGGACGCCTGAAACATGAAGCCACAGGTTAGTACCGTATGATAAAGAACGGAAACTGAATCAAAAGGGAGAAAGAGAAAGGTTACCGTGGCCTGAAGACGGAAGGCGCGCCCTGCCTCCTCTCGGAGGAGCTTCTTCGGTAGCTCCTCTATCTCGGACAAATCCATCTGCGAACCCAGAATCATGTGGTTCGCAAACTGGACCGTCTTCGACGGGCAGGCAATTGTTATCGCCTCGGTTGGCCCTTCTTCGTCTTTGACAGCAAAAACGGCCTTCGGTTAGTCAGAGTGTCGTATCCGTTTGGGAGTGGATACGGCATCCAGATCAACCATCAGCGCCCGTTTCCCGGATGCCTTGGAGGAGGCAGCCTCGACGCCCTGCCCTCGTCTGAGTACCGGTTCATCTTCTGGCACCCTTCTGGACACTGGCTCGGCATTCCGCTGCCTCTACTGATCGGCCAAGGTCTGCTCCTCAGCATTAGTCTCTACGGCCTGCTCTAGAGCCACCTCTGGCTGTCGTTTCTATTTCTTCCCCTTCGTTGCCACCTGGAACCGCCGCTTGGAAGCCTCGGACATCTTTTTGGTCTCGATAGATTTCCTGGTCTCAGACACTGCATGAACGAAACACCTCGGTAAACCAAAGGAACTCGATAAAAGCAAGAAGAGAACAGAAGTGAGCTTACTCTCGGCAAGGCTAATGAGGCGGGCTCTGATGAGATTTTCGGTGAAGAGGAATTGTGGGTATGTCCTGTCCACGGCCGGAACCTTCAGCCTCACTCTGTCGATCTGCTGAATCTCAGACTGGAGAGCGGTAGGTTGCTTCAGTTTACCTGCAAAATAACAGAAGATGGTTAGGTTTACCGAATATGAGTAATTAAGGAACTACGGATCGGTATGTAGGCAACCCACCGGCAATCTGAAAGGTGGTGGGAATGTGGAAACGGACGGGCGTTCCTGAAGGCGATTCCCAATCTCTAGAAAGTAGTACCCGCCGATTCCTCCACTAAGAAAATGCCCCCGTTCGGAAGCCTTGAGATAGTTCACCTAGACCTAGCCTCCATGATCGGTCTTCTTGGACTTGGTCATGCTATACAGATAGGAGAACTGCTCGTAGGTAGGCTCCCCCTCCTCGACAATGCTAAATGCCATAATCACCCCCGTCAGAGCCACCCAGAAGTTGGGATTGTACTAGCCTGGAGCATACCCGATCTGGGCGAGGATCCTCTGAACGGTAGGCTGCAACGGCAGCCTTACACCTTGTTGGAGGACATCAGTAAAGAAGGCAACCACACCCGCCTCTGGACTGCTCAACGACTCGGTAGGGCAAGGAATTCTCATCCTTACTGAATCTGGAATCCTATATTCACCGCGAAGCTTGACTAACTCCCGTATGGACATCTTGTTGGGTCCCAAGTAATCTACACCGAACAGATGCTCCTTCAGCACCCCTATTGGTACCCTAGGATTTCCACGATGAACTATTGTCACCCTCGGCTGGGAAGGAGGTTCGGCAGCAGCCTCTCCACGACCAGAAGTAGAGGCCTTCGATCGGTGACTGGAGGGCTGCTCCGGCACCTGTGTGTCCCCCATCTGGGGCTCAGAGTGCAGGTATAGACCGGCGTGACTGCCGTCACTGTACACCTCCGCCAACGGCATCGGCTGACTAGTCATAAGCCATTTACCAATGTCGCGGGTGACTAGTTATAAGCCCTTTACCAACCCCTTTTCCCCCCGATGACTCCCCATCAAACGTGTTGGGTTCCCTCTGGAGCGAAGACTCGTTATCAGACATCTATAAAACACAAAAAGGGAAACTAAGGGCCATGCAGAAGACTAGCCTACCGATGCCTACATCACTAGCTGTGGCAACTAGACTACCGAACGAAACCCCACTTGCACAAAAGTTTAGTCTAGTTCGTGCCAAGGAAGGACGCATATAAACAAAAAGTAAAGGGTGCCGAACGGTACCTTTCAAGGAGAGAAGCCGACTTGGCCACCGATTGAACTAGTTGGAAATCGCCTAAGTTACTGATTGGTCACGTCAGAAATCGCCTTGGTTGCCGTTAGCTCACGTTAGAAATCGCCTGGACAGAGCTCTCGCCTCACTCACAAACGCAAAGTGAACCTCTCATTCGGAGTCACTCTTATTTATAGGACGAAGAATTGGAATGGTACGCCTCAAAAAACCCGAACGGCGCATTAATGGCGCTGCTCCGCATGAGTAGACACGCCACGTGTCACACGATGAATGAAGGTTCTGACAGCACGCGGGGCACAGAAGACGAAGCGTCATTCTGTCCCATCCTTTCTCCTCCCCAGCGCGCGTGCCTCGAACCAAAGGCCCAACTTTTCTAAGTCGATGACCAATCGGAAATGCCTGACAGTACCTATTCCCTATGATCTCTGCTACCGAACGGCAACCTTAGAATTGGCGACCTTTGAGTTCCAAAGGGTATGTTCTCCGAATGAAAAGGCGCAGGTAGAGACCAAAGCACCACCCCCTGCCAGTCTACCGAACAGCAGAAGAACATTTTGATTACCGAAGAAGGAATCAAGTCCTCATTCGAGACTTCTCAGATAAGAACTTGGGGGACTCCTGTTTATACCGAAATGAACAGCCAATAAGAATAGAACACGTGGACAAAATCAAGTCTGGTCAAAGTTGCCTTCGGCACCCAGCCTACCGATTCGTCCATTATGGCAACGCCCTCTCTTGGGACACGTGGCATACTCACATTCGACGTCTATAGTCCCACATCGAAATTCTAAACAAAGTGCACACCTCCCAAGGCCTATAAAGGAGGCCAACTATCCCAAAATGGGGGTAATCAAAACAAACGGCATACAAGCCTATTAATCTGTCAGTTTAATTTAGTAAATCCGAACTTACCTAAGCATCGAAGAGCCTTCGGCCTGTACCACACCGGTGCCCTAGGTCTTACCGAGCTTTTTATCATATTGCAGATAACGCTCCCTACCGAGGCCATCAGGATACCGAAGGCCCAAAATACTAAGTTGAGCGTCCAAGTGCTGAACCACTTTTTGACGTCAACAAAAACTATAATGCATAGAATCAATGCTTATTCACATGAATCAAGCATACACAAATAGCTAGTCATGTAGTACAAGAGAACATAATCTGCAAGATATTAAGCAGGAAATGTTTGACCAACACAAGAAAACCATCAAAAGAAACAATTTTGGTAATTTGCATTTCTCCACTAGTCTTTCATCCTTCTCTAGTCCCAACTATAATCGAAATTCATTTCAAGGAAATTTACCTCAGATTCATATTGTGATACAAAAGTACGACTTACATTATTTGATTGCAGGTACCATAGAGATCTGAGCCTATATAGGTTATCAGCTCCTGTTCATCTTTGTAAACTCTAGAAACATTCTGTAAGTATGAAATGGACTCTATTTAGCTTGAGCCATGAAAGACCTTGTGAAAGAAATGAAAGGACACATTGTGAAACCCGTTATTTCAGTTTCTAATTTATACAAGCAACTAACAAAGCCATGCTTAAATGTGATGAAGTGGAAATAAAAACCTCAGAACTTTGCAACTAATACATACAGTTAAAAGGAAGGGGCAGAATAGTGCACTAATGAATTATATTAGCCCCAAAATCATACTCTAAAGATGAAGCCTCCCTATGCGAATGGACACCATTTAAGAAAATCAAAGGGTCCCAACAGCAACAGCTGTCTTCGCTCGTGTGAATAATGTAGTGATTAAAAATGACAGCATAATTGCACTTAGTCCAAAGAAGAAGTGAACGAACACCACTGTCTTATCACTCTACTTGAAATGATTATCCATGGTACAAACCGTAATAATCGCAAAAGAAACTGCAAACTGCAGAAGAAATCAAAGTACGAAAAAAAAAAAAAACCCACAGAAAATTGTTAGGGATGACAAGCACTGAAAAGTCCAACGTTATATTTTCTGCTCTTATTCAAATAGAAATTGATCTATATTACCACCAACGCAACATAACCTATCAATAGACCATCTCCTTCAAACCAAATGGACTCAAATTTCAGAAAAACGAATTAAACATAGCCTCTCCCTCTTCTTGTCTAGTGTACCTAATTATATTCATGATGACAAACAAATTACTCTAGTCCATAACATTGACCAAGAAAAAAAAAACATAAAGAAATAAACAGAAACCATGAGGTGAATAAGGTAAATCTTGAGCTTTATTTCAAGTAAAATATAATAACAGGTAGCAAACCTTCTCAAACATAGAATAGCTGATCAACCGAGAAATTGGGTAGAGAAATCCCAAAAGATACCTGCTCATCCACGTTCCAGAACAACTAAAATATATTGATGCTAAGAAATATTGATTGTGATTTGAAGATTACAACATGAACAATACAGAAATCGAAAAGCAAAAGAAAAAAACAGAAATAAAATATTCAAAAGAAAAAAACAGAAATAAAAAATTCAAGAGATACATACAATACACCCATGACACTTTCTATGACGGACTGGAACTCATCATCAGTGTATTCACGAGTTGGAAATGGGACTATTCGAATGTTTGATGGACCATAACTTGTCCATGGCACTTTAAGAGAGGAAGGTTCGCCAGAGGGCAAAGATGAAGGAAGTTCTATATTTTTGGTGTCAGATTGTTGAGCCGCAAAAATTATAAAGGAATCCAGAACTTGTTGGAACTGCAATAGCATAAAGGCATAGAAGAAAGGACACACATTTTCACAAATATACATGCAGTTTCACCCACAATTTTATTGAAGATAAGGGGCTTATCAAGGCAGAATCAGAAAATATTTTGTGAAACAAAAAAAAATTGTGACAATATTTAACAAGGATGAAAGTTAGAAGTTGCACTATTGTTTAATAACAATCATTAAACTTATTAAAGGTCAATACATCAAGTTTCAGAATCATTGAAGATTGTGTTAGATTTCTTTATTACATAATCTAGATCTTTCACACAAACATGTAATACGTATAAGGACATGAAAACGTACCTGGAGCCATCTTCCTGAAATACACAGCTTCTAAACTCATCCAATCCGTAACAGCAGCAACCCTAGCAGGAACAGGAACGGCTCAAGACTTCTGCTCTCTCTCAGAATCTGTTTCAGCTCTCTCTTTATGATGAGAATAGGTTTAGCGAACGTGTCTGATGAGAGCAGGGCCTTAAGCTTATATAGGGCTAGGTCAAGTCGTCTCTACTCATCACCGAGGGCCGACTTGACTAATCTTCCAAGCCCACTTAATCGGTTCACGCAAAAAGGAAACAAAATAGGACTCCTTAATAGGCCTTAAAACCTTTCCTTATTTCACAAGGTTTTGGGCCTCAAGGTACAACTTAATTTAAACCCTTATCAAACCTGATGTGACTTAGTATCTAGTGCACCGATCTAAATAGGAAAACATAACATTCTCCCACTAGATCAAGCACTAGAATACTAAGCTTTTGTATTCTGAAAGGTTTGATAATCTTTATTGGCCATGAGTTTAAAACAGTTAAGTCCTTCCCCTCAAGCTACCGTGAAGATTGATTAGACAAAACGAACTATAGACAAACACTGCTCTCTTTATTAAAACAGGCCATCTATAATCACATAATGCAATCTCAAAACACATGAAGCACCTACAACGTGAACCTTAATATGTACTGATCTTTAATGTGAATCTTTATGCAATTTCAGTACAAGTACCCCTTTATGACTTAGCAAGAGTCAATCCGCAATGTTATTTAAAACAAACTCAAAAGAGACCATAAACTCACATGCATAAACAAAATTGCATAATAAGTTTAAATAACTAAATAGTCAAAATGGTAGAATTTAAGAAATAAAACTGTCAACCAAATTAACAACCATAAATGCAAATCCCTCAATCCAGAAAAACAGTAAAATAAACAAACTAGTAAATATCATAATGAGAACCAGACTCCCCCTAGATTGCAGCATCAAAACTAGGAAATAATCCCATAATAAGTGTTGTCATTATATATCTGTATTGGTCTAGAAATCGAGTCCACCACCTTAATGTCTTTGATAAAATTCCTTAGCCATACTGCATGAGAAGTGGCTTCATAGCAAGCTATGTATTCTAAAAACATGGTTGAACTCGAAACACCAGTTTGATTAGCACTCTTCCAAGCAACAGCTGCTCCTGCCATCTTGAAAAGAAAACCTGAAGTAGAGATGTAATCATCCTCTGCTTTTCCAAGATTCGCATCAACATAACCAACAAGCTCTAAATTCTCTGTGCGTCTGTAAATCAACATATAAGCCTTTATTCTCTGTAGGTACCTCAGAATCTTTTTTCTAGCTATCCAATGTTACATTCCCGGATTTGACTGAAATCTCCCCATCTTGCTAATGCACAAGGCTAGGTCTGGCCTTGTACACACTTGTGCATACATAATGCTTCCAACTAGAGAAGCGTATGGCTTGTTCCTCATCTCAGCTTCTTTTTCTTTATTCTTAGGGCAATGCTCCTTCTTTAAATCTCCTTTAGCTAACGGAACTTTCTGTCCAGAATACATACTCATGTCAAAACACTTGAGTACCCTCACTACTACAAAAATCGAAATAGACGACGGTAATCCATCGTCGTGTATTCGGTTTTTCAACCGTCGTAAAATCGAGCGACATCTTTTGATGCATAAAACCACGACGGTAAATCCCCGTCGTCTATTATTTGTAAAGACGACGCTTTTACTCAAAACCGTCGTCTATTATATGTAAATAGACGACGCTTTTACTCAAAACCGTCGTCTATTATTAAGTAAAGACGACGGTTTTTTTTATAAAAAGGGTCGTCTATTATGAAGTAAAGACGACCCTTTTTATATGAAAATGGTCGTCTGTTATGAAGTAAGTACGACCCTTTTCATATAAAAAGGGTCGTCTATTATATGTAAAGACGACAGTTTTTTTATAAAAAGGGTCGTCTATTATTAAGTAAAGACGACCCTTTTTATATGAAAATGGTCGTCTATTATGAATTAAAGACGACCCTTTTCATATAAAAAGGGTCGTCTATTATATGTAAAGACGACGGTTTTTTTTTATCAAAAGGGTCGTCTATTATTAAGTAAAGAACTATGTTTTATTATATCCAAAGACGTCGGTTTTGTTAAAAAGCCATCATCTATTAAATGTGAAGACGACGATTTCTTGAAATATTGTCGTCTATTAACTCTAAGACAACGATTTTTTAGTAAAACAGTCGTTGATTGTATATAAAAAGACGTTATGGTGTTAAAAGAGGTCATTGATAATATATACAGATGACGGTTTTTCCAATAAAACCATCGTTTTATTATCTTTAGTTTTTTGAAGAGTCAATAGTTATTACATAGTCAACCAATCTTTATTCTATTATATGCATACTTCCTACCTATAATTAGAAATAACGGAGCTCACAAATTCTACTAATTTGATTTTAACTTCATCAATTTGTTCTTGGGTTGACTTAGCTCTGCCTTCTTGCACATTTTCCAAGTTGTTGGTGTCGGAAAAGGAAAGACCTGCACGAAAGAGACCCCAATACTCTTAAACATAAACTTGTTTAGTAGTAACCTAACCTTACCAAAAAGATCTATGCAGCTCTAGAATGACAGCAGAACACAATTGACATAATTGGCAAAGTACCTGTTCTTGTGGTGGCACCATAACAAATGAAAAATCAGAGATTCAGAAAATTAACAATGAAATTCCAAAATAATTAAAGTAAACAACAAAAACAAAAAGTATTTTGGACCTGATGATGTTGTCGGTCCAAAAACAAACGGATCTAGTGAGGGATGGGTATGTTTTGCCTCATCTTCTTCGTCAGCTTCTTCTTGATTACGAAGGCCTTGTGGGATGGCTGTGCATATTTATAAAAAACCCAAATGAGAAACTCACTTAAATCCCACGAAATTAGCACAATACATGAACAAACATATATATATATATATATATATAGATCGATTTCCATAAGTCTTTCTAGATCGAGTCGCTGAGTTTGATGAGCGAGTTGAGTGCCTGAGAGCGAGATCTTCTTTGAAGAAAGTGAAGGTCGAGATCTTTCAAATCAAATCTTTCAACCAGCTTTGATTCTCAAATACAAAACCTCCCTCTACATCTTATGGATCTGTGAAGACCTCAATCTCTCAACTCCTTCATTGATATCGATTTTTTGATGATTTTGTAGAGAGTTTCATGAGGGTGTTTTAGAGAGTGCAGGAGGGTTTCAAGGAGGGAGAGATAAGGTTTTCAGAGACGGGGGAAAATCTGAAAATTTGTCGAGCGCGAATTCACTTAAGTAGCCTTTTTTTTAGTGTGTTTTAAAAGACGACGCTTGTTAATGAGAGATAAGGTTTTCAAAGATAGGTGAAAATTTGAAAATTTGTCGAGCGCGAATTCACTTAAGCGGCCATTTTTTAGCGTGTTTTAAAAGACGACGCTTTTTAAAAAAAAACTGTCATCTTAACATATAATAGACGACCCTTTTTTTAAAAAACCATCTTCTTTACTTCACAATAGACTCCCCTTTTTAAAAAAAAACCATCGTCTTTACTTCATAATAGACGACCATTTTCATATAAAAACCGTCGTCTTTACATATAATAGACGACCCTTTTTTTATTTATACTTTCATTAAATACAACATAAGATTTTGTGGTATCCACTAGTGTAAATATTTTAAATTGAAGATCAAATTGAGTCATTGTATTCATATAGGGTCAAGGAGTGTAGCTGTAAAAAATCATCAAAATCAGAGTTAAAATAACCGTTAAATCTTGATTTTTCGTTTATAACCATCGAAATGTTTTGTCCCATTACTTGATTTCTGATTTTTTTTTTTTTCCGATTTTTGGCGTATATGATCTCGATGTGTAAACAAACAAGTTTGACGGTTGGATTGTTGAAATTAGTTTCGTAGAATGCGTATGCCATCAAAACAATATATTCACTAACAATTAAGAGTTTATTTATACTTTTATTAAATATAACATAAGATTTTGTGGTATCCACTAGTGTAAATATTTTAAATTGACGATCGAATTGGTTCATTGTATTCATATAGGGTCAAGGAGTGTAGCTGTAAAAAATCATCAAAATTAGAGTTGAAATAACCGTTAAATCGTGATTTTTCGTTTATAACCGTCGAAAAGTTTTGTCCTATTACTTACTCTCTGAATGTTTATTTTTTCCGATTTTTGGCGTATATGATCTCGAAGTGTAAACAAACAAATTTGACAGTTGGATCATTGAAACTAGTTTCGTAGAATGCATATGCCATCAAAACAATATATTCACTAACAATTAAGAGTTTATTTATACTTTTATTAAATATAGCATAAGATTTTGTGGTATCCACTAGTGTAAATATTTTAAATTGACGATCGAATGCAGTCATTGTATTCATATAGGGTCAAGGAGTGTAGCTGTAAAAAATCATCAAAATCGGAGTTAAAATAACCGTTAAATCTTGATTTTTCGTTTATAACCATCGAAATGTTTTGTCCCATTACTTGATCTCTGATCTATTTATTTTCCGATTTTTGGCGTATATGATCACGATGTGTAAACAAACAAGTTTGACGGTTGGATCGTTGAAACTAGTTTCGTAGAATGCGTATGCCATCAAAACAATATATTCACTAACAATTAAGAGTTTATTTATACTTTTATTAAATATAACATAAGATTTTGTGGTATCCACTAGTGTAAATATTTTAAATTGACGATCGAATGCAGTCATTGTATTCATATAGGGTCAAGGAGTGTAGCTTTAAAAAATCATCAAAATCAGAGTTGAAATAACCGTTAAATCTTGTTTTTAAAAAACCGTCATCTTTACTTCACAATAGACGACCCTTTTTAAAAACAAACCGTCATCTTTACATATAATAGACGACCCTTTTTTAAAAAACCGTCATCTTTACTTCATAATAGACGACCCTTTTTAAAAAAAACCGTCATCTTTACTTCATAATAGACGACCCTTTTCATATAAAAAGGGTCGTCTTTACTTAATAATAGACAACCCTTTTTATAAAAAAAACCGTCGTCTTTCCATATAATAGACGACCATTTTATATGAAAAGGGTCGTCTATTATGAAGTAAAGACGACCATTTTCATATAAAAAGGGTCGTCTTTACTTCATAATAGACGACCCTTTTTATAAAAAAACTGTCGTCTTTACATAAAATAGACGACCCTTTTTATATGAAAAGGGTCGTCTTTACTTCATAATAGACGACCATTTTGCATATAAAAAGGGTCGTCTTTACTTCATAATAGACGACCCTTTTTATAAAAAAAACCGTCGTCTTTACTTAATAATAGACGACCCTTTTTATAAAAAAACCGTCATCTTTACATATAATAGACGACAGTTCTTGCAAAACAACCATGTCTTTACCAAAAAAAGGACACTTGATTTTTAAAAGACGACGCTTGTCATACCTGCTGTCGTTATTTTTTGGTCAGATTTTAACTTTGAAGAAAAGCTTTTTAATAAGACGACGCTTTTTTATTTGTGTGCGTTGTTATAAAAAAATTCTCAACAGTATCTCCATTTTTTAGTTGTTTAAGTCACTTTTCCACGACGGTTTTTTGTTACCGTCGTCTTTTTAAAAACAACGACGATTTTTTGTTCTACCGTCGTCTTTTTTTGGTCGTCTTTTGCCCTTTTTGTAGTAGGGCTTCTCAATGTATGTTTTCTGTGATAAGCCCAAAAGGCCTCAAGCTCGGTCTCTCTGAATTTCAATGCCCAATACAAAAGCAACTTCTCCCAAATCCTTCATCTCAAAATTATTTGAAAGTAGCTCCTTAGTGTCCTTCAGTAAATTGTGGTCATTTGTAGCCAAAGTATGTCGTCAACATACGACACCAAAAAAATAAATCGGCTCCCACACTTCTTCAGATAAATGCACTGGTCAGCTATGTTCTATTCAAAACCATAAGATGAAACAGTTTGGTGAAATTTGAAATACCACCTCCTGCTTGCTTGCTTTAGTCCATAAATTGCCTTGCCAAGTTTGCAAACCATATGCTCTTTTCCCTCCTTTGCAAACCCTTCAGGTTGCCTCATATAAGTTTCTTCTTCGAGTTCACCATTCAAGAAGGCAGTTTTGACATCCATTTGATGCAAAAGTAGGTCATAATGCGCCACCAAAGCCATAATGATGCGGAAAGAATCTTTGGTGGAAACTGGAGAAAACGTCTCAGTGTAGTAAATTCTCTCCCTTTGGGTAAATCCTTTGGCTACCAATCTAGCCTTAAATCTTTCAATTCTTCCATCCTTATCCTTCTTTGTTTTAAATACCAATTTCAAGCCTACCAATTTCTGACTCTTGTGAGGTTCAACTAATTCCCATACTTGATTATTCTTCATGCTTTCAAGTTCATTCAACATCGCTTCCCTCCATTTGTCTGCATTCTGACTCTCCATTGCTTCTTTAAAACTTGTTGGATCATCTAACTGGTTCTTCAACTGGTTCTTCAAACTGAGGTTTTTCCAATACAGTTTCACTTAAAGGAAACAAGGGTGTCACATCTGGTTCAGCATTCTCAATCACAGCTACATCACCTTCTTCTTCAAAATAAAATCTTCATTCCCAGTGGCATTCTCCTCATGCTCTATAAACTTTGCACAACCAGTCTCAACAATTCGGGTACCATAATTTGGACAATAAAATCTAAAACCCTTTGACCTTGCGGGATAACCTATAAAATGACAACTTATCGTTTTAGGGTCAAGCTTCTTCTCTTGAGGGTTATAGATTCTAGCTTCAGCCTTGCAACCTCATACATGAAGATGTCTCAAGCTAGGCTTTCTGGTAGTCCAAATTTCGAAAAAAAATGTTTTAGGTACGGAGTTACTAGGCACTCTATAGTTTGTTGTTTTGATCGCCTCTCTCAAAAGAGTAGGCAAATCAATTTTGGAAATCTTGCTAAGAACCATATCCTTGAAAGTTTTATTTCTTCTCTCAGCCACACCATTCTGTTGTGGAGTTCCTGGCGTTGTGTACTGAGCAACTATTCCATTATCTTGTAGATACCTAGCAAGAGGTCCAGCACGGGGTCCTCCTTCATCAAAACGTCCATAATATTCACCCCCTCTGTCTGACCTAACATTTTTTATCTTTTTCTCAAGTTGCCTTTCTACTTCAGTTTGGAAAATCTTAAACATTTCAAAAGCTTGAGACTTTTCTATTATGAGATATAGATAACCAAAACGAGAATGGTCATCTATAAAGGTGATGAAATAGCAATTTCCATCAATTGTTTGATAAGAGAATGGTCCACAAAAAACTGTGTGGATGATTTCTAAGAGATCATTACTGCGAGTTGCACCTTTCTTCTTAGTCTTAGTGAGCTTTCCTTTAACACACTCAATGGAAATTTCGTCATCACCGAAAGTCAGTGATGGCAAGATTTGTTCCTTAACAAGAATTTTCATTCTTTCTTTTGAAATGTGCCATAAACGTCTATGTCATAACCTAGTGGATATTCCTTCACTTCTAATCTTTTCTCACTCGATTTAGCTATTAAAACTTCACCATCTTTAGTTTAATTGAGACAATATAATCCTCCTTTGTTGTCCTTGAATTTTGAGATAATTTAAAGCCATCTTTATTGAATCCAAAATAAAACCAAGTCTTAATAATCTTGAAACAGAAATTAAATTTCTCTTTATTTAGGGTATTGAAACTACATCATCCAACTCTAAAATAGATCTTGAATCCAACTTAAAAATACTCCAATAATATTCAATTAAAACAATAGGCAGCTATCTAATCCTCCTTGTCACAACGTGCCACCGCCATCATGAAAGTGTTGTTCTCCTTAGCAGGGAATGGGTCAAGTATCGCTATCCCCCAATTAGTGGTGGCATCAAAAAACTCAACATGTGATTCAGGTTGGGGCGTAGGTTTCACAGATTGCACTAGGAGATTCTTGTATCGAAGTAGCTTATTGATATTTCTTCCTCTCCCATAAGCGCATACACCAAGCTTCATAGCGATCCTAAGACTTCTGGGACTATCCTTTGTAGCCGTGTATATCCTTATGGGTCCTCCATATGGTCGACGATTTCGCTACGCCTTAACCCTTTTCCGCTCCAGCTCATCTTTGTGCCGCTTCTTAATTAGCTCTACTATGTTCTTTACTAGAATACCATTCGTGACAAGTTGACACGTATTAAAAGCCAAATGCTTCTCCTTTTTCCCAAACTTTTGAAGTCCTTCTACAGGACACATAATTGAAACGAAACATGAGTGAAATCATAATTGCTCTCATTCATTCTAAGAATATCCTTAAAATCAAACTTCCATCTTTTCGAAGTTTTACTAGTGAGTGTTTCAATTTGTGAGAAATTGATTGAGGGAGTGTTCATAACTGTAAGGATTTGCAAACGAAAGCATATTACATATTACTTTCTTAGAAACCGATTCTCAATTTGTTAAGAGAAAACAGTTTAACTTTATTCACAAAACTAACAAATAACATATGCAAGCTTCCTTAATTAAGTATCACACCTTTGTGGCAAGAAATTACTTATAGCTTACACAAATTACGTGTTATCTTGTGCCATCATAAACAAATTACAAGATAGATTCTATTTGTTAAAGAAACTTATCAAGCAATTTAAGTATGATGCAATTTTCATTATTTCTTTAGGGTTTGAGTATTTAGGTTTGGTTTTGTTATGAAAAATTTGTTGATTCTCAAAACAAAACAAGCACCTATCCAGCACATAAAATAACCAACCAAAACACAGTTCAAGAGAAAAACCCTAAAAATGCAGTGAATAGTGTTTCTGTGTGAACAGTGTTTTAGACGTGAACAGTGTTTTAGGGGTTCTTAGTGTTTGTTTTTGACGCAAAATACCTTTCCGAATAGGGAATGACCTAACTTACTCAACTCACAGCTATGCTATGATATACATGCAGTTTTAGGCTTTTAAGGTGATCTGCTAGGTCAAAAACGTGTTTAAAGTTTTGAAAATATGAAAAACTGATCAAAACATGTTTTTTTTCCAGATTCTTTAAAGCTCTGATACCAACTGTTAGATTTCTTTATTACATAATCTAGATCTTTCACACAAACATGTAATACGTATAAGGACATGAAAACGTACCTGGAGCCATCTTCCTAGAATACATAGCTTCTAAACTCATCCAATCCGTAACAGCAGCAACCCTAGCAGGAACAGGAACAGCTCAAGACTTCTGCCCTCTCTCAGAATCTGTTTCTGCTCTCTCTTTATGATGAGAATAGGTTTAGAGAACGTGTCTGATGAGAGCAGGGCCTTAAGCTTATGTAGGGCTAGGTCAAGTCGTCTCTACTCATCACCGAGGGCCGACTTGACTAATCTTCCAAACCCACTTAATCGGTCATGCAAAAAGGAAATAAAATAGGACTCCTTAATAGGTCTTAAAACCTTTCCTTATTTCACAAGGTTTTGGGCCTAAAGGTACAACTTAATTTAAACCCTTATCAAACCTGATGTGACTTAGTATCTAGTGCACCGATCTAAATAGGAAAACATAACAGATTGGTCTATAAGTGGATATCGTATTAACATTTGAATCATTCACCATTATAGTACAAATTTAGGAGTCACACTATGAAACACTGAGAGAGTGTCTGAGAATGGACAAGCAACAACAATATTAGACGCCAGTATTAGTATAAATAAATCCTATCCGACCAACATGAGTAAGCCCTATGTTTGGGAAAAAAAATTATCATACTTGGCACCAAACTTTTAGTATGACAGAAACTACACTTGGCTCAAAATTATGATTCTTTTGGAACAACATATAGAAAGACTCTAAAAAATATACCACGTACTAACAATTTATGTGTTACTAGAGACAGCATGTGATATTATTTCTATTGTGGGATTTACATACCAAAATTTAAAAAATCAATATTCTGTAAGGGATATTTTTTTTCCCACCGGCATATAGATGAATGAGTTCACTACTACAAAAAACGAAATAGACGACGGTAATCCACCGTCGTGTATCATGGTTTACAACCGACGAGAAATCGACCGCCGTCTTTTCATACATGAAATAACGACGGCAAATAACCGACGTGGTTAATATAGTACATGTCAGTAAACCATTAAAACCGACGTAGATTTCATACATAAAACCTTAAAAAGAGACCTTTCGACTATAATAGACGACGGTTTTAGTAAAACACAGACGTTTAAATAATGTTAAATGTCAAAAACAACTACAAAACCGACATAAATATGCTTATCAACGTCTCTAAATCAAACAAAACCGACGTGTAAAACTTAGAAACCGTCGTGGTGAATAAATACTACGTTCAATAAATGAAAAAACTGACGTCTAAAACATATAACATGGCATATATTTACTTGAACTGACGTAAAAACAAAAATAACCACGACCTTTTCGGTCACCACAGACGTAGAAAATTATTTTGACGGCTTGAACACAAAACAAACGACGTGGTTAATATAGTACACGTCAGTAAAACACTAAAACCGACATAGATTTCATACATAAAACCTTAAAAAGAGACCTTTCGACTATAATAGACGACGGTTTTAGTAAAACACAGACGTTTAAATAATGTTAAATGTCAAAAACAACTACAAAACCGACGTAACTATGATTATCAACGTCTCTAATTAAACAAAAACCGACGTGTTAAACTTTGAAACCGTCGTGGTTAATAAATACTACGTTCACTAAATGAAAAAACTGACGTCTAAAACATATAACATGGCATATATTTACTTGAACTGACGTAAAAACAACAATAACCACGACCCTTTATATCAATACAGACGTTGAAAATGATTTTGACGGCTTGAACACAAAACAAACGACGTGGTTAATATATTACACGTCATAAAAAAACTAAAACCGACGTCGATTTGGTACATAAAGCATAAAAGAGACCTTTCGACTATAATAGACGACGGTTTTAGTAAAACACAGACGTTTAAATAATTTTAGATGTCAAAAACAACTATAAAACCGACGTAAATAGTTTTATCAACGTCTCTAAATCAAACAAAACCGACGTGTCAAACTTAGAAACCGCCGTGGTTAATAAATATTACGTTCACTAAACAAAAAAACAGACGTCTAAAACATATAACATGGCATATATTTACTTCAACTGACGTAAAAACAATAATAACCACGGCCCTTTATATCACCACAGACGTTGAAAATGATTTTGACGGCTTGAACACAAAAAAACGACGTGGTTAATATATTACACGTCATAAAAAAACTAAAACCGACGTCGATTTGATAAATAAAAGCATAAAAAGAGACCTTTCGACTATAATAGGCGACGGTTTTAGTAAAAAACAGACGTTTAAATAATTTTAAATGTAAAAAACAACTATAAAACCGACGTAAATAGTTTTATCAACGTCTCTAAATCAAACAAAACCGACATGTCAAACTTAGAAACCGCCGTGGTTAATAAATACTACGTTCACTAAATAAAAAAACGGACGTCTAAAACATATAACATGGCATATATTTACTTGAACTGACGTAAAAACAACAATATTAACCGTTTTGAAATGAATTATAATTAACTGACGTGTTTTCTTTTTCAAATGGCGGTTTTTATTTCATTTTTGCGTTGTCATTCCACGTCGGTTGTGAAAACCCGACGTTGGTTGTTTTTAAGACGTCTCGTTTTGCGATTTTTGTAACTTGACCGTCGTATTTTCAGCTTTAACCGATTATTTTTTAATTTTTGATTTGTTGCGCCCAAAGCTTGCAGAATGAAAATGTGATAAGAATTAAAATGATATGCAGAGCTATGAATTAATGTCATACAATTAACTGCATAACTAATGTCATACATTACAACAATCAATCAATCCATATATCTTCACACCCATCTCTAATATTCTCACTCCCAAACTCACCCACTAGGTCATCAAATGTGTCAACATTTGGTATCCCTCTAGAAAATGGCTCACACTCAATTCTAATATCACCTAGCACATCATCACCAATAACATCATTATATTCTCTATTAGGCATTGATAACACTACCGACCAACCACGATGTATTGGGTCGTCAACATAAAATACTTGTTTGACTTGAGAAGCCATAACATTCCTATGTCCAATTTTACTCAGATCTACAAGGGTAAATCCAAGTTCGTCGACTACAAGGCCCGAAGTGTTATCTATCCAATCACACCTCAAGACTGGGATTCTAAACTTTTGGTAGTCAAGATCCCAAATTTCTTGAATAACCCCATAAAAACCCATATTGGAGACAATAGGGTTTTTATCCTTAGCACTAGCAACTTGCATAGTATGTGCAAGTAAATAAACTCCACTATTTTGGACAGTTCGCACATCATCTTGTGCCTTGGTGCTAAATTTGACACCATTAATAAGATAGCTCCTATATGATGGCACTACCATGCTTGGACCAGCTGCTAACCACCTCAAATTTTCTGATATGCCATTATAATCTTCCCCATTAAATTCACTTTGAACCTACAAATTAAACATATATATTAATTCAATCTAACATATATATAAAAAGAAAGAAAATTAAAATAAGTTGAATATGTCATTCAATAACATATATACCTTAACACGTAGCCATTGAATGAAAGTGCTATTGTGCTTATCTTGTAGCCACTTTTTTCTCTTTCTAAATTTCGGATAAGTGGTCTTGATGTGGATCATATGTTCCCTACAATTGACACGAAAAAAACACGCATTACGGTCCCTTATATATAAGATAAATATAAGGAGTAGTAATATTTAAAATGGCTACATATATATGAAAAATTAAACTCATACGTACTCGATATAAGGTAGGACTTCCTCCATATTCTCCAAGACATATAGATGTGCCTGGTTCAACAAGTCCATATCAACTAAGCTCACTGTGCAACCTGATAATGGCTTTGAAACTCCCATATTCTGGCTTGAAGGCACTCCAACTGTACTAACATCAGATAAATGCTCGGTACAAAACTCTACAGCTTCTTCAGCTATATACCGCTCAGCAATGCAACCTTCGGGACGAGTACGATTCTGAACATACCCCTTTAGCACGTTCATATATCTTTCAAACGGATACATCCATCTAAAATATACTGGCCCACATAGACGAACTTCTCTAACAAGATGTATTACTAGATGAACCATGATATCAAAGAATGAAGGGGGAAAGTACTTCTCAAGCAAACACAAAGTAACTACTACATCTTCTTCCAACTTATCTAGCTTGGAAACATCTACCGTTTTTGCACATATAGCATTGAAGAAGAAGCACAATCGAGTTATTGCATACCTTGCAGGCTTCTCCAAAACAGAACGAATTGCCACAGGGAGCAATTGTTGCATCAAGGTATGACAATCATGAGATTTAAGGCCAAGAAGTCTTGAATCTTTTAAAGATACAAGATTTTTTATATTTGAAGAATAACCTTCAGGAACCTTCATACCATAAAAAGAATTGCAAACCGCTCTCTTCTCTGCTCTTGACAAATTCCAAGGCCCTGGAGGCAAGCGAGTACGTCTTTCTCCATACTCGGGTTGCAAATCAATTTTTACCCCCATGTTCAATAAGTCTAACCGAGCAGCAATCCCATCTTTATTTTTTCCAGGGATCTCTAGCAATGTACCAATGATACTATCGCAAACATTCTTCTCAATGTGCATAACATCTAAGGCATGCCTCACAGGGAGGTATTTCCAATACTCGAGATCAAAGAATTTTGATTTCTTCTTCCAACAAACTCTGTCACCATCATTCTCACCAACACTTCCCCCATTTTTCGAGCCCCATATGTAATTAATATCTTCAACCATATGCAGCACTTCTTCTCCTGTTAATGGCTCGGGGGGCATGCCATATTCAGGTTTCCCATTAAAAGCTGCACGTTGCCTCCTATATGGATGATTGATTGGTAACCACTTTCTAGGCCCAATGTAACAAATTTTGTGGCCATTTTTCAACCTGTGACTAGGTGTATCATCGCCGCATATTGGACAAGCTTTATATCCTTTAACAACACAACCAGATAAGTTTCCATAAGCGGGAAAATCATTAATTGTCCACAGTAATGCAGCTCTGAGTGTAAAGTATTCTCCTATGTGGGCATCATACACTCCTCTAATCCCATCCCACAAAGATTTCAAATCATCAATCAAAGGATCTAAGTAGACGTCTATATCATTTCCGGGCTGTTTAGGACCAGAAATCAGTATAGTCAACATCATGAACTTCCGCTTCATGCATAGCCATGGTGGGAGATTATATGTAATTAACATAACTGGCCAACAACTGTATCTGCTACTTAAAGAACTGTGGGGATTGAATCCATCAGATGAGAGATCCAATCTCAAGTTTCTTGGCTCATTACCAAAGTCGGGCCATTTTTCATCAGCAAGTTTCCAAGACGGGGAATCCGCTCGATGAGACATATAACCGTCAACTGATTTTCTAGCAGCATGCCAAGTCAAACTTTTAGCTGTCTTATGTGATTGAAACATCCTTTTAAACCTTGGAATTGGAGGAAAATACCACACCACCTTCGCTGCCACACCCTCTTTCAAGAACCCATCCTTGGTTTCCTTCCACCTTGAGATACCACAAGTAGGACAATTAGTTGCATTCTCATACTCCTTCCGATACAAAATGCAGTCATTGGAACATGCGTGGATTTTCTCATAACTCATCCCTAAAGCAGACAAAGTCTTTTTTGCCTCGTACATAGAGGAAGGTAGTGTATTTCCTTCTGGAAGAAATTCTCCTTGAAGTATCAATAATTCTGTAAAGCAAACATCACTCATCCCATGTTTTGCTTTCAAATTATATAACTTCACCAAAGCCGACAACTTCGCGTACTTACTGCAACCAGGGTACAAGGGTTCATCGCCATCCCCAATCACATTGGCAAACTCATAAGGATCAGATCCAATATTGGCAAAATCATTATCATCCATCCCTAATTCTTCAGAAACATAACTGAACCTACTTTGCTCATCTTCTTCCACATTTCTACTAGCATTGGTAGTCCATTCCCAAGGTTCTCCGTGCCATCTCCAAATCTGATAGCTTTGGTCAATTCCATTAAAGTATAAGTGTTCCCTTATAATTCTAACCCCAAACAATCGAATATTCCCACATTTAACACATGGACAACGAATCTCAGTTGTATTTCCAAGATTTTCTAACGTAAAATTCAAAAATCCATCCACCCCTAACTCATATGCCTTCGATCTTCTATCCGCATGCATCCATGACTTATCCATCTCACACTCTATCAAATTCATATAAATATATATATATTAAAGTGGAAAGACCAGCAATGAAACACTACCTCATTCAAATAGCAGAGAACAAAATAAAAATTAAATATAAAACATGGAAAAGACGACGGTTTAAAAACATAATCGTCGTTTAATATACATTCCGACGACGGCATCTATAGTCACCGTTGTTATTAGGATACCCAAACCCAGAAATTTGAACGGTGTTCTGGTAGCCTAAAGACGACGTTTTTTGGAGAAACAGTCGTCTTTAGGCTACAGTTGCGGCTTAAAACTTAGACGACGGGAGTAAATGAACAACCAACGTATAATAAACATTTGGACGACGGTTTGATCCTTCAACCGTCGTCGTAGTTAAAAAAAAACAGCTTAAATCTCCCATCCCCATTCCTTTTCCAAGAACCCATGGCCAAACAAACATAAAAGAACCCAAAAAGAGAGCAATTATTACAAGATTGCAAACACCAAAACCCTAATATAGCTACCAACGAAAACATTTATGGATTTAAGAAGAGATTAGGGTTGTACTTACATGGATATTGAGAGAGAGCTGCGAGAATATAACAACTGCTTCAGAGAGAGCTTGGAGAATCTACGTACCCAATGCTTTGAGAGAGAGCTTGGAGAATCTACGTACCCAATGCTTTGAGAGAGAGCTTGGAGAATCTACGTACCCAATGAGAGATCTTAGAGAATCTACATACCAAATGCTTTGAGAGAGATCTTGGAGAATCTACGTACCCAATGCTTTGAGAGAGAGCTGAGAGAATATAACAAAAGCTTGAGAGAGAGCTGAGAGAATTAGGATTAAAGGGACTAGAGTTGTACTTACATGGATATTGAGAGAGAGCTGGGAGAACGAAAACTTTCAGACAAATTTATGTTGAAGTGAGAGAATGAACTATTTGAGGGTTAAAGGGAAATTCTGAAACTTTTAGGTCGCGGTCAAAAATTTTTAGGTACCGCGTTTTTCAACCACGACGGTCAACACTTACACTGACGTCTAATAATTACTTACAAAGGCGGTTTTTATAAAATCCCGACGTTGTAAACACTAAAAACGTCGCTATTTTATAACCGACGTCGTAAACCGAATTCAATTAGTCTTTGTTAATGTAGTTGACCAAAAACAGCGGGAGAAAACCAGCGTCGTTTCAAAAAACCCTAAACCCTAAATTTTAAAATAATTTTTAAAAAATACACAAGTACAAGAAAAATGAACCGAAAATTGCTATGGATTCCTTACAACATTGCCTTCTACAATAGTAGGCTAAAATATGGATTTCATAATTTTGAATTTATGGGCACCAATGGATCACATAAACCTTAGGGTTATGTTATGTAAAGTATAAGGAGTACCATGCTTTGTCTCTAAATTTGTTTGAATTTTGTTATCATTTGAACTTTGAAAACTAAAATTACATTTTTCAGGCCTTAACGGGCAAGATATTGTCTCAATCAGTGCATAGAATTTGCCAGTATATTTTTCGGATTTTGTTTTGAATATATTATTAGTATTAGTAATTAAATACAATAAAAAAATATTTCCAAAATTATATTTTTTAAAGCTTTAGGATAGAGACAATATTCCAATGCTTGGTAGTTTTCAGTTTAATTTTTGAATTTAGTTATGAATTTAATATGGATTTAAATAAAATATAAAAGTCAATAAAAATTAAATTAAAAATGACCTAGCCGACGTTGTATCCCTTTACAACGACTTTAAACATAATAAACTGACGTTGAAACTATATTTAAGAATATACACAGGATGAATTAATTATAAACCGTCGTTGTTATGACTATTACACGTCATTTTAGTGTATATAACTGACGTTGTTTAAATATATAAAGGCGGATATTTAAGAATATCCGCCTTTGTATAGTATTACGACGTCGATAAGGTTATACTAACCGACGTAGTATATGAATAAAAATTCATTTATACAGGATGAATTAATTATAAATCGTCGTTGTTATGACTATTACACGTCATTTTAGTGTATATAACTGACGTTGTTTAAATATATAAAGGCGGATATTTAAGAATATCCGCCTTTGTATAGTATTACGACGTCGATAAGGTTATACTAACCGACGTAGTATATGAATAAAAATTCATTTATACAGGATGAATTAATTATAAACCGTCGTTGTTATTACTATTACACGTCATTTTAGTGTATATAACTGACGTTGTTTAAATATATAAAGGCGAATATTTAAGAATATCCGCCTTTGTATAGTATTACGACGTCGATAAGGTTATACTAACTGACGTAGTATATGAATAAAAATTCATTTATACAGGATGAATTAATTATAAACCGTCGTTGTTATGTCTATTACACGTCATTTTGATGTATATAACTGACGTTGTTTAAATATACAAAGGCGGATATTTAAGAATATCCACCTTTGTATAATATTAAGACGTCGATAAGGTTATACTAACGGACGTAGTATATGAGTACAAATTCATTTATACAGGATGAATTAATTATAAACCGTCGTTGTTATGCCTATTACACGTCGTTTTGAAGAATTACCGTCGATGTTATATTTCCATTTACTGCAAGACGACCATTGTGTACACGTATGAGACGTGTAAATTAGAATCAGACGTCGGTGTTTGGGAACTAAACAAGTTTTAAAACAAAATTTAATTTTTTTGATTTTTGTTCGCTTGATTACAACAAAATATTTATGTACATTTTAAATAAACTAAATTAAACCTGAACATTGTTCATAAATATTTGTCTACATCAATTATCCTTCGGTAATTGCTTGTTCACGAATTCTGCCCATTCATGCCTAACTTCGTCAATATCCTCTTGTTTATACTGAAGTTTATCTTTTTTCTTGTCAAACTGCAAAATAAACCAAAACACTGACGTTGTCATAAGGATACAAACGACGGTTTTAAACAAAAATATGACGTAGTAAAATTAAGAAAGTATATCTAAAATGTTGCGTTTTACCTTCTTCTCGAAATTTAGGTCTGGATCATGAATTATATCTCTCATGAATCGCATCACGTAATAGCCACACTCTACACTTGTTGGTTGTTCAGGAGTGCCGTGTAGATTTTTCCAAATGGCCTATTGTTTACGTGAATTTTTATTTATATGAATGTTAAACATTTTAATTGACCTGTTACAAGAAAACAAAGGGTGTTAATGACAAAACAAAAAATTTAAATACAAATAGTAACCGTCATGGTAAATCAGTCAAAACGACGGAGTTTTTTAAACCAAGACGTTATATTTTGTGTAAAACGGCGGTAAAACCTAACCGTCGTTGTGTAACGTTATAACGTCGGTAAGAGTAAAAAACGTCGTATGACAAAAAATTGAGCAGAAAAAATTAAAACGTTCTTAAATAAAACGCAAATGACGTGGTAGTTAAATTAAAACGACGTTTTTAAGAAAATACTGACGTAGTAGTTAAATTAAAACGTCGGTAATATCTTACCGTCGTTATATTTTATAATAACGTCGGTATTATTAAAAACCGTCGTTTATTTAAATACTTTATAGGAAAAATCTTAAATCAGAAGAAATCAACTTACGTATTCACTATATTTTTCATCTTGTCGTCAACCATGCGTTTTGGCAGTGAATTCATGTAATAGGCAGTCTCCGTTAATGGTCTCACAATTACCATCACCCAATGACCCCTGCACATAATGATTCATATTAGAAAGAAAAATATTAGAAGCTCAGGAAAATACTTTAAATGGTACTAACCCTGGATTATAAGGGACCAAGAAAAATTGATTCCCATCTGCTGTATTCAGGCGGTTTGACAGGTTTTTTATTCGGTCTGATATTGATCCAGCTCCAGAGCTCACTAGCCCAGGGTCCACGAGGCCAACAAGGTTTACAATATTTGCCATTTTTAAATAGTCAAATAGGAACCTAAATATATGAAAGTCAATTAATGAGATTTTAATTTAAAAGAAAGGAAAACGTAAAACAAAATGGGATTAGGGAGAATTACCTCATGTATACTGATATCACTGTGGTTCCTATCTCAACCATGGAACCAAACTGCAAAACATCTTCAGTGAAAAGGAAGGTATCATGCTCAAAGCCAAACACTTCCTTGGGCATGTGAATTGTTAGAGCCTCGTTACCAGGCAACAACTTGGTCTGGAAATGTTGGCATAAGGCTAACAGAGGAGCTGGCATGTCTAGCTTTGAGAGATCCTGTTAAAAGAAATTAATAAAGAAATATAAGTTAGTTTGTGTGTGAACTAAAATAAATGACTCTAACTAAACACAAAAAACAGACGTGGTATATAATATAAACGACGGTTTCTAATTAATACTAACGGTGGAAAGGTTATACACGTCGGTAAATAGATAACCGTCGTTGTATTGAATTTATAACGTCGCTATACTATAGAAAGGTCGGTAAATAGATAACCGTCGTTGTAATGAAATCGTGAAATAGACGACGGTTTATAAAAATGTCGTGGTATTTAACGAAACACGACGTGTCTTGTAAGAAACAGATGTATATACCGTCGTTATTTTAAATTTTAACATCGGCTATTAAAAGGAGCGACGTCTTTTTAAAATTTAAAAAGCAGAAATAGAAAATAGCAGAGATTTTACCGTGTCCTCTTTCTCTTTTGCAGCAGTATCAGCTTCAGGCTTCGGATCTTCTAATTCCAAAGCTAGGGGTCTGATATTAGTGGCCCCAGAGCAGCTTGCCTTATCAGACATTGGATTTTTTGGGCTTTGATCTTGAGGGGGTAAAATAATTGGAGGAATTGGAGTCCTTGGAGAAATTGGGGTTTGGAGCATCTGGCTGGGATCAAAATTAGGAACTAGTTGACGGATATATGCCAACATAGCCTCCCTCTCTGCTCTGACTGCTTCCATTATAGTTTCCCTTGACTTCGCCTCAATCCTCAAGGTCTCTTCTCTGACTGCCTCCCTCACACTTTCCTTCAATTTGTCACCAAATTTCACTCTCTGCTGTTTCGGCAAATTGAAGAACTGAGTTGGGGTAATGCCAGCACCAGCTCCTCTGACTCTCCCACCATGCTCGGGGGTTCCCAAAGCCAGAGTCAAGATATCATTGCTCCCAGAGACAGTCAAAGTGCCTTCGGATACTTGCTTTTGCAAATCATCCTAAAAGAGAGAAAGAGAGATTGTTAGAACCTGAGCAGGGTGTATGACAGATACATATACCGACGTTGTAAATTATAAACAACGACGGTTTTTCTTAAATGATTGACGTGGTATTAATTTAAAACGTCTGTATATAAATACCGTCGTTGTTTATACTTTACAACGTCGGTATATAAAAATACGTCGTATATTAAAAATAAAACAGATTAAGACATAAATCAAAGACCGTCGTAGTATTCAAAGTAAGACGACGGATTATTAAACAAACAGACGTAGATGTCCAATTCGATACGGCTGCACAAAATTACCGTCGTTGTATAAGCATTCTAACATCTAGATAAGATAAAACCGTCGTAAGTTTTAATGAAGAAGTGAAAAAACTCGATTGAAATATGCATTCTTTTCCAGAAATTGTGCACCACAAATTTCAGTGAAATAGACAGAGAGAGGGAGAGTGTGTGCGTGAGTAAACTTAAAACAAAAATGCAGTTCATAGAATAATTTAATCCGTCGTATTAATTCTATCTAGACGTCTACTTTATTCAAAAACCGACGTCCTCTTCATTTTTAAACGTCCGTAAATTAAGCCTGTCGTGGTGTTCATTTTATAACGTCGCTTATGTAAAGATAAACGACGTCTATACCAAAATAAAACACTCTGTTTTTCAAATTTAGAACAGAGTTAGTGAGATTTACGATTAGTTTTGCCTTCTCTGCAGCCTTTGGATCAGGGATTTTTCCTGTTTTATCTTCTCTTGCTTTCTTCCACAGAACAGCTCGATCGATTTCTTGACCTTCGGGCATGGTTTCTACCAATTGGTCCGTCAAACCAACATACCCTTTTCTAGACAACCTATGGTTGTACTCCAATTTCTCCCTCCTCTCCTTTTGCTCAGCATGCTTAGCCTCAAAATCTGGGGTTAACCTTGAAGCTACGAAGGCATCCCATTGCGATTTCTCTATGAACTTATAAAGCGCAGGGGTTTCTCTTAACCTCTCCCTGTCATGTGCGTAAGGAAGGATATACTGCCTAGTTAAGTTATACTTGAAATCCTTCCATTTTTTGGCGGCAGACTGCAAAACCAAGTTCTTGTAACTATCCCCAATAACATAGGACATTTGAACAGCTTCCCAAATCTGCTCCTTCACGTCCTTGGGTAATTGTTTCCATTTCTTGTCCACAAGAGGGACTCTGGTGCGTGCCAAAACACCAATGAAAGACTGCATCTCAACAACAGCCTTGCCATGTGGTTTGCCATCTTTATTGAACTCAACCACAGGCTTAACCTTCTCAATTTTCCTCTTCACAACACGGCTCATTGTGCTGATACCGCGGCCAGATTTTGGCTCCTCAACAAATGTGGCTGTGCTCGAGTCTTTCTCTGAGGTTGAGGAAAATCTCATCCTCTTCGAGGGTTTGCTTTGAGTTGATTTTTCAACTTCCACTGAACCTGTTTTGGGTTCATCCCCTTGTGCCATTGAACCTGCTATGGCCTTTGACGCTTCAGCTTCCTTGTTTTGAGATTCCGAAACCATTTTTGATTAATCTGCCAGGAAAACAACGTCGCTTATTAAAAAGAAACGACGTAATAATACAAAACAACGACGGTAACACTAAAAAAGTGACGTCCTATTAAACAGTCTCTTTGATCATGAATGAAAATAAGACGACGGTTTAATATATTTCATGACGTAAATGTGCATAAACTACGTCGGCTATTAACAATAACCGACGTGGTTTAAAATTACAAAACGAGTGTTCTTCTCTCACTAGACGACGGTTTTATCTTGTTTCCGACGTATTAATTGTCACACCATGACGGTTTTTAGCCACCGTCGTGCAGTTTGCATTACGGCCATCGTGGTGTGTCCATTCTATCGTTGAAAACAAGACAGAACTGTCGTCTTTTGGCGTCGTGAGTGTATCTACTTATGTATTTAATAAAAACCAGTGAAAGATTTCTTCAATTTGACAGAATCTTGTTTCCAGACAACTACGGCATGCAAATGAAAAGTAAAAAAAGGGAAGAGAGTGAGAAAAAACCTTGAATAACACCGGCGTGCAAAGAAATGTTTCCTTCCGACGAAGACGAAGACCAAAATGGTGATTTGGAGATGAAGACGATGATTCAGACGATGATGCTAGGTCAGGTGACGAAAATGGTGATTTGGGAAATGAGAGGGAAACTACGATACTTTATCGGGAAGAGAAAACCGTAAAATATTAGGTCAGGTGACGAAAAGTTTATATATTTTACAACGACGTTGTTATTAAAAAACCGCCGTATTATTTAGTTATAACGACGGTAGATAATTCATAAATGACGTGGTTATCACAACTGCCGAAAGACTTTTGGAATTCCGATGTGGTTATGACGGCGCTTTTTTTCTCTAAACTGACGTTGTACAAGTAAATTCAACGACTGTGTATTTTAATAAACCGACGTGGTTACTTTGCGGTTCTGAAAACGACGTCGTTCTCTTTTTAATACGCGCCAAATGACTTTTGGATTTCCGACGTGGTTATGACGGTGCTTTGTTTCTCTAAACTGACGTTGTACTTATAAATTCAACGACTGTGTATTTTAATAAACTGACGTGGTTACTTTGGGTTTTGATAAAATGACGTGGTATTTTAATAAAACGACGTCGTTCTCTTTTTAATACTCGCCAAATGACTTTTGGATTTCCGATGTAGTTATCTTTTTAATACGCGCCAAATGACTTTTGGATTTCCGATGTAGTTATGATGTTGATTATTCAAATATGACGTTGGTATTTATATTATAACCGACGTGGATATTTACGGTTATTTTGTTTAAATAGCATTTTTTCACGCGTTTTTTAACCCTCACAAGAAATTGTCTTTCTGAAAGCAAATGGGTTTGCAGAATGATTCCTCACTTCCCATGGGTTTGCTACATCCTCCTGTGTAGCAAGGGTGGAACCAGCCTTAGAACCTGCATGGGTTTGCAGCCGCACTTGCCCGTTTGAAGGCATACGAGGGCACAACCGACAACAGGTTCTAATTCTGGTTCCACCCTTGCTACACAGGAGTTTTGAAGAAACAGTTGATTTTGATGAAAATGGGAATCGAGGAGTGAGCTTTTCATACTTTGTTGATTTTGATTTTATGAAATTATTAGATATTCATCTGTGGCTGTGCAGGAGCTTGAGAACAAGAGGAAGGAGAGGGCCCAGCTTGCATATGAGAGGAAGAAACAGTTGAACAAGCTGAGGGTGAAGGCAGAAAAGAAACCACGATGTATTTGCCAAATTTGTATACATATATTGTGTAAATATTGATCAATATTTAACACGAAGAGATTTTGCCTTTTAAGATGAAAATGTTGTTGAGGATTGAGAATTAAATTTTGTTTTGTGTTAAGAAAGATATTACCAAAATAAAAGAAAAATTAATTAATTTTAAAAAGCTATAAAAATAAGACGGCGGTTTACAGAGAAGGCAGACGTATAAACTAAACAAATACGACGGTAATTTGAACTTAGGACGTGGTAAATAAAAACGACAGTAGTGTTGTAGGCACCGTCGTAGTATACTCCAAAATAATAAGTCGGCGGTTTACAGAGAATGCACCGTCGTAGTATACAGACGTGGATTCCATTATATTATACGACGCGGATTAAGAACAGTTGGTCGTGTTTAGTTAGGAGTTAACATGGCAGGTTTTTTGGTGAACTGTCGTCTTTATTTTCTACGTCGGTGGATTCATACCTGCTATCATTGTTTTTTGGTCAGATTTTATCTCTGAAGAAATCCTTTTTTAAAAACGACGCTTTTTTATTTGTATGCGTCGTCTTTTAAAAATATTCAACAGTAAGGAACTTATCCACGACGGGTTTTTTTAATACCGTCGTCTATTTAAATACAACGACGGTTTTATCTTATACCGTCGTCTTTTTCTGGTCGTCTTTTTCCATTTTTGTAGTAGTGGTTAAGGAAGAAGCCAGGAAAAAAGACTGTCTATGTCTGTGCCACTAATCAGTTGGATTTTCACCTTAACATTCAGATTCAGAAAACCATCACCAATGATCTACTTAAACGAATGTTAAAAAATAATTATTAAATTACTTTTAACTAGACCCTGAATTGCATAAAAAGAACTAATAGTCCAAACCCAACTTTTTGTTGGGAACACAATGGGAGAACAGAAAGCTTTTTAGAAAATATAAATATAATTATGACAAAGCTCCATACATCAACTAAAGTAATAAATGAAAGTAAGATATCAAAAATCAATAAGTGGCGAAGGTACGAAGCAACCATACAGTTAAGAAACTGCTGAAGCTGTATTGCATTGTTGGTACTGTATTTACGCCCAGTTCCAAGTCATGTAGTTAGGGACTATCAGTTTATTCAGTGGCACAACTAAATTTAATAATGTGACTTCTCATAGAATCAAACAGACTTGCGTTGTTCAAAAAATAGCCATCCAATGATCACACAATGGCCATCACATAAGAAATACAGTATAGGAAGAGTTTTAAACTTATAAGCATAAGTCACAGATAACTACTTAAAAAAAATAAATTAAATAATTAAAAAATATAAAATAAAAACAAAAGCAAAACACATTTTAATTTGTTAAGTAATTAGAGTCTGCAGATATTAGAACATACCATAACCGATGTAATATCTCCAGCACAGTTATCCACATTATGATAAACATTTAATTGGTGCAGGTATGATAGTTGGCTCCTTTTTTTTTCAAAATTCATGCATGCATGATTAGACCTCAAATTCAATTCATGAAGACGTGTGGATCATATAGATAATATCAGGAAGCCAAAGCCACATTTAAAAAGATGAAAACTATAATGCACTGAATCAATGCTTCACGCGAATCAAGCATACATGAATAGCAACAGTCATGTAGTCCAAGAGATCACTAATCTGCAAAATATTAGGCAGAAAACGTTTGACCAGTACTAGAAAACCATTAAAAGAAACAATTTTGGTCATTTGCATTTCTCCACTAGTCTTTCATACTTCTCCAGTCCCAACTATAATTGAAATTCATTTCAAGGAAATTTCCCTCAGATCCATACTGTGATACAAAAGTACGACTTACATTATTTGATTGCAGGTACCATAGAGATCTGAGCCTATACAGGTTTCCAGCTCATGTTCATCTTTGTAAACTCTAGAAACATTCTGTAAGTATGAAATGGACTTTATTTAGCTTGAGCCATGAAAACCCTTGTGAAGGAAATGAAAAGACACATCGTGAAACCCGTTATTTCAGTTTCTAATTTATACAAGCAAATTCCAACTAACAAAGCCATGCTTGAATGTGACGAAGAGAACCATATGGGAATACAAAGCTCAGAACTTTGCAACTAATACGTACAGTTAAAAGGAAGGGGTAGAAAATAAGATTTTTCTAATAAATAAAAAGCAACACATTCCATGCCTAATAATTAATGGCCATTGGGTCAATCATCTGAAACTACTAATAAGAACATATACTACACTTGTTCTTAACCAAAAGGCCGAGAAAGTGCGAGAAAGCCAAGAACTTAACCCTAAATTTTTTTTTATTAGGAAAAAGACAACAAAAAAAAAAAACAAAGCCTAATTGACCATGTCTCGCCCACAATAGTGCACTAATGAATTATGTTTGCCCCAAAATCATAATCTAAAGATGAAGCCTCCGCATGCAAATGGACACCATTTAAGAAAATCAAAGCAGGATGGTAACGTTAACAAAACATCTTCTTTTTCAATAGTTTGCTAGAATGAAGACAATACACTCTTGATATCTAATTGAGGGTAACTGGAGTCCCACACCAATATCATCCATTCTATGTGGGTGGTTAACAAATCTCATATGTAACAAAGACTTCAATGCTTTTAAAAATAAATTTCAAAATAGAGAAGAGGTGTCAAAGCTCAGATGTGCTAAAGAAAAAGAATGTGCCTAGTGTTTGTGCAACTAATCTCACGGGAGAATATTCGCTTTTGGATCCTTCAACCTTCGATCTTCCTTCTCTCTCCTTCTCGATTCATGTAAAAAAGATTGGAGTAAATAGACCACACCCCGGGGGTGTTGGCCAAAGGCCCTTCGATGCCTAAGTTAGTTCGAGTGTTTGTAGGAAAACAATAGCTAAGCAAAGGGTACGGAGTTGTATGTATGGTGTGAACTGGGTGGCCGGAGCCGTGTGGAGAAAATATGGAGAGGGAGAGAAAGCTTCGGGTATCAGGAGTAGGTTTAGATGTACTTTGAATGATGAATGAAGTCATCTATTTATGGGAGCCTCGGGGCTAGGGTTTCGTAGAGATTGAGTCAGACTTGATTACATTCTTTTATTATGATAATATCTGAATTAATGGTATTATCTCATTAATTAGGACATAATACCCAATAATTAAGATATTATCCCCTTATTAGGATAATATCCCAATTAATGATATTATCTTATTAAATAAAGATGATATCTTTATAATTAAGATATTATCCCAATTAATTAATTAACCAAAGAAATAGGTTTAATTAATTAATTTTAAGGGATAATCTTCTTTTCCACGTGGCGTGCTGTGATTGGAGACAAAAATATTTGCTCCCACAAATGCCCCCCAGCTTCTGCATGGCACTTGTGTGGCATGTAGGAGATGAAATTATTTGTCGGACTCTCCAACTGTGTCTAGGCTTTCTTTTGTGAGTTGGACTCTTTTGCAGATCAGGTTCCCAATTAGAGTAGGCTTCTGACTATTCTTGGAGTTGGATCCCCAGTAGGAATGAGCTTGCAATTCCTTCTTGACCTGGGTTGTCTAGCTTGTATAAATGCAGGGCTTCTCTTCACTCTTTCTCACATCGCAAACTTAACTTCTCTACTTTCTAGCTTGAGAAAGATCTTGGAGAATTTGTACTGCTTGTTGAAGAGAGGAGTTGCTGTGCATCCCAAGGTAAGTCGAGCATGTATATTTTTTCTTCGTCTTCTCTTTTTCGCTGCAAGGACCAGCTGGGTAGGACTAGGCTGATTGTCGTCGTGACTAGCGGTCGAAGACAGTTGGAGAGGCGGTGGCCTCTGGTGGCTGCTAAGCGAGTATCAAGAGGAAGTCGGTGGAGTGCCCCCTGCCGAGGATGTTGAGAGATGGAAGCAGGATGGTCCGGACCCTGATGATCTGCCTGCTGGACAGGAAGAGTGTTCTGCTGAACTCCCCTCAAAGAGGAAGGCTGATGTCGAGTCTTCTAAAACTCAAGCTACTTCTTCACGGGTGAGGAATGTGTCTCCATTGAGGAAGAAGCCAAAGCTCCCTTATGCTGAGAAGACTCAAGTAGAAGTTGTTCTCTCGTCATCTGCTAGGGTCAAACATCTCATTGGTGGGGATAGCAAGAGGATTGGTGGTATGTGCAGCATTAGGGATGTTCCCCTTAAGCCTCTTGCTGATGAGTTTGGAGATCGTGATCTGCTCCGTGAAGTAGTCTGTGTGCGATCTAGTTCACCTGGGAGGTCTGCTTATCCACCAAACTGTCATGATCAAGCTATTTGAGTCACGAGCAGTCAGGCGTGGAGTTGATTCATCATTGCCAATTCCTTTGAAGGTGAGGTTAGCAGAGGCTAAGAAAGCAAGAAAGTCATATGCCCGGGCGAAGGGTTCTTCTGCAACGTCAGCGGCTGATCTCAAGGTGAACAAGTCCAGCCTTGTAGAGGATGCAGGCATGTTTGGCCTATGTCCTGAGACGTGTCGATGAGACGTCCGGAGACATGTGGATGAGGGTGGCCCGTTTGGCCTACGTCCGGAGACATGTGGATGAGTGTGGCCCGTTTGGCCTACGTCTAGAGACGTGTCGATGAGAGTGGCCCGTTTGGCCTACGTCTGGAGATGTGTCCATGAGTGTGGCCCGTTTGACCTACGTCTGGAGACGTGTCGATGAGAGTGGCGGCAGACGTCATAGATCAGGCATGTGGAGCTGCTGAGAGCCTTTGGCCAACACCCCCAGGGTGTGGTCTATTTGCTCATATTTATTTCGCAAGGATCGAGGAAGAGGGAGGAGAAGGAAGATCGAAGGTCGAGGAATCAACCCACGAATATTCTCCCGTGAGAAATTTGAATAAACAAATTGGTGCTTTCATTGAGAGCGCGAGATATACTCAACGTGTGCTCTTGAATCAAAGAAACTTGTTTCCTCCTTTTCATCACTCAATTGAATCCTTCCAAACAACCATGGTTTCAAGCAAGCGCATGAGAGGCTGGGCCTACAATCAGATGTTCACGCCCACCTAGGCCCTTAGAGAAGCGTTCACGAGAGACTAGGCCCCTAGAAGATCAGCCTCACGGTCATTCCCATGAAGTATGAGAAGAAAGAAGCTCACCTGCTCGGTCTGGAGGAGCCAACTTATGACAACAAGTTGTTGAGGTTCCCTCGCAAGCTCAGTCCACCAATACGCCGAGTAGGCAGGATAGTCGAGGAGATCTGCTCCATGGAGACAACAAGGACGTAAACCAATGATGCCCACATCATGGGGGACATCGACGTGAACCGCAGGCCATGAGGGTATAAGAGGTCGTGGCTTAAAGATTGGAGGAGATTTTGAAGATGCTCTGTGCAAGGAGGTGGACCGAGTGAACTCCTCACCATTCACTATCGAGATCGAGCATGCGGCTCCACAAAAGCGATTCTCAACACCTTCTTTCACACACTTCGAAGGGGATTCCCATCCTGATAGCCATCCAAAGCACTTCAAAAGTGTTATGATTCTTTACAAAGCCGAAGATGCGCTGATGTGCAAGGTATTTGCCATGACCTTACGAGGAGCAGCCCAGGATTGATTCCATACCTTGCCATCCAGATTGATGAGTAGCTTAAAGGAGCTAGCTTTCGTCTTTACCAAGGAGTACACTCCCTCCAAGACTACATCAAGAGATTCAAGGCAGAAAAGACAAACATCGTAAATTGCAATGGTCAAATCACATCCACTGCCTCCAAGAAGGGCTTGCCAATCGACTACTTAAGTTCAAAGCTAGGAAGGTCCAACAGAAAGCCGCGAGATACTACATCCACTGCCTCATCTCACATGCATAAGGTACCCTCAAACACTTGAGGTACTCTGCAAAATTCCCGACGACGAGTGCGACAACCATTATGGGGGCAGATCACTCATTAAAAAGGCTATAAGCATTGGCTATTTCTGGCCTACCATGCGCTATGACCGCCATAAAAGCGTCCTAAGGGAGACACATGACAGCTTGAAGTGTCTTAAGGGAGACACAGGACAACCAAGCCATCGTCCATAAGAAGCATCCGAAGGGAGACATAGAGAGATTGCCTTGAAGCATCCGAAGGGAGAATCAGAAGAGCATCCTTGAAGCAAGTGGTGGGTAAACATTCAAACATCCCAAGGGAAATGTAGAACCAAGGCTCCAGCCCGACAGTAAAGAGATTAACAAGACACAATGCGAATTGAAGTTAAAGAAATAACTGAAGTTTCCATAGTAAAGTCACCAACCGGCCAAGTTTAAAAGAAAGAAGATGGCCAAATAAGACAAATTATTGCAAACAGAAAAGCTGATTACAAAGCTTGAAAAGATAAAAGAGCCTCCATCTACTGGTTGGCAACCTCCTAAACTTCAGCTTGATCAACTACGCCCTCTGTGGCTCCTCCCAGCTCAGCTATATGCTCATCAGATGCAACCATCTACTCAGCATCTCTAGCTACCTGCTCCGTCAAGTCTACTGCCACCTCGTCAGCTGCGCCCTCCTTGGCATCATCCTCTTCGGTTGCAATCTCGTCAGCCACCTACTCTTCGGTTGTCTCCATATCCACATCATTGAACAGGAGGCATGTAAGGTTAGAACATCTCAATATCTTCATCTTCAATAGGATGACAAGGAGCGGCCCCACTTTTGCAGTCTAAGTAGTCCAACTTGTATGCGTCGATGACAGCTTTAGACTTAGATTTGTTCAGCAGCCTTGTGGCAAGCGTCAAACTTGGCCAGAAGTTTGTCATAACACTGGGATATATCAACATCCTTGCTCTCAAGACGGAAGTAGGCCTCTTTGCGACCATGCAGGGCAGCAGCAGAAGAGTTGAGTTCACTATCTTTTTGAGTAAGGGAACTTGAAGCAATGAAATTGACGCCACCTGCTTTTGGTGTGACTGAATTGACGCCATCAACATGAATGGATGCCACCTGCTAGTGGATGGCTTGAGTATTGTCCTAGGCATTTGATAAACAAAAAAGTAGAATCCAATGGACTCTTGACTGGAGCCAGCCAATGGCTCTCTTTGCTTTTACGCGTCAGAACCCACGTGGGTAATGTGCATCGCATTAGTCATTGACTCTCCCATGCCTTAGTCATTTCGCTCATGCTCCATTCAAATTTTTTTTTTTTCAAAACTCGAAACATTCCCTCTCTCTGTCTCTGACCTCCACCAATAAGAAAGCTCTCACTTGTTCACCTGATACTGACTGTGGCAAAGATGGGTGGAGGCTGTAGCAACTTGAAGATCTACACCATTGGCAACAATACCCAAGTCTGCACATAGCCCTTTTTTTTTTTTCTATTTCTTTTTTCTATTTTTTTTAATTTTAAATTTTTTTAAATTTTTTTTCAGAGAACTAACACCCACTTGTTTGCATCCATTTGAGGACACTCGGGTCTCTAACAGATCCAAGGGGAAGGGAGGCTCAAGGGTAAAATCCGTTGGGAAAATACAAGAGAGATCTCGAAGGGTTCGATCTATGAATGTGAAAGGTATAAACACTCATCCTTGCTCTGGACAAACCGCTGTTAGTATTTGTAGCAAATGAACTGAATATGTGTCGGATGTCTTGTTTGTGTGCACAGGTCCTCGATCTGGAAGTGGTGTAGACAATCATAGCTGAGAGAAAGAAGGCTCAAACTGGAAACCCACTGGACAAAAGGCAGGCTGCATCTCAGAGGTATTTTCGAATCCTGCAAGTTTTGTGGGTGTAGATCCAATAGGAAGAGCTGTACGCAATGTTGTGGTGTAGGGCTCTATGATTTAATTGCTCAAAATTATGTGTCTGTGCTAGATCTACACAACTACCCCCAAACTTGCATCTTTGAGTGAGCTCATGTGAATTGCTTTATCTTCCAGCATAGTGTTGATGTGGCTTTAATGTAGACTTGCTGCTGGGTGCATGATTCCAGTGTAGGATTTTTCTGCTTTTGATGCTTGCTGTTGATTGTTGTGTCCTGCATTGAACCAAATATGTGTGAGGAGTAGAAAGAAATTAAAAACAACTAGATAAAGAAAAACAGCAACAAATTTTTATTATTTATTTTTTTTAAAAATAAAAGAAGTAAAGAGTTTAGAAAAATTGGGTTGCCTCCCAATAAGCGTTTTATTTTAAGTTTGTAGCTAGACATTGCAGAAGCTCGGTGGTCAAATCTCTGGTTCATTCAGAGTCAAAGACTTGTTTGCAATGTCAAAAGGTGTCTCCACGTAGGGTTTCAGCCTGTGACCATTCACCTTGATTGTGTTCCCTTTAGCCTCATCAGTTATTTCAACTGCCCCATGAGAAAACACTTGAGTCACCAGGTAGGGTCTAGTCCAGCTTCCACATCAATTAAAGTCTTAGCTGTTGCCATAAATGGCCTCCCCAAAGTAATTGGTGTTTGAAGGTCTTCGTCCATGTCTAAAACCACAAAGTCTGCTGGTAGATAAAGATTGCCAACCTTAATAATTAGATCTTCAATAACACCTCTTAGATAAGTGATTGAACGGTCAGCGAGTTGAAGTACCATTGATGTAGGCTTTAAATCTCCTTGTCCCAATCGCTGAAAAACAGAAAAAGGCATCAAATTAATACTTGCACCCAAATCAATTAAAGCACTTTTAAAATCAGAATTTCCAATAGTATAAGAAATATTAAAACTCCCTGGATCTTTTTTCTTGGTTGGCAGTTTATGTAGCAAAACTGCGCTGCACTGTTCTGTCAAAACGACTTTGTCCAAATTTGCAAGCTTCTTTTTGCTGCAAACTTCTTTTAAAAAATTGACATAAGATGGAATTTTCTTGATAGCTTCCAACAATGGAATGTTGATTTGAACCTTGGATAATGTTTGCATAAAATCCTTGAGTTGCTGATCTCTTGCCTTAGGAATTACACGTTCAGGATAGGGCAGTGGGGGGTCATAAACACGCTGTAAAACATGTTTTGGGGTTGTTTCAGGATCTGCCAGATTCTGTTTTTCTGCAATTTTGGCAGGTTCTGCTGCTGCAAAATTTTATGCATGATCTTCCGCTGATGTATGTTCCTTTTCAATGCTATTTTCACGATTGTCATAGCTCTTTCCACATCGTAAAGTCCGAACAACATTGCAATCTTCACGTCCTCTTGGATTAGGCACTATTTGACTAGGAAATTTGCCCTCTTCTCTATTTGAAATCTGTGCAGCTAGCTGTCCAAATTGTTGCTCTAAACTTTTAATTGAAGCTTCCACATTTTGGAATCTTTGGTTGCTGCCCTCTATGAATGACTGAGTTGTTGCTGCCAATTTAGAAAGTTGATCATCCAAAGTTGGTTTGGATGGAGCAAATGGTCCTTGTGCATGCTGGAATGGTTTTGAATTTGTCTGATTGTCACCCCATTTGAAATTAGGATGATCCCTCCATCCTGGATTTTTATGAGTTGCATATGCATCATTCCTAGGCCTTTGATAGCTATTCATCATACTAACATGTTGCTCAACAAGCTCTGGGTAGGATTCTTTTTGCGGGTAGCCCATTATATCATGTGTAACAATGCTGCAGATAGTGCAAACTGTTGTTGCAGGTGGCTGCTGTTGTGTGGAACTTGCTATTTGTTGCAAAATAATGTCAAACTTTGCATCAATTTTCTTCTCCATTTTTTCCATTTGTGCAGACATGTTGGGATATCCTGCTGATAACTCAAAAATTCCCCTCTTCTGTGAATGTTCTACTGCCCATTGCTGAGATTCTGTAGCCATCATCTCAAATAATTCAAAAGCATCTCTTGCTGATTTATTTGACAGTGAACCCCCAGCCGATGCGTTCACATGAATTTTTGATGTAGGAATAAGCCCATCAAAGAAAATATTCATCTGTGTATCTGCATCAGTATTAGCATGTGGACACTTTATGTACATCTCTATATATCTCTCCCATGCTTCATGAAACTCTTCATTTGGCTTCTGTGTAAATGTTAAAATCTCCCTCTTGTAATTCAATGTCTTGGATGCTGGATAATACTTGTTCAGGAATTTTGTATGTAATTGCTGCCAAGTAGTAATGCTATTAGCTGGTAGAGTGAATAACCAAGTTTCTGCTTTATCCTTCAAAGTAAAAGGAAAAAGACAGAGCTTAATAGCTTTAGCAGAAAAACCCCTAATCAAAATATTTTTGCAACCCACAATAAATTTTGCAATATGTATGTTCGCATCTTCATTAGGCATCCCACGAAAAGTAGGTAGAATTTCAAGCATATGGTGCTTGATCTCGAACGAATCACCCTCTTCTTGTTCAGGATACACAATGCAATTAGGAACATCATTAGAACGGGCAGCCAACGACTCTCTGAGTGGTCTTCCTGCTGCAAGTAGTACGGGTGCCATGTTACCTTTGTTTTCCGTAGAATTTGCAAACAAATTATGCAGAAAAGTGTCTTGCATTGAACAGTCCCAAACCCAAATAGTTTCTCGGCGCTGTCTGTGCAGTGTGCGCTCTGGTTCTGGATCAAACTGTGCAATTTGTGATCTGGTCTGAACCATGCAGTTTGCAGAATCTGAAACAAAAACGAAACTGTTCAATCAAATATTATTTTTTTTGACAAAAAATAAAAAATAAAATCAGAAAAAGTTTAAACAAAAATGAACGAAAATAGTCCCCGGCAGCGGCGCCAATTTCTTGATAGGATTTTTAGTACCTGTGCAAACAGTGTTTAAATCACATAAAGAAATTGGCGCCGCTGCCGGGGACTATTTTCGTTCATTTTTGTTTAAACTTTTTCTGATTTTATTTTTTATTTTTTGTTAAAAAAAATAAAATTTGATTGAACAGTTTCGTTTTTGTTTCAGATTCTGCAAACTGCATGGTTCAGACCAAATCAGGAACTGCACAAATTGCATAGTTTGATCCAAAACCAAAGCGCACACTGCACAGACAACGCCGAGAAACTAATTGGGTTTGGGATTGTTCACTTCAAGACACTTTTCTGCGTAATTTGTTTGCAAATTCTACAAAAAACAAAGGTAACATGGCACTCGCACTACCTGCAGCAGGCAGACCACTCAGAGAGTTGTTGGCTGCTCGTGCCAATGATGTTCCTAATTGCATTGTGTATCCTGAACAAGAAGAGGGTGATTCGTTCGAGATCAAGCACCATATGCTTGAAATTCTACCTACTTTTCGTGGGCTGCCTAATGAAGATGCGAACATACATATTGCAAAGTTTATTGTGGGTTGCAAAAATATTTTGATTAGGGGTTTTTCTGCTGAAGCTATTAAGCTCCGTCTTTTTTCTTTTAAGGATAAAGCAGAAACTTGGTTATTCACTCTACCAGCTAATAGCATTACTACTTAGCAGCAATTACATACAAAATTCCTGAACAAGTATTATCCAGCATCCAAGACATTGAATTACAAGAGGGAGATTTTGACATTCACACAGAAGCCGAATGAAGAGTTTCATGAATCATGGGAGAGATATACAGAGATGTACAAAAAGTGTCCACATGCTAATATTGATGCAGATACACAGATGAATATTTTCTTTGATGGGCTTAATCCTACATCAAAAAGTCATGTGAACGCATCGGCTGGGGTTCACTGTCAAATAAATCAGCAAGAGAGGCTTTTGAATTATTTGAGATGATGGCTACAGAATCTCAGCAATGGGCAGTAGAACATTCACAGAAGAGGGGAATTTTTGAGTCATTAGCAGGATCTCCCAACATGTCTGCACAAATGGAAAAAATGGAGAAGAAAATTGATGCAAAGTTTAACATTATTTCTTGATAGGATTTTTAGTACCTACGCAAACAAGGTTAAAATCACTGAAAATACTTGCAAGAATACAAGGTAATTGTAGTATAAATGCTCATGCAAGGTTGTTGTCCCCAAAGATTGTTTGACTAATTTGTAATTGAACTAACTCTTAATTAAGTAGTTAAAATAGATTTTATCAAAGAGTTGAAATCTATTAATTTGAAAAGATTAAATTAACAATAAAAGAAATCAAAAAGTTGGGAAATTGAAGAAAAACAAGTTTTAAAAACCAATTAATTAAAGCACTAGGGTTTAGCCATCACCGTCACAATCCTATGCAATTCTATCAATCACTTATGATCTGCACATGCCACTTTGAAGGTTAGGTTTTCCTAATTTATATTCTACTTGGAACCTTCAACATAGAACGTATATCTAACATGCAACCCATCCAAACATTCGGATCAAATCTGAACATGAAAGACTCATTACGTTTTGTGAAAACCCTTTGAAAAACCATGCAACCCTTAAGACATGGTGTTCATCTTAAGTGAAATTACAATTATTAATCACAAGAAGCCATCGTCAATTCCAGGGAACCTTCCGACCAAAATTGCATCAAATTACTTTTCTAAAGATCCTAATGGTGATCAAGCATTAAGATAATTAGATAGTTTAAAACAGTGATTAACAATTCAAAGTATGCATGCAATCAATCATAAGCAATTAAATAAAAATCACATATTCATGCTAAGGTTCAAGGCTTCACCCTAGCAAAAGAGATTTAGTTACGCATATTCATAACTGAAATCATGGAAAATATTATTAAGAAGAAAAAGAATGAAAACACCTGATAGTCGCAAAAACTCCAAAACCCTAGCACGTTCAAAAGCCAAAAGGAAGTCCTAAAATTGTTGTGAAAAATAACTTAAATACCTCCTAAAACGCAGCTGCCCAATCCCCACAAGAAAACTAGGTTAAAGTAAAATAATACTAGGATATAAAATCCAAATTGGATTAGGAGAATCTGCCCACAATCTGCCCAGCCACGTTTTGACCTCAAATCTCCTCCAAAACCAGCCTAAGACAGCTTGTTCTAAAGATAAAAACGTTTTGAATACTTCTCCAGAAGGCCACGAACCCATCTGAGGTCATCTTGGGCTCCAAAAATGCAATAAAGGCCCAAAACATCATTATTCCAGCACCGCGCACTGCTCCTCTATTTTATTGCCAGAAAATAACCGCTTGGTAGAAAGATCTAAAATTTTGATACGATCAAGCTAAGTGACTCACGAATATCCTCCAACTGAAATTACTCCAAAATTTGTCCATTTGATTATGTTTTGCTCCAGAGGAAGTCGAAAGTCCTATATTGGAAATATAATTCAAAGTATCAAAATTCTTCCAAAATATCAACCAAAATATACTAAGAATGTGGTTAAATATATAATATAAAATATACCCATCAAAACTCTTTAGCACAGACATGTTGTCACGCCCTGATGGCCCAGTCAAGTGATAGCGACACGTACCTCGAGAATCCCGAGAATACAACACTCACCTGCCCGAGTATCAAACTCCCAAGTGTTCTCAAAATACGTTAAGCCCTTTTTTTATGGTATGAGTTGGATCAGAGTATTTCAAACACAGCAGAAAATAAAACAAAATAGTTAGATACAAATATTTACATCATTACCAACCCAACAGTTACAAGAGTTTGTGTTCCAAGTAACCAAGTTTAAAAGCAAAGATACAGAATATGAGGAGTTTAAACACAACCCTAAACAAAAATAGTACAAGGCAAGAGTGTGTACAAGTTCCACCAAACCCAGTTACAATATATTTCACAATGAGACAAAAGATGAGTTTTTTGACCTGCAAGTAACGTGAAGCACGAGAAGAATTGACAAGTCTTAGATGCCAAGCCACGAACCTATTAAGGTCTAGGTTGACAAGACCCGACCCAAATTCCACTTTGGAATCTGAGCCGAACCCTATCCGTGTCCGACACTTGGCAGATGTCGGGCACTCTTGACCAAAATACCCTTCTAAGTTTCCAATTTCTTTTTCTTCAAGTTTGACTTCTACCGAAAATTAGGCAGAGTCTCCCTTGTAATTCGCTTGATTCCCAAAAATTTTACCTGTTAAAACATGATTTTTATAATCTCAAACATTTAGCATGCACAATAATAGACTTCATGCAACCAAACATCACATCAATCTGGCCCCATGCCTCTTTAAACCAAATAATTCGTTATACCAACTAAAACTGATTTCAACTATTAGAACATCAAGAGTACGTTAACAAATCTCAAAATAGCTTAGCAGAACAACCTTTCAAACACTTGAACTTGTGGCTGCACCTAGTAACTCTAGGTTGCCTATGTACCCTTCTGAGGGATCAAGCCACACGTAGTTCTTTCAGTTTTATATATATAATTAAGTTGTTACAAGTAAGTAAGAAAACGAGAAAACTATTTAAATAACATTAACTACGAGAACCGTACCAACAATTTAAGTAAAATATACTCCCCTCTTTCACATGTAAAACAAATCCATTACTTAAGAGAATAGATATGATTTGTAGAAAATCCTTATAACTTGGAAACCTTAAATTCTTGTCTCATATTATCAGAAAATAGATATTAAAACTTCTACTAAAAAATACCAAGATAAAATCATCAGTTTAGTTTAAATCTCTTAAAATTAAAACGCTCTCCACCTAGGCGCACCCTCATTTGTGATCCGTCAATTCCACAAATTTTCCGTCAATTCCAATAATGTACCATCAATTCCATGATTTTCTATTCATTTCCCACATTATACAGTCAATTCCGATAATATTCTGTCAATTCTAAGTATCCTGTTAGTCACATCCTCGCAGGCATTGGAAACACAAAGTCAACCGAGCCGTATTCGTCGCAGGCCTCGGAAACACAAAGTCAACCCAGGCCGCATTCCTCGCAAGACTCAAAGGACCATTACTCAGCCTGAGCCGCATTCCTCACAGAACTCGGGGGACATATAGTCAGCCCGAGAACGCATATCCTCGCACCACATGGTTCAGGCATCCTCGAAAGTTGTGGGGCATTATTATAAATGACAAAACTTTTTCAAGGCAACTAGGGGGGGGGGGGGGGGGGCGGGCGTACTCATGAGGTGGGTTTGAAAACCATATTCTGAATCTTATCTTGAAATTCCTCTTATTTCACCAACCATACTTAAATCCTCGCACCACACGGTTCAGGCATCCTCGAAATTAGTTCTGAGAACTAGTGTCCATAATTCCGCATTTTCCCCTGCTGAGTATATATATATATATATATATATATATATATATATATATATTAAATATAGATATGCACTTAATAGTAATAAATCAATCAATCAATAACCACAACCCCTAGAGATTTGACCATTTCCAATAATGCATAATCTTCAAATATCAAAAATAACATTTAGGAATACTATAAAGTACTATAATATAATCTCAAATATCTAAGTAACAGTATTCACAATTAGCAATCTATATATATAAATATATACATATATATTTTTATTCCATATTCATATAAACCCATAATGGGTTTCATGGTAATTTAATCAATGAAAAGTAATAACCTTTAAAGGAAATCCCATAACGAATCAATTTCCACTCTAAACCCATAATACAAGAAATTCCATACGATAACATAAAGACAAATCCCAAAATCCCTCAAAAATCAACATAGCTCCACTAATAGTCAAGACTCGTTAATAAGGTCGTTCTAGTACTTCTCAAAGGGTGAAGCTACCTCGGACGACTCACGGTCAACCGAGGGGTCAAACTATCCAACTTGGTCAACCGGGCTCGCGAGGCCCATGGCCTCCATTTTACGATCCGAAAGTTCCTATAAGTTCCACACACTTTTCTAAACCTACCCTACAAGTTTGGTCCAATTTGAACGGTCGGATCGCTCACGATCGCACGATTATCGTACAACGCAAACTTTAAATTATTGAATCGGAACATCCGTGGCTCCGATTCACGATCCGCGAATTCCTACACAATCCTAGGATTTCCTAGATCAACATATATTAAATGGGAGTCGATCCAATGGCCTGAATATATCAAACCCGGATAACGCTTAGTATGCGATATCCGATCAACGATCAAACAATATCCAAATTTATATCCAAGCATACCATCATGCTTGGGACGGCATGTGGATGATTTTAGGACTCAATGACTGGCCCAAAAGTGTATGTGATGAAGTGGCAGCATGTTATGAAAATTTTTTTGTCACTCATAATGAAGTGATGGACAAAAACTGCCCGAATAGACATAGGATATGCATTTATGTCAGAAAGTGGTAGCAAGGAGGTTGTACAAACAAAGTGTGTTTGTATTGCCAACAAAGTATGTTTGTATGCATCAAAGAGCACAAATGGGTATAGTATTATTCATAATTTTTTCTTATTAAAATAAATTAATGTTCAAAAGGCTTACACCTCAGTGCTTCAAGGCTTACGCCTCGCATAAATGCCTCGCCTTTCAAAACATTGATCACAAGTTGGTCATAATCTGTTGATTCTTCCTTAAACCCTAAAAGTGCCTCCATCAGAACACTCATCTACTTGCTTTAGCTATAGAAACGATTTAATCAAGTAACAATTAATGATAAAACAAATTACATATGAGAAAATTAGCAATCTGAAATTTAATACGAAACAAAAAATAGTTCTCCCAAGATGAAAATTCAATAGAGGTTGTGATTTTGAGCTCTGAACCTAGCAGCTCCTTTTGCTAGAGAGGAAGAGTGAAGTGGTCGTCTGGTTTTGGCGGCTAAGCCTCTGGGAGACGGCAGTTTAATTTCAAAACTAGAGGGGGAGAGAAAGACAAAGACAAAGAGAGAAAGTAAAAGAAACTTACCTCAACTAGAACGGAAAACAGCAAAATCAAACAACAGCAACACCCAGAAGAAATTTAACAGCTTTCCAATTCTATTTTACCTAAAATATCCAGAAAATAAAAACCCAATGAAAATATATCCAATAACAGCCAAGAATAAAACAGAGAAATAAGAAATCAAAATATAAGAGTGTTTACCTGTGGGGTGTGGGGGTGAGCGAGAGATTGAGCAAAGGGAAGACTGAGAGATTGAGCAAAGGGGAGAGTGAGAGAGCGCGCAAGGGGGAGAGAGAGGAGGAGGAGGAGGAGGATTGGTCGTCGCCGCCGGAGAGAGGGAGGCGTGGTCGTCGTCACCGATGGTTTGTGGTTGGATGTAGATGGGAGCGCAGCTGCTGTAGAGGCTGCAGTTAGTAGTAGAGCCAGCCTTTGCTTGCATCATATTTTCCTTCTTTTTTTTTTTTAGGTGACTTGGCCAAAATGATGTCGTTTTGGGCCGGTTGGTTAACATAAAAGCAACCCGATACCCTCCCTTCTCCCCCAAATTTGTTTCAAATGCATTTTCACCCAAATAAACCCTATCCCCCTAACCCTTCACACCCAAACCAAACCACCACCAGCACCCCCCTTCCCCCCTCTCCCAAGTGTGTTTGCTTATATTAGGGGTGTAAGTTGGATTGGAAAATCCGATTCCGACCAATTCCAGTCCGATTTTTTCCAAAAAATTCAAACTCCGATAAATCCGATATCTGAAAATGCCGAAATCTGGAAATTCCGATAAATGCCAAACGTTTCGAAATTCCGATCCGAAAAATTCCGAAGTTCTCTGAATCCATTCCAATATGATTTTTCCAATTTTTTTCCAACAAATTCCAAGTTTCTAACTATAATTGCATTATTTTTAGTTTCTGTCTTATATATGTTTCGTTTTTGATTTGTTAAGTTTTAGTACCCACATACAAATATTTATACATACTAAATATAGGCTTGACAAAAAAATATACTAAACATGGTAGTATATAACTTTAAGACTATATATATATTGGCAAATATGCTTGATTTAATATAACAAAAAGGTGCATATGTGTGCTTGTTATATCCAAATGTACTACGTACATATATGGTAAATGTGGGGAGTATTATACTATTTCATTTTGTATTTATGTATGTATTTTTAAAATTTTAAACTATCTTCAATTAAACTTTTAATTATAAAATTATTTTATACATGAAACACCACATATAAGGTGTCTATATTAATTGGAGCTTAACAATTGTAGTATTACAATTGTCTAGAGCAAGATTAACGTCTAACACTCTTTATACATGTTCATGACCTACTAGAATCTAAAACCAATGTGATAGTCACTCGGCTATAACTTGAGCATCAATTGATGAATGTGAATCCATCTTTAGCATCGACTCAAAAAAATTTCATCCACATGAACAAAATATAAATATATAACATGTAGGACAAATTACTTTTATTAATAATCAATATACTATAATAGATTGTTGTATATACATATATACAATCAATATATATATCCCACACGCGCACGCCATCTCTCTCTCTCTCTCTCTCTCTCTCTCCAAACTCTCCTCCTCATCCGGTTGGAAAACTTAAAACAATAAAAGGTGAATTCAAACATGCTACAAATTTCAGATGGGGTGAGACCACCATCTACAAAGGAGGCACCTTTGCTTATTTCAAAGTAAGCTATGCCTTGGGCAATTATAATCGGTTCCAAGGATGATCAGTAAGAGGAGGTCCTGTTGGATTAAAAACCATCTGCATTTTTTTTTAATCCTATGTCAAATTGAAGTGATGAAAAAAAAAACAGAAACATTTCTAAATTTTTAGAATTCATGCTTTGATTTTCTTTCTATCTTAATTAAAGGTTTTCTTTGCATCTCAATACCAAAGAAGTAATGAATTTGTGCAGACCCGGAAAAATAAATGATAAATAAAAAATCTGAATGGTGTGGGGTACTGCAACAACGGAAGAGCTCCAATGAGGATCCAACGGAGAATATATATATCGGATAAATGATTTAGTGCAAACCCAGAAAAATAAAAATGCAAGAGAAGAAACAGTAGAAATAAAGAATTGAAGAATAATTTCTTTTTTGGTTGGAGAAGTGTTTGTTTTTTTTCCTAATGGGATCAGTACATATTGTTCCATATCTGAAGAGTTTTAAGTAAGAAAGAAAATGAAGGTTGGCATTCATGGATTAGAAAGGAAGAAACGGAACAGAGAAGAGAAGTGATGGAGGAGTAACCAAGTAGAAATCAAGAAAAGAGTGGAGAGAGAAGTTGCAGTCTCATTTCTGCTTGGAGTTCCACATCGACTGCAAGAACAAACTTCAGGTGTTTGGGAAGGAATTTGGGAATTCCGATTGTACCGTTACGTAGAGCACGTCGAAACAAGTCTATAGACTCATGGTGGGCTCAAATCCGAGTTGTATTGAGGAAGATGCGATCAAGATATGTAAAGGGGCAAAATTGTAATTTTGAAGAAATCAGATTTTTTTTATAAACCCTCTTTCTCTCTCCCTGCGGCTGACCCCCCCCCCCCTCCCTTTCGACAGTTTCCTCCAGCCGTAACCCTCCACCCTCTCAGCGGCCATCACACAAGCCCACCGGCCACGAGATCGGTCAGGACTGAACCGCCATCCTCCCCCTTTCATTTCCCGACTGATTCCAGCCTTCGCCGACCACAGAACTAGCCCGGTTTTCGCTCGGAATTTCCAGCCGTCTATCTCTCTCCTCCGACCACCGTTTCCAACGAGTGAGGTATGCTTTCTCACCTATTTTTCTAGCCTAGCTGATGGTTGGGTAGGATTTGATCAATTTCTAGCCTAGGTGGTTCGATTTATAACCTAAAATTTGGCCAGTTTTTGAATTGAAATTTTGGCCACTTCAGGCCATTTTTCGGGGTAGGTCCAAGAACAAAAGTGGCTCCAATCGATGTTTTGAACCTAGGGTAGGAATCTTGGCCCTCAATTTTGAGGTTTTTTCAGCAGCTGCTATTGCTTAGGATAACCACGTGCTGCCGGTGTGTGTGGCGGAATGTGTGCACTGTAGCAAAGGGGCATTGTGCCCAGATGTGATCTATTAGTTGTCACAAGCGCGTGGGTGTGTTCGGATTCTAGTTTGGATACCGTTTGAGCCTCGAGTGCGATTTTTGGGTTCGATATGTTCGGACCGTTGGATCGACTCCAATTTAATATATGTTGATTTAGGCATTCCTAGGATCGTGTAGGATTTCGTGGATCATGAATCGGAGTTCCGGATATTCCAATTCAATATTTTAAAGTTAATTAAACGATAACCGTCCGATTGAGTGATCGTGATTAATCCGACCGTTCGATCTAAACTAAACTTGCCGGATATGGTTATTAAAATGGGTAGAACCTATAAGAACTCTCGGATAGATAGTTTGAGGTTGTGGGCCCAGTGGGCCCGATGGACCAAGATTGGGTAGTTTGACCCCTCGGTTGACCGTGGGTCTTACGAGGTAGTTTCACCCTTCAAGAAGAATTAGAATGATCTTGTAAACGAGCCTTGGCCGTTATTTAAATTATTTTGGGGTCTTTATGTAATTTATGCTTTTGTGAGTGAACTTTGTGTTGATAGTGCCTTGTTGTTACCGATTGAATTTTTATGCATTAAATATGAATTGTTTGATTATGGATGGATGTTGAGGTTATTATAATATTTTAGGATATTTCCGAATGTTGTTTCTAATATTCGAAGATCGTGCGTTATTAGAGGCGACGAGATCTCTAGGAGTTATTGACTTATTTAGTTATTTAATTACCTATTATTAGTAAAATTATGATTATCATAAAAGTATTTGACTGAGTGTTATGGGATGATTTAATGTGTATGAGTTATTATGTAATTGGATTTCGATGTGAATAATAATTTAATTAAATATCTGAGTACATGTTTGTATTTAATATTTATATATGTATATAAATCTATATGCTCAGTGGTTTAAAGAAGATGAATCATGGACCTTGGTTTTTATTAGAATATGGTATATATATTTTAAGTGCAGTTGAGAATCAATCTATTTGAAAGTTGATATAAAGGTCGGAAAATAGATTTGTGGAATAAAGGGACAATTTGTGATAAGTTCATATATGGTTTTCAAACCCACCATAGGAGTACCCCCTAGTTGCTTTGAAACAGTTTTTCATTTATACATAATGCCCCACGAGTTCGGGGACGCCTAAACCGTGTGGTGCAAGGAATTGACGGATATATGGAATTGATGGAATATTCGGAATTGACGGAATAATACTACAATTGACGGATCAGGGGGTATGCCTGGGTGGAGAAAATATAAGTTTTCAGATGTTTTTAAATTACAATTGGGGATATTATGTTGGTATTTTATGGGCAAAGGTTTTAATATTTATTATCTTGACATTATAAGACAAAGAATGAACGGTTACAAGTTTTAAGGGTTTAATAAAGTTTATTATTATTTTCTTAAGTGATGAGGTTGTTTTACCAGTAAAAGAGAGGAATATATGTATATATATATATATTTCAGTTAAGCCGTTGATACATATATAATTATACTTCTTTTTATTTTTATTATTGTTATTGTTATTTTTACTTTTATTTATATTTCTATTATTATTATTTGATATATATTTATATATATAGTTTAAGCCGATAATATACAAATTGACTCATGAATTAGAGGGAGTTCAGTGTATGGCTTATTTATATTCAGTATATGACTGTTACGTGTATTGAGAAGTGCAAAGTATTGTTTTAGAGTTAGGAATATGATGGGGTACATCATGCACATGAGAACTCGGTTTGATTGGCAATTTGATTGGCAAAACACATGGCAATATGATGATTGATTAAGATATTCAAATACTTTGTTAAAGAGAAAGAACTACGTGTGGCTTGATCCCTCAGTAGGGGTACGTAGGCAACCTAATGTTACCAGGTACGTAAACCTTAAACCTTGAAATTAGTTTGGATTTTAGTTAGAAGGGCAATTTGGTCATTGTGCTCTGCACCCGCTAGGTCCTGTCACTTAAAGTCCAACCTATATGGGCCTGAAAAGTTCCACTTGGACTAGTTATGAAACTCCTAACTTTGGCTTTCTTAATAAAAGTTTAGTTGAGATTTTAACAAAATGTCTAGTTTTGGCATTTAAATCTCTTAAATATTTTTATCAGTTAAGGGTGATTACAATACTTCGGAATTGGAATCTTCTGAAAATTTCTGAATCTTTTCGGAATCGGAATCGGAATTCTATTTTGAATTCCGAAAGGTTTTGGATTGGAATCGGAATGGCTGTTTCCGATTCGATCTGACCGAAAAACAGCCCTAGCTTATATTAATAATGAAACTATAATATGAAAACTTGTCACGGATATTATTGTTCTATTTTTGTTGTACCAACCGGCCAATGGCAGATCCATGAATTTTTATAGAGGTAGGCTAAATATTTTTTTATTTTACAGGATATATATTATAAGCCTTTTTTTCTCTTCAAACAAAAATGTAAATAAAATTTTATAAATCAAACCAATGCCACATTATGAGCAAATATATCACAAAGAAGTACAAAATATAAATAAATATCAAATCAAATACATTGTTCAACAATTTGAGATTTGAGTTGAGTAAGTTCCTCAGGAATTGAAATATCAATATTAGATGTAGAAGGTGTATCTTTGTTATTGTTACCGCTTTTTCTTTTTAAGAATGAATAAATAGTTTTTCCTCTTTTTGTCGGTCTATTATCATCATGTGATATGACATCCTAACAAGACATACTAGACAAAGAAAATCATATATGCTAATTAATAATTCAAGTTACAAAAATAAAACATATATAACAATCCCCAAAAGTTTTCACCCAAACCCTAAATCATAAAAACTTAACAACAATTAAAATTGGAAATTGAATCTAAAAAAAAGAAGAGAACAACTTACCAAGATTGAAGAACCCACTGAAGATAGGTTGGTATAATTTTTTAGAGGGGTAGAGCTATTTCGTCTAGGCTCTCAAGGTTCAAATATGGCGTTTTGGGTGGCTAGAATTGTTAGTAGTGTGATAACCTGAGAATATTTTAATGGGTTTAAAGTTGAATTTTTGTTCGGTGAAAAATTTGGGGATTTAAGTTGTACCATTGTGTAGAGCGTGACGATATGAGTTCGTAGACATGTAGTGGGCTCAAATTGGAGTTATAACAAAGAAGTTATGATCAACGGAAGTGCAGTGGCATAACCGTAAATATTTCGAAAATGGGTTTTTAAAAATCTGATTTTTCCTTTCTTCTCTCTCTCTCTCTCTCTCTCTCTCTCTCTTCGTGCGAAACAACCCCTTCCCCCCAGTGAGAACAATCAGCCACCTTTTGCTGCGCCGCTGCCACCTCCAGCCACCAAACTTCACGGGAACGGTGCCAAAACGACCACCTCAACCTCCTTTTCCTACCCCACCCCACCTCCGACGGAACTGCCGCTTGTGGTCGCCGGAAAAAGTGAAAATCCGGCCGATTTTGACCAAAACTTCCTGAAGCTCGTTCTGGCGATTCCGGCCACCAATTTCTTCGATCTAGGTATACTTTCTCATCCTTTCAATGTGACTTAGTTGATGGTTGGGTTGGTTAAGATTTATTTTGAAGTTTTGAAACTCGAATTACGACTTAAAGTTTTGACCAGTTTTCGGCTTGAGTTTCGGGAAAGTTTTGGCCACTTTTTGGTCGTGGCCCAAGAACAAAAGCTGCTCCACTAGTTGTCTTAATCACATGGGTATAGGTATTATTGGGTGTTTTGTGAATTTTCCGGTCACCAGAATTTTCTCAAGACACCCACCCGTTGTTGGTGCGTGTGGTAGCGCATAGGCCAAGTTTGGGTGGCCCATTTGATCCTAAAATGATCCTCATGTGGTCCCGAGCACAACGGTATGCTCAGATTTGAATTTGGTTATCGTTTGACGGTCGAACGGATTTTTACATATTAGGCGATATCCATGTTAGATATGTTCGGACCGTTGGATCGACTCCATTTCCAAATATGTTGATCTAGGAACCTCTAGGATGGTGTAGAAATTCACGGATCGAGAATCAGAGTCCCGGATGCTCCGATTCAATGATTTAAAGTTTATATAAAATGGTGACCGTCCGATCCTGCGATCGTGAACGATCCGACCGCTCGATCTGGACCAAACTCACAGGACATTTTTAGTAACTTTTGTTCAACCCATGGGAACTTTCGGATTATTAATCGAAGGTCGTGGACCCCACAGGGTACCGCGTTGACCAATATAAGAATTTAATCGTATATTTAATCTCGAGTCTTTTCATACCATTCCAACTGTTAGAACTAGTGAAAATGGGCCTAGGAACCTTCTTAAGTTACGCACATGCACTTTAAGGCCGGGGGTCAGGGTTTTGATTAAATATTTGTGGTTGAGCTATATTATTAATTAAATATTTTTATCGCTTAAATAGGTACTCGTGCTCCACCAAACCCACAGGAAGGACCCTTGAAGGGTCAGGCAAGCTCGGACGTATAGTGAGTGAATGTTTGTTTTATAAATGAATTTTATGCAGTAAAGTTTATAGATTCCGAATGAATTATTTATGGTTTTGCTTTCCAAGCATATAGTTTGACTTTAAATGTTTTTACAAATTTTGTTTATGATTAAATGTGAATGACATGGAAAGTAGAAATGGAATTGATAACAGGATTTAAGGATTTAATGAGAAATAGTATTATGATTTTCCAGGAAAGGTTTTTAAACCACCATAGGTACCCAAAATGTTGCCTTCGGATAAACTGTTGCTTTCAGTTGAGTCAACGAGTGTTTGACAATTGCCCCACGAGTCTTAGGGATACCCGGACCATGAGGAGCGAGGAATGCGGCTCGAGTTAACTTTGTGTTTTCGAGTTCTACGAGGACGTGTTACTTAGGTGACACTTAGAATTGACGGTATAATGTGAGAAATAAATAGAAAAGTATGGAATTGACGGATTTATGAAGGATACACCTATGTGGAAAGGAAATATTATTTTTCAATGCTTTCAAATGGTTTGAATGTATGAACGGTTATATGTATATAGATATGCATGCTTGATTTTTGTACGAATATAGAACATGGATTAAATGAAATTCTCAAATGTTTTAACAGTGGGGTTAGTATGTTGATATTCTATTTTGCAAAACTTTTTTTTGTCCACTCACACTTTTATTGTTTTGCGCCCCCAGGCAGTAATCGTGTACTAGAGCATCACCACCGGGTGATCACCACCCACCACTCATCCTTTTCCACTAAGTAGGATATTTTACTGTAATCATACTACTTTTGTATATTAAAGTAATTAGAAGGCTTTGATATTGCCCTAGGATTTCTGTAGGGCCTGAGGTCACACAAAATTACTGTTGAGTTGTGTGTGTTCTAACATTGTGCATGCTGAACGGTTGGGAATATATGAGTTGCATTTTGTATAGGTGAAAATTTTGGGAAATGTGCAATTTATAGGAGTGACTCTACCGAATTTTCTGCAGAAGTCAAACCTTAAAAGAAATTTTGAGTTTTAGTTAGAAGGGCAATTTGGCCAAGTGTGCCCGTCACCTGCCAGGTGTTGGACATGCACAAGTGTGCCCTTAAATCCAACTAATTATAAGATAATTAATGTTAAGGACATTTTATGTAATGACTTATTAAGTTATTCATGGGCAAGACCCGTTGTTTTCAACCATGATATTTGGTATATTAACAGTAAAATAACTATAGTCTTAGGAATATATAAGTAGACATGAGAACTATGTAATAAGATTGCACACATGAGACTTATCATGTTCCCTAATCCTAAATATGTTCCTGGTCGTAGGAGTATCAATTGGGCATTGATATTCCGCCAAGACCAGTACACACAGTATCTTCTCTATATGTAGAGAATGATGAGGTCTTAGGTCATTGAGTGTAGTGACACCAAGATATGTGTGTAGGTGCTTGCAGGAGAACAAGTACACTGAAGTGATCAAATACATGAGTTCTAGAATGGAAGTCTTTACTTACATATCAAACTAGAACTCATAGATTGCAATGGTGTAAACTAATCCTTAGACCTGAGACATTATAGATGTCTTGTGGCTATGCTGTTTGTCTTTGAGGGCACTATACAATTGTGTTGTAGAATATATGACCTAAAGGTGTTTATCAAGACTCTCAACAAAGTTATGGAGGCAAATGAATGTACAATAAGAAATTTCTACTCTCGATAAAGAGAGAGAATACTCCAAGAATATGATTGATCAATTCTCTGCACAGAGTAATGTATAAGATTTGAAAGAAGAGGTCTTTAAATCTTATCACGATAATCATATAAAGGAATAATTCACATTAGGATATTTGACATTAGATTCTATCATCTAATAATGTAAACAAGGAGTATTGTACAAGAGAATGATTCAATTGCACTGTTATTCCAATTTGAATAGGTTCTTCCCTAACCCGCTATTTAGCTCGGATAACCATGACACGTTGTTAGGCATCAACCATGGTTTGTGGAAGTCCTGAAAGGTTCAATCATAATTGACCTCCACTATTAGGAAGAATTTAATTCACAAGTCAACTCAAAGAAGTTGAGTCAACCCACTACCTTGCTAAAAGGAACCTATGGATCGCACACCAAGAAATGTGATTAGAGAAACAAATGAAGAGAAGAAGAAACCTGAGAAACAAATGAAGAGGATAATATGTTGAAAGTCAATGGTCAAAGTCAAAGTCAAAGTCAGCATGTTTGACCAAAACGGATGACCATGTCAAACTATTCGGACTAAGGATATGACTTAATGGTTAAGTTATAAATCATAATTAAAATGTTAATTGTGAAGTTAGTTTGACGGTTGGACTCGATTTTGGCTTTAAATGCATTTTGGGCCAGATGGCAAAATAGCCCAAGGACCAATTGGGCCCAAGAATGTTAGAACCCCATTCAACCTCGACCCAATGTACAGAGAATATACTTTTTTCTATTACTCAAAACACAATACAATTCAACATCTCACTAATACTGACTAACCTCCTAATATAGTAGGTTGACTATATTACAAAAAGACTAAAACACCCTTAGGATCCTGTCATTACCCTCCCCACAAAAACAATCATTGTCCTCAAGGATGGAAATGAGAAAATCATGTGTAAGAGTAGCTACTGCAAAATGGTTGGCCAAAGACACTTGTTGAAGCTGGTTGTGGTGCATGTGGCCTTGAGCTAGGAAGAGGCAAAAACCACAATGGCCAAAATACTCAAACATTGGCCACCTAATGCCAAAACATGTTGTCATATTCAAAAGTATGTCAAGACATGCTATTGTATTCATCCATATTAGGCGAGGTAGAAGTTGCACCTTTATAAGAATTGGAGATGGAAACAGCCAAGTGAACAACCTCTTTGGCATCACTTGTAAATTCAGAAGTGCACAAAATGCATGTAGTTGGTTGGCATGAGCAATATCCACCTTTGTGTTTGCATAAAAAACTGAACAAAATGAATGAATTGAAGCCTTGGACTTGTTTGGCACATCAGATTGTAGAACAAATATTCCTAACTGAGCTTGTGAAAAAGAGAACCTCCAAAGTAACAGCATGGTTGTCACTGTTAGCACTTGCAAATCTAGAATTTGAACCAACTAAACTATTTCATTCTTAGTAGAGATGTGCACCAACGTGGCCACCAATACTTGATTGCTAAGCTAATCATCTACTTGCAAAATCTATGTTGCAAAATTTGCAAATGAAGTCGATGCTGTCAGCCCCTTGACCTCTATTTCACCAATTAAGGTTTGCAAATAGTGAACGAACCGACAAAGACAACAACCCCACCGAGGCCTAGGCGTGAGACCACCACCTTCGTAAGAAATTCACATATGATAGCCCACCTCCATTTCATCAAACAGTTGGAGATCATAACCAACATGCCCATTATAAACTGCAAATCCACCATCTTTATAACGAATACCCATATGGTAGCCAACATAAAATTCAAGAATTCCATTACCATCATTGCATAAACCAACTGAGTGATGCATTTCAACATACAGGTGGAAAGCATGTGGTGCCCTGGATGCTAGCACAACACAAGAACGATGAACCCCCGAACCCAATTTCTTTTAAGCTCACTACTACAAAATAGTTAACGACGACACAAAATAGACCACGGTGCATCTTAAAACCGTCGTTATGTTTTAAAAGACGACGGTATTTTTAAAACCGTCATGATATATCATCTTATACACTATTAGCGTTAGATTGATTTTTAAAAGACGACGCTTGTCACTAACAAGCGTCGTCTTTTAAAACACGCTGAGCAAAAAAATGGCCACTTGATTTTTAAAAGATGACGCTTGTTAGTGACAAGCGTCGTCTTTTAAAAATCAAGTGGCCTTTTTTCGGTAAAGACACAGTTTTTTTGAAAGAACTGTCGTCTATTATATGTAAAGATGACCCTTTTTTTTTAAGAACTGTAGTCTATTATATGTAAAGACGACGGTTGTTTTAAAAAAAAGGGTCATCTATTATATCTAAAGATAACGGTTTGTTTTAAAAAATGGTCGTCTATTATGAAGTAAAGATGACGGTTTTTTTTAAAAAAGGGTCGTCTATTGTATGGAAAGACGACGGTTTTTTTTAAAACAGGGTCGTTTATTATGAAGTAAAGATGACGGTTTTTTTTTTAAAAAGGTCGTCTATTATATGGAAAGATGATGGTTTTTTTAAAAAAAAGAGTCGTCTATTATATGTTAAGACGACGGTTTTTTTGAAAGAACTATCGTCTATTATATGTAAAGATGACGGTTTTTTTTTAAAAAGCGTCATCTTTTAAAACACGCTAACAAAAGGCCGCTTAAGTGAATTCACACTCGACAAATTTTCAAATTTTCCCCCGTCTCTAAAAACCTTATCTCTCATTAACAAGCGTAGTCTTTTAAAACACGCTAAAAAAAGGCCGCTTAAGTGAATTTGCGCTCGACAAATTTTCATATTTTCCCCCGTCTCTAAAAACCTTATCTCTTCCTCCTTGAAACCCTCCTGAGCTTTCTAAAACACCCTCATGAAAGGTTTGATTTGAAAGTCACCTAATCTCTCAATACCCTTCTATATCTTGCTAGTGAATTCTGGATTAGTCTCTTTGCGTTTCTGGTTTATTCTTTGTCTCCCTGATTTCAGATTTTGTCTCTCTTGATTTGTCTGGTTTGTTTACATATTTTTTTTATTTCTGGTTTCTTTTTAGATTTTCTGATTTGGTTCTCAAGAGATGAGGAGGAAGCTTGCAGATTTATAACTTTTTCTTTTGCAGGTTTTCTATATGAGTCGTATGTTTTTTTGTTGTTGAAAATTCGTTACCTTCTCTTTTCACCATCATTTTATATATATATTTTTCCTTTTGCAGGTTCTCGATGGTCTTTTCTATGCTCATTTTACAAGTTTTCTTTGGAAATATGGTCCAATGGTAAAATTTCTCTTCCACCTAATTTTATATGTTTATAATCTTAGCATTTTTTCTCTCTCTCTGTCATTTTGATTTTTTTTACAGGGATGATGGAGGAGAATTCAGTTGTGCATCATTTGTATGTTTGGATGAGGAAGGCTTGGATTAGGAGTACGTAGGTCTTGTTAGGAAAAGATTTTACTACTTAATTGGTAGGAATTATGTTTGTTGTAGAATAAAGATTGGTTAACTATGTAATAACTATTGAATCTTCAAGTTTTATGAAAGAAACTATTTTTGAGTGTATATATTCATTAATAAAGCATTATGGTTGGTTTTCCAGCTTAAATCGTTGTATAGCATCATATGAAATCAAAAAGAACTAAAATGTAGCAGTTTGGGAACTTATTAGACGACGATTTTCATAATAAATCATGGTCTTTACAGATAATTAACGACGGTTTTTATAAATCAACCGTTGGCTTTATAGATAATTAACGACGGTTTTTATAAAACAACTGTCGTCTTAACCTACAATCCACGACGGTTTTCATAAAAAACCATCATCTTAACCTACAATCCATGACGGTTTTAATAAAACCGTTGTCTTTCCTCCTATAATTAACGATCTTTACCTCTAAACAACAACGATTTTCTTTAAAAACCGTCGTCTTTACAGATAAACAATGACGGTGAAAAGCCATCGTAGTTTTACACCCAAAAAGATGGCGATCGATTTAACGACGGTTTTCAAAGCATTACAACGACGGTGGATCCCCGTCGTCTATTTCATTTTTTGTAGTAGTGGCTTCTTGATCAAGACTCTTCAAAGCTTCTAACCCAACCATAATTGCAACAGAAGGAGACAAGGAAGCAACCAAACCTCTCGTGCATTCTGATTCAAGAATCGGTAGTGTCATTAGCCGTGGGTCTGTAATTTCCGATGGCTTGAATGCATTAGCCGAAACAAGCAATTCACTTGTGCAATTAGAACCCTCGTGGTTGGCTATCTCATAATGGAGAAGTGGACAATCCAAAGAAGTGGGCTCGCTTCGCAGCTTAAAACCATTGCCAATTTCATCACTGATGTGGGTCTGCAACAACAATTCATCATGGGCAACGACCGCAGTAAGCAGGTGAGCGCTCTTGACATCGAAACATAACTTGGCGTCGATAGCCATGGAAGTTGCAGTGGGCACAGAAACACCATCGGGAACATGAAATCCATAAACCAAATCACAAGATTTAAGAACATGTTGACAATCCAATGAAGTGGGCTCGCACCACCGCTGAAAACCATCGCAAATTTCATCATCAGAATGGGTATGTGGTGGAACAACAACAGGGTGGCGAACTTGGAGATCCAAAGAAAGTTTGTGATTTAAAAGCCTTGACACGTTCCAAGATTTGAGCCACAAGTGCGTTCATTCTATCAAAGTTGGCTTCCATGGCATGTGTTAAATGGTCGTCCATGGCATTATGACAAAGTGTACATGAGAAAGGAAGCGTAAGTTCACTAGTCTGTTACCAATATTAGAACCCCGTTCAACCTTGACCCAATGTACAGAGAATATACTTTTTTTATTACTCGAAACACAATACAATTCAACTTCTCACTAATGCTGACTAACCTCCTAATATAATAGGTTGACTAGATTACAAAAAGACTAAAATACCCTTGGGATCCTATCAAGAAACATGTGTTGTCTGACAAGACAAGTTAAATAAGCCCAAGAGGAGCCCAAGAAGAGATAGAGTCGAAATTCCCTATTAGGAATTTCTCATCATCTTTTGCTAGCTATAAAGCCACACTTTGACATTTTTCAAGTTAGGGTTTTTGGCCTCCAAACCGTGAAGTGTTGATGTGTAGGTGAAACATCCTCCCTCTCATCTTCTTAGCCAAAAATCGAACCAACTAAGAGGTAGTCTAGCATCTAAGGCCTCTTGGTTGATCTCACCTCCATCTCTTGTCCATTTTGACGGGGTGAGGTAGAGGGCATCTACTTTGGAGCCTCTTGGTTGAGGAATCTATATTCTAAGAGAAGATTGAAGGCCTTTCCAACAAGGTGATCATTCTTGGTTCTCCAAGAAAAGTCTACAAGGGTAAAAGCTTAACATTTCTTCTCTTTTCTATTTTGTGCTTAAAGAGACAAGATCATAAGATGCTTGGATTAAAATGAAAAGGCTTAGCTTAACTAGAATAAGCATAATCAATCCATCATTATGAATGTTTATGTGTTATATGTTGTGGCTAAATTCATTCCAAGTCATGAGATGCACAAAGTTTTCTTCAAGAAGAAATTTTTTGATGTCTGCTTCTAATCAAATTCATATAGGTTATGGATTTCATGTTTACTATTTCCTATATGCTTCAAGAGTGGGCTTATTTCTACATAGAGTGCTCGACTTATTTTAAATAGAGGGCAAGGCTATTATTTACTTTACCTAGATTTGGCTTATAACACTAAGCCTATAAAAAATAATAATAATAATCAGCACTGGGCTGGAGTGTCCGCCTATGCAATCGGCCCAATAGGAGCACATGTCCAAATTATGCATCAATATTGTTCCCACCTTAACCACCTAGGACAGAGAAGTTTCAATAGACCTCTAGGTGTAGGGTTTTAACTTAAAAGGTCTCGATGCAATTAGGAGTGGACCACTTATACTTAAACTGTAGATTATTTTTGTATTCTCCAATGACTTACACATCATGGCTTGTATTGAGCCATCTACACCAACAATTTTTACAAGTCTCTTTTATCTAAATATTTTTTTGACATGTTACACATTGACCCTTGGAAGGAAAATTCCTACATCCGTTAGTGTATGCATTGCATCTATGTATTGACTATGTGGTATAAAAACTCATATTACGGTTTTAATAGGCAAGGGAAAAATCAAAATTTGCATAATTCCCAGATATAGGCTATTGAAACAAAAAAGAAAAGAGAAAAAATCATATATATTTTTTTACAAAAATTTGACGTTTGTTCAAACAAAAAATAAGCTTGGGTTGTCTTTGGATAAGCCACACGTTGAACAAGAAGTGCAGAAGGAAAAGCATGCAAAGTGTTTGAAGAAGCGGGTCTTATCCCATGTGCGCCAAAAACAGGTACATATATTTTCAAGGCAATTTTGAAATATGAATGTGATAAAATTGGCTATGATTTCATGCCTAGAGAAAAGGAAGGGATCAACAAGGCTTTCGGAAAATGGGGCGATTGTTGGGCTCTTCAAATGTAAAGTTATCTAATCCTAAGTCTCCAAAACCCAGCCTATAAGAGCACTTTTACCTATTCTAAACCCTAAATCCTAAGAGCACTTCCTCCCATTTGCCATGGCAAAAGGCAAGAAGAGGCAGAGCAGTTACTACATATGAATAGTGCCTACCCTAGCAATTTTTTTAATGCATTCCCACCCATCGCCATGACAACCCAAGAGCAACTACTATTCACATGAGATATGAGGAGAGGCATTAATATGGAGTTTTGGTGTGGGAAGTGAAGAACATGGCTAGGTATTTATATATAAAAAATTCTGAATTTTTTTGTTATTTTTTTTTTTGTATTTAAATTGGCCGCTGACATCACAATGACATCAACTTGCCCAGTTTTAGCCAACTTCTTGCCATGACAATGTTTCCTTGATATGGGTTATTTTTGGAGCCTAGGTCCCCTTTTGCCATGACAAAAAGGGATGGGTGGAAGTGCTCTAAACCCTAAACCCCTTTTGCCATGGCAAAAGGGGGCTTAGACTCCAAAAACAACCGCCACCAAGGAAAAAATTGCCATGGCAAGAAGTGGGCCCCATGAAACTGGGCAAGCCCAAAGGTAAGACTTGTCTAGGCAAGCTGACATCAACGACCAATTTAAATACCTAAAAAATTGAAAAACAAAGGAAAAAATACCAAAAAATTCAGAAATTTTTATCTATAAATACCTAGCCATGTTCTTCACTTTCCACACCAAAATCCATACAAATTTCTCTCCTCATATCTCATGCGAATAGTGGTTGCCCTTGGATTGCTGGGGCAATGAGTGGGAATGCATCAAAAAAAATTGCTAGGGCAGGCACAGGTCACGTGAATAATAACTCCCCTGGCCTCCCCTTGCCTTTTTGCGTGGCAAATGGGTGAAGGTGCTCTAAAAAGCATGGCAATGGGTGAAAGGAAAAGAAGGGCAGAGCATATGAGATGAGTCATAAGGTTGGAGAGAGAAACAAAAAAAAATTAGAGAGAGAGAGAGAGAGAAGCAAGGCCAATGACCCAAAGGAGCTCTCCTTGGCGCTGACACTCATAGCAAAATTGCATAAGAAAATTATAAAAAAAGCAATTGGCTTAGATTCTCTTTATGCTGTTCTTGATCTTGATGGCACTGCAAGACAAGAAGAGATAAATGGTATTAGCCATTGAAGGTTTCCTCAATCAAGGCTTAAGAGCATCTCGAAGGGAGTATGCAAATGATTAATAGGCAAAATTGTACTATAACAACTTAGGTGACATGTTGCCTACTCATTTGCCTCGTGAAAAAAGTTGGTCACTCCCAAGGAATAGGGAATGCAAGTGTACAAACTATTGTTATATTATTTATTTTTATATTTTACATTTACTATGATATTTTATAGAAAGTAGGTGAGAGAGTGAAGATGTTATTTTATTATAAAAAATAAGTGGGGCCCAATATACCTCTTCACTTTGAAGTAGGCAAATTGCCTTGTTGGAGAGAGTAGGTATATTTTGCCTGCCCATTTGCTTCTTCCTTTGGAGCATGAAAATGCCGATGTGGCAAGGCAAATAAGGCAGCACAAGGCAAGCCATTTCAGCTCATCGCCACTAGGTTGTTGTTGTTTTCTCTCTTGAAATTTATCCTTGATACTATTGAGAAATTCTCTTGATCATCACATGCTTCCATGAATGCGTGTATAACCCTCAATCAAAGTCATGGGTGTTTAACACGAAAAACAAGAGCAGATACAACAATTCAATATACAAAACAGTTGCATCAAAACAGGAGCCAACCAAGAGATATACATATAACCAAAATATGATACAAACATCCACAAAGTCTCAAACAAGTTTAACAAATACCATCAAAGACATACTTCACATTAGACTTGGTTGTGATTGTTTATTAGCCTCCCCAAACCTTAGTGGTCGTGAAACAACATGAAGCTTGTTGATCAGAAGTTGAAATTGAGATACAGGCAATGCTTTTGCAAACAAATCTGCAAGTTGATCCCTAGAACAAATGTTTTGAACTTCAAGTTCCCTACAAACAACTTTTTCTCAAACATTGTAGGGGTTTTTTGGTTCTAGCAGATGGACTTGGGTTGTTGTAAGAGATGAATGATGATAACCCTTTTCTGTAGGTTCAAGAACCAGACCCCAAAACACTCCTAAAGGATGTCAATTCTTAGGGAGTGCTCTGGTTTTTTCACCAAAGGAATTATGTCACTACTACAAAAATGGAAAAAGACGACCAGAAAAAGACGACGGCATAACATAAAACCGTCGTTGTATTTAAATAGACGACAGTATAAAAAAAAACCGTCGTGGATAAGTGATTTACTGTTCAATATTTTTAAAAGACGACGCGTACAAATAAAAAACCGTCGTTTTTAAAAAAGGATTTCTTCAGTGTTAAAATCTGACCAAAAAACAACGACAGCAGGTATGAATACACTGACGTAGAAAATAAAGACGACAGTTCACCAAAAAACCTGCCGTGTTAACTCCTAACTAAACACGACCAACTGTTCTTAATCCACGTCGTATAATATAGTGGAATCAACGTCTGTATACTACGACGGTGCATTCTCTGTAAACCGCCGACTTATTATTTTGGAGTATACTACGACGGTACCTACAACACTACTGTCGTTTTTATTTACCACGTCCTAAGTTCAAATTACGGTCGTATTTTTTCAATTTATACGTCTGCCCTCTCTGTAAACCGCCGTCTTATGTTTATAGATTTTTAAAATTAATTAATTTTTCTTTTATTTTGGTAATATCTTTCTTAACACAAAACAAAATTTAATTCTCAATCCTCAACAACATTTTCATCTTAAAATGCAAATCTCTTCGTGTTAAATATGAACACAAATTTGGCAAATACATCGTGGCAAACAAAATCAAAATCAAAATCAACAAACTGTTTCTTCCTCTCATATGCAAGCTGGGCCCTCTCCTTCCTCTTGTTCTCAAGCTCCTGCACAGCCTCGATTCCTGAAAAACAAAATCAAAATCAACAAAGTGTGAACCCTCACTCCTCGATTCCTGGTTACATTGTAGTCCCCTTTTCCACAGTGATCAACTTCAAAACTCCTGTGTAGCAAGGTGGAACCAGCCTTAGAACCTGTTGTGGGTTGTGCCTTTGGGGTGAAGCTGGGAGTGGGCTTGAGGTTCAGAATGAATAGACACCACCTACTCATTCTGAACATCAAGCCCACTCCCAGCTACAGCCACCACCTGAGTCCGTCTCTGCGAGCATCAGGAACACCCACGCGGGTTCTCAAGCTGGTTTCACCCTTGCTACACAGGAGGATGTAGCAAACCCATGCTTGGTCTTGTGAGGAATCATTCTGCAAACCCATTTGCTTTCAGAAAGACAATTTCTGCAACCCTAATTGAAAACTGAGAGTTAACAACCGCGTTAAAAAATCCTATTTAAACAAAATGGAGTAAATATCCACGTCAGTTCTAATATACATAGCGACGTCATATTTGACTAATCAACGTCAGTTTAGATATAACTACATCGGAAATCCAAAAGTCATTTGGCGAGTATTAAAAAGAGAACAGAACCAAAGTAACCACGTCGGTTTATTGAAATACACAGTCGTTGAATTTAAGAGTACAACGTCAGTTTAGAGAAACAAAGCGCCGTCATAACCACGTCGGAAATCCAAAAGTCATTTGGCGCGTATTAAAAAGAGAACGACGTCGTTTTCAGAACCGCAAAGTAACCACGTCGGTTTATTAAAATACACAGTCGTTGAAATTACAAGTACAACGTCAGTTTCGAGAAAAAAAGCGCCGTCATAACCACATCGGAATTCCAAAAGTCTTTCGGCAGTTGTGATAACCACGTCATTTATGAATTATCTACCGTCGTTATAACAAAATAATACGGCGGTTTGTTAATGACAACGTCGTTGTATTGAACTCTGGGAAAATATATAAACTTTTCGTCACCTGACCTAATATTTTACGGTTTTCACTTCCCGATAAAGTATCGTAGTTTCCCTCTCATTTCCCAAATCACCATTTTCGTCACCTGACCTAGCATCATCGTCTGAATCATCGTCTTCATCGTCCAAATCACCATTTTGGTCTTCGTCTTCGTCGGAAGGAAACATTTCTTTGCACGCCGGTGTTATTCAAGGTTTTTTCTCACTCTCTTCCCTTTTTTTACTTTTCATTTGCATGCCGTAGTTGTCTGGAAACTAGATTCTGTCAAATTGAAGAAATCTTTCACTGGTTTTGATTAAATACATAAGTAGATACCCTCACGACGCCAAAAGACGACAGTTCTGTCCTGTTTTCGACGATGGAATGGACACACCACGACTGTGGCTAAAACCGTCATGGTGTGACAATTAATACGTCGGAAACAAGATAAAACCGTCGTCTAGTGAGAGAAGTACACTAGTTTTGTAATTTAATAACCGACGTAGTTTATGAATATTTACGTCATGAAATATATAAAACCGTCGTTGTTTTTATATTATTACGTCGTTTATTTTTAATAACCGACGTTGTTTTTCTGGCAGATTAATCAAAAATGGTTTCGAAATCTCAAAACAAGGAAGCTGAAGCGTCAAAGGCCACAGCAGGTTCAATGGCACAAGGGGATGAACCCAAAACAGGTTTAGTGGAAGTTGAAAAATCAACTCAAAGCAAACCCTCGAAGAGGATGAGATATTCCTCAACCTCAGAGAAAGACTCGAGCACAGCCACATTTGTTGAGGAGCCAAAATCTGGCCGCGGTATCAGCACAATGAGCCGTGTTGTGAAGAGGAAAATTGAGAAGGTTAAGCCTGTGGTTGAGTTCAATAAAGATGGCAAACCACATGGCGAGGCTGCTGTTGAGATGCAGTCTTACATTGGTGTTTTGGCACGCACCAGAGTCCCTCTTGTGGACAAGAAATGGAAACAATTACCCAAGGACGTGAAGGAGCAGATTTGGGAAGCTGTTCAAATGTCCTATGTTATTGGGGATCGTTACAAGAACTTGGTCTTGCAGTCTGCCGCCAAAAAATGGAAGGATTTCAAGTATAACGTAACTAGGCAGTATATCCTTCCTTACGCACATGACAGGGAGAGGTTAAGAGAAACCCCTGCGCTTTATAAGTTCATAGAGAAATCGCAATGGGATGCCTTCGTAGCTTCAAGGTTAACCCCAGATTTTGAAGCTAAGCATGCTGAGCAGAAGGAGAGGAGGGAGAAATTGGAGTACAACCATAGGTTGTCTAGAAAAGGGTATGTTGGTTTGGCGGACCAATTGGTAGAAACCATGCCCGAAGGTCAAGAAATCGATCGAGCTGTTCTGTGGAAGAAAGCAAGAGAAGATAAATCAGGAAACATCCCTGATCCAAAGGCTGCAGAGAAGGCAAAACTAATCGTAAGTCTCACTAACTCTGTTCTAAATTTGAAAAACAGAGTGTTTTATTTTGGTATAGACGTCGTTTATATTTATATAAGCGACGTTATAAAGTGAACACCACGACAGGCTTAATTTACGGACGTTTAAAAGTGAATAGGACGTCGGTTTTTGAATAAAGTAGACGTCTAGATAGAATTAATACGACGGATTAAATTATTCTATGAACTGCATTTTTGTTTTAAGTTTACTCACGCACACACTCTCCCTCTCTCTGTCTATTTCACTGAATTTTGTGGTGCACAATTTCTGGAAAAGAATGCATATTTCAATCGAGTTTTTTCACTTCTTCATTAAAACTTACGACGGTTTTATCTTATCTAGACGTTAGAATGATTATACAACGACGGTAATTTTGTGCAGCCGTATGGAATTGTACATCTACGTCTGTTTGTTTAATAATCCGTCGTCTTACTTTGAATATACGACGGTTTTTAATTTATGTCTTAATCTGTTTTATTTTGAATATACGACGTATTTTTATATACCGACGTTGTAAAGTATAAACAACGACGGTATTTATATATAGACGTTTTAAATTAATACCACGTCTGTCATTTAATAAAAACCGTCGTTGTTTATAATTTACAACGTCGGTATATGTATCTGTCATACACCCTTCTCAGGTTCTAACAATCTCTCTTTCTTTCTTTTAGGATGATTTGCAAAAGCAAGTCTTCGAAGGCACTCTGACTGTCTCCGGGAGCAATGATATCTTGACTCTGGCTTTGGGAACCCCGGAGCATGGTGGGAGAGTCAGAGGAGCTGGTGCTGGCGTTACCCCAACTCAGTTCTTCAATTTGCCGAAGCAGCAGAGAGTGAAATTTGGTGACAAATTGAAGGAAAGTGTGAGGGAGGCAGTCAGAGAAGAGACCTTGAGGATTGAGGCGAAGTCAAGGGAAACTATAATGGAAGCAGTCAGAGCAGAGAGGGAGACTTTGTTGGCATATATCCGTCAACTAGTTCCTAGTTTTGATCCCAGCCAGATGCTCCAAACCCCAATTCCTCCAATTATTTTACCCCCTCAAGATCAAAGCCCAAAAAATCCAATGTCTGATAAGGCAAGCTGCTCTGGGGCCACTAATATCAGACCCCTAGCTTTGGAATTAGAAGATCCGAAGCCTGAAGCTGATACTGCTGCAAAAGAGAAAGAGGACACGGTAAAATCTCTGCTTATTTATATTTCTGCTTTTTAAATTTTAAAAAGACGTCGCTCCTTTTAATAGCCGACGTTAAAATTTAAAATAACGACGGTAAATACGTCTGTTTCTTACAAGACACGTCGTGTTTAGTTATATACCACGACGCTTTTATAAACCGTCGTTCATTTCATGATTTCATTAACTGTATTTATATTAGACGACCTTTCTATAGAATAGCGACGTTATAAATTCAATACAACGTCAGTATTAACGAGAAACCGTCGTTTATATTATATACCACGTCTGTTTTTTTTGTTTAGTTAGAGTCGTTTATTTTAGTTCACACACAAACTAACTTATATTTCTTTATTAATTTCTTTAAACAGGATCTCTCAAAGCTAGATATGCCGCCTCCTCTTTTAGCCTTATGCCAACATTTCCAGACCAAGTTGTTGCCTAATGGTAACGAGGCTCTAACAATTCACATGCCCAGGGAAGTGTTTGGCATTGAGCATGATACCTTCCTCTTCACTGAGGATGTTTTGCAGTTTGGTTCAATGGTTGAGATAGGAACCACAGTGATATCAGTATACATGAGGTAATTCTCCCTAATCCCATTTTGTTTTACATTTTCCTTTCTTTTAAATTAAAATCTCATTTAATTGACTTTCATATATTTAGGTTCCTATTTGACTATTTAAAAATGGCAAATCTTGTAAACCTTGTTGGCCTCGTGGACCCTGGGCTAGTGAGCTCTGGAGTTGGATCAATATCAGACCGAATAAAAAACCTGTCAAACCGCCTGAATACAGCAGATGGGAATCAATTTTTCTTGGTCCCTTATAATCCAGGGTTAGTACCATTTAAAGTATTTTCCTATTACATGAATTCACTGCCTTATAATCCAGGCTTCTAATATTTTTCTTTCTAATATGAATCATTATGTGCAGGGGTCATTGGGTGATGGTAATTGTGAGACCATTAACAGAGACTGCCTATTACATGAATTCACTGCCAAAACGCATGGTTGACGACGAAATGAAAAATATAGTGAATACGTAAGTTGATTTCTTCTGATTTATGATTTTTCCTATAAAGTATTTAAATAAACGACGGTTTTTACTAATACCGACGTTATTATATAATATAACGACGGGAAGATATTACCGACGTTTTAATTTAACTACCACGTCAGTATTTTCTTAAAAACGTCGTTTTAATTTAACTACCACGTCGTTTGCGTTTTATTTAAGAACGTTTTAATTTTTTCTGCACAATTTTCGTCATACGACGTTTTTTACTCTTACCGACGTTATAACGTTACACAACGACGGTTAGGTTTTACCGCCGTTTTAAACAAAATATAACGTCTTGGTTTAAAAAACTCCGTCGTTTTGACTGATTTACCACGACGGTTACTATTTGTATTTAACACCCTTTGTTTTCTTGTAACAGGTCAATTAAAATGTTTAACATTCATATAAACAAAAATTCACGTAAACAGCAGGCCATTTGGAAAAATCTACACGGCACTCCTGAACAACCAACAAGTGTAGAGTGTGGCTATTACGTGATGCGATTCATGAGAGATATAATTCATGATCCAGACCTAAATTTCGAAAAGAAGGTAAAACGCAACATTTTAGATATACTTTCTTTATTTTAGTACGTCATATTTTTGTTTAACCGTCGTTTGTATTCTTTTAACACGTCGGTTTTTTGGTTTATTTTGCAGTTTGACAAGAAAAAAGATAAACTTCAGTATACACAAAAGGATATTGACGAAGTTAGGCATGAATGGGCAGAATTCGTGAACAAGCAATTACCGAAGGATAATTGATGTAGATAAATATTTATGAACAATGTTTAATTTAGATTATTTAAAATGTATATAAATATTTTGTTGTAATCAAGAGAACAAAAATCAACAAAATTAAATTTTGTTTAAAAATTTGTTTAGTTCCCAAACACCGACGTCTGATTCTAATTTACACGTCTCATACGTGTACACAATGGTCGTATTGCAGTAAACGACGTGTAATAGTCAAAACAACGACGGTTTATAATTAATTCATCCTATATAAATGAATTTGTACTCATATACTACATCCGTTAGTATAACCTTATCGACGTCGTAATAATATACAAAGGCTGATATTTCTAAATATCCGCCTTTGTATAAAAAAAAAACGTCAGCTATATACAACAAAATGACGTGTAATATAAATAACAACGACGGTATATAATTAATTCATCCTGCATAAAAGAATATGAATTCATATACTACGTTGGTTAGTATAACCTTATCGACGTCGTAATCTTATACAAAGGCGGATATTCTTAAATATTCGCCTTTATATATATAAACAACGTCAGTTATATACACTAAAATGACGTTTAATATTAGTAACAACGACGGTTTATAATTAATTCATCCTTTACAAATGAATTTGTATTCATATACTACGTCGGTTAGTATAACATTAACGACGTTGTAATATTATACAAAGGCGGATATTATTAAATATCCGCCTTTATATATTTAAACAACGTCCGTTATATTCACTAAAATGACGGTTTATAATTAATTCATCCTGTGTATATTCTTAAATATAGTTTCAACGTCGGTTTTTTATGTTTAATGTCGTTGTAAAGGGATACAACGTCGGCTAAGTCATTTTTATTTTAATTGTTATTGACTTTTATATTTTATTTAAATCCATATTAAATTCATAACTATATCCAAAAATTATACTGAAAACTACCAAGCATTGGAATATTGTCTCTATCCTAAAGCTTTAAAAAATATAATTTTGGAAATATTTTTTTATTGTATTTAATTACTAATATTAATAATATATTCAAAACAAAATCCGAAAAATATACCGGCAAATTCTATGCACTGATTGAGACAATATCTTGCCCGTTAAGGCCTGAAAAATGTAATTTTAGTTTTCAAAGTTCAAATGATAACAAAATTCAAACAAATTTAGAGACAAAGCATTGTACTCCTTATACTTTACATAACATAACCCTAAGGTTTATGTGATCCATTGGTGCCCATAAATTCAAAATTATGAAATCCATATTTTAGCCTACTATTGTAGAAGGCAATGTTGTAAGGAATCCACAGCAATTTTCGGTTCATTTTTCTCGTACTTGTGTATTTTTTAAAAATTATTTTACAATTTAGGGTTTAGGGTTTAGGGTTTTTTGAAACGACGCCGGTTTTCTCCCGCTGTTTTTGGTCAACTACATTAACAAAGACTAATTGAATTCGGTTGACGACGTCAGTTATAAAATAGCGACGTCTTTAGTGTTTACAACGTCGTAAATGTATTATACCCGCCGTTGTAAGTAATTATTAGACGTCATTATGAGTGTTGACCGTCGTGGTTGAAAAACGCGGTACTTAAAAATTTTTGACCGCGACTTAAAATTTTCAGAATTTCCCTTTAACCCTCAAATAGTTCATTCTCTCTCTTCAACATAAATTTGTCTGAAAGTTTTCGTTCTCCAAGCTCTCTCTCAATATCCATGTAAGTACAACTCTAGTCCCTTTAATCCTAATTCTCTCAGCTCTGTCTCAAGCTTTTGTCATATTCTCTCAGCTCTCTCTCAAAGCATTGGGTACGTAGATTCTCCAAGATCTCTCTCAAAGCATTTGGTACGTAGATTTTTCAAGATCTCTCATTGGGTACGTAGATTCTCCAAGCTCTCTCTCAAAGCATTGGGTACGTAGATTCTCCAAGCTCTCTTTGAAGCAGTTGTTATATTCTCGCAGCTCTCTCTCAATATCCATGTAAGTACAACCCTAATCTCTTCTTAAATCCATAAATGTTTTCGTTGGTAGCTATATTAGGGTTTTGGTGTTTGCAATCTTGTAATAATTGCTCTCTGTTTGGGTTCTTTTATGTTTGTTTGGCCATGGGTTCTTGGAAAAGGAATGGGGATGGGAGATTTAAGCTGTTTTTTTTTTTAACTACGACGACGGTTGAAGGATCAAACCGTCGTCCAAATGTTTATTATACGTCGGTTGTTCATTTACTCCCGTCGTCTACGTTTTAAGCCGCAACTGGTAGCCTAAAGACGACTGTTTCTCCATTAAACGTCGTCTTTAGGCTACCAGAACACCGTTCAAATTTCTGGGTCTGGGTATCTTAATGACGACGGTGACTATAGATGCCGTCGTCGGAATGTATATTAAACGACAATTATTTTTATAAACCGTCGTCTTTTCCATGTTTTATATTTAATTTTCATTTTGTTCTCTGCTATTTGAATGAGGTAGTGTTTCATTGCTGGTCTTTCCACTTTAATATATATATATATTTATATGAATTTGATAGAGTGTAAGATGGATAAGTCATGGATGCATGCGGATAGAAGATCGAAGGCATATGAGTTAGGGGTGGAAGGATTTTTGAATTTTGCGTTACAAAATATTGGAAATACAACTGAGATTCGTTGTCCATGTGTTAAATGTGGGAATATTCGATTGTTTGGGGTTGGAATTATAAGGGAACACTTATACTTTAATGGAATTGACCAAAGCTATAAGATTTGGAGATGGCACGGAGAACCTTGGGAATGGACTACCAATGCTAGTAGAAATGTGGAAGAAGATGAGCAAAGTAGGTTTAGTTATGTTTCTGAAGAATTAGGGATGGATGATAATGATTTTGCCAATATTGGATCTGATCCTTATGAGTTTGCCAGTGTGATTGGGGATGGCGATGAACCCTTGTACCCTGGTTGCAGTAAGTACACGAAGTTGTCGGCTTTGGTGAAGTTATATAATTTGAAAGCAAAACATGGGATGAGTGATGTTTGCTTTACAGAATTATTGATACTTCAAGGAGAATTTCTTCCAGAAGGAAATACACTACCTTCCTCTATGTACGAGGCAAAAAAGACTTTGTCTGCTTTAGGGATGAGTTATGAGAAAATCCACGCATGTTCCAATGACTGCATTTTGTATCGGAAGGAGTATGAGAATGCAACTAATTGTCCTACTTGTGGTATCTCAAGGTGGAAGGAAACCAAGGATGGGTTCTTGAAAGAGGGTGTGGCAGCGAAGGTGGTGTGGTATTTTCCTCCAATTCCAAGGTTTAAAAGGATGTTTCAATCACATAAGACAGCTAAGAGTTTGACTTGGCATGCTGCAAGAAAATCAGTTGACGGTTATATGTCTCATCCAGCGGATTCCCCGTCTTGGAAACTTGTTGATGAAAAATGGCCCGACTTTGGTAATGAGCCAAGAAACTTGAGATTGGCTCTCTCATCTGATGGATTCAATCCCCACAGTTCTTTAAGTAGCAGATACAGTTGTTGGCCAGTTATGTTAGTTACATATAATCTCCCACCATGGCTATGCATGAAGCGGAAGTTCATGATGTTGACTATACTGATTTCCGGTCCTAAACAGCCCGGAAATGATATAGACGTCTACTTAGAGCCTTTGATTGATGATTTGAAATCTCTGTGGGATGGGATTAGAGGAGTGTATGATGCCCACATAGGAAAATACTTTACACTCAGAGCTGCATTACTGTGGACAATTAATGATTTTCCCGCTTATGGAAACTTATCTGGTTGTGTTGTTAAAGGATATAAAGCTTGTCCAATATGCGGCGATGATACACCTAGTCACAGGTTGAAAAATGGCCACAAAATTTGTTACATTGGGCATAGAAAGTGGTTACCAATCAATCATCCATATAGGAGGCAACGTGCAGCTTTTAATGGGAAACCTGAATATGGCATGCCCCCTGAGCCATTAACAGGAGAAGAAGTGCTGCATATGGTTGAAGATATTAATTACATATGGGGCTCGAAAATTGGGGGAAGTGTTGGTGAGAATGATGGTGATAGAGTTTGTTGGAAGAAGAAATCAAAATTCTTTGATCTCGAGTATTGGAAATACCTCCCTGTGAGGCATGCCTTAGATGTTATGCACATTGAGAAGAATGTTTGCGATAGTATCATTGGTACATTGCTAGAGATCCCTGGAAAAAATAAAGATGGGATTGCTGCTCGGTTAGACTTATTGAACATGGGGGTAAAAATTGATTTGCAACCCGAGTATGGAGAAAGACGTACTCGCTTGCCTCCAGGGCCTTGGAATTTGTCAAGAGCAGAGAAGAGAGCGGTTTGCAATTCTTTTTATGGTATGAAGGTTCCTAAAGGTTATTCTTCAAATATAAAAAATCTTGTATCTTTAAAAGATTCAAGACTTCTTGGCCTTAAATCTCATGATTGTCATACCTTGATGCAACAATTGCTCCCTGTGGCAATTCGTTCTGTTTTGGAGAAGCCTGCAAGGTATGCAATAACTCGATTGTGCTTCTTCTTCAATGCTTTATGTGCAAAGACGGTAGATGTTTCCAAGCTAGATAAGTTGGAAGAAGATGTAGTAGTTACTTTATGTTTGCTTGAGAAGTACTTTCCCCCTTCATTCTTTGATATCATGGTTCATCTAGTAGTACATCTTGTCAGAGAAGTTCGTCTATGTGGGCCAGTATATTTTAGATGGATGTATCCGTTTGAAAGATATATGAAAGTGCTAAAGGGGTATGTTCAGAATCGTACTCGTCCCGAAGGTTGCATTGCTGAGCGGTATATAGCTGAAGAAGCTGTAGAGTTTTGTACCGACCATTTATCTGATGTTAGTACAGTTGGAGTGCCTTCAAGCCAGAATATGGGAGTTTCAAAGCCATTATCAGGTTGCACAGTGGGCTTAGTTGATATGGACTTGTTGAACCAGGCACATCTATATGTCTTGGAGAATACGGAGGAAGTCCTACCTTATATCGAGTACGTATGAGTTTAATTTTTCATATATATGTAGCCATGTTAAATATTATTACTCCTTATATTTATCTTATATATGAGGGACCGTAATGCGTGTTTTTTTCGTGTCAATTGTAGGGAACATATGATCCACATCAAGACCACTTATTCGAAATTTAGAAAGAGAACAAAGTGGCTACAAGATAAGCACAATAGCACTTTCATTCAATGGCTACGTGTTAAGGTATATATGTTATTGAATGACATATTCAATTTATTATTTTAATTTTCTTTCTTTCTATATATATGTTAGATTGAATTAATATATATGTTTAATTTGTAGGTTCAAAGTGAATTTAATGGGGAAGATTATAATGGCATATCAGAAAATTTGAGATGGTTAGCAGCTGGTCCAAGCATGGTAGTGCCATCATATAGGAGCTATCTTATTAATGGTGTCAAATTTAGCACCAAGGCACAGGATGATGTGCGAACTGTCCAAAATAGTGGAGTTTATTTACTTGCACATACTATGCAAGTTGCTAGTGCCAAGGATAAAAACCCTATTGTCTCCAATATGGGTTTTTATGGGGTTATTCAAGAAATTTGGGATCTTGACTACCAAAAGTTTAGAATCCCAGTCTTGAGGTGTGATTGGATAGATAACACTTCGGGCCTTGTAGTCGACGAACTTGGATTTACCCTTGTAGATCTGAGTAAAATTGGACATAGGAATGACCAATTTGTTATGGCTTCTCAAGTCAAACAAGTATTTTATGTTGACGACCCAATGCATCGTGGTTGGTCGGTAGTGTTATCAATGCCTAATAGAGAATATAATGATGTTATTGGTGATGATGTGCTAGGTGATATTAGAATTGAGTGTGAGCCATTTTCTAGAGGGATACCAAATGTTGACACATTTGATGACCTAGTGGGTGAGTTTGGGAGTGAGAACATTAGAGATGGGTGTGAAGATATATGGATTGATTGATTGTTGTAATGTATGACATTAGTTATGCAGTTAATTGTATGACATTAATTCATAGCTCTGTATATCATTTTAATTCCGATCACATTTTCATTCTGCAAGCTTTGTATGACATTAATTCATAGCTCTGTATATCATTATAATTCATTTCAACCGTCGTCTATTACAGTCGTCTATTATAGTCGAAAGGTCTCTTTTTTATGCGATTATGTACCAAATCGACGTCGGTTTTAGTTTTTTACTGACGTGTACTATATTAACCACGTCGTTTTTTTGTGTTCAAGCCGTCAAAATAATTTTCAACGTCTGTGGTGATATAAATGGTCGTGGTTATTGTTGTTTTTACGTCTGTTCAAGTAAATATATGCCATGTTATATGTTTAAGACGTCAGTTTTTCATTCAGTGAACGTAGTATTTATTAACCACGGCGGTTTCTAAGTTTTATACGTCGGTTTTGTTTTATTTCGAGACGTAGGTAAAACCATTTACGTCGGTTTTATAGTTGTTTTTGACATTTAAAATTATTTAAACGTCTGTGTTTTAATAAAACCGTCGTCTATTATAGTCGAAAGGTCTCTTTTTTATTCGTTTATGTACCAAATCGACGTCGGTTTTAGTTCTTTTGTGACGTGTACTATATTAACCACGTCGTTTTTTTTTGTGTTCTAGCCGTCAAAATAATTTTCAACGTCTGTGGTGATATAAATAGTCGTGGTTATTGTTGTTTTTACGTCTGTTCAAGTAAATATATGCCATGTTATATCGTTAAGACGTCAGTTTATTCAATCAGTGAACGTAGTATTTATTAACCACGGCGGTTTCTAAGTTTGACACGTCGGTTTTGTTTAATTTAGAGACGTTGATAAAACTATTTACGTCGGATTTATAGTTGCTTTTGACATTTAAAATTATTTAAACGTCTGTGTTTTAATACAACCGTCGTCTATTATAGTCGAAACTTCTCTTTTTTATGCGTTTATGTACCAAATCGACGTCGGTTTTTGTTCTTTTGTGACGTGTACTATATTAACCACGTCGTTTTTTTTGTGTTCAAGCCGTCAAAATCATTTTCAACGTCTGTGGTGATATAAATGGTCGTGGTTATTTATGTTTTTACGTCTGTTCAAGTAAATATATGCCATGTTATATGTTTAAGACGTCAGTTTTTTCATTTAGTGAACGTAGTATTTATTAACCACGGCGGTTTTTAAATTTGACACGTCGGTTTTATTTAATTTAGAGACGTTGATAAAACTATTTACGTCAGTTTTATAGTTGTTTTTGACATTTAAAATTATTTAAACGTCTGTGTTTTAATAAAACCGTCATCTATTATAGTCGAAAGGTCTCTTTTTTATGCGTTTATGTACCAAATCGACGTTGGTTTTAGTTCTTTTGTGACGTGTTCTATATTAACCACGTCGTTTTTTTTGTGTTCAAGCCGTCAAAATCATTTTTAACGTCTGTGGTGATATAAATGGTCGTGGTTATTGTTGTTTTTACGTCTGTTTATGTAAATATACGCCATGTTATATGTTTAAGACGTCAGTTTTTTCATTTAGTGAACGTAGTATTTACTAACCAAGACGTTTTCTAAGTTTTACACGTCGGTTTTTTTGTATTTAGAGACGTCGATAAACATATTTACGTCGGTTTTGTAGTTGTTTTTGACATTTAACATTATTTCAACGTCAGTGTTTTACTAAAACCGTCGTCTATTATAGTCGAAAGGTTTCTTTTTTAGGTTTTATGTATGAAATCTACGTCGGTTTTAGTATTTTACTGACGTGTACTATATTAACTACGTCGGTTATTTTCCGTCGTTATTTCATGTATGAAAAGACGGCGGTCGATTTCTCGTCGGTTGTAAACCATGATACACGACGGTGGATTACCGTCGTCTATTTCGTTTTTTGTAGTAGTGTGTTCACAGTAAATCGAAAATTCTTTAACTTGGCTTGAGAAGTTTGTGGCGTGGGAGCTAAGTTTCCATAAGTTTAGCAAGAGATATAGAAAGTTTGTATTGCTAGAACATGAGTTTATCTAAGTTTCCATAAGTTTTGGTGTGACAAGACCCTCCCTGTGTTAGAAATATGCCCTAAAGTCAAACATGTGATGTTACTTTATGGATATTTCACCATCACTAATGGGCAAGATCGTTGTTTTCAACCATGATAAATGGTCTATTATCATAACAGTAAAACAACAAGTCCTTGGAATATGAAATAGTATGAGGGTTATGCAATGAGATTGGATATAAGGAGACCTCTCATACTTCCACATCATTTCCTAAACGTTCTTCGTTGTAGGATTATCAATTGGACGTTGATCATCCGCAAAGACTAGTACACACTATATCCGCTCAATTGGGAGAATGACTATAGTCTCAAGTCATTGCGTGTAGAGACACTAAGATAAGTGTGTAGGTGCCTATAAGGAAAAGTACACTGAACGCAATGAAACCATGAGTTTAAGTATGGAATTCTTACTTACATATTAAACTAGAACTCATAAGTTGCAATAGTGCAAACTAGTCCTCAGACTTGAGACATCATAGTTGTCTTGTGGACAAGTCATTTGTCTCTGAAATCACTATACGATAATTGTAAGAAAAAATGACTCAAAGGTGATTATCAGGATTCTCAACAAGCTCATGGAGGCAAGTGAATGTACAACGAGGGATCTCTGCTCTCAGTAAGGAGAGAGATGCTCCAAAGACACGATTGGGAAATCTTTGCAAAGTATGAGATATGATTTAAAAATAAGTTTCTAAACATAACCAAAGTAATCATATAAGTGGAAAATTCATATTGGGGTTTTGAAAAAAGTATCCATACCCTGATAATATGAATTAGGAGCACTGTAATAGAGAAGGACTCAATTGCACGACAATTCAAACTTGAATAGGTTCTTCACCTTTGAGTCAGTTTTTTTTTTTTTTCATTCAATGGCCGTATAGTGATATCAAAGACAAACGACTATGAAGTCTCAGGTCTGAGGACTAGTTTGCACTATTGCAACTTATGAGTTCTAGTTTGATATGTGAGTAAGAATTCCATACTAAAACTCGTGGTTTGATTGCATTCATTGTACTTTTCCTTATAAGCACCTACACACTTATCTTAGTGTCGCTACACGCAATGACTTGAGGCTATAGTTATTCTCCCAATTGAGCGGATATAGTGTGTACCAATCTTTGTGGATGATCAATGTCCAATTGATAATCCTAAGATTGGGAACGTTTAAGAAATGATGTGGAAGTATGATAGGTCTCCTTATATCCAATCTCATTGCATAGCTCTCATACTATTTCATATTCCAAGGATTTGTTGTTTATTGTTATGATAATATAATATACCAAATATCATGGTTGCAAACAATGATCTTGCCCATTAACAATGGTGAAATATCCAGAAAGTAAAATCACACATGTTTGGCTTTAGGCCATATTTCTAACAATGATACAGTCAAAGATCGACTACTCATCCATAAGGCAACCATGGTGCCTCAGGTGTAGGGATTAACCTTGCGCTATTACAACTAATGAAATCTTGTTTGACATGTAAGTCAAACTTCCATTGAAATTTTTTCGTTTGATCGCGTTCAATGAACTCTCTCTCTAGCAAGCATCTACACACTTATCTCAACGTCTCTACACGAATAACTTGAGACTAGTCATCCTCGCAATTGAGCAAATATAGTGTGTAACATTCTTTGCAGTTCGTCAATGCACAATTGAACAATTCTATGACCAGGAACTTTTAGGGTGTGAGTTACAAGGATAGGTCTCTCCGTGTTTAAAATCTTTAGATCACTTTCCTTGTATCACAAATCCATGGACTTGTCAATAGGCTAAGAGCATCCACAATCATGCTCTCCATTTTTTTAGTTAAAATTTAGCTAAAAATACTAAAAAGCTATTTTAGGAGCTCTTTATAAAATTTCAACTCCAACCATACTCCCTAGTTTAAAGAATCATAAATATTTTCAATTAGAATAATTTGGGTTTGTTAGTTGTATATAATCAAAATTAAAATTGCTTATATAATAGGAAATTAAAATTGCTTTCTTAGTTGTATATAATCATCTTTAAATTATCTACCCCTAACTAAAAATTTATTGTAATTTAGTTTGTATTCCTTAATTTCTTGGGCACAACCAATCATGGTTATGAATATGAAGGTTTGATTAACGGTGTTGTTAAATGAACTCTAAAATTAACTGAATACACCCTATGATCTAAGTACACCCTAATATGTAAATTAAAATGTAAAATTAACTAAGTATACCCTATTTAACTACCACAAATACCCTTGGTACACCCTAACATGCCCAAGCAAACAAATAACTAAATAAAAGCGAAATATTTTAACTATATATTGAATTATGGTTCTAAAAAGATCTCAAAGCCATATAGACTGGTCAAACAAAAGAATAAGCCAATTGGGTATTGCCTCTTACTCTCTAGTTCAAGATTGCATTACATATGAATTTCCTAAAGCTTTCACTGATCAATGATCACCAAGTGAAAATAGAAAGAAGATGAAACAGAAAAAAGGATCAAAGACCAAAAGATAAGCAAATGGAAGGTGAAACAATTGTGATCAAAGTGATGGGATGTGATTGTTTCAAAGCCTTCTAAAACAGTAAATTAGAACAAATGAAGATGAAGCATAAAATGACCAAAGATCAGCAAACCAACAAATGGAAGCTGAAAGAACTATGATAATTGAGATGGGTTTCTTTCAAAGAGTTCAAAGACTCAAACTTTTATACCAGAAACACGTGAACTCTCATAAGAAATGGTCATCCAAATTCACAAATTCTCAATTTTCAACCACATTTCAATAAAATTCAGATGGCAGATACTATTATCACAAAAAGATCACAGCTTGGTTGTATTTGCTTGGACATGTTTGGGTTTTTGGAAATAGGGTTTTAAGCTTACATTTGATTAGGGTTGAATATGATGAGTATGATCTATTTATTAAAATTACATTTATTTCACAATTCAATATATCCTTTGTGGTCATTTTATATTGTTGAGGCCCAAAAAAGTCACGAGAAGCCCAAAGACATTTAAAGCCCAATATAACATAAAATGTTGGTCATGCGTTAATCCAAGCTGTATTTTGTGAATTAATTCATTAAATAAATAATAGTGTCCATGCCATGCGAAGCCAATAATACATTTTTCATATGTCAGTCACCTATCAAGCTCACATGAACCCAAGTCATGTGGTTTACGGGGCTTGCATGAGGGATTATGGTGTGGAAGGTTACGGAGGTCCACAAGGCCCACAGAAGCTCTTGGATAATGGAGACTTTGGGCTAGCTACTTGGGAGCATCAAAGTCCAAGCCCATTACTTAGAGTTCTCCAATGTGGGTAAGCAAATGAGATATTTTCCAAGCATTTCCTTTTATCCATAGGAAATAGTCATTTTCCAAATGTCTAGCTTTACCCGTTGGAAATAAGCCTTTTCCAGCACTCCCTATTACCTATTGGAAACAAGCCAATTCCGACACTTCCCTTTACCCGTTGGAAATCGTCATTTTCCAATGCTTAGCTTTACTCGTTGGAAATAAGAATGTCCCAATGCTCCCTTTTACCCATAGGAAATATACTAGCTCCAACACTTCCCTTTACCTATTGGAAATAAAGGAAAACCCTCACCCTCTATAAATTGGGAGGCATTTGCCCTGCCAAAACCAGCCATCTCTTGGTTGCTGCAAGCCTCCCAGCAACCATGAGAACTAATCTTCCTTCCTCTTTTTGGCTGCTGCAAGCATTCCAGCGGCCATCCCAGCCATCAACCTCTTTCTTTTGGCTGCTGCAAGCATCCTATCAGCTGTCAACCAACATCTCTTGGTTCCTTAAGCACCCCAGCAACCGTTGAACCACTTTCCTTCCTCCCTTTGGCTGCTGCAAGCATTCCAGCAACCATCCCAGCCATCCTAGCCATCCCAGCCATTCTTCAACCATCACAACTGAGATTTTCCTTCCTCCTCATACCCTTCCAAGCTTTAAATACCATAGCCTTCAAGCCTCAAGCTTTTCCCTCCATCCTCCTTCTCTTGAAACTCTTAAATCCATAAAGTCTCACCAAGCATAACTCCAAGCTTTCCTTCATTCCAAGCTATAAACACCATAGCCTTCAAATCTCAAGCTTTTCCTCCCATCCTCCTCTTGAAACTCTTAAATCCTCATAGTCATAGCCATAGCCATAGCCATAGCCATAGCCACAAACAACATATTATCAACACCCCAAACTTAAGCATATCCAATACCAAGCCAAGCACATGCATTCTCATTTGCTAAACTTGTGGGTCTTTAGCTCCCACACTCCAAGCTCTCATGCCAAGCTCACACAATCTCATATCAACATCAGCAAGTCATCTTCAACTCTTCGTCAAAGCTGCCGGAAACATTAGCACCAAACACGCAGCCGCTGGAAGAAGAACAGAGTACTCCCCTGGGACTTGCTACTCCCTCGGGATGCTTTGGGCCTAGTTCTCGCTAACTCAGACACGGGGTAATTTCACCAATTTGCTCCTTACGGCAACCTAGCCCATTTGTAGCTACCGGAATGAAAAAGACCCCAACATATATATTAGGGTAAATGAGTAATTCAATAAATAGTTTGGTAATACGTTGTACTTAGTTAATTTTTGGGGTTCGTTTAACAACACCCTTGATTAATTAGGATGCATGAATACAGTCCCGCTCACCTAAGGACCTAAAAATGAGATCTTGTGAGGACCTATTTGATAAAGGTCCTTGGATTAATCTAATGGCACATATAATTAGTAGTTTAAATTCTCACTCATTTTGCTCCCTATTTTACCCAAACAAATCTTAATTATTCTATATTTTTTATAAAAAAACAAAGGAAATTAAAATTAAAATTAGGGATTCATGTTCAATCTCTCAACTTCCCCCACCATCTGAACCTTGCCCAAACCTTAGACCGGCGGCTCCAATCAGCGCTACCCACCTAGAAATAAAAAATAGCAATAAAAAAAACCAACACAGTTTCAAATTCTAAAATCAAACCAAGAAGCTGCATGACCCCTAGCTAGGAAGATGCAAAGCAACCTCGTATTTCGTATATCTTCAACCAAAAAAAAAAAAAAAAAAATCAACATGGACAGTAGTCACAAAGGCCTTGAGGCACCATTATTGGCCACAGAGGTCCAGCCACGCCGGCAACTGCGAATTCCCAAACCCCACGCCCAAGCCACACCCCCACACCCCCACACCGCCACCCACCAATCATAGCAATTGCTCCCCCAACTCACCCATCACCGCACTCTTCCCCCCACCCCCAACAACATTGATGGGTCTCACTCCCTGAGCTCCTTTTCTCTACCCATCTCTCTCCAATTTCAAAAACCAAAAAATTGAAAGAAAAAAAAAAACTTCGAATATTGTTTGCATCTTTGTTTTTTGTTTTTAAATTAGAATAATTGGGGTTGTTTTGGTAAAATAGGGAGCTTGAGTGAGGGTTTAAATTACCAATTATATAGGTCATTGGATATTAATCCAAGAGCTTTTATCAAACAGGTCCTGTGAGACCTCATTTTTAAGTCCTTCGATGAGCGGGACTGTATTCATGCATCCTAATTAATCAAACCTTCATATTTATAACCATAGATTGGTTATGTCCAAGAAATTAAGGAATACAAACTAAATTACAATAAATTTTTAGTTAGGGGTAGATAATTTAAAGATGATTATATACAATTAAGAAAGCAATTTCCTATTATATAATCAACTTTTTACAACTCATGAATGAATCAGGACACAGAAATGAAGAAAACACAATAAGTACAATTAGCAAATCTCTGTCTTCTTATGCTACTAGCTAATTAACCAATTAACTTTGTCACAAAATTAATAAAAGAGATTAACAATTACATGACTTCACTCTCTTTCTGTTTCCACTCCAGCCCTATGAATTTGCATGGTGAAAACCTAACCTTATATTCAGAAATGGTATCAAGCTTAGGCGACCACAATTGCTCTTTAGACCCAACAAGTTGTTCATAGTGCTTTTGCAACTCAGGCGTGCTACAAAGAAAACTGTTGCTAGGGCTCGTAATAGGCGACCCTTCAATTTCCTTATTATTAGCTCTTGTAATTAGCCTTGTTATGAAGTCTGGCACAACCTTGATCAAGACCTTCCCGTTCGAACCCTTGATGTACTCGAATGGGGACTCTCCGAAATTAATCGGAGTCTTCTTGTTGGGGCTTGAGGAGGAGCCTAAGGCGGCGAGCGAGGAGGCCGAGAGGACCCTGCATGCGAAGCAATCAAGGGGGAGAACAAAGTAGGTCTGTCCATGAATGAGCTCATCGTCTATGGCTAACGCCGGGACTGGGTAGCCGATGAAGAAAGAGTCCGCATGGCAAACCATTTGGTCTGGAAACTCGAACATGATCTCTCCAGCTATGTGCTTTCCTCTGAGGAGTCTTGTGGTTCCTTCTGAAAATATAACTTTTACGGCTAAGTTTGTTTTCTGTTGAAAACACGGAGACACTGCATTGCCCATTTTGAGAGAGAGAGAGAGAGAGAGAGAGAGAGAGAGAGAGTTGGCTTTTAGGTAAGGGACGAAGGCAGAGGGTCATTATATACAAAAGAGGGGATGAAATTGACTTGGAGAAAGTCTTGGTTTGTTTTCTTTTAAGATTTGGAGGGGTCGGTGGTCAGTTATGCCGGCTTTGACAATCTCTCTCTCTCTCTCTCTCTCTCTCTCTCTCTCGTGATGATGTGGTACGGCCTTAACCACTCTTAGACATGTGATTACTACTTCGTTTTAACGTCATCTTAAGCATCATATTATGTAGTTACTCTAAATTCGATTAATCAAGTCGCAAAAATAAGTTGCAAGGCAAAAAAAAATGAATATGATGCCTTTATATAAATCAAATATATTACATAGGTTGAATTGAGAATTCCTTAAATAAATTTGAGGGGCGCCATTGTATATACTCATTATATATTGTGATTTAATAATTCACACCGTTAATTTTTCAGTTCTATCATCTTTGTAAAAAGTCAATCAAATTAGAAAATGTTTATTCATTTAAAAGGTAGAGATCTTAGTATTTTCTTAAACTATTATGTCGTCTACTTATTTTATTACAATTAGATGGGTTTACAATTTGTATAATTTGTTTCAAGCATGATCTATGAATGAAAATTTGAAAATAGACATTTCATATTATTGAAATATGATAGTGTACTTCACATGCTATCTAGGAAAAGAGCCTATTTCAGGGATCCCTTTATAGATAATGGATTTGCCATTCTTAAATGGACATATTATGATATCTTACCAACATTTTTATTTTATTTTATATGTATGTCTTTACCGGTTAGTATTTCAACTAATAAGGAATGTCTTGCTGTTGTTGGATGAAATTCAACGAACTTTTTTTTACTTTTTATAGTACAAGCGATAGTCTAAATTATAAGGGATGAGAATTTCTTTAACACACACAACTATAATGCCATGGAAATTCGAACCTAAGACTTTGGTCTGCAAATCAAGGCCCTTTTGACACTTTATACTTCATAATTTCTTAGTTAGAGAATGACTTAGCTTGTTGCCGGCTAGATTCTTTCCTTGATTGTTAATTATATGTTAGTTTATATATAGAACCATGGAATGATGGAAATGATCAACTTCTAATTATATTAATTACATGCCCCTTGAGAAAATTTAATTAATTATATAAACAATTAGTTGCATTGCAAGTTCATCAAAGAACGGCCACACGCTTGAAATGAAAGCCAGCCGTATATATGTATGATCAGCGGCAGACGATGTTGATGGTTTCAAGTCCCACGCTCTGACTCCCATTATTAATTGGAAACTACACGGAATGCAGACTTATTATTACCCAAACTCGGGGCATTGCCTCTCAACTAAACTTTATCAATGCCGTAGGTCCATTGCATTCCATGCATTTAATTACCTCATATTATTATAGCAACTTGTCTTGGCCCTAAATTCAAAGTCTAGCTAGCTAGGGTTTGTCTTAATCACCGTCTTCCCAAGTTGAGCTAATAGAGTTGAAAGTTGAGCTTATAGAGTTGAACAGGCAAAATATGTTGACCCCCGATCTTTATTACCATATTAATTATACCCTCAAATTATTTTATTGAAAGCATGATTAATGTAGAATATGTAACTACGTATTCCGATACAAGTGATAGAGATGGAGATTCACAAATCTTGAATGTAGATATAACTACTCTTACAGCCCATTTGGTTCATGAGAAAGGAGGCTCGGTGATGGAAAATTAATTGTTTTTCCATATTTGGCAAGTCCAGGTATGGGAAATGGTTGCCTGGTGTGGAAGCAAAATATCTCAGATCATATGTCAAATAATTAAACCAATCAATTTGGGAATTATTTGATCTAATTGGGAGTTACTTGATTTAATTGAGATTTATTGGATTCTTGCCTTATCAGGGAAGAATAATTCCTTTCAATCTGCGGAATTATTCTTCTGAAACCCTAGCCTCCGAGACCCCTATAAATAGATGGCTACACACAAGGGTTGAGGTATTTCTAAACTTCTATTTGAAACTCTGCAAAAATTCCCTCTCACAAACCCTAGCCACCATAACTCTTTCTCTCTCTCTCTCACACAAGGCTCCGGCCACCCAGTTCTCCCCACAAGAGCTCCGTACCCTTTTTAGTTATTGTTTCTCTATGAATCAATTGAACTAACTTAAGCATCGGAGGGCCTTTGGGCAACACCCCCTGGTGTGGTCCTTTTACTCCGATTTGTTTTGTAGGGAGAAAGTTAAGCGAAGACGAAGAAAGAATCCTTAGGCGAATATTCTTGTGGGATGAAAATCGCTCCCATACCTGGCACATGGGAAAGTAGGGGGGAAAGTGAAGCCCTCCTTCCAACTTGGGTTTTGTTTTCCCTCCTCATGGGAAAGTTTAGGAAAATGAGCCAACATTAACTGCACATTTTTCATGACCATTTTGTCCCCATTAACAATTTAGAATTACAATATATCATTAAATGCACTCTTTTTTTATTTGATTTAAAATGGGTATAATTGAAAAATTATACGAACTTTGTTTTCCATTCCTATTCAAAACAAACATGGGAAAGGAAATAAAGTGAAATCTCCCGATTACTTTCCCGGCATTACCAAACATGGGAAAGAAAACTTCCATTTCTCATCCCTTAATAAATGACATGGGAAGTGATTTCCCCTCAAATTCGTTCCGTGAACCAAATGGGGCCTTAGAACATCTACAATCATGGTCCCTATTTTTTATTTAAAATTTAGCTAAAAACACAAAAAAATTACTTTAGGGACTCTCTACAAAATTTGAACTCCAATTATACTCCCTAGTTTAGGGAGTCATTATTTTTTAATTCAATATGATTGGTCCATCTCTATAAAAAATAATATTAAAAAATATTTAGCATTAATTAAAAGTTTAAAATATGCATAAAACAAAGCAGCATTAATTTATAAAGAGCCACTAAGGGCTAGTTTGGCATTGCTGTGCTGTGAAAATAATTGCTGTCAGATTTGCTGTGAGAGAAATCAGCTGTAAGAGAAAGCAGTTTGGCGTTTGGTAAACTTTTTGTTAGAAGTATTGTTGGTACTAATTCCAGTATAATTAGAAAAAAAAATTGCAGCATAATCATTAAACCTAGCGCTTCTTCGAAACTGATTCCTGCATAATCAGAAAATGAAAGCACCTCATTAGCTGCTTTCCCTTATAGCTTTCTCTCACATCAATTTTTAACAATAAGTGATTTTCTCATAGTTTACCAAACGGGCTGGGCTTCCCAAATTTTTTTTAAAATCACTTATCACCCCAAATAAGCAATGCCAAACGGGCACTAAGAGTCCTTTCTCTCTTTCCTCAAATTTAGGAACTCCTAAAGGTCTCCCTATTTTAGGAGGTGGATAGGGAGCATGATTAGAGTTATATTTTCCAATTCCTCTCTAAAATTTGGCTAAGTATGTGGTTTATGGAGCCCATTATGAATGCTCTTAACCATCTGAGTTATAACAAGTCGCAATTGAATGGTTCTTCACATAAATTATAACTGCAGAATATGTAACTACGTATATGTTTGAATGGTGTTTTCTAATGCTTACCTTTTCCGTGTTGTACCAGCAAAACAGAATAGCACATATATTATTTGATCCAAAAACCAGAAAAACAAAAAATAGTACATAATTTGAACCAAAAAGGTTGCGGCTTGTGGCTTAATTTGTAAATCATTAGGTAGATTTGATGTTGATGCAATGAACCACATGTTAATTTAAAAGTCATTGCTAACTGCTTAGGAGTGGTTAATTCTTTGTTTTCCCACTACTCCCAGTGAGTTATCTTCAACAAACACTCTATTGACTTTTCATTTTCATACGAAATGTACGTATAATTTACGAATCTGTATCGTATATATTGACTTTTATTTACGAATACGTATCGAACCAACAAAAGAAAGAATCAAGAACAAAGAAAAGGACTAGATTAGGGTACATGATAACGCATATAACGCAAAACTTAAACTCAATAAGTATGCCAAATTGCAAATATATTTTTATTTAAAAAAAAAGTAAGTACGTGTTGAAGATTTAAGATAAGATCGGATATGAAATAATGGTCTCTTTTTTCTTGTGGATGCGTTCATATGAGCCAATTTTAATAGCGACAGTATCAATATTATATTTGATTATAATCGTGGACCACTAGCGTTTGCATTATAATATGTACAAACTTGACCTTTTATCTGATTCTGACGTGGACGAAAATGCCCTTTGACTTCCCAAAAATAATATTTGTACACTATACAATTTGTAGTTTTGAGATTGAAATATAAATTAATGATATATACAACTAATCCATGGATTTCAAAGGTTTTTTTTGTTGTTGTTGTTTTTGTTTGGTGTGTGTACTTGATCACGTTTTCAAGTATGAAAAAAATATGGAGAATTTTAAAATTGAAATGATGGGAACTAAACTTCCAGCCACTATCCTCCCAAATCAACTCAATCATTCATTGTTATCAACAATAATTGTTATTAATGTCATGGGACACAACTAGACCCATTTTCTGTTTTATAATTCTAAATTGAAAAACAAAAATAAAAAAACAAAAGAAAAGCAATTGGCAATTAACAGTTTTTCATATCAATTTATTTAAAAAAATGGGAACATGGTCCTATATTCATACAACACTAGGCTCCCTGCACGCGCTTCCGGGCATGCGAGAGGCTTTTTTTTAATAAAGCGCGCTACGCGCATCTTACAAAGTTTCGTAAATATTTTTTCGCGAATGTATTTATATAGATGTCCTTTTCAACAGTTTCATATTTTAATTGCGTGCGTGTGATAAATCATTGTCTTAAAAGTTTTCCTTTATCACCCATATTTTTCTAGACGTCCATCTTAGCAGTTTACATGCTATAAAAGAAAAAAAAATTAAAAAAACTTCTAAGATGAACGTCTAGAAAAATACGGGCGATAAAGGAAAACTTTTAAGACGACGATTTATCACACGCGCGCAATTAAAATATGAAACTGTTGAAAAGGACATCTATATAAATACAATTGCGAAAAAATATTTACGAAACTTTGTAAGTCGTGTGATGGGTATATTGTATATTATATATTTAACCTTATTCTTGGTATATTTTGGTTAATATTTTTGGAAGAATTTTGTGTGTAACTACTGCCAAGTAGTAATGCTATTAGCTGGTAGAGTGAATAACCAAGTTTTTGCCTTATCCTTCAAAGTGAATGGGAAAAGACGTAACTTAATAGCTTCAGCAGAAAAACCCTTAATCAAAATGTTTTTGCAATCCACAATGAATTTTGCAATATGTATGTTCGCATCTTCATTAGGCAACCCACGAAAAGTAGGTAGAATTTCAAGCATATGGTGCCTAATCTCGAACGAATCACCATCTTCTTGTGTAGGATACACAATGCAATTAGGGACATCATTGGCATGGGCAGCCAACGACTCTCTGAGTGGTCTGCCTGCTGCAGGTATTGCCAATGCCATTTTAACCTTGCTGTCCACAAAATCAGCAAACAAATTCTGCAAAAATGTGTCTTGTAATGAAGAATCATATGCTAAAAACTGCTCTCTGCGCTGTTTTCTTAATATCCTTTCAGGCTCTGGGTCAAACGGAACAAACTGTGCAGGTTGTGATCTGGTGCTGACCATGCAAAGATTTCAGCAATTTGAAAAAAAAAGAAAATTGAAATTAAAACTGTTTTTTTTTTTGGGTATACAACAAGAATTAACTAAGAATACGATAAAAACAAATTAATTGAAACAATCCCCGGCAACGGCGCCAATTTCTTGATAGGATTTTTAGTATATGCGCAAAGAGGGTTAATATTACTGAAAATACTTGCAAGAATACAAGGTAATTGTAGTATAAATGCTCATGCAAGGTCGTTGTCCCCAAAGATTGTTTAACTAATTTGTAATTAAACTAATTCTTAGTTAATAATTAAGATAGATTTTATCAAAGAGTTGAAATTTATGAATAAGAAAAGATTAAATTAACAATAAAAGAAATTGAAAGGTTGGGAAGTTGAAGAAAAACAAGTTTTAAAAACCAATTAATAAAAGCACACTACTACAAAAAAGGCAAAAGACGATGGGAATTCACCGTTGTGAATTTGGTTTTCAAACCGTCCTAAAATCGAGCGACGTCTTTTGCAAAGTAAAACCACGACGCGAAATCACCGTCGTTGGTACTACAAACCACGTCATTAACAAAAAACAACCGACGTCTGTATACTGAAAAATAAACCAAAAAATTGTCCTGGAGAAGCATAGACGACCTATTTTATACAACCTCCGTCGTGTAAAAATATACAATACGTCTTTAAATAAATAAAATATGACGTTATTAAATTATACGACGTCCAATATATTTTTATAACCGTCGTGCAATAGTATTTCCACTTCGTTTTTTCCATTAATATTGACGTGGAAATAGCGTTTAGGGTAAATCACCGTCGTTGTTGTAACAAACAACGTCACTTACAAAGACAAACCGACGTCTGTACACTAAAAACGAAACAAAAAATTGTCCTGGGAGAAGAATAGACGACCTATTGTATACAACAGTCGTCGTGTAAAATAATACAATACGTCTTTAAATAAATAAAATATGACGTTATTAAATTATACGACGTCCAATATATTTATATAACCGTCGTGCAATTGTATTGCCACTTCGTTTTTCCATTAATATTGACGTGGAAATAGCGGTTAGGATAAATCACCATCGTTGTTGTAACAAACAACGTCATTTACAAAGATAAACCGACATCTGTACACTAAAAATGAACCAAAAATTGTCCTGGGAATAGAATAGACGACCTATTTTATACAACAACCGTCGTGTAAAATAATACAATACGTCTTTAAATAAATAAAATATGACGTTATTAAATCATACGACGTCCAATATATTTATACAACCGTCGTGCAATAGTATTGCCACTTCGTTTCTTCCATTAATATTGACGTGGAAATAGCGGTTAGGGGCAAATCACCGTCGTTGTTGTACCAAACAACGTCCTTTACAAACTCAGACGACCTATTTTATACAAACACAGTCGTGTGTATATATAAACTACGTCTTTAAATAAATAAAATAAGACGTTATTAATGTATACTACGTCGTATATATTTACATAACCGACGTGGAAAATATGTTAGGGTCATGACTTACGACATATTTATTTCTATAAACAACGTAGTATGTGATATACAACGTCATGATAATGTAAAAGACAGCCGTGTTTCTCTATTTATACGTCGTCTTTAGTAAAATAATAGTCGTCTAATCCATCCAAGACGTCGTCTTTTGTAACGTTCAGTTTCGATATCTGTCCTTTTAGACGTCGGTATTATTGTACTGAAGTCGTGTTATTTGTAATTACATGTCGGCTCTTTATCCTTCTCCGACGTGATATCGTTAATAACTGTTTCACAATAACGTCGTCTTTTTTCACTTTTAGTTCGCTTTTAGACGTCGGTAAATTCAATGCCGTCGTTGAATGATCCAAAACGTCGTTTTTTATTGACATTTTTATGACAACAGACGTCTGTTTTTCACAGTTTTATAAGGACCGTCGTTTTATAATATTGAACCAGTATTTTATGTACTGATTGTTTTGTGTCCAAAACCTGCATAATGAAAGTGAAGAAAACACATTACAATTTATTACAAAATTAATGTCATACAGTAGTGCTGTTTAGGGCATAAATAATTTCATAAATTACAAGAGCATCATTCAATCCATATATCTTCACACCCATCTCGAATATTTTGACTCCCAAACTCACCCACTAGTTCATCAAATGTGTCAACATTTGGCATCCCTCTAGTAAATGGCTCACACTCAATTCTCACATCACCTAAGACATCATCACCAATAACATCATCATTATATTCTCTATTAGGCGCTGATAACACTACCGACCAACCATGATGCATCGGGTCGTCAACAAAAAATACTTGTTTGACTTGAGAAGCCAAAACAAATTGGTCATTCCTATGTCCAATTTTACTCAAATCTACAAGGGTAAATCCAAGTTCGTCGACTACAAGGCCGGAAGTACTATCTATCCAATCACACCTAAAGACTGGGATTGTAAACTTTTGGTAGTCAAGGTCCCAAATTTCTTGAATGACACCATAAAAACCCATATTTGAGAGAATTGGGTTTTTATCCTTGACACTAGCAACTTGCATGGTATGTGCAAGTAAATAAACTCCACTATTTTGAACTGTCCGCACATCATCTTGTGCCTTGATGTTAAATTTAACACCTTTAATAAGATAGCTCCTATATAATGGCACTGCCATGTTTGGACCAGCTGCTAGCCACCTTAAATTTTCTGATATCCCATGATTGCCTCCCTCATCAAGTTCACTTTGAACCTGCAAATTAATCATATCTTAATTCAATCTAACATAGAAAGAAGAAAATTAAAAGTCCAATATTGAATAACATATACCTTGAAGTGTAGCCATTGAATAAAAGTGATATTGTGCTTATCTTGCAGCCACTTTGTTCTCTTTCTAAATTTTGGATAAGCGGCCTTGATGTGGATCATATGTTCCCTACATGACACGAAAAATTCAAGCATTACGATCCCAAACATATAAGATAAACATAAGGAATAATTTAAAATGGAAACTTAAGGAATAAAACTCATACTCGATATAAGGTAGAACTTCCTCCGTATTCTCCAAGACATATAGATGTGCTTGGTTCAATAGGTCCCGATCAACTAAGCTCACTGTGCAACCTGATAATGGCTTTGAAACTCCTATCTTCTGACTTGATGGCACTCCAATTGTACTAATATCAGATAAATGTTCAGTGCAAAATTCTACAGCTTCTTCAGCTATATAACGCTCCGCAATGCAACCTTCGGGATGAGTACGGTTCTGAACATACCCCTTTAGAACTTTCATATATCTTTCGAACGGATACATCCATCTAAAATAAACTGGCCCACATAGACGAACTTCTCTGACAAGATGTACTACTAGATGAACCATGATATCGAAGAATGAAGGTGGAAAGTATTTTTCAAGCAAACACAAAGTAACTACTACATCTTCTTCCAACTTATCTAGCTTGGAAACATCAACCGTCTTTGCACATATAGCATTGAAGAAGAAGCACAAACGAGTTATTGCATACCTTGCAGGCTTCTCCAAAACAGAACGAATTGCCACAGGGAGCAATTGTTGCATTAAGGTATGACAATCATGTGATTTAAGGCCAAGAAGTCTTGAATCTTGTAAAGATACAAGATTTTTTATATTTGAAGAATAACCTTCAGGGACCTTCATACCATAGAAAGAATTGCAAACCGCTCTCTTCTCAGCTCTTGACAAATTCCAAGGCCCTGGAGGCAAACGAGTACTTCTTTCTCCATACTCGGGTTGCAAATCAGTTTTGACCCCCATGTTCAATAAATCTAATCGAGCAGCAATCCCATCTTTATTTTTTCCAGGGATCTCCAGCAATGTACCAATGATACTATCACAAACATTCTTCTCAATGTGCATAACATCGAGGACATGCCTCACTGGAAGGTATTTCCAATACTCAAGATCAAAGAATTTTGACTTCTTCTTCCAACAAACTTTGTCACCATCATTTTCACCTCCACCTCCCCCTTTTTTCGATCCCCATATGTAATTAATATCTTCAACCATTTGCAGCACTTCTTCTCCCGTTAATGGCTCCAGAGCCGTGCCATATTCAGGTTTCCCATTAAAAGCTGCACGTTGCCTCCTATATGGATAATTAATTGGTAACCATTTTCTATGCCTAATGTAACAAATTTTGTGGCCATTTTTCAACCTGTGACTAGGTGTATCATCGCCGCATATTGGACAAGCTTTATATCCTTTAACAACATAACCAGATAAGTTTCCATAGGCGGGAAAATCATTAATGGTCCAAAGTAATGTAGCTCTGAGTGTAAAATATTCTCCTATGTGTGTATCATACACTCCTCTAATCCCATCCCACAAAGATTTTAAATCATCAATCAAAGGCTCCAAGTAGACGTCTATATCATTTCCGGGTTGTTTAGGACCGGAAATCAATAAAGTCAACATCATGAACTTTCGTTTCATGCACAGCCATGGTGGGAGATTATATGTAACTAAGATAACTGGCCAGCAACTATATCTGCTACTTAGAGAACTGTGGGGATTGAATCCATCAGATGAAAGAGCCAATCTCAAGTTTCTCGGCTCATTACCAAACTCGGGCCATTTATCATCAACAAGTTTCCAAGACGGGGAATCCGCCGGATGAGACATCTGACCATCAATTGATTTTCTAGCAACATGCCAAGTCAAATTCTTAGCTGTCTCATGTGATTGAAACATCCTTTTAAACCTTGGAATTGGAGGAAAATACCACAACACCTTCGCTACCACAACACCTTCGCTGCCACACCCTCTTTCAAGAATCCATCTTTGGTTTCCTTCCACCTTGAGATACCACAAGTAGGACAATTAGTTGAATCTTCATACTCCTTCCTATACAAGATGCAATCATTGGGGCATGCGTGGATTTTCTCATAACTCAGCCCCAATGCACACAGAGTCTTTTTTGCCTCATACATAGAGGCCGGTATTGTATTTCCTTCTGGAAGCAACTCGCCCTGAAGTATCAATAATTCTGTAAAACATACATCACTCATCCCATGTTTTGCCTTCAAATTATACAACTTCACTAATGCCGATAACTTGGTGTACTTTCTACAACCAGGGTACAATGGTTGATCTCCATCCCCAATCACATTAGCAAACTCATAAGGATCAGATCCAAAATCACCAAAATCATTATCATCCATCTCTATTTCTTCAGACACAAAACTGTACCTACTATGGTCATCATCTTCTTCAACATTTCTACTAGCATTACTAGTTGCAATTGGTTCCCAAGGTTCTCCATGAAATGTCCAATTCTTATAGCTTTGGTCAACTCCATTAAAGTATAAGTGATCCCTTATAATTCCAACCCCAAACAATTTCAAATTCGCACATTTAACACATGGACAACAGATATGCGTTGTAGTTAGAAGATTTTCCACAGAAAATTGCAAAAATGCTTCCACCCCTAACTCATATGCCTTCGATCTTCTATCCGAGTGCATCCATGACTTATCCATCTTGGACACTATATCCTATTATCTATAATAAAGTGAAAAGACAAGCAATGACTATCACTATAGCAGATTATATAAGGTTTTAATAGCAAATAATATAGTATACAGACGACGGTTTTTAAACAACAACAGACGTATTACACATATATAGACGACGGGTTTTAAAAACACGTCGTCTAATGCTAGCAAGAAACAGACGCCAGTGAACTTGAACCACGACGGTAGTTAAAACAAGCGTCGTGGTATATTTTTATAGACGACGGTTTGTTAAAAAAACCGTCGTCGTATCTGATTGCCGATCGAGCCCAAAACTTGGGCATCAACACAATATGGTGGGAAAAGTCATTTGGGGAGTTTTGAGTGAAATTCAATCGCTAGAACTATGCAGTACAACAACCACTCCAACTCGGAACGAACTGCCTACGAACTTGAATTGTCCAATTTCTTACCCCTCTAGATTTCCGATCGAGCCAAAAACTTGGGCATCATCATAATTTGGTGGGAGGAGTCATTTGGTGAGTTTTGAGTGAAATCCAATCGCTAGAACAACAGAATATACCAACCACTCCTATAAGGAACTAACTGCCTTTGAACCTGAATTGTCCAATTTCTTACCGTAATTGATTTCCGATCGAGCCCAAAACTTGGGCATCATCATAATATGGTGGGAGGAGTCATTTGGTGAGTTTTGAGTGAAATCCAATCACTAGAACTACGGAATACACCAACCACTCCTATAAGGAACGCACTGCCTTGGAACCTGAATTGTCCAATTTCATACCACGACTGATTTCCGATCAAGCCCAAAACTTGGGCATAATCATAATATGGTGGGTGGAGTCATTTGGAGAGTTTTTAGTGAAATCCAATCGCTAGAACTACGGAATACTCCAACCACTCCTATAAAGAACGAACTGCCTTTGAACCTGAATTATCCAATTTCTTACCTCTATTGATTTCCGATCGAGCCCAAAACCTGGGCATCAACATAATTTGGTGGGAGGAGTCATTTGGTGAGTTTTGAGTGAAATCCAATTGCTAGTACTACGGAATACACCAACCCCTCCTATAAAGAACGAACTGCCTTTGAACCTGAATTGTCCAATATCTTACCCCTATGGATTTCCTATCGAGCCCAAAACTTGGGCATAACCGTAATATGGTGGGAGGAGTCATTTGGAGAGTTTTGAGTGAAATCCAATCGCTAGAACTACGGAATACACCAACCAATCCTATAAGGAACGAACTGCCTTTGAACCTGAATTGTCCAATTTCTTACCCCTATTGATTTCCGATCGAGCCCAAAACATGGACATCATTATATTTTGGTGGGAGGAGTAATTTGGTGAGTTTTCAGTGAAATCCAATGGCTAGAACTACGAAATACACCAACCACTCTTATAAGGAACGCACTTCCTTGGAACTTGAATTGTCCAATTTCTTACCCCGACTGATTTCCGATCGAGCCCAAAACTTGGGCATAATCATAATATGGTGGGAGGAGTCATTTGGTGAGTTTTCAGTGAAATCCAATCACTAGAACTATGCAATACACCAACAACTGCAATTCAGAACGAACTACCGTTGAACCTGAATTGTCCAATTTCTTACACCAATGGATTTCTGATCGAGCCCAAAACTTGGACATCATCATAATACGGTGGGAGGAGTCATTTGGTGAGTTTTGAGTGAAATCCTATCGCCAGAACTAAGCAATACACTTATCAGTCCTATAGGGAACGAACTGCCTTTGAACCTGAATTGTCCAATTTCTTACTGCTATTGATTTCCGATCGATCCCAAAACCTGGGCATGATCATAATATGGTGGGAGGAGTCATTTGGTGAGTTTTGGGAGAAATCCAAACGCAAGAACTATGCAATACACCAACCACTCGAATTCGGAACGAATTGTCTTCGAACTTGAATTGTCCAATTTCTTACCCCACTGGACTTTCGATCGAGCCCAAAACTTGGGCATCATCATAATATGGCGGGAGGAGTCATTTGGTGATTTTTGAGTGAAATCCGATCGCTAGAACTGGAATACACCGACTAGTCCTGTAAGGAACGAACTGACTTCGAACATGAATTTTCCAATTTCTTACCCCTATTGATTTCCGATCGAGCCCAACACTTGGGCATCATCATAATATGGTGGGAGGAGTCATTTGGTGGATTTTGAGTGAAATCCAATCATTAGAACTATGGAATACAACAACCACTCCTATAAGGAACGAACTGCCTTTGAACTTGAACTGTCCAATTTCTTACCCCTATTGATTTACGATCGAGCCCAAAACTTCGGCATCATCATAATATGGGGGGAGGAGTCATTTGGAGAGTTTTGAGTGAAATCCAATCGCTAGAACTATGGAATACCCCAGCCACTCCTATAAGGAAAGAACTGCCTTAGAACCTGAATTGTCCAATTTCTTACTCCTATTGATTTCCGATAGAGCCCAAAACTTGGCCATCGTCATAATTTGGTGAGAGGAGTCTTTTGGTGAGTTTTGAGTGAAATCCAATTGCTAGAACTACGGAATACACCAATAACTCCTATAAGGAATGAACTGCCTTTGAACCTGAATTGTCCAATTTCTTACCACTATTAATTTCCGATCGAGCCTAAAACTTGGGCATTATCGTAATATGGTGGGAGGAGTCATTTGGTGAGTTTTGAGTGAAATCCAATTGCTAGAACTATGCAATACACCAACCACTCCAATTCTGAACGAACTGGCTTCGAACATGAATTGTTAAACTTCATACACCTATGGATTTCCGATCGAGCCCAAAACTTGGGCATCATCATAATATGGTGGGAGGAGTCATTTGGTGAGTTTTGAGTGAAATCAATCGCTTGAACAACGGAATACACCAACCACTCCAATAAGAAATGAACTGCCTTTAAACCTGAATTGTCCAATTTCTTACCCCTATTGATTTCCAATCGCGCCCAAAACTTTGGCATCCTCATAATATGGTTGGAGGACTCATTTGGTGTGTTTTGGGTGAAATCCAATCGCTAGAACTACGGAATTCACCAACCACTCCTATAAGAAACGAACTGCCTTTGATCCTGAATTGTCCAATTTCTTACCCCTATTGATTTCCGATCGATCCCGAAACTTGGGCATCAACATAATATGGTAGGAGGAGTCATTTGGTGAGTTTTGAGTTTAATCCAATCCCTGGAACTACAGAATACAACAACCACTCCTATGAGGAACGAACTGCCGTTGAACCAGAATTGTCCAATTTCTTACCCCTATTGATTTCTGATCAAGTCCTAAACTTGGGTTTCATCATAATATGGTGGGAGAAGTCATTTGGTGAGTTTTGAGTGAAATCCAATGGCTAGAACTGGGGAATACACCAACCACTCCTATAAAGAACGAACTACCTTTGAACCTGAATTGTCCAATTTCTTACCCCTATTGATTTCCGATCGAGCCCAAACCTTGGGCACCATCATAATATGGTGGGAGGAGTCGTTTGGTGAGTTTTGAGTGAAATCCAATCGCTAGAACTATGCAATACAACAACCACTCCAATTCGGAACGAACTGCCTACGAACGTGAATTGCCCAATTTCTTACCCTTATGGACTTCCGATCGACCCCAAAACTTGGGCATCATCATAATATGGGGGGAGGAGTTATTTTGTGAGTTTTGAGTGAAATCCAATCGCTAGAACTACGGAATACACCAGCCACTCCTATAACGAACGAACTGCCTTTGAACCTGAATTGTCCAATTTCTTACCCATATTGATTTCCGATCGAGCCCAAAACTTGGCCATTGTCATAATATGGTGGGAGGAGTCATTTGGTGAGTTTTGAGTGAAATCCAATCGCTAGAACTATGGAATACACCAGCCATTCCTATAAGGAACGAACTGCCTTTGAACCTGAATTGTCCAATTTCTTTCGCCTATTAATTTCCGATCGAGCCCAAAACTTGGACGTCGTCATAATGTGGTGGGAGGAGTCATTTGGTGAGTTTTGAGTGAAATCCAATCACTAGTACTATGCAATACACCAACCACTCCAATTCGGAACGAACTGCCTTCGAACTTGAATTGTCCAATTTCTTACCCCTATGGATTTCCAATCGAGGCCAAAACTTGGGCAACAGCATAATATGGTGGGAGGAGTCATTTGTTGAGTTTTGAGTGAAATCCAATCGCTAGAACTATGCAATACACCAACCACTCCAATTCGGAACGAACTGCCTTTCAACTTGAATTGTCCAATTTCTTACACCTATGGACTTCCGATCGAGCACAAATTTTGGGCATCATCATAATATGGTGGGAGGAGTCACTTGGTGAGTTTTGAGTGAAATCCAATCGCTTGAACTACGGAATACACCAACCACTCCTATAAGGAAAGAACTACCTTTGACCTGAATTGTCCAATTTCTTTCACCTATTGATTTCCGATCGAGCCCAAAACTTGGGCATCGTCATAATCTGGTGGGAAGAGTCATTCGGTGAGTTTTGAGTGAAATCCAATCGCTAGAACTACGGAATACACCAACCACTCCTATAACGAACGAACTGCCTTTCAATCTGAATTGTCCAATTTCTTGCCCATATTGATTTCCGATCGAGCCCAAAACACGGGCATCTTCAGAATGTGGTGGAAGGAGTCATTTGGTGAGTTTTTATTGACATCCAATCTCTAGAACTACGGAAGACACCAACCACTCCTATACGGAAAGAACCGCCTTTGAACCTGAATCGTCCAATTTCCTTCCCCAATTGATTTCCGATCGAGCCCAAAACATGTGCGTCATAATAATATGGTGGGAGGAGTCGTTTGGTGAGTTTTGAGTGAAATTCAATCGCTAGAACTACGGAATACACCAACCACTCCTATATGGAACGAACTGCCTTTCAACCTGAATTGTCCAATTTCTTACCCCTATCGATTTACGATCGAGCCCAGAACTTGGGCATCATCATAATATGGTGGGATGAGTCATTTGGTGAATTTTGAGTGAAATCCAGTCGCTAGAACTATGGAATACACCAACCACTCCTATAAGGAACGAACGGCCTTTGAACCTGAATTGTCCAATTTCTTACCCCTATTGATTTTCGATCGAGCCCAAAACTTGGGCATAATCATAATATTGTGGGATGAGTCATTTGGTCAGTTTTGTGTGAAATGCAATTGCTATAACAACGGAATACACCTGCCACTCCTATAAGGAATGAACTGCCTTCGAACTTGAATTGTCCAATTTCTTACCCCTATGGATTTCCGATCGAGCCCAAAACTTGGGCATCATCATAAAATGGTGGGAGGAGTCATTTGGTGAGTTTTGAGTGAAATCCAATCGCTAGAACTATGCAGTACACCAACCACTCCAATTCGGAACGAACTGTCTTCGAACTTGAATTGTCCAAGTTTTTATGACGGTGCCCAAGTTTTTCGCTCGATCTGAAATCAATAGGGGTAAGAAATCGGACAATTCAGGTTCAAAGGCAGTTCGTTCCTTATAGGAGTGGCTGGTATATTCTGTAGTTCTAGCGATTGGATTTCACTCAGAACTCACAAAATAACTCCTCCCACCTTGTTATGATGATGCCCAAGTTTTGGGCTCGATCGGAAATCAATAGGGGTAAGAAATTGGACAATTAAGGTTCAAACGCAGTTCGTCCCTTATAGGAGTGGTTGGTGTATTCCGTAGTTCTAGCGATTGGATTTCACTCAAAACACAGCAAATGACTCCTCCCACCATATTATGATCATTACCAACTTTTGGGCTCGATCGGAAGTCCAATGGGGTAAGAAATTGGACAATTCAGGTTTGAAGACAGTACGTTCCGAATTGGAGTGGTTGGTGTATTGCATAGTTCTAGAGATTGGATTTCACTCAAAACTCACCAAATGACTCCTCCCATCATATTATGACGATGCCCAAGTTTTGGGCGCGATTGGAAATCAACAGCGGTAAGAATTTGGACAATTCATGTTCAAAGGCAGTTCGTTCCTTATGGACTGGTCATTGTATTCCGTAGTTCTAGAGACCAGATTTCACTCAAAACTCACGAAATGACTCCTCCCACCATATTGTGGTGATGCCCAACTTTTGGGCTCGATCGGAAGTCCAATGGCGTAAGAAATTGGACATTTCAACTTCGAAGACAATTTGTTCCGAATTGGAGTGGTTGGTGTAATGCATAGTTCTAGAGATTGGATTTCACCCAAAACTCACCAAATGACTACTCACCATATTATGATGACGCCCAAGTTTTGGGCTCGATCGGAAGTCCAATGGGGTAAGAAATTGGACAATTCAAGTTCGAAAACAGTTCGTTCCGAATTGGAGTGGTTGGTGTATTGCATAGTTCTGGGGATTGGATTTCTCCTAAAACTCAACAAATGACTCCTCCCACCATATTTTGATGATGCCCAAGTTTTGGGCTCGATCAGAAATCAATAGGGGTAAGAAATTGGACAATTCAGGTTGAAAGGCAGTTCGTTCCTTATAGGAGTGGTTGGTGTATTCCGTAGTTCTAGCTATTGGATTTCACTCAAAACTCACCAAATGACTCCTCCCGCCATATTATGACGATGGCCTTGTTTTGTGCTTGATCGGAAATCAATAGGGGTAAGAAATTGGACAATTCTGGTTCAAAGCCATTTCGTTCCGTATAGGAGTGGTTGATGTATTCCGTAGTTCTAGCGGTTGGATTTCACTCAAAACTCTCCAAATGACTCCTCCCACCATATTATGATGATGCCCAAGTTTTGGGCTCGATCGGAAATCAATAGGGGTAAGAAATTAAACAATTCACGTTCATAGGCAGTTCGTTTCTTATAGGAGTGGTTGGTGTATTCCGTAGTTCTAGCGACTGGATTTCTCTCAAAACGTGCCAAATGACTCCTCCCACCATATTATGATGATGCCCAAGTTTTGGGATCGATCGGAAATAAATAGGGGTAAGAAATTGGACAATTATGGTTCAATGGCAGTTCGTTCCTTATAGGAGTGGCTGGTGTATTCCGTAGTTCTAGCAAGTGGACTTCGCTCAAAACTCACCAAATCACTCCTCCCACCATATTATGATGATGCCCAAGTCTTGGGCTCGATCGGAAATCAATAGCGGTAAGAAATTGGAAAATTCAGGTTCAGAGGCAGTTCGTTCCTTATAGGAGTGGCATGTGTATTCCGTAGTGGTAGCTATTGCATTTCTCTCAAAACTGACCAAATGACTCATCCCACCATATTATGATGATGCCCAAGTTTTGGGCTCGATCGGAAGTCCAATGGGGTAAGAAATTGGACAATTCAAGTTCGAAGACAGTTCATTCCGAATTGGAGTGGTTGGTGTATTCCGTAGTTCTAGTAATTGGATTTCCCTCAAAACTCACCGTATGACTCCTCCCACTATATTATGATGTTGCCCAAGTTTTGGGCTCGATCAGAAATCAATAGGGGTAAGAAATTGGACAATTCAGGTTCATACGCAGTTCGTTCCGTATTGGAGTGGTTGATGTATTCCGTAGTTCTAGCGGTTGGATTTCACTCAAAACTCACCAAATGACTCCTCCCACCATATTATGATAATGCCCAAGTTTTGGGCTCGATCGAAAATCAATTGGGGTAACAAATTGGACAATTCAGGTTCAAAGGCAGTTCGTTCCTTATAGGAGTGGTTGGCGTATTCCGTAGTTCTAAGGATTGGATTTCACTCAAAACTCACCAAATGACTCCTCCCACCATATTATGATGATGCCCAAGTTTTGGGTTCGATCAAAAATTCATAGGGGTAATAAATTGGACAACTCAAGTTCGAAGGCAGTTTGTTCCGAATTGGGGTGGTTGGTGTATTCCGTAGTTCTAGTAATTGGATTTCACTCAAAACTCACCGTATCACTCCTCCCACCATATTATGGTGTTGCCCAAGTTTTGGGCTTGATCAGAAATCAATAGGGGTAAGAAATTGGACAATTCAGGTTCATAGGCAGTTTGTTCCTTATAGGAGTGGCTGGTGTATTCCGTAGTTCTAGCGATTGGATTTTACTCAAAACTCACCAAATGACTCCACCCACCATATTATGACGATGCCCAAGTTTTGGGCTTGATCAGAAATCAATAGGGGTAAGAAATTGGACAATTCAGGTTCATAGGCAATTCGTTTCGTATAGGAGTGGTTGATGTACTCCGTAGTTCTAGCGATTGGATTTCACTCAAAACTCACCAAATGACTCCTCCCACCATATTATGATGATGCCCAAGTTTTGGGCTCGATCGGAGATCAAAAGCGGTAAGAAATTGGAGAATTCAGGTTCAAAGGCAGTTCGTTCCTTATAGGACTGGTCGTCGTATTCTGTAGTTCTAGCGATCGGATTTCACTCAAAACTCACCAAATGACTCCTCCCACCATATTATAATGTTACCCAAGTTGGGCTTGATCAGAAATCAATAGGGGTAAGAAATTGGAGAATTCAAGTTCAAAGGCAGTTCGTTCCTTATAGGAGTGGTTGGTGTATTCCGTAGTTCTAACGATTGGAGTTCACTCAAAACTCACCAAACGACTCCTCCCACCATAATCTGACGATGCCCAAGTTTTGGGCTCGATCGGAAATCAATAGGGGTGAAAAATTGGACAATTCAGGTTCAAAGGCAGTTCGTTCCTTGTAGGAGTGGTTTGTGCATTCCGTAGTTCTCTCGATCGGATTTCACTCAAAACTCACCAAATGACTCCTCCCACCATATTACGATGATGCCCAAGTTTTGGGATCGATCGGAAATCAATAGGGGTAAGAAATTGGACAATTCAGGTTCAAAGGCAGTTCATTCCATATAGGAGTGGTTGGTGTATTCCGTAGTTCTAGAGATTGGATTTCACTCAAAACTCACCAAATGACTCCTCCCGCCATATTGTGATGATGGCCATATTTTGTGCTCGATCGGAAATCAATAGGGGTAAGAAATTGGTCAATTCAAGTTGAAAGGCAGTTCGTTCCTCATAGGTGTGGTTGGCATATTTCGTAGTTCTAACGGTTGGATTTCTCTCAAAACTCAACAAATGACTCCTCCCACCATATTATGATGATGCCCAGGTTTTGGGCTCGATCGGAAATCCATAGGGGTAAGAAATTGGACAACTCAAGTTCGAAGGCAGTTCGTTCTGAATTGGAGTGGTTGGTGTGTTGCATAGTTCTAGCGATTCGATTTCACTCAAAACACACCAAATGACTCCTCACACCATATTATGATGGTTCCCAAGTTTTGGGAACGATCGGAAATCAGTAGGGGTAAGAAATTGGACAATTCAGGTTCAAGGGGAGTTCGTTCCTTGTAGGAGTGGTTGGTGTATTCCGTAGTTCTAGCGATTGGATTTCACTCAAAACTCACCAAACGACTCCTCTCGCCATATTATGATGATGCCCCTGTTTCGGGCTCGATCGGAAATCAGTAGGGGTAAGAAATTGGACAATTCAGGTTCAAAGGCAGTTCGTTCCTTGTAGGAGTGTTTGTGTATTCCGTAGTTCTAGCGATTTGATTTCACTCAAAACTCACCAAATGACTCGTCCCATCATATTATGATGATGCCCCTGTTTTGGGCTCGTTCGGAAATCAGTAGGGGTAAGAAATTGGACAATTCAGGTTCAAAGGCAGTTCGTTCCTTATAGGAGTGGTCAGTGTGTTCCGTAGTTCTGGCGAATGGATTTCACTCAAAACTCACCAAATGACACCTCCCACCATATTGTGATGATGCCCCAGTTTTGGGCTCGATCGGAAATCAATAGGGGTAAGAAATTGAAGAATTCAGGTTCAAATGCAGTTCGTTTCTTATAGGAGTGGTTGGTGTATTCTGTAGTTCTAGCGACTGGATTTCTCTCAAAACGCACAAAATGACTCCTCCCACCATATTATGATGATGCCCAAGTTTTGGGATCGATCGGAAATCAATAGGGGTAAGAAATTGGACAATTCAAGTTCGAAGACAGTACGTTCCAAATTGGAGTGGTTGGGGTATTGCATACTTCTGGTGACTGGATTTCACTCAAAACTCACCAAATGACACCTCCCACCATATTATGATGATTCCCAAGTTTTGGGATCAATCGGAAATCAATAGGGGTAAGAAATTGGACAATTCAAGTTCGAAGACAGTACGTTCCGAATTGAAGTGGTTGGGGTATTGCATACTTCTAGAGACTGGATTTCACTCAAAACTCACCAAATGACACCTCCCACCATATTACGACGATGCCCAAGTTTTGGGCTCTATCAGAAATCAATAGGGGTAAGAAATTGGACAACTCAGGTTCAAAGCAGTTCGTTCCTTATAGGAGTTGCTGGGGTATTCCGTAGTTCTAGGGATTGGATTTCACTCAAAACTCACCAAATGACTCCTCCCACCCCAATATGTTGATGCCCAAGTTTTGGGCTCGATCGGAAATCAATAGTGGTAAGAAATTGGACAATTCAGGTTCAAAGGCAGTTCGTTCCTTATAGGAGTGGTTGGTGTATTCCGTAGTTCTAGCGATTGGATTTCACTCAAAACTCACCAAATGACTCCTTCCACCATACTGTGATGATGCCCAAGTTTTGGGCTCTATCGGAAATCAATAGGGGTAAGAAATTGGCCAATTCATGTTCATAGGCAGTTCGTTCCTTACAGGAGTAGTTGGTGTATTCCGTAGTTCTAGCGATTGGATTTCACTCCAAACTCACCAAATGACTCCACCCACCCCAATATGTTGATGCCCAAGTTTTGGGCTCGATCGGAAATCAATAGCGGTAAGAAATTGGACAATGCAGGTTCAAAGGCAGTTCGTTCCTTATAGGACTGGTCGTCGTATTCCATAGTTCAAGCGGTCGGATTTCACTCAGAACTCACCAAATGACTCCTCCCACCACATTATGATGATGCCCATGTTTTGGGCGTGATCGGAAACCGATAAGGGTTAGAAATTGGACAATTCAGGTTCAAAGGCAGTTCGTTCCCTATAGGAGTGGTTGGTGTATTCCGTAGTTCTAGCGATTGGATTTCACTCAAAACTCGCCAAATGACTCCTCCCACCATATTTTGATGATGCCCATGTTTTTGGCTCGATCAGAAATCAATAGGGGTAAAAAATTAGACAATACAGGGTCAAAGGTAGTTCGTTCTGTATAGGAGTGATTGGTGTATTCCGTAGTTCTAGTGATTGGATTTCACTCAGAACTCACCAAATGACTCCTCCCACCATATTGTGATGATGCCCCAGTTTTGGGCTCGATCGGAAATCGATAGGGGTAAAAAATTGAAGAATTCAGGTTCAAATGCAGTTCGTTTCTTATAGGAGTGGTTGGTGTATTCTGTAGTTCTAGTGACTAGATTTCTCTCAAAACGCAAAAAATGACTCCTCCCAACATATTATGATGATGCCCAAGTTTTGGGATCGATCGGAAATCAATAGGGGTAAGAAATTGGACAATTCAAGTTCGAAGACAGTACGTTCCGAATTGGAGTGGTTGGGGTATTGCATACTTCTAGTGACTGGATTTCACTCAAAACTCACCAAATGACACCTCCCACCATATTATGTTGATGCCCAAGTTTTGGGCTCGATCAGAAATCAATAGGGGTAAGAAATTGGACAACTCAGGTTCAAAGCAGTTCGTTCCTTATAGGAGTTGCTGGTGTATTACGTAGTTCTATGGATTGGATTTCACTCAAAACTCAACAAATGAATCCACCCACCATATTATGATGATGCCCAAGTTTTGGGCTCGATCGGAAATCAGTAGGGTTAAGAAATTGGACAATTCAGGTTCAATGCCAGTTCGTTCCTTATTGGAGTGGTTGGTGTCTTCCATAGTTCTAGCAATTGGATTTCACTCAAAACTCACCAAATGACTCCACCCACCATATTATGATGATGGCCATGTTTTGGGCTCGATTAGAAATCAATAAGGGTAAGAAATTGGACAATTAAGGTTCAAGGGCAGTTCGTTCCTTATAGGAGTGGTTGGTGTATTCCTTGGTTCTAGCGATTGGATTTCACTCAAAACTCACCAAATGACTCCTCCCACCATATTTTGACGATGCCCAAGTTTTGGGCTCGATCGGAAATCGATAGGGGTAAGAAATTGGAAAATTCAGGTTCAAAGCCAGTTCGTTCCTTATAGGAGTGGTTGGTGTATTCCGTAGTTCTAGCGATTGAGTTTCACTCAAAACTCCCCAAATAACTCCTCCCACCATATTATGATGATGCCCAAGTTTTGGGCTTGATCGGAAATCAATAGGGGTAAGAAATAGGACAATTCAGGTTCGAAGGCAGTTCGTTCCTTATAGGAGTGGTTGGTGTATTCCGTAGTTCTAGCAATTGGATTTCACTCAAAACTCACCAAATGACTCCTCCCGCCATATTATGATGATGCCCAAGTTTTAGGCTCTATCGGAAATCAATAGGGGCAAGAAATTGGCCAATTCATGTTCATAGGAAGTTCGTTCCTTACAGGAGTGGTTGGTGAATTCCGTAGTTCTAGCGATTGGATTTCTCTTAAAACTCTCCAAATGTCTCCTCCCACCATATTATGTTGATGCCCAAGTTTTGGGCTCGATCGGAAATCAATAGTGGTAAGAAATTGGACAATTCAGGTTGAAAGGCAGTGCGTTCCTTATAGGACTGGTCGTCGTATTCCATAGTTCAAGCGGTCGGATTTCACTCAAAACTCACCAAAAGACTCCTCCCACCACACTATGATGATGCCCATGTTTTGGGCTTGATCGGAAACCAATAAGGGTAAGAAATTGGACAATTCAGGTTCAAAGGTAGTTCGTTCCCTATAGGAGTGGTTGGTTATTCCGTAGTTCTAGCGATCAGATTTCACTCAAAACACAACAAATGACTCCTCCCACCATATTATGATCATGCCCAACTTTTGGGCTCGATCGGAAGTCCAATGGGGTAAGAAATTGGACAATTCAGGTTTGAAGACAGTACGTTCCGAATTGGAGTGGTTGGTGTATTGCATAGTTCTAGTGATTGGATTTCACTGAAAACTCGCCAAATGACTCCTCCCACCATATTAAGATGATGCCCATGTTTTTTGGCTCGATCGGAAATCAATAGGGGTAAGAAATTGGACAATACAGGTTCAAAGGTAGTTCGTTCCTTATAGGAGTGACTGGTGTATTCCGTAGTTCTAGCGATTGGATTTCACTCAAAACTCACCAAATGACTCCTCCCACCACATTATTATGATGCCCAAGTTTTGGGCTCGTTAAGAAATCAAGAGGGTCCAGAAATTGGACAATTCAGGTTCAATGGCAATTCGTTCCTTATAGGAGTGGCTGGTGTATTCCGTAGTTCTAGCGATTGGATTTCACTCAAAACTCACCAAATGACTCCTCCCACCATATTATGACGATGCCCAAGTTTTGGGCTCGATCGGAATTCAATAGGAGTAAGAAATGGGACAATTCAAGTTCGAAGGAAGTTCGTTCCGAATTGGAGTAGTTGGTGTATTGCATAGTTCGAGCGATTGGATTTCACTCAAAACTCACCAAATGACTCCTCCGACCATATTATGATAATGCCCAAGTTTTGGGCTCGTTCGGAAATCCATAGGGGTGAGAAATTGGACAATTCAGGTTCAAAGGCAATTCGTTCCTTATAATAGTGGCTGGTGTATTCCGTAGTTCTAGCGATTGGATTTCACTCAAAACTCACAAAATGACTCCTCCACCATATTAGGATGGTGCGAAAGTTCTTGGCTCGATCGGAAAACAATAGGGGTAAGAAATTGGACAATTCAGGTTCAAAGGCAGTTCGTTCCTTATAGGAGTCGTAGGTGTATTCCGTAGTTCAAGCGATTGGATTTCACTTAAAACTCAGCAAATGACTCCTCCCACCGTATTATGATGATTCCCAAGTTTTGGGCTCGATCGGAAATCCGTAGAGATAAGAAATTGGACAATTCAGGTTCAAAGGCAGTTCGTTTCTTATCGGAGTGGTTGGTGTATTCCGTAGTTCTAGTGATTGGATTTCACTCAAAACTCACCAAATGACTCCTAGCACCATATGATGCTGATGCCCAAGTTTTGGGCTCGATCGGAAGTCCAATGGCGTAAGAAATTGGACAATTCAAGTTCGAAGACAGTACGTTCCGAATTGGAGTGGTTGGTGTATTGCATAGTTCTAGTGATTGGATTTCACTCAAAACTCACCAAATGACTCCTCCCACCATATTATGATGATGCCCAAGTTTTGGGCTCGATCCGAAATCAATAGGGGAAAGAAATTGGACAACAAAGGTTCAAAGCAGTTCGTTCCTTATAGGAATGGCTGGTGTATTCCATAGTTCTAGCGATTGGATTTCACTCAAAACTCACCAAATGACTCCTCTCACCATATTATGACGATGCCCAAGTTTTGGGCTCGATCGGAATTCAATAGGGGTAAGAAATTGGACAATTCAGGTTTAAAGGCAGTTCGTTCCTTATAGGAGTGGTTGGTGTATTCCGTAGTTCTAGCGAGTGCATTTTACTCAAAACTCACCAAATGACTCCTCCCACCATATTATGATGATGCCCAAGTTTTGGGCTCGATCGGAAATCAATAGTGGTAAGAAAGTGGACAATTGAGGTTCAGAGGCAGTTCGTTCCTTATAGGACTGGTCGTCGTATTCCATAGTTCAAGCGATCGGATTTCTCCCAAAACCCACCAAATGACTCCTCCCACCATATTATGATGATGCCCATGTTTTGGGCTCAATCGGAAACCAATAAGGGTAAGAAATTGGACAATTCAGGTTCAAAGGCAGTTCGTTCCTTGTAGGAGTGGTTGGTGTATTCCGTAGTTCTAGCGATTGGATTTCACTCAAAACTCACCAAATGACTCCTCCCACCATATTGTGTTGATGCCCAAGTTTTGGGCTCGGTCGGAAATCAATAGGGGCAAGAAATTGGACAATTCAGGTTCAACGGCAGTTCGTTCCTTATAGCAGTGGTTGGTGTATTATGTAGTTCTAGCTATTGGATTTCACTCAAAACTCACCAAATGACTCCTCCCACCATATTATGATGATGCCCAAGTTTTGGGCTCGATCGGAAATCCGTAGGGGTAAGAAATTGGACAATTCGAGTTCGAAGGCAGTTCGTTCCGAATTGGAGTGGTTGGTGTATTGCATAGTTCTAGCGATTGGATTTCACTCAAAACACACCAAATGACTCCTACCACCATATTATGATGATGCCCAAGTTTTGGGCTCGATCGGAAATCAGTAGGGGTATGAAATTGGACAATTCAAGTTCGAAGGCACTTCATTCCAAATTGGAGTGGTTGGTGTATTGCATAGTTCAAGCGATTGGATTTGACGCAAAACTCACCAAATGACTCCTACCACCATATTATGATGATGCCCAAGTTTTGTGCTCGATCAGAAATCAATAGGGGCAAGAAATTGGACAATTCAAGTTCGCAGGCAGTTCGTTCCTTGTCGGAGTGGCTGGTGTATTTCGTAATTGTAGAGATTGGATTTCACTAAAAACTCACCAAATGACTCCTCCCACCATATTATGATGATGCCCAAGTTTTGGGATTGATCGGAAATCAGTAGGGGTAAGAAATTGGACAATTCAGGTTCAAAGGCAGTTGGTTCTTTATAGGACTGTTTGGTGTATTACGTTGTTCTAGCGATTGGATTTCTCTCAAAACTCACCAAACGAGTCCTCCCACCATATTATGATGATGCCCAAGTTTTGGGCCCGATCGGAAATCAATAGCGGTAAGAAATTGGACAATTTAGGTTCAAAGGCAGTTCGTTCCCTGTAGAACTGGCCGTCGTATTCCGTAGTTCTAGCGGTCGGATTTCACTCAAAACACACCAAATAACTCCTCCCACCATATTATGATGATGCCCCTGTTTTGGGCTCGATCGGAAATCAGTAGGGGTAAGAAATTGGACAATTCAGGTTCAAAGGCAGTTCGTTAATTATAAGAGTGGTTGGTGTATTCCGTAGTTTTAGCGATTCGATTTCACCCAAAACTCAAAAAATGACTCCTCCCACCATATTATCACTACTACAAAAAGGGCAAAAGACGACCAGTAAACAACGACGGTAGATCAAAAAATCGTCGTTGTTTTTTAAAAGACGACGTTAATAGAAACCCGTCGTAGAAACATACTTTAAACACCTAAAAAACGGCACACGTATAGATATTTTGAAACCACGACGCACCAAATTAAAAAAGCGTCGTCTTATTACAAAGGTATTTTCAGAGTTAAAATCTGAACCAAAAAAACAACGACTGCATCTATGAAATCACCGCCGTAGAAAGTAAAGACGACGATATAAAAATAAGACGCCGTGTTAATTAATTAATAAACACGACCCAATTTTCTTAGTCAGCGACGCATAAATTCAAAGGAATCTACGACGGTTAATTACAAAAAAATTCGCCGATTTAAATTAAGTTACCACGACTGTAAATATAAATTTATCGACTTTTTAATTATACTATACTACGACGGTATCCATAACTCTACTGTCGCATAATTGTACTAACCACGACGGTTTGTTAAATTAACGACGTACAAATTTTATTCCATTATTCGTCTATCATTACCAGAGTGAACTCTGTTCCTCATCATAATCGAACCAGAAAGAACAAAGGCAATGTTTTAGAAGTGGATGATGTGCCAATTACTCTCACAAGGAGTTTGAGGGCAAGAAGTCTCAGCCGCCAAGGAAGGTCACAACTGTTTCTTCCTCTCATATGCAAGCTGGGCCCTCTCCTTCCTCTTGTTCTCAAGCTCCTGCACAGCATGAATATCTAATAATGTCAGAAAATCAAAATCAACAAAGTGTGAAAAGCTCACTCCCCTTTTCCACAGTGATCAACTTCAAAACTCTTGTGTAGCAGGGGGGAACCAGCCTTAGAACCTGTTGTGGGTTGTGGGTTGTGCCTTTGGGGTGAAGCTGGGAGTGGGCTTGAGGTTCAGAATGAAAAGACACCACCTACTCATTCTGAACCTCAAGCCCACTCCCAGCTACAGCCACCACCTGAGTCCGTCTCTGCGAGCATCAGGAACACCCATGCAGGTTCTCAAGCTGGTTTCACCCTTGCTACGCAGGAGGATGTAGCAAACCCATGCTTGGCCCTGATGCAGACCTTGTTCTCCTTCTGTGCAGAAAGACAATTTTTTAGATGATGTGTGCGTGTTTGTGTCTTTCAGAAACACACACATCAACATCCAAACTGAAAAATGAAAGCGAGGTGAGACAGAGAGGTGATGTGCCTCCAGAGAGGAGAGAAAAAGTTGAAACCCTAATTGAAAAATGAAGACGCCAGAAAGACCGAAAAACCATTATTTATAAACAAATCTTATATACCACGTCAGTTGTTTTACATTATCGACGTTTATATATAACATAAACGTCGTTTAAATTTAAAATAAGGTCGTATAAATTATTTAACAACGACGCTATATAAAAACGACGTTGTAATTTTTTGGAAATTTAATTTATTGTGTAATTAAAAACATTACACGTCGGTATGAGTAATTAAAACGCCGTGGTATTAATTTTTCACGTCGGTATTTTTGAATATAAGGTCGTTGGGTAAATTGGAAAATGACGATTCCTCTTTTTTGAAGAAACATGCGTCGTGTAATTCGATTTTAAAACGTCGTTTTATTAAAACATACCATCGTGGAAAGTAATATTATAGGGCAGTGTTAACAACAGCGCCGTATAATGTATCATACTAGGGCGCATACTATTAATAGCGTCGTTGTTATGAAACGGTTTTTTATTATTTTAAACTTTTCGCCTTCCTGACCCATACTTGCACGTTACCAAACCCGAGAAAAACTTTCAAGCTTCTCTCATTTTTCACTTTCCAAGAACAGTTTCAAACTTTCAAGCTTATCTCCGAGAGAAAACTTTTCGTCTTCCTCTCCTCTTCATCTTCATCTCTGAACTGAAACACCAAACTCCAGGAGAAAGCTTTCATTGCAAGCAAAGGGTAAGCATTTCTGGAAGGATTCTTGTTCCTGTTTTGCATGCGCATATCATTTTCGTTTTTTTATATCTTTTTACATTTTTTCTTTCCAAGTTTGATAAAATTTGGTGACAAAGACGGAAACTTTCCAAGATTGAACACTACTCTGGTTCTTTTACTTCAACTAAATAAGACGACGGTGGCTTGTTATTTACGTGGTTAGATTTATATACCACGACGGTTCGTCAGTCACCCTAGCGTCGTGTGAAAGTGTTCTTCGTTGTTTTTTAAAATGATATCCTTTTTTTGTTTTTGATTTTTAAGGATATATTCATCGCATGTTTGATTCTCTGAACAATGGTTTTTGTTTCGAAAATCTTTTTAATTATTTTTCTGTTGAAAATATTTTACGTTGTTTTTGTGGTATAGACGACAGTATATTAATATTTACGTCGTTTTATTTTCAATACCACGGCGAATGTTTATTATTAACGTCGTTGTAATATTTAATACTCTGTTTTTGATTATATCATAAGACGTCGGTTGTTTATTATTGACGTCGTTGTAATATTTTATCACGTCGGTGATTCATTACCATCGTGTAAATTTATTATTACGTCGGTTGTTTTGTGTTTACGTCGTTTGAAATATTATAATACGTCGTAGTTTATAAATAATCGTCGTGGTTTTTCTTAATTTCACTGATATATTTTCACTTGCAGGTTTAATTTGTCTGTAACAATGGTTTCTCAATCCCAAAGTAAGGAGTCTGGCTTGAAAAAAAATGAATCCTCGAAGAAGGAGCTTAGAGTTGTAAATCCTCAAACCAAGTCCTCGAAGAAGATGAAGTTTGTTTCATCTTCTGAGACAGAAGCAGGCAGCACGGCAACTATTTCTGAGGAGCCAAAGTCAGGTCGGGGTATGAGCACAATGCCCCGTGTTGTGCAGAGAAAAATTCAGAAAATCAAGCCTGTTGTTGAGTACAATGAAGAAGGGAAACCATATGGCCGTGCACATAATGAGATGCAGTCCTACATTGGTGTGTTGGCACGCTCCAGAGTCCCACTTGTGGACAAGAAATGGGTTCAAATATCCAAGGATATAAAAGAGCAGATTTGGGAAGCCGTTGACATGTCTTTTGTGGTTGGTAAAGGGGGCAAGACAATGGTGCTATCTTCTGCCGCCAAGAAATGGAAGGATTTCAAGTCTACACTAACGAGGTTTCATATCCTTCCATTCATCAAGGAGCAGGATAGATTAAAGCAGCCCCCTGAAACATACAAATTCATAGAGAAAGCTCAATGGGATGCCTTTGTAGCTTCAAGGTTATCTGAAAAATTTGGGGCTGTGCATGAAGAACAATCACAGAGGAGGGAGAAACTCGAGTACAATCATCGATTGTCTCGAAAAGGATATGTTGGTTTTAAGGAGGACTTGAAGGAAATCATGCCTGGGGTAGATATTGATCGATCTACCTTATGGAAAAAAGCAAGAGAAGACAAACATGGTAACATCCCGGATCCAAAGACTGCAGAGAAGGCAAAATTAATTGTAAGCCTACTCACTCTGTTTTAAAATTTTTATTACGTCTGCTGTTATATTTTTACGTCGTGTGAAAATATTTACTACGTCGAAATATTTTATAACGCGTCGTTAAAGGTCTGAATCTGGAATCCATGCTCTGTTTTTTGTAATTATATCATAAGACGTCGGTGGTTTATTATTGACGTCGTGTTAATAAATTAATCACGTCGGTATTTAGTTTGCGTCGTCTGAAATAATATATTACGTCGATTGTTATGTTATTAAGTCGTGTGAAATATTATATTACGTCGATTTTTTATAAATAACCGTCGTTTGTTTTCTTATTCTGACTTCTTATTATGTCTTTTTGTTAGGATGATTTGCAAAAGCAAGTCTCTGAAGGCGCTCTTTCTCTGTCAGGGACCAATGATGTTTTGACAATGGCTTTGGGACCCGAGCATCCAGGAAGAGTTAGAGGTGTAGGGGCTGGGGTTTCCCCTAAGCAATACTTCAATTTACCTAGACAACAGAAGGTAAAGTTTGCCGATCAATTGAAGGAAAGTGTAAGACTTGTCCTTCAAGAAGAGACTAGGAAAATGGAGGCTAGATCAAGGGAAGAGAGTTTAAAGATGGAGGCTAGGACCAAGCAATTGGTAGAAGCTGAGAGGGAATATTTGCTGAGTCAGCTTTCCAAATTCATCCCCAATTTTGATCCAAGCGTGCTGAATCTGAATACAATGTGACAAGACCCGACCCAAATTCCACTTTGGAATCCGAGCCGGACCCTGTCCGTGTCCGACACTTGGCAAGTGCCGAGCACAAATGACCTAATTGCCCTTCTAGTCAAAAATTCTAAAACAACTAGGGTTTGACTTCTGCTGAAAAACTCAGCAGAGTCTCCCCTGAAACGGACCAAACCAAGATTCCACCTGTCAACAAGCATAAAAATATACACCAACTATCAGAGCAACTATACAGAATAGGTTACAAGTATAAAATAATTATACAAGACTCTATGCTGTCAAGGAATGTGGCGGAAGATGGACTCGGCCCGGTGGTGGCTTACTGTGCACGCTTACTGCCTGGGGGCGCAAAACACGAAAAGGGTGAGTGGACCAAAAACAAAGTTTAGAAAAATAGCATATGAACATACTAACCCCACTGTAAAAATTGAAATAAAAATTAAATCACTTCTTATATAAATACGTACTGAAATCAATGCATTCATATCTATATATATATGTAATCAATCACATACTTGATTAAAGCGTTAAGTCTTCGAAAGCATTGAAATCAACTTTTAATCTACCACCTAGGTGTACCCATGTAAAATTCCGTCAATTCCATCCTTGTGCCACCGGAGTGACACATCCTCGCGCCACTAGAGTGACACTTCCTAGCAGACCTCGGGAAACACAAAGTCAACCCGAGCTGCAACCCTAGCAGAATTCAGGGGACACTTGGTCGGCCTGATCCACAATCCTAGCTAGACTCAGGGAACACTTGGCCCACCTGAGCTGCACTCCTAGCACCACACGGTCCGAGCGTCCCCGAGACTCGTGGGGCTGTGTCAAGCATGCTGACCTACCCGAAGGCAACTAGATGTCCGTCGACATCAATAATACCGAAGGCAACATTTACTATACTGAAAGCAACCTTGGGTACCTATGGTGGCTTAAAATAAATGTATAAGTATATAATTCTGAAAAAGATTAAAGTTTATAAAACTACTTATAAAACTATTCCTTAAATCCTGCTGCCATTTAATCTGATAATGCCGTAGTTCTAACTTTCCAAATCCCTTTTTAAATATTCCACTAGGCAGCCCACAAATAAATAGAAATATTTAAATTTATCAAGTCATGTAAGGAAGCTGTATATAGTAAAACTTATTCGAGATCAAATAATGAAAATAAAATGCATAAAACGTTTATAAAACAAACAGTCCACTCACAGATACTCTGAGCTAGCTGGACCCTTTAAAGGTCCCTCCTGCGGGTCACCTGGTGCCCGGGTGCCTGTATAACCATCATAATATTTTATTAAAACTCTGCTCAGTAATATAGTATTAAATTAAAAACCCTGACCCCCAGCTCCTAATAGTGCGTGCATCACTTTAAAAGTCCTTCCTATGCCCACATTAGCTTTTCCTCTCAGTGGACACGCTTTAGAAGTATCTCGGGACTCAAAAGCAATAAAGTCCCAAAAAGTCAACTCGGGACCCCGTGGGGTCCACGACCTCAGAATTCCGATCCGATCGTTCCTAGAGGTTCCGATAAGCCTAGGACACATGTCCCAAGAGTTTGGTCTCGATCGGACGGTCGGATTGCTCACGATCGCACGATCGGACCGACGAACGCTTTTCCGTAAACCTAGCGCTAGGGTTGGCTTTTCCGGAGCATCCGGGACTCCGATTTATGATCTGTTTAATCCTACACGATCCTTAAAATACCTAGATCTACAAACTCCAGTTTGGCTATGATCCAACGGTCTGAACGTATTGAACCCGGAAATCGCACACTATGCGAGATCCGTTCGGGATTCAAACGTTGTCCGAATCGAGATCCGCGAAATCCTACGCGCTCGTGAGGACACGATAATTATTTTAGGATCAAGAGTGGCTCCTGCTACCTGGCCCACGCGCCGCCCACGCGCTGCCGGCGCGTGGGTGTGCCTAACAATTTCTGGTGACCGGAAAATCTCCACACCGCCGTACCAAACTCCTATCCTAGGTAATACACCCTATTTGGAACCATTTTTGTTCTTGGACTATGGCTAAAAAGTGGCCGGAACTGACTGAACCCGAGCTCTCAATCTGGCAGAATTTCAATTGAATAATTAACCCTTCAAACCTCAAAATTCCTTAAAACCTACCCAACCATCAGCTAGAACGTGAAAATCAGTCGAATTTCCATACCTAATTCATCCGATTTGGTGGCCGGATGACGACGAACGTAGCCGACGAAATTCTGCCAAAACTGCCGCGATTTTCTGGTTTTCTCCGGCGATTCGTGGCGGCAGGCGGCTGGGGAAGGGTCGGGCTGAGCTGCTGAGATGTCGCCGGTCCTTTTTGGGCTGGTCCGGCGTCCTACGGTGGTCGGATGGTGGTGGGTTATGGTGAAGGGAGGTGCGGCTGGAGGAAGAAGAAAACAGGGGGGAGGGTTTGGTGTCGCAAGGAAGAAGAGAGAGTGAGGAGAGAGAAAGGGAGGGTCTGATTTTAAAATCTGGCTTTTCGGAAATTACTCTTTTGTCCTTTTTCAGTATTTTGCTCGTAATTTCTTCAATATAACACGGAATTGAGTCCACCACGTGTCTATGGACTCGTTTCGTCGCGCTCTACGTAACGGTACAAGTAGTTTTCCCAAATTCTTTCCTGGTCAAAACGTCAACTTAAATTCTAATAAATTAGTCCGAGGGTAATTTAGTCTTTTCCTTCATTAAATTATTAATTAAATATTATTTAAGGATCGGGTTGTTACACAATGTCCCAAATCCAAGGGCAAAGTCCCAAAAATCCAATGTCCGACAAAGCAAGCTGCTCTGGGGCACTTGATGTTAGAGCCCTTCAATTTGAGGAGGATACTGCCAAGAATGGGGAAAAGCAGGAAGAAATGGTAACGTTTTTGAACTTTGAATTCTCTGCTTCTCTGTTTATATTTACCGTCGTGTTAACGAAATACCACGACGCAATTTTTATTAAACCGTCGTTTGATGTTATTTAGACGTCTGTAATTATTATACCGCCTTCTGTTAACGTTTACCACGACGGTTTATTTATTTGTTTTTAATTTTTGTACAATATCATTTATATATTTCTTTATTTCTTAAAACAGAAATCCGGGGAAGTAGAGAAAAGAGTAGAAGGAAAGACACTTGAGATAGTTGAACAGGTAAATTCTCATAACTTAGCCTTTTTCATTTTTTTTCAATTCTCATTACTGTCGTAATTCTTTATTTAACGTCGTTTAATGAATTTTACACGTCTGTAATTATTACATACCGTCGTCTGTTATTGAGTACCACGACGGTTTAATTTAATTTTTTACTTTTTGTACAATGTCATATATATTTCTTTATTACTTATAACAGAAATCTGGCGAGGTAGAAAAGATAGTAGAAAATATAGAGGAAAAGAAAGATGAAAAGGTAATTTCTCATGACTTTGCCTTTTTAATATGTTTTTCAATTTTCAGACGTCTGTAATTCTTACATACCGTCGTATGTTATTAAGTACCACGACAGTTTAATTTAATTTTTTACTTTTTAATTTTTTTGACTTTTTGTACAATGTCTTATATATATTTCTTTATTTCTTATAACAGAAATCTGGGGATGTAGTAAGTATTGTAGAAAATATAGAAGAAAAGAAAGAAGAAAACAAAGAAGAAAAGAAAGAAGAAAAGGTAATTTCTCATAACCGTCGTAATACATGAATTACCACGACGTTTATTACTTACCGTCGTGTAATAAACTTTAGACGTCTGTAATTCTTACATACCGTCGTTTGTTATTAAGTACCACGACGGTTTAATTTAATTTTCTATATTTTCTAAACGACGTAATAAAGTATTCATTACGACGGTATTTTTTCCTTTGTCGTGTAACTAATTTCAGACGACGTTTTGTTATTTTAACCGTCGTTTTTATTTATTTACCACGTCACTTTATGTTGCTTTATTTCTTTTAACAGAATACTGAAGTTCCAGATTATTCAAAGTTGGAGGTTCCATCTTCTTTAAAATCCCTTTGTAATTATGTTGATACGACACTTAAGCCTCAGCAGAAGGCTATGAGCTTTACCATTGAGAAGGAGGTGTTTGGCTTAGAACGTAATACCTTCGTCTTGCATGAAGATATTAGCCAATTTGCTAACATGGAGGAAATTGGGGCTACTGTAGTTGCAGTATATATGAGGTTTGTCCTTATCAAATATTCACTATGTTTTTTAAAAAAAAACACTCATGGTTTCAATGCATATATTTAGGTGCCTATTTGATCATTTGAAAGCTGCAAATATGGTGAACATGGTTGGCTTTATCGACCCTGCTCTAGTTAGTGCCGACGCTGGTTCATTAACTGAAAGATCACGTATCGTAGCCAGTCGTCTTCAAAAAACAGATGGTGAACAGATTTTCCTGATGCCTTACAATCCAAGGTTAGTCTCCAAACAAAAAACAGGATTTTGTTTGTATGATGCTCTGCATATAAAACTATTTAACCTTTATATTTATTTTGTGCAGATGTCATTGGGTCTTGTTCATTGTGAGAGCAAAGAAGGAGACCGTCTATTTTTTGGATCCACTGCCTGGAAAACGAGTTGTGGATGAGGACGGTAAAAACATATTGAACAGTGCTTTAAAAATGTATAATTCACACATAGGCAGAGTAGGCCGTAAAGCACCACTTTGGAAAACTCTGACCGGCACTCCAAAGCAACCAAGCAGTGTGGAATGCGGGTATTATGTCATGCGCTTTATGCGAGACATCATCTTGGATCCTTCCCTGGAATTTGAGAAGAAGGTAAGAAAACAAATTTCAGATTTATTTTTATGTGGGTTTTTATATTATCAACGACGGTAAATTACAAATACCGTCGTTGAATAAATATACTACGTCGGTAAATTACAAATACCGTCGTCTGTGAGATTAATCTTTGTTTATGGACTGCAGTTTGCGAAGGGAAATGATGAAGCGCCATACCCCCAAGCTGCCATTGAAGAAGTTAGGAAAGAATGGGCAGAGTTTGTGTGTGTTCATATGGAGTAGAGGAATTTTAGCATTCTTAAACATTTTTATAAAATGTACAAATTTTGTTAGAATTAGACAAGTTCTTGTACAAAATTGGTTAGAATTAGCAAGTTTTTGTTGACGTCAACGTCCCTGTAAATTTGTTGATGTTTTCATGTTGTGAAAAACCCAAGATCATGCTGAACCAAATTTGTTGAGGTTTTCATGTTGTGAAAAACCGTAGTTTCTTCAAAAAGACGTTGTAGACACATAACAACGTCACAGTTTTTACAAAGCGACGTAAAAGGTTGTTCAAACGACGCTCTTGGTTCTATAGACGACGTTGTTTTCTTGATATCAGACGGCGAGAGTAAGGGTGTTGGTCGTGGAAAATGGTTTGTACGTCGTTTTATGTGTAAAAATGGCCATGGTTTATAATTTAAACGACGTTTTGTTTGAAAATTGAGTCGTTTATAGTAATTTGAAACGTCCTTAATGTATTAACGCCGACGTGGTTTGTGGGTTTTATTAATAATATTTTATTCCATTTAATTCAAATATTCATATTAAATTTAAAATAAATCCAAAAAATGCAACGTCAACTACTATGAAGTCATTGTGATATTTTCTTCCCCCTTAAGCTTTAAAAAATTAAGTTTGAGTTATACAAATTTAAAATTACCAACAAAAAGAAAAATGTTTTCATGAGTCACAACATCACTTATACTTTAATGGTTTAGGGTTTAGGGTTTATATAAATTTAGAAAATTGATTAGGGTTTAGGGTTTTATGGACGAGATATTTTAGGCCATAAAACCCTAATCCCTTTTGAAACATTATTTTTAAAAACAATATATATAATTTAGGTTTTATTTATTAGGGTTTAGGGCATATTTCTTTAGACATTTTAACGACGGTAGTTTGGTTTTGCGTCGTAAGTATATTTACAACGACGTCAGTTTTAAAATAAGCGTCATGTTTAGGTTGAACTTTTAACGACGATTGTGTTTTTGTTTCCGTCGATGTTTTTTAAAAAGCGCGCTTTCTAAAAATTTCAGCTCGACCTAAAATTTTCAGATTTCGCTCTAACTCTTATACAAGTTGACCATAGTCTGTGTCCTAAAACATTTCGCTCCGCTCTCTCACTTCAACTCTAATTCAAAGTTGGTCTCTCCATCGAATCCAAGTTGGCCAAGTTTACAACTCCGTCGAATCCAAGTTGGCCATAAGCTGTGAGCTCTGCCTACCTGTAAGTGCAAACCCTAATCTCATGCTTGTAAATTCATTGAATGATATTCAGTTCTGTGGTAAAGGGTTTTGTGATTTTTTAATGTTGTCGACGGTATGGGTTAATGGATTTAATGTTTAATGTTTTCATGAATCGGGTTTAGGGTTTAATCTTGTCGGATCTTTTAATACTCTCTGTTATTATGAATCGGGAATGGATTTAATGTTTTCATGCTTAGTATATGTTGGTTTCGTGCTTAGTATTAATGTATATGTTGTGTTCTTAATACCCTACATAAAAATTAATGTATATGTTGTGTTCTGAATATATTCTGGGTTCATGAAAATAAACTGGGATTTGGAAATCTTTTTTATGCATACGACGACGGTTTGTAAAACCGTCGTCTATAAAAATATACCACGACGCTTGTTTTAACTACCGTCGTGGTTCAAGTTCGCTGGCTTCTGTTTCTTGCTAGCATTAGACGACGGTTTTTTAAAACCCGTCGTCTATATAAGTGTAATACGTCTATTTTTTTTTAAAAACCGTCGTCTGTATACTTTATTAGTTGCTATTAAAACCTTATATAATCTGCTATAGTGACAGTCATTGCTTGTCTTTTCACCTTATTATAGATAATAGGATATAGTGTCCAAGATGGATAAGTCATGGATGCACTCGGATAGAAGATCGAAGGCATATGAGTTAGGGGTGGAAGCATTTTTGCAATTTTCTGTAGAAAATCTTCTAACTACAACGCATATCCGTTGTCCATGTGTTAAATGTGCGAATTTGAAATTGTTTGGGGTTGGAATTATAAGGGATCACTTATACTTTAATGGAGTTGACAAAAGCTATAAGAATTGGATATTTCATGGAGAACCTTGGGAAGTAACTACTAATGCTAGTAGAAATGCTGAAGAAGATGATGACCATAGTAGGTACAGTTTTGTGTCTGAAGAAATAGAGATGGATGATAATGATTTTGGTGATTTTGGATCCGATCCTTATGAGTTTGCTAATGTGATTGGGGATGGAGATCAACCATTGTACCCTGGTTGTAGAAAGTACACCAAGTTATCGGCATTAGTGAAGTTGTATAATTTGAAGGCAAAACATGGGATGAGTGATGTATGTTTTACAGAATTATTGATACTTCAGGGCGAGTTGCTTCCAGAAGGAAATACAATACCGGCCTTTATGTATGAGGCAAAAAAGACTTTGTGTGCATTGGGGCTGAGTTATGAGAAAATCCACGCATGCCCCAATGATTGCATCTTGTATAGGAAGGAGTATGAAGATTCAACTAATTGTCCTACTTGTGGTATCTCAAGGTGGAAGGAAACCAAAGATGGATTCTTGAAAGAGGGTGTGGCAGCGAAGGTGTTGTGGTATTTTCCTCCAATTCCAAGGTTTAAAAGGATGTTTCAATCACATGAGACAGCTAAGAATTTGACTTGGCATGCTGCTAGAAAATCAATTGACGGTCAGATGTCTCATCCGGCGGATTCCCCGTCTTGGAAACTTGTTGATGATAAATGGCCCGAGTTTGGTAATGAGCCGAGAAACTTGAGATTGGCTCTTTCATCTGATGGATTCAATCCCCACAGTTCTCTAAGTAGCAGATATAGTTGCTGGCCAGTTATCTTAGTTACATATAATCTCCCACCATGGCTGTGCATGAAACGAAAGTTCATGATGTTGACTTTATTGATTTCCGGTCCTAAACAACCCGGAAATGATATAGACGTCTACTTGGAGCCTTTGATTGATGATTTAAAATCTTTGTGGGATGGGATTAGAGGAGTGTATGATGCACACATAGGAGAATATTTTACACTCAGAGCTGCATTACTGTGGACCATTAATGATTTTCCTGCCTATGGAAACTTATCTGGTTGTGTTGTTAAAGGATATAAAGCTTGTCCAATATGCGGCGATGAGACACCTAGTCACAGGTTGAAAAATGGACACAAAATTTGTTACATTGGGCATAGAAAATGGTTACCAATTAATCATCCATATAGGAGGCAACGTGCAGCTTTTAATGGGAAACCTGAATATGGCACGCCTCTGGAGCCATTAACGGGAGAAGAAGTGCTGCATATGGTTGAAGATATTAATTACATATGGGGATCGAAAAAAGGGGGAGGTGGAGGTGAAAATGATGGTGACAGAGTTTGTTGGAAGAAGAAGTCAAAATTCTTTGATCTTGAGTATTGGAAATACCTTCCAGTGAGGCATGTCCTCGATGTTATGCACATTGAGAAGAATGTTTGTGATAGTATCATTGGTACATTGCTGGATTGCTGCTCGGTTAGATTTATTGAACATGGGGGTCAAAACTGATTTGCAACCCGAGTATGGAGAAAGAAGTACTCGTTTGCCTCCAGGGCCTTGGAATTTGTCAAGAGCAGAGAAGAGAGCGGTTTGCAATTCTTTCTATGGTATGAAGGTACCTGAAGGTTATTCTTCAAATATAAAAAATCTTGTATCTTTACAAGATTCAAGACTTCTTGGCCTTAAATCACATGATTGTCATACCTTAATGCAACAATTGCTCCCTGTGGCAATTCGTTCTGTTTTGGAGAAGCCTGCAAGGTATGCAATAACTCGTTTGTGCTTCTTCTTCAATGCTATATGTGCAAAGACGGTTGATGTTTCCAAGCTAGATAAGTTGGAAGAAGATGTAGTAGTTACTTTGTGTTTGCTTGAAAAATACTTTCCACCTTCATTCTTCGATATCATGGTTCATCTAGTAGTACATCTTGTCAGAGAAGTTCGTCTATGTGGGCCAGTTTATTTTAGATGGATGTATCCGTTCGAAAGATATATGAAAGTTCTAAAGGGGTATGTTCAGAACCGTACTCATCCCGAAGGTTGCATTGCGGAGCGTTATATAGCTGAAGAAGCTGTAGAATTTTGCACTGAACATTTATCTGATATTAGTACAATTGGAGTGCCATCAAGTCAGAAGATAGGAGTTTCAAAGCCATTATCAGGTTGCACAGTGAGCTTAGTTGATCGGGACCTGTTCAACCAAGCACATCTATATGTCTTGGAGAATACGGAGGAAGTTCTACCTTATATCGAGTATGAGTTTTATTCCTTAAGTTTCCATTTTAAATTATTCCTTATGTTTATCTTATATGTTTGGGACCATAATGCTTGAAATTTTCGTGTCATGTAGGGAACATATGATCCACATCAAGGCCGCTTATCCAAAATTTAGAAAGAGAACAAAGTGGCTGCAAGATAAGCATAATAGCACTTTCATTCAATGGCTACACTTCAAGGTATATGTTATTCAATAACATATTGGACTTTTAATTTTCTTCCTTCTATGTTAGATTGAATTAAGATATGATTAATTTGCAGGTTCAAAGTGAACTTGATGAGGGAGGCAATCATGGGGTATCAGAAAATTTAAGGTGGCTAGCAGCTGGTCCAAACATGGCAGTGCCATTATATAGGAGCTATCTTATTAAAAGTGAACTTGATGTTGACACATTTGATGAACTAGTGGGTGAGTTTGGGAGTCAAAATATTCGAGATGGGTGTGAAGATATATGGATTGAATGATGCTCTTGTAATTTATGAAATTATTTATGCCCTAAACAGCACTACTGTATGACATTAATTTTGTAATAAATTGTAATGTGTTTTCTTCACTTTCATTATGCAGGTTTTGGACACAAAACAATCAGTACATAAAATACTGGTTCAGTATTATAAAACGACGGTCCTTATAAAACTCTGAAAAACAGACGTCTGTTGTCATAAAATTGTCAATAAAAAACAACGTTTTGGAGCAATCAACGACGGCACTGAATTTACCGACGTCTACAAGCGACCTGAAAGTGAAAAGAGACGACGTTATTGTGAAACAGTTATTAACGATATCACGTCGGAGAAGGATAAAGAGCCGCCATGTAATTACAAATAACACGACTTCAGTACAATAATACCGACGTCTAAAAGGACAGATATCGAACCTGAACGTTACAAAAGACGACGTCTTGGATGGATTAGACGACTATTATTTTACTAAAGACGACGTTTTTAATGGAGAAACACGGCTGTCTTTTACATTATTACGACGTTGTATATAACATACTACGTCGTTTATAGAAATAAATATGTCGTAAGTCATGAGCCTAATATATTTTCCACGTCGGTTATATAAATATATAAGACGTAGTATATATTAATAACGTCATATTTTCTTTATTTAAAGACGTAGTATATATATACACACGACTGTGTTTGTATAAAATAGGTCGTCTATTCTTTTCCATGACAATTTTTTGGTACATTTTTCAGTATAAAGACGTCGGTTTTTTTTGTAAAGGACGTTGTTTGGTACAACAACGACGGTGATTAACCCCTAAACGCTATTTCCACGTCAATATTAATGGAAAAACTGAAGTAACAATTCTATTTCACGACGGTTATATAAATATATTGGACGTCGTATGATTTAATAACGTCGTATTTTATTTATTTAAAGACGTATGGTTTACTTTTAAACGACGATTGTTTTATAAAATAGGTCGTCTATTCTTCTCCGAGGACAATGTTTTGGTTCATTTTTCAGTGTACAGACGTCGGTGTTGTTTTGTAAATGACGTTGTTTGTTATAACAACGACGGTGATTTACCCTAACCGCTATTTCCACGTCAATATTAATGGAAAAAACGAAGTATTAATACTATTGCACGACGGTTATATAAATATATTGGACGTCGGATGGTTTAATAACGTCATATTTTATTTATTTAAAGACGTATTGTATTCTTTTACACGACGGATATTGTATAAAATAGGTCGTCTATTCTTCTCCAGGACAATTTTTCGTTCATTTTTCAGTATAAAGACGTCGGTTGTTTTTTTGGTAATGACGTGGTTTGTAATACCAACGACGGTGATTTCGCGTCGTGGTTTTACTTTGCAAAAGACGTCGCTCGATTTTACGACGGTTTGAAAACCAAATTCACGATGGTGAATTCCCGTCGTCTTTTGCCTTTTTTGTAGTAGTGTATGATGATGCCCAAGTTTTGGGCTCGATCGGAAATCAATAGGGGTAAGAAATTGGATAATTCACGTTGAAAGGCAGTTCGTTCCTTGTAGGAGTGGCTGGTGTTTTCCGTAGTTCTAGGGATTGGATTTCACTAAATACTCACCAAATGACTCCTCCCACCATATTATGATGACGTTCAAGTTTTGGGCTCGATCGGATATCAATAGGGGTAAGAAATTGGACACTTCAGGTTCAAAGGCAGTTCGTTCCTTATAGGAGTGGTTGGTGTATTCCGTAGTTCTAGCAATTGGATTTCACTCAAAACACACCAAATGACTCCTCCCACCATATTATCATAACGCCTAGGTTTTGGGCTCCATCGAAAATCAATAGGGTTAAGAAATTGGATAATTCAGGTTGAAAGGCAGTTCATTCCTTACAGGAGTGGTTGGCATATTCCGTACTTCTAGGATTGGATTTCACTCAAAACTCACCATATGACTCCTCCCACCATATTATGATGATGCCCAAGTTTTATGCTCGATCAGAAATCAATAGAGTAAGAAATTGGACAACTCAGGTTTAAAGGCAGTTCGTTCCTTATAGGAGTGGTTGGTGTATTCCTTTCTTCTACCGATTGGATTTCACTCAAAACTCACCAAATGACTCCTCCCACCATAGTATGATGATGCCCAGGTTTTGGGCTCGATCGGAAATCAATAGGGGTAAGAAATTTTACAATTCAGGATCAAAGGCAGTTCGTTCCTTATAGGAGTGGTTGCTGTATTCCGTAGTTCTAGAGATTGGATTTCACTCAAAACTCGCCAAATGACTCCTCCCACCATATTATGATGATGGCCAAGTTTTGGGCTCGATCGGAAATTAATAGGGATAAGAAATTGGACAATTCAGGTTCAAAGGCAGTTCGTTCCTTATAGGAGTGGCTGGTGTATTCCGTAGTTCTAGCAAGTGGATTTCACTAAAAACTCACCAAATGACTCCTCCCACCATATTATGATGATGCCCAAGTTTTGGGATTGATTGGAAATCAGTAGGGGTAAGAAATTGGACAATTCAGGTTCAAAGGCAGTGCATTCCTTATAGGAGTGGTTGGTGTATTCCGTAGTTATAGCGATTGGATTTCACTCAAAATTCAGCAAAAGACTCCTCCCACCATATTATGATGATGGCCAAGTTTTGGGCTCGATCTGAAATCAATAGGGTTAAGAAATTGGACAATTCAGGTCCAAAGGTAGTTCGTTCCTTATAGGAGTGGTTGGCGTATTCCGTACTTCTAGCGTTTGGATTTCACTCAAAACCCACCACATGACTCCTCCCACCATATTATGATGATGCCCAAGATTTATGCTCGATCGGAAATCAATAGGGGTAAGAAATTGGACAATTCAGGTTCAAAGGCAGTTCGTTCCTTATAGGAGTGGGTGGGGTATTCCTTTGTTCTAGCGATTGGATTTCTCTAAAAACTCACTGAATGACTCCTCCCACCATATTATGATGATGCCCAGGTTTTGGGCTCGATCGGAAATCAATAGGGTTAAAAGATTGGACAATTCAGGTTCAAAGGCAGTTCGTTCCTTATAGGAGTGGTTGGTGTATTCTGTAGTTCTAGCAATTGGATTTCACTCAAAATTCACCAAATGACTCCTCCCACCATATTATGGTGATGCCCAAGTTTTGGCCTCGATCGAAAATCAATCGGGGTAAGAAATTGGACAATTCAGGTTCAAAAGCAGTTCGTTCCTTATAGGAGTGGTTGGCGTATTCCGTAATTCTAGCGATTGGATTTCACTCAAAACTCACCAAATTACTCCTCCCACCATATTGAGATGCTGCCCGAGTTTTGGGATCGATCCGAAATCAATAGGGGTAAGAAATTGGATAATTCAGGTTCAAAGGCAGTTCGTTCCTTATAGGAGTGGCTGGTGTATTCCGTACGTAGTTCTAGCGATTGGATTTCACTCAAAACCCACCAAATGACTCCTCCCACCATATTATGATGATGGCCAAGTTTAGGGCTCGATCGGAAATCAATAGGGGTAAGAAATTGGAAAATTCAGGTCCAAAGGTAGTTCGTTCCTTACAGGAGTGGATGGTGTATTCCGTAGTTCTAGCAGTTGGATTTCACTCAAAACTCACAAAATGACTCCTCCCACCATTTTATGGTGATGCCCAAGTTTTGTGCTTGATCGGAAATCAATGGGGGAAAGAAATTGGACAATTCAAGTTCGAAGGCAGTTCGTTCCGAATTGGAGTGGTTGTTTTACTGCATAGTTCTAGCGATTGGATTTCACTCAAAACTCACCAAATGAATCCTCCCACCATATTATGATGATGCCCCTGTTTTGGGCTCGATCGGAAATCAATAATGGTAAGAAATTGGACAATTCAAGTTCGAAGGCAGTTCGTTCCGAATTGGAGTGGTTGGGGTATTCCATAGTTCTAGCGATTGGATTTCACTCAAAAGTCACCAAATGACTCCTCCCACCATATTATGATGACGCCCCTGTTTTGGGCTCGACCGGAAATCAATAGGGGTAAGAAATTCGACAATTCAAGTTCAAAGGCAGTTTGATCCTTATAGCAGTGGTTGGTGTATTACGTAGTTCTAGCGATTGGATTTCATTCAAAACTCACAAAATGACTCCTCCCACCATATTATGATGATGCCCAAGTTTTGGGCTCGATCCGAAATCAGTAATGGTAAGAAATTGGACAATTCAAGTTCGAAGGGAGTTCGTTCCGAATTGGAGTGGTTGGTGTATTGCGTAGTTCTAGCGATTGGATTGCACTCAAAACTCACCAAAGGACTCCTCCCACCATATTATGACGATGCCCAAGTTTTGGGCTCGATTGGAAATCAATAGGGGTAAGAAATTGGACAATTCAGGTTCAAAGGAAGTTCATTCCTTATAGGAGTGGTTGGCCTATTCTGTAGTTCTAGCGATTGGATTTCCCTCAAAACTCACCAAATGACTCCCCCCATGATATTATGATGATGCCCAAGTTTTGGGCTCGATCGGAAATCAATAGGGGTAAGAAATTGGACAATTCAGGTTCGAAGGCAGTTCGTTCCTTATAGGAGTGGTTGGTGTATTCCGTAGTTCTAGTGATTGGATTTTACCCAAAACTCACCAAATGACTCCTCCCACCATATGATGGTGATGCCCAAGTTTTGGGCTCGATCGGAAATCAATAGGGGTAAGAAATTGGACAATTCAGGTTCAAACGCAGTTCGTTCCTTATAGGAGTGGTTGGTGTATTCCGTAGTTCTAGCGATTGGATTTCTCCCAAAAGTCACCAAATGACTCCTCCCACCATATTATGATGATGCCCAAGTTTCGGGCTCGATCGGAAGTCCAATGGGGTATGAAATTGGACATTTCAAGTTCGAAGACAATTCGTTCCGAATTGGAGTCGTTGGTATATTGCATAGTTCTAGCGATTGGATTTCACCCAAAATTCACCAAATGACTCCTCCCACCATATTATGATGATGCCCAAGATTTGGGCTCGATCAGAAGTCAACATGGGTAAGAAATTGGACAATTTAGGTTCAAAGGCAGTTCGTTCCTTATAGGAGTGGCTGGTGTATTCCGTAGTTCTAGCAAGTGGATTTCACTCAAAACTCACCAAATGACTCCACCCACCATATTATGATGAAGGCCATGTTCTGGGCTCGATCGGAAATCAGTAGGGGTAAGAAATTGGACAATTCAGGTTCAAAGGCAGTTCGTTCCTTATAGGAGTGGTTGGTGTATTCTGTAGTTCTAGCGATTGGATTTCACTCAAAACTCACCAACTGACTCCTCCCACCATATTATGATGATGCCCCTGTTTTGGGCTCGATCCGAAATCAGTAATGGTAAGAAATTGGACAATTCAAGTTCGAAGGGAGTTCGTTCCGAATTGGAGTGGTTGGTGTATTGCATAGTTCTAGCGATTGGATTTCACTCAAAACTCACCAAAGGACTCCTCCCACCATATTATGACGATGCCCAAGGTTTGGGCTCGATCGGAAATCCGTAGGGGTAAGAAATTGGACAACTGAAGTTCGAAGGCAGTTCGTTCCGAATTGGAGTGCTTGGTGTATTGCATAGTTCTAGCGATTGGATTTCACTCAAAACTCACCAAATGACTCCTCCCACCATATTATGATGAGGTCCAAGTTTTGGGCTCGATCGGAATTCCAATGGGGTAAAAAATTGTACAATTCAGGTTCGAAGACAGTTCGTTCCGAATTGGAGGGGTTGGTGTACTGCATAGTTCTAGCGATTGGATTTCTCCCAAAACTCACCAAATGACTCATCCCACCGTATTTTATTGATGCCCAAGTTTTGAGCTCGATCGAAAATCAATAGGGTTAAGAAATTCGACAATTCAGGTTCAAAGGCTGTTCGTTCCGTATAGGAGTGGTTGATCTATTCCGTAGTTCTAACGATTGGATTTCACTCAAAACTCACCAAATGACTCCTCCCACCACATTATGATGATGCCCAAGTTTTGGGCTCGATCGGAAATCAATAGGGGTAAGAAATTGGACAATTTACGTTCAAAGGCAGTTCGTTCCTTATAGGAGTGGTTAGTGTAATCCATAGTTCTAGCGATTGGATTACACTCAAAACTCACCAAATGACTCCTCCCACCATATAAAGATGATGCCCAAGTTTTGGGCTCGATCGGAAATCAATAGCGGTAAGAAATTGGAAAATTCAGTTTTAAAGGCAGTTCGTTCCTTATAGGACTGGTCGGTGTATTCCGTAGTTCTAGAGATCAAATTTCACTCAAAACTCACCAAATGACTCCTCCCACCATATTATGATGATGCCCAAGTTTTGGGCTCGTTCGGAAGTCCAATGGGGTAAGAAATTGGACAATTCAAGTTCGAAGACAGTTCGTTCCGAATTGGAGTGGTTGGTGTATTACATAGTTCTAGCGATTGGATTTCACCCAAAACTCACCAAATGAATCCTCCCACCATATTGTGATGATGATGCCCATGTTTTGGGATCGATCGGAAATCTATAGTTGTAAGAAATGGGACAATTCAAGTTCAAAGGCAGTTCGTTCCGAATTGGAGTGGTTGGTGTATTGCGTAGTTCTAGCGATTGGATTTCACTCAAAACTCACCAAATGACTCCTCCCACCATATTATGATGATGCCCAAGTTTTGTGCTTGATCGGAAATCATTAGGGGAAAGAAATTGGACAATTCAAGTTCGAAGGCAGTTCGTTCCGAATTGGAGTGGTTGGTGAACTGCATAGTTCTAGCGATTGGATTTCACTCAAAACTCACCAAATGACTCCTCCCACCATATTATGCTAATGCCCAAGTTTTGGGCTTGATCGGAAATCCATAGGGGTAAGAAATCGGACAATTCAAGTTTGAAGGCATTTCGTTTCGAATTAGAGTGGTTGGTGTATTGCATAGTTCGAGCGACTGGATTTCACTGAAAATTCACGAAATGACTCCTCCCACCGTATTATGATGATGCCCATGTTTTGGCCTCGATCAGAAATCAACAGGGGTTAGAAATTGGACAATTCATTTTCGTAGGCAGTTCGTTCCTTATAGGAGTGGTTAGTGTATTTCGCAGTTCTAGCAGTTGGATTTCACTCAAAACTCACCAAATGATTCCTCCCACCATGTCATGACGATGCCCAAGTTTTGGGCTCGATCAGAAGTCAATACGAGTAAGAAATTGGACAAATCAGGTTCAGCGGCAGTTCGTTCCTTATAGTAGTGGTTGGTGTATTCCGCAGTTCTAGCGATTGGATTTCACTCAAAACTCACAAAATGACTCCCCCCACCATATTATGACGATGCCCAAGTTTTGGGCTCGATCGGAAACCAGTAGGGGTTAGAAATTGGACAATTTAGGTTCCATGGCAGTTCGTTACTTATAGGAGTGGTTGGTGTATTCCATAGTTCTAGCGATTGGATTTCACTCAAAACTCCCCAAATGACTCCTCTCACCATATTATGATGATGCCCAAGTTTTGGGCTCGATCATAAATCCGTAGGTGTAAGAGATTGGACCATTCAAGTTCAAAGGCAGTTCCTTCCGAATTGGAGTGGTTGGTGTATTGCATTGTTCTAGCGATTGGATTTCACTCAAAACTCCCCAAATGAGTCCTCCCATCATCTTATGATGATGCCCAAGTTTTGGGCTCGATCGGAAATTAATAGGGGTAAGAAATTTGACAATTCACATTCAAAGGCATTTCGTTCCTTATAGGAGTGGTTGGTGTATTCCATAGTTCTAGCGATTGGATTTCAATCAAAACTCACCAAATGACTCCTCCCACCATATTATGATGATGCCCAAGTTTTGGGCTCGATCGGAAATCCGTAGGTGTAACAAATTGGACAATTCAAGTTCAAAGGCTGTTCGTTCCGAATAGGAGTGGTTGGTGTATTGCATAGTTCTAGCGATTGGAATTCACTCAAAACTCACCAAATGACACGTCCCACCACATTATGGTGGTGCCAAAGTTTTGGGCTCCATCGAAAATCAATAGGGGTATGAAATTGGACAATTCAGGTTCAAAGGCAGTTCGTTCCTTATAGGAGTGGTTGGTGTATTCCGTAGTTCTAGCGATTGGATTTCACTCAAAACTCACCAAATGACTCCTCCCACCACATTATGCCCATGCCCAAGTTTTGGGCTCGATCGGATATCAATAGCGGTAAGAAATTGGACAATTCTGGTTCGAAGGCAGTTTATTCGTAATTGGAGTGATTTGTGTATTCCGTAGCTCTAACGATTGGATTTCACTCAAAACTTGGACAATTCAGGTTCCAAAACAGTTCGTTCCTTATAGGAGTGGTTGGTGTATACCGTAGTTCTAGCGATTGTATTTCAGTCAAAACTCACCAAATGACTCCTCTCACCATATTATGATGATGCCCAAGTTTTTGGCTCGATCGGTAATCCGTAGGTGTAAGAGAATGGACAATTCAAGTTCAAAGGATGTTCGTTCCGAATTGGAGTGGTTGGTGTATTGCATAGTTCTAGCGATTGGATTTCACTCAAAACACACCAAATGACTCCTCCCACCATATTATGATGATGCCCAAGTTTTGGGCTCAATCGGAAGTCAATAGGGGTAAGAAATTGGACCATTCACGATCAAAGGCATTTCGTTCCTTATAGGAGTGCTTGGTGTATTCCTTAGTTCTAGCGATTGGATTTCACTCAAAACTCACCGAATGACTCCTCCCACCACATTATTATGATGCCCAAGTTTTGGGCTCGATCGGATATCCGTAGGTGTAACAAATTGGACAATCCAAGTTCAAAGGCAGTTCGTTCCAAATTGGAGTGGTTGGTGTATTGCATAGTTCAAGCAATTGGATTTCACTCAAAACTCACCAAATGCCTCCTCCCACTGTCTTATGATGATGCCCATGTTTAGGCTCGATCGGAAATCAATTGGGGTAAGAAATTGGACAATTCAGGTTCAAAGGCATTTTGTTCCATATAGGAGTGGTTGGTGTATTCCGTAGTTCTAGCGATTGGATTTCACTCAAAACTCACCAGATGACTCCCCCACCATATTATGGTGATGCCAAAGTTTTGGGCCTAATCGGAAATCAATAGGGTTAAGAAATTGCATAATTCAGGTGCAAAGGCAGTTCGTTCCTTATAGGAGTGGTTGGTGTATTCTGTAGTTGTAGCAATTGGATTTCACTCAAAACTCTCGAAACACTACTACAAAAAAGGCAAAAGAGGACGGGAATTCACCGTCGTGAATTTGGTTTTCAAACCGTCGTAAAATCGAGCGACGTCTTTTTGCAAAGTAAAACCACGACGCGAAATCACCGTCGTTGTTATGACAAACCACGTCATTAACAAAAAACAACCGACGTCTGTATACTGAAAAATGAACCAAAAAATTGTCCTGGAGAAGAATAGACGACCTATTTTATACAACATCCGTCGTGTAAAAGAATACAATACGTCTTTAAATAAATCAAATATGACGTTATTAAATCATACGACGTCCAGTATATTTATATAACCGTCGTGCAATAGTATTGCCACTTCGTTTTTTCCATTAATATTGACGTGGAAATAGCGGTTAGGGTAAATCACCGTCGTTGTTGTAACAAACACCATCATTTACAAAAAAGAACCGACGTCTGTACACTGAAAAATGAACCAAAAAATTGTCCTAGAGAAGAATAAACGACCTATTTAATACAACATCCGTCGTGTAAAAGAATACAATACGTCTTTAAATAAATAAAATATGACGTTATTAAACTGTACGACGTCCAATATATTTATATAACCGTCGTTCAATAGTATTGCCACTTCGTTTTTTTCCATTAATATTGACGTTATTAAATCATACGACGTCCAATATATTTATATAACCGTCGTGAAATAGAATTGTTACTTCAGTTTTTCCATTAATACTGACGTGGAAAGAGCGGTTAGGGTAAATCACCGTCGTTGTTGTAACAAACAACGTCGTTTACAAAAAAACCGACGTCTGTATACTAAAAAATGAACCAAAAAATTGTCATGGAAAAGAATAGACGACCTATTTTATACAAACATAGTCGTGTGTATATATATACTACGTCTTTAAATAAATAAATTCCGACGTTATTAATATATACTACGTCTCATATATTTACATAACCGACGTGGAAAATATGTTAGGCTCATGACTTACGACATTTTTATTTCTATAAACGACGTAGTATGTGATATACAACGTCGTGATCATGTAAAAGACAGCCGTGTTTCTCTATTTATACGTCGTCTTTAGTAAAATAATAGTCGTCTAATCCATCCAAGACGTCGTCTTTTGTAACGTTCAGGTTCGATATCTGTCCTTTTAGACGTCGGTATTATTGTACTGTAGTCGTGTTATTTGTAATTAGATGTCGGCTCTTTATCCTTCTCCGATGTGATATCGTTAATAACTGTTTCAGAATAACGTCGTCTTTTTTCACTTTTTGTTCGCTTTTAGACGTCGGTAAATTCAATGCCGTCGTTGAATGCTCCAAAACGTCGTTTTTTATTGACAATTTTATGACAACAGACGTCTGTTTTTCACAGTTTTATAAGGACCGTCGTTTTATAATACTGAACCAGTATTTTATGTACTGATTGTTTTGTGTCCAAAACCTGCATAATGAAAGTGAAGAAAACACATTACAATTTATTACAAAATTAATGTCATACAGTAGTGCTGTTTAGGGCATAAATAATTTCATAAATTACAAGAGCATCATTCAATCCATATATCTTCACACCCATCTCGAATATTTTGACTCCCAAACTCACCCACTAGTTCATCAAATGTGTCAACATTTGGCATCCCTCTAGTAAATGACTCACACTCAATTCTCACATCACCTAAGACATCATCACCAATAACATCATCATTATATTCTCTATTAGGCGCTGATAACACTACCGACCAACCATGATGCATCGGGTCGTCAACAAAAAATACTTGTTTGACTTGAGAAGCCAAAACAAATTGGTCATTCCTATGTCCAATTTTACTCAAATCTACAAGGGTAAATCCAAGTTCGTCGACTACAAGGCCGGAAGTACTATCTATCCAATCACACCTAAAGACTGGGATTGTAAACTTTTGGTAGTCAAGGTCCCCAATTTCTTGAATGACACCATAAAAACCCATATTTGAGAGAATTGGGTTTTTATCCTTGGCACTAGCAACTTGCATGGTATGTGCAAGTAAATAAACTCCACTATTTTGAACTGTCCGCACATCATCTTGTGCCTTGATGTTAAATTTAACACCTTTAATAAGATAGCTCCTATATAATGGCACTGCCATGTTTGGACCAGCTGCTAGCCACCTTAAATTTTCTGATACCCCATGATTGCCTCCCTCATCAAGTTCACTTTGAACCTGCAAATTAATCATATCTTAATTCAATCTAACATAGAAAGAAGAAAATTAAAAGTCCAATATGTTGTTGAATAACATATACCTTGAAGTGTAGCCATTGAATGAAAGTGCTATTGTGCTTATCTTGCAGCCACTTTGTTCTCTTTCTAAATTTTGGATAAGCGGCCTTGATGTGGATCATATGTTCCCTACATGACACGAAAAATTCAAGCATTACGGTCCCAAACATATAAGATAAACATAAGGAATAATTTAAAATGGAAACTTAAGGAATAAAACTCATACTCGATAAAAGGTAGAACTTCCTCCGTATTCTCCAAGACATATAGATGTGCTTGGTTCAACAGGTCCCGATCAACTAAGCTCACTGTGCAACCTAATAATGGCTTTGAAACTCCTATCTTCTGACTTGATGGCACTCCAATTGTACTAATATCAGATAAATGTTCGGTGCAAAATTCTACAGCTTCTTCAGCTATATAACGCTCCGCAATGCAACCTTCAGGATGAGTACGGTTCAGAACATACCCCTTTAGAACTTTCATATATCTTTCGAACAGATACATCCATCTAAAATATACTGGCCCACATAGACGAACTTCTCTGACAAGATGTACTACTAGATGAACCATGATATCGAAGAATGAAGGTGGAAAGTATTTTTCAAGCAAACACAAAGTAACTACTACATCTTCTTCCAACTTATCTAGCTTGGAAACATCAACCGTCTTTGCACATATAGCATTGAAGAAGAAGCACAAACGAGTTATTGCATACCTTGCAGGCTTCTCCAAAACAGAACGAATTGCCACAGGAAGCAATTGTTGCATTAAGGTATGACAATCATGTGATTTAAGGCCAAGAAGTCTTGAATCTTGTAAAGATACAAGATTTTTTATATTTGAATAATAACCTTCAGGGACCTTCATACCATAGAAAGAATTGCAAACCGCTCTCTTCTCTGCTCTTGACAAATTCCAAGGCCCTGGAGGCAAACGAGTACTTCTTTCTCCATACTCGGGTTGCAAATCAGTTTTGACCCCCATGTTCAATAAATCTAACCGAGCAGCAATCCCATCTTTATTTTTTCCAGGGATCTCCAGTAATGTACCAATTATACTATCACAAACATTCTTCTCAATGTGCATAACATCGAGGACATGCCTCACTGGAAGGTATTTCCAATACTCAAGATCAAAGAATTTTGACTTCTTCTTCCAACAAACTCTGTCACCATCATTTTCACCTCCACCTCCCCCTTTTTTTGATCCCCATATGTAATTAATATCTTCAACCATATACAGCACTTCTTCTCCCGTTAATGGCTCTAGAGGCGTGCCATATTCAGGTTTCCCATTAAAAGCTGCACGTTGCCTCCTATATGGATGATTGATTGGTAACCATTTTCTTTGCCCATTGTAACAAATTTTGTGGCCATTTTTCAACCTGTGACTAGGTGTATCATAGCCGCATATTGGACAAGCTTTATATCCTTTAACAACACAACCAGATAAGTTTCCATAGGTGGGAAAATCATTAATGGTCCACAGTAATGCAGCTCTGAGTGTAAAATATTCTCCTATGTGTGCATCATACACTCCTCTAATCCCATCCCACAAAGATTTTAAATCATCAATCAAAGGCTCCAAGTAGACGTCTATATCATTTCCGGGTTGTTTAGGACCGGAAATCAATAAAGTCAACATCATGAACTTTCGTTTCATGCACAGCCATGGTGGGAGATTATATGTAACTAAGATAACTGGCCAGCAACTATATCTGCTACTTAGAGAACTGTGGGGATTGAATCCATCAGATGAAAGAGCCAATCTCAAGTTTCTCGGCTCATTACCAAACTCGGGCCATTTATCATCAACAAGTTTCCAAGACAGGGAATCCGCCGGATGAGACATCTGACCGTCAATTGATTTTCTAGCAGCATGCCAAGTCAAATTCTTAGCTATCTCATGTGATTGAAACATCCTTTTAAACCTTGGAATTGGAGGAAAATACCACAACACCTTCGCTGCCACACCCTCTTTCAAGAATCCATCTTTGGTTTCCTTCCACCTTGAGATACCACAAGTAGGACAATTAGTTGAATCTTCATACTCCTTCCTATACAAGATGCAATCATTGGGGCATGCGTGGATTTTCTCATAACTCAGCCCCAATGCACACAAAGTCTTTTTTACCTCATACATAGAGGCCGGTATTGTATTTCCTTCTGGAAGCAACTCGCCCTAAAGTATCAATAATTCTGTAAAACATACATCACTCATCCCATGTTTTGCCTTCAAATTATACAACTTCACTAATGCCGATAACTTGGTGTACTTTCTACAACCAGGGTACAATGGTTGATCTCCATCCCCAATCACATTAGCAAACTCATAAGGATCGGATCCAAAATCACCAAAATCATTATCACCCATCTCTATTTCTTCAGACACAAAACTGTACCTACTATGGTCATCATCTTCTTCAACATTTCTACTAGCATTACTAGTTGCAATTGGTTCCCAAGGTTCTCCATGAAATGTCCAATTCTTATAGCTTTGGTCAACTCCATTAAAGTATAAGTGATCCCTTATAATTCCAACCCCAAACAATTTCAAATTCGCACATTTAACACATGGACAACGGATATGCATTGTAGTTAGAAGATTTTCTACAGAAAATTGCAAAAATGCTTCCACCCCTAACTCATATGCCTTCGATCTTCTATCCGAGTACATCCATGACTTATCCATCTTGGACACTATATCCTATTATCTATAATAAGGTGAAAAGACAAGCAATGACTATCACTATAGCAGATTATATAAGGTTTTAATAGCAAATAATAATAGTATACAGACGACGGTTTTTAAACAACCACAGACGTATTACACATATATAGACGACGGGTTTTAAAAAAACGTCGTCTAATGCTAGCAAGAAACAGATGCCAGAGAACTTGAATCACGACGGTAGTTAAAACAAGCGTCGTGGTATATTTTTATAGACGACGGTTTATTAAAAAACCGTCGTCGTATGCATAAAAAAGATTTCGAAATCCAAGTTTATTTTTAAGAACCCAGAATATATTCAGAACACAACATATACATTAATACTAAGCACGAAACCAACATATACTAAGCATGAAAACATTAAATCCATTCCCGATTCATAATAACAGAGAGTATTAAAAGATCCGACAACATTAAACCCTAAACCTGATTCATGAAAACATTAAACATTAAATCCATTAACCCATACCGTCGACAACATTAAAAAATCACAAAACCCTTTAACACAGAACTGAATATCATTCAATGAATTTACAAGCATGAGATTAGGGTTTGCACTTACAGGTAGGCAGAGCTCACAGCTTATGGCCAACTTGGATTCGACGGAGTTGTAAACTTGGCCAACTTGGATTCGACGGAGAGACCAACTTTGAATTAGAGTTGAAGTGAGAGAGCGGAGCGAAATGTTTTAGGACACAGACTATGGTCAACTTGTATAAGAGTTAGAGCGAAATCTGAAAATTTTAGGTCGAGCTGAAATTTTTAGAAAGCGCGCTTTTTAAAAAACATCAACGGAAACAAAAACACAATCGTCGTTAAAAGTTCAACCTAAAAATGACGCTTATTTTAAAAATGACGTCGTTGTAAATATACTTACGACGCAAAACCAAACTACCGTCGTTAAAATGTCTAAAGAAATATGCCCTAAACCCTAATAAATAAAACCTAAATTATATATATTGTTTTTAAAAATAATTTTTCAAAAGGGATTAGGGTTTTATGGCCTAAAATATCTCGTCCATAAAACCCTAAACCCTAATCCCTTTTCTAAATTTATATAAACCCTAAACCATTAAAGTATAAGTGAGTTGTGACTCATGAAAACATTTTACTTTTTGGTGGTAATTTTACATTTGTATAACTCAAAATTAATTTTTTAAAGCTTAAGGGGGAAGAAAATATTGCAATGACTTCATAGGAGTTGACGTTGCATTTTTTGGATTTATTTTAAATTTATTATGAATATTTCGAATTAAATAGAATAAAATATTATTAATAAAACCCACAAACCACGTCGTTGTTAATAAATTAACGACGTTTTAACTAATATAAACGACTTAATTTTAATAACAAACGTCGTTTACAGATCAAACCATGGCCATTTTTACAAATAAAACGACGTACAAACCATTTTCCACGACCTAAACTCTTAACCTATCGCCGTCTAATGTCAAGAAAACAACGTCGTCTATATAACAAATAGCGTCGTTTTAACAATAATTTACGTCGCTTTTTAGAAAAATATGACGTTTTTATGTGTGTACAACGTCATTTTAAAGAAACCACGGTTTAGAAATGCACACTTCGTAAATCATCGACGGAAAACAATAAAACCGTCGTTAAATATGACATCTATACCCTAAACCCTAAACCCTAAACCCTAAACCCTAAACCCTAAACCCTAAATTATATATATATATGTTTAAATAATTATAGAAAAGGATTTATGGTTTTAGGGCCTAATATATATTAACCATAAACCCTAAACCCCAAAAATAAACCTTTATCCCCCTAAACCCTAAACCCTAAACCATTAAAGTATAAGTGATGTTGTGACTCATGAAAACATTTTTCTTTTTGGTGGTAATTTTAAATTTGTATAACTCAAACTTAATTTTTTAAAGCTTAAGGGGGAAGAAAATATCGCAATGACTTCATAGGAGTTGATGTAACAACCCGATCCTTAAATAATATTTAATTAATAATTTAATGAAGGAAAGGACTAAATTACCCTCGGACTAATTTATTAGAATTTAAGTTGACGTTTTGACCAGGAAAGAATTTGGGAAAACTACTTGTACCGTTGCGTAGAGCGCGACGAAACGAGTTCGTAGACACGTGGTGGACTCAATTCCGTGTTATATTGAAGAAATTACGAGCAAAATACTGAAAATGGACAAAAGAGTAATTTCCGAAAAGTCAGATTTTAAAATCAGACCCTCCCTTTCTCTCTCCTCACTCTCTCTTCTTCCTCGCGACACCAAACCCTCCCCCCTGTTTTCTTCTTCCTCCAGCCGCACCTCCCTTCACCATAACCCACCACCATCCGACCACCGTAGGACGCCGGACCAGCCCAAAAAGGACCGGCGACATCTCAGCAGCTCAGCCCGACCCTTCCCCAGCCGCCTGCCGCCACGAATCGCCGGAGAAAACCAGAAAATCGCGGCAGTTTTGGCAGAATTTCGTCGGCTACGTTCGTCGTCATCCGGCCACCAAATCGGATGAATTAGGTATGGAAATTCGACTGATTTTCACGTTCTAGCTGATGGTTGGGTAGGTTTTAAGGAATTTTGAGGTTTGAAGGGTTAATTATTCAATTGAAATTCTGCCAGTTTGAGAGCTCGGGTTCAGTCAGTTTCGGCCACTTTTTGGCCATAGTCCAAGAACAAAAATGGTTCCAAATAGGGTGTATTACCTAGGATAGGAGTTTGGTATGGCGATGTGGAGATTTTCTGGTCACCAGAAATTGTTAGGCACACCCACGCGCTGCCGGCGCGTGGGCGGCGCGTGGGCCAGGTAGCAGGAGCCACTCTTGGTCCTAAAATAATCATCGTGTCCTCACGAGCGCGTAGGATTTCGCGGATCTCGATTCGGACAACGTTTGAACCCCGAACGGATCTCGCATAGTGTGCGATTTCCGGGTTCAATACGTTCAGACCGTTGGATCATAGCCAAATTGGAGTTTGTAGATCTAGGTATTTCAAGGATCGTGTAGGATTAAACAGATCATAAATCGGAGTCCCGGATGCTCCGGAAAGGCCAACCCTAGCGCTAGGTTTACGGAAAAGCGTTCGTCGGTCCGATCGTGCGATCGTGAGCAATCCGACCGTCCGATCGAGACCAAACTCTTGGGACATGTGTCCTAGGCTTATCGGAACCTCTAGGAACGATCGGATCGGAATTCTGAGGTCGTGGACCCCACGGGGTCCCGAGTTGACTTTTTGGGACTTTATTGCTTTTGAGTCCCGAGATACTTCTAAAGCGTGTCCACTGAGAGGAAAAGCTAATGTGGGCATAGGAAGGACTTTTAAAGTGATGCACGCACTATTAGGAGCTGGGGGTCAGGGTTTTTAATTTAATACTATATTACTGAGCAGAGTTTTTAATAAAATATTATGATGGTTATACAGGCACCCGGGCACCAGGTGACCCGCAGGAGGGACCTTCAAAGGGTCCAGCTAGCTCAGAGTATCTGTGAGTGGACTGTTTGTTTTATAAACGTTTTAAGCATTTTATTTTCATTATTTGATCTTGAATAAGTTTTACTGAATACGGCTTTCCTAGCATGACTTGATATATTTAAATATTTCTGTTTATTTATGTGCTGCCTAGTGGAACATTTAAAAAGGGATTTGGAAAGTCAGAACTGAGGCATTATCAGATTAAATAGCAGCAGGATTTAAGGAATAGTTTTATAAGTAGTTTTATAAACTTTAATCTTTCTCAGAATTATTTATATATACATACATTTATTTTAAGCCACCATAGGTACCCAAGGTTGCTTTCAGTATAGTAAATGTTGCCTCGGAAATTATGTTGCCTTTGGTATTATTGATGTCGACGGACATCTAGTTGCCTTCGGGTAGGTCAGCATGCTTGACACAGCCCCACGAGTCTCGGGGACGCTCGGACCGTGTGGTGCTAGGAGTGCAGCTCAGGTGGACCAAGTGTTCCCTGAGTCTAGCTAGGATTGTGGATCAGGCCGACCAAGTGTCCCCTGAATTCTGCTAGGGTTGCAGCTCGGGTTGACTTTGTGTTTCCCGAGGTCTGCTAGGAAGTGTCACTCCAGTGGCGCGAGGATGTGTCACTCCGATGGCACAAGGATGGAATTGACGGAATTATACATGGGTACAACTAGGTGGTGGATTAAGGTCGATTTCAATGCTTTCAAGTAATTAATGTTTAATTAAATATATGATTGATTCTCTATATATATTTATATACATTTGCATTGCTTTCAGTACGAGTTTATTTATAAAAGAAGTGATTTAGTTTTATAATTGATTTTACAGAGGGGTTAGTATGTTCTTATGCTATTTTTTCCAAACCTTATTTTTGGTCCACTCACCTTTTTAATGTTTTGCGCCCCCAGGCAGTAGTCGTGCATCAGTGCGCCACCACCGGGCCGAGTCCGCCTTCCGCCACATCCCCTGTTAACGTAGGGTCTTGTATAATTATTTTATACCTATAATCTTCTGTGTAGAGCTCTGATATTGCCCCAGTTTGCATCTCTAACTGTTGGAATGTAATTATTTTTGCATGCTGACAGTTGGTGTATATTTTATATGCATGCTTGACAGGTGTAATCTTGGGATTGGTTTAACTGCAGAGGAGACTTTGCTGAATTTTTTCAGCAAAAGTCAAACCCCAGTTTTAGTTGAAAGTTGACTAGAAGGGCAATTAGGTCATTTGTGCTCGGCACTTGCCAAGTGTCGGACACGGACAGGGTCCGGCTCGGATTCCAAAGTGGAATTTGGGTCGGGTCTTGTCAACTTGGTATCAGAGCATTAGGTTAACTTCCTGTAGACTCTGCACTTTATGTGCAACCCAGTTTAATGAGTTTCTGTTTCTTGTGACAGAATTATGGGCCCAAAACGTGGTGGCAGTAGGAAAGGGACTAGACAGTCGTCCCGATTTTGGGAACAGGATCCCCAGGCAGATCCAGAAGAATTCCCTATTCCGCCTCCGGAACTTGAACCGGTAGAGCAGTTAATTGTTGGAGGCCCAGCAGGGGCTTTACCAGTGGTGCCCACATCGTCAGGAGATACCAGTTTTTCGCAGACTTTGGAGTTGTTGACTCAAGCTCTATCCAGAACTAGGCAAGCCAGAGATCCTTCTTCGAGCTACGTAGATCAGGCTACGAGGATTGGGGCCATCGATTTTGATGGTGAGGGTGACCCAACTGTAGCCGAGGAGTGGATAGAGAGGTTGGAGTGGATTTTGGAGGTGATGGCCGTCCCACAGGATTACAGAGTGTCCCTAGCCACTTTCTTTTTGGCCAGGAATGCTAGACATTGGTGGGAGACGGTTAGGAGGCGATATCCAGATCCGTCAGATATTACATGGCCAATTTTCAGATCAGAGTTTAATACGCAGTTCTATCCACTCGCATATCAGAATATGAAGTTGGAAGAGTTTTTGCAGTTGAAACAGAGAGGGATGACAGTAATGGAGTATGAAAAGAAGTTCCATGAATTATCCAAGTATTGTGTTCCACTGGTAGCAGATGAAAGAAAGAAGTGTCAATTGTTCACCAGAGGCTTGAGGGCTTCCGTCAGAGATATTTTGATTAATCAGCGGCTGAATAAGTTTGCAGATTTGGTTATGACAGCCTCACTAATTGAGAGTAGCCAGATGATGGTTCAAGTGCGGGGTAATTCCCGCAGGCGACAGTTTGAGGAGGGTGGTCCCAGTCAGGGGTCATCAAAAAGGGGCAGTTTCAGTTCGGGATCATCTAGTGGCCGCAGTTATGGAGGTTTTCGACAGAGAGTAGGTTCCAGCGGAGGGTCTAACCCGAGTGATAGTTTTGGGAACCGCTCTGGAGGTGGTACAGCTAGAAGTGCTGGGAGACAGTTGCCGCCAGGTTCTAGCAGAAGGAGTCGTTATCTGTGCGCAGAGTGTGGCAGGTACCATTCCGGGCCTTGCCAACAAGGCGCTACAGGATGCTACCATTGTGGACAGGTCGGACATTTCCGGAGGGAGTGCCCGATGCGTTCTCAAGGCGGAGAGATGATAGTTACATCGACACAGGGGACACCACAATTGTTAGGGGCCTCGTCTAGCGGAGGGGCCCAAACCGGTGTACCCAACAGAGGCAGTAGACAGCAGAGGGAACGAGGTGGACGTTCCAGGGCTATGGGTAGAGGGTACAGTATGTCACAACAGGAGGTGCAAGCATCACTTGACGCAATTATAGGTATGTTACAAGTTCGTGGAATTCATGCTAGAGTTTTAATTGATCTTGGGGCTACGCATTTATTTGCCACACTTATTTTTGCCCACAATGCTTATGTGAGACACTCAGCTCTACAAAATGAGCTGGCAGACTTCATATCTACAAGATAGACCTCTTTGGTTGGTACGGTGTATAGAGATAGTTTGGTGCTAGTTGGAGACGTATTTTTGGAGGCGGATCTGTTTCCCATAGATATGATTGTTTTGGATGTGATTTTGGGCATGGATTGGTTAGCTAAACACCATGCCTCAGTAGATTGTTTGGGAAGGAGGTCGTGTTCCGTAGTCTTGGACGACCTGAGGCGACATTTTAAAGTGAGTTCAGAGCACTTCCATCTTGCCTCATTTTAGCTATGACGGCAAGACAGTTGCTCAGGAAAGGATGTTTAGGATACTTGGCGCATATTGGACACCCAGGATAGTGGATTGAGGTTTGAGGTTACTCCAGTGGTACAGGAAATTTCAAATGTGCTTCCAAAGGATCTTCAAAGTTAACCACCTCACCGAGGGATGGAGTTCAATTTTGAGCTCGTGTCGGGTGTGAAAAACCAATTCTCAGGCGCTGTACTGATTGGCACTAGCAGAGTTAAGGGAGTTATAGACTCAGTTACAGGAGCTAGTGGATAGGGGTTTCATCCAACCCAGTTTCTCTCCATGGGGCGCTCCAGTATTAGTGTAAAGAAGAAGGATGGCACCTGGAGAGTGTGTATCGATTACGGGCAGCTAAATATGGTCGCAGTACGTTATCAGTATCCGTTGCCACGGATTGATGACCTGTTAGATCAACTAAAGGGTATGAAGGTATTTTCTAAGATCGGTTTAAGGCCTGGCTACCATCAGCTGTGGGTTAGAGAAGAAGGTGACTGGTGTTGATTAAAGATTATGATTGTACTATTGAGCATCACCCAGGAAGAGCAAATGTAGTAGCTGATGCTTTTAGGAGGAAGTTCTCGGGATCGGTAGCTCCTGTTCCAGGGAGGTTTTGCCACTGTTGGTGGAGATGAGGACATTAAGAATTGGGCTAGTTATGGATGGTCAGGGAGCACTGTTAGATACTCTCAATGTGAAACCAGTGCTAGTGGAGCAATTAAGTAAAGCCCAGTCTCAAGATCCATTAGTTTGTACATTGAGATTAGAGGTTGAGAATGGCACCAGGACATATTACTCAATGAGGAATGGTGGGACTTTGATGGTAGGAACAAGATTGTATGTTCCTTAGGATGAGACATTAAAAAGGAGAATTCTAGAGGAGGCCCACTATTCAAGTTTTACCATGCACTCAAGTGGCACCAAGATGTATGTCAGTGAGTGCCTAGTTGGTCAGCAAGTCATGGCAGAGTGGCAGAAACCATTTGGATTACTGCAGCCACTTCCGATTCCTGATTGGAAGTGGGAGTACATTACTATGGAGTTGTGTTCAAGCTTCATCGGACATAGAGTAAACATGTTGGAGTATGGGAAACTGTGGATGGACTCACTAAGTCAGCTCACTTTTTGCCGGTGAGAACGAATTATACTTGGAATAAATTAGCCAAGATTTTTACTGATGAGATAGTGAGTTTTCACGGAGCATCAGTATCCATTATTTCCGATAGAGGTCCTCAGTTCGCGTTCCGTGTTTGGACAAGTCGCTTGAGGCATTTGGGACCCAGCCGCGGTTCAGTACTGCATTTCATCCTCAGATGGACAGTCAGTCTGAGAGAACGATTCAAACCTTAGAAGATATGTAGAGAGTTTGTGCATTGCAGTTTTGAGGAGACTGGAATGAGAAAATTGCCACTCATGGGGTTTGCTCATAATAACAGCTTTCAAGCGAGTATAGGGATGTCTCCATTTGATGCATTGTATGGAAAACGGTGTAGAACGCCCTTGTATTGGGATGAGGTAGGAGAGCACCGGTTTGAGGTGTCTGAGGACGTGGACAGAACCAAGAAACAGGTGGAATTAATCAGAGAAAGGCTCAAGGCAGCCCAGGATCGACAAAAGAGATATGCAGATAACAGGAGGAAAGATTTGCAGTTTGAGTTTGGTGATTGGGTATTTCCGAAATTATCGCCTTGGAAAGGCGTAGTGAGATTTGGGAAGCCAGGAAAATTAAGCCTTGCTATTTTGGGTCATAGGAGGTTATAGAACATGGGGGCCCAATAGCTTACAGATTGGACTTGCCAGCAGATCTCTCCCGTTTACATGATGTATTCCGTGTGTCCATGCTCCAGAAGTATATTTCAGACCTATCCCACGTCTTGGAAGAGTAATCCTTAGAGTTGAAGGATGATCTAAGCTGTGTGGGGCAGTTGGCTCAGATCCTGGATTGGAAGATGCAAGTGCTTTGATCCAGAGATTCCACTAGTGAAGGTAGTGTGGAGGAGTTATGATGTGGAAGAGGCCACTTAGGGACCCGAAGAGCAGTTACGGGTCCAGTATCTCTACCTCATGAGTCACAGATATGTAATTTCGAGGAAGAAATTTTCATAAGGGGGATAGATTGTAACAACCCGATCCTTAAATAATATTTAATTAATAATTTAATGAAGGAAAGGACTAAATTACCCTCGGACTAATTTATTAGAATTTAAGTTGACGTTTTGACCAGGAAAGAATTAGGGAAAACTACTTGTACCGTTGCGTAGAGCGCGACGAAACGAGTTCGTAGACACGTGGTGGACTCAATTCCGTGTTATATTGAAGAAATTACGAGCAAAATACTGAAAAAGGACAAAAGAGTAATTTCCGAAAAGTCAGATTTTAAAATCAGACCCTCCCTTTCTCTCTCCTCACTCTCTCTTCTTCCTCACGACACCAAACCCTCCCCCCTGTTTTCTTCTTCCTCCAGCCGCACCTCCCTTCACCATAACCCACCACCATCCGACCACCGTAGGACGCCGGACCAGCCCAAAAAGGACCGGCGACATCTCAGCAGCTCAGCCCGACCCTTCCCCAGCCGCCTGCCGCCACGAATCGCCGGAGAAAACCAGAAAATCGCGGCAGTTTTGGCAGAATTTCGTCGGCTACGTTCGTCGTCATCCGGCCACCAAATCGGATGAATTAGGTATGGAAATTCGACTGATTTTCACGTTCTAGCTGATGGTTGGGTAGGTTTTAAGGAATTTTGAGGTTTGAAGGGTTAATTATTCAATTGAAATTCTGCCAGTTTGAGAGCTCGGGTTCAGTCAGTTTCGGCCACTTTTTGGCCATAGTCCAAGAACAAAAATGGTTCCAAATAGGGTGTATTACCTAGGATAGGAGTTTGGTACGGCGATGTGGAGATTTTCTGGTCACCAGAAATTGTTAGGCACACCCACGCGCTGCCGGCGCGTGGGCGGCGCGTGGGCCAGGTAGCAGGAGCCACTCTTGGTCCTAAAATAATCATCGTGTCCTCACGAGCGCGTAGGATTTCGCGGATCTCGATTCGGACAACGTTTGAACCCCGAACGGATCTCGCATAGTGTGCGATTTCCGGGTTCAATACGTTCAGACCGTTGGATCATAGCCAAATTGGAGTTTGTAGATCTAGGTATTTCAAGGATCGTGTAGGATTAAACAGATCATAAATCGGAGTCCCGGATGCTCCGGAAAGGCCAACCCTAGCGCTAGGTTTACGGAAAAGCGTTCGTCGGTCCGATCGTGCGATCGTGAGCAATCCGACCGTCCGATCGAGACCAAACTCTTGGGACATGTGTCCTAGGCTTATCGGAACCTCTAGGAACGATCGGATCGGAATTCTGAGGTCGTGGACCCCACGGGGTCCCGAGTTGACTTTTTGGGACTTTATTGCTTTTGAGTCCCGAGATACTTCTAAAGCGTGTCCACTGAGAGGAAAAGCTAATGTGGGCATAGGAAGGACTTTTAAAGTGATGCACGCACTATTAGGAGCTGGGGGTCAGGGTTTTTAATTTAATACTATATTACTGAGCAGAGTTTTTAATAAAATATTATGATGGTTATACAGGCACCCGGGCACCAGGTGACCCGCAGGAGGGACCTTCAAAGGGTCCAGCTAGCTCAGAGTATCTGTGAGTGGACTGTTTGTTTTATAAACGTTTTAAGCATTTTATTTTCATTATTTGATCTTGAATAAGTTTTACTGAATACGGCTTTCCTAGCATGACTTGATATATTTAAATATTTCTGTTTATTTATGTGCTGCCTAGTGGAACATTTAAAAAGGGATTTGGAAAGTCAGAACTGAGGCATTATCAGATTAAATAGCAGCAGGATTTAAGGAATAGTTTTATAAGTAGTTTTATAAACTTTAATCTTTCTCAGAATTATTTATATATACATACATTTATTTTAAGCCACCATAGGTACCCAAGGTTGCTTTCAGTATAGTAAATGTTGCCTCGGAAATTATGTTGCCTTTGGTATTATTGATGTCGACGGACATCTAGTTGCCTTCGGGTAGGTCAGCATGCTTGACACAGCCCCACGAGTCTCGGGGACGCTCGGACCGTGTGGTGCTAGGAGTGCAGCTCAGGTGGACCAAGTGTTCCCTGAGTCTAGCTAGGATTGTGGATCAGGCCGACCAAGTGTCCCCTGAATTCTGCTAGGGTTGCAGCTCGGGTTGACTTTGTGTTTCCCGAGGTCTGCTAGGAAGTGTCACTCCAGTGGCGCGAGGATGTGTCACTCCGATGGCACAAGGATGGAATTGACGGAATTATACATGGGTACAACTAGGTGGTGGATTAAGGTCGATTTCAATGCTTTCAAGTAATTAATGTTTAATTAAATATATGATTGATTCTCTATATATATTTATATACATTTGCATTGCTTTCAGTACGAGTTTATTTATAAAAGAAGTGATTTAGTTTTATAATTGATTTTACAGAGGGGTTAGTATGTTCTTATGCTATTTTTTCCAAACCTTATTTTTGGTCCACTCACCTTTTTAATGTTTTGCGCCCCCAGGCAGTAGTCGTGCATCAGTGCGCCACCACCGGGCCGAGTCCGCCTTCCGCCACATCCCCTGTTAACGTAGGGTCTTGTATAATTATTTTATACCTATAATCTTTTGTGTAGAGCTCTGATATTGCCCCAGTTTGCATCTCTAACTGTTGGAATGTAATTATTTTTGCATGCTGACAGTTGGTGTATATTTTATATGCATGCTTGACAGGTGTAATCTTGGGATTGGTTTAACTGCAGAGGAGACTTTGCTGAATTTTTTCAGCAAAAGTCAAACCCCAGTTTTAGTTGAAAGTTGACTAGAAGGGCAATTAGGTCATTTGTGCTCGGCACTTGCCAAGTGTCGGACACGGACAGGGTCCGGCTCGGATTCCAAAGTGGAATTTGGGTCGGGTCTTGTCAGTTGACGTTGCATTTTTTGGATTTATTTTAAATTTATTATGAATATTTGAATTAAATGGAATAAAATATTATTAATACAACCCACAAACCACGTCGTCGTTAATAAATTAACGACGTTTTAAATATTTATAAACGAAACGTCGTTTAAATTTTAAACCATGGCCATTTTTACACATAAAACGACATACAAACCATTTTTCACGACCAAAACTCTTAACTTCTCGCCATCTAATATCAAGAAAACAACGTCGTCTATAGAACCAAGAGCGTCGTTTGAAATACCTTTTACGTCGCTTTTTAAAAACTGTGACGTTGTTATGTGTCTACAACGTCTCTTTGAAGAAACTACGGTTTTTCACAACATGAAAACCTCAACAAATTTGGTTTAGCATGATCTTGGGTTTTTCACAACATGAAAACCTCAACAAATTTACAGGGACGTTGACGTCAACAAAAACTTGTCTAATTCTAACAAATTTTGTACAAAAACTTGCAAATAGTTTTATATGCAGAGCATCATACAAACAAAATCCTGTTTTTTGTTTGGAGACTAACCCTGGATTGTAAGGCATCAGGAAAATCTGTTCACCATCTGTTTTTTGAAGTCGATTGGCTACGAGACGTGATCTGTCAGTTAATAAACCAGCGTCGGCACTAACTGCAGCAGGGTCGATAAAGCCAACCATATTCACCATATTTGCAGCTTTCAGATGATCAAATAGGCACCTAAATATATATGAATTGAAACCATGAGTGTTTTTTTTTTTAAACATAAAGGAGAGTGTCAAATGAATATTTGATAAGGACAAACCTCATATATACTGCAACAACAGTAGCCCCAATTTCTTCCATGCCAGCAAATTGGGTAATATCTTCATGCAAGACGAAGGTGTTACGTTCTATGCCAAACACCTCCTTCTCAATTGTAAAGCTCATAGCCTTCTCCTGAGGCTTTAGTGTCGATTCAACATAACTACAAAGGGATTGTAAAGAAGATGGCAACTCCAGCTTTGAATAATCTGGTACTTCAACATCCTGTTTGAAGAAATAAAGCAACATAAAGTGATGTGGTAAATAATTAAATACGACGGTTTAAATAACAAACCGTCGTCTGAAGTTAAGTTAAACGATGAGAAAAAAAATACCGTCGTAATGAATACTTTATTACGTCGTTTAAATAAAACCGACGTCTAATTCAAATGCAAAATTCATAATTAATATGAATTTACCTTTTCAATTTGCTTTTCTCCAACACTGGATTGCTGTTATAATAAATAAAGAGATATATATATATAAGAAAGATTGTACAACAATTTAAACATTCAACTAAATAAAAAATGGCGTGGAAATTTAAAACAAACGACGGTTGAAAGAAAATATAGACGTCTGCAAATTGAAAAATAAATGAAAAAGGCAAAGTTTAGAGAATTTACCTTTTCATCTTTCTTTTCTTCAATCTTTTCACCATCCCCAGATTTCTGTTATAACAAATAAAGAAATATATATAAGACATAGTACAAAAAGGGCAAAAAAAAAAGTAAAAAAAGTAAATTAAACCGTCGTGGTAATAATAACAAACGACGGTATTTAAGAATTACTAACGTGTATATTTAATCAAACGACGGTAAATAATAAATGTCGTGGTATTTCATATACTACGACGGTATGTAAGCTTGTAAAACAATTTAAACATTCAATTAAATAATTGCAGACGTGTAACATTCATTAAACGACGTTAAATAATAAACGTCATGGTAATTCCTTTATTGAAAAAAAAATGAAAAATGCAAAGTTATGAGAATTTACCTGTTCAACTATCTCAAGTATCTTTCCTTCTACTCTCTTTTCTACTTCCCTGGATTTCTATTTTAAGAAATAAAGAAATATATAAATGACCTTGTAGAAAAATGAAAACAAATAAATAAACCGTCGTGGTAAACATTAACAGAAGACGGTATGAAATAATTACAGACATCTGAATAACATCAAACGACGGTTTAATAAAAAGCGTCGTGGTATAACTTTAACACGGTGGTAAATATAAATAGAGAAACAGAGAATTCAAAGTTCAAAGACGTTACCATTTCCTCCTGCTTTTCCCCATTCTTGGCAGTATCCTCCTCAAATTGTAGGGCTCTAACATCAAGTGCCCCAGAGCAGCTTGCTTTGTCCGACATTGGATTTTTGGGACTTTGCCCTTGGATTTGGGACAATGTATTCAGTTTCAGCACGCTTGGATCAAAATTGGGGATGAGAATTGAAAGCTGACTCAGCAAATTTTCCCTCTCAGCTTCTACCAATTGCTTGGTCCTAGCCTCCATTTTCAAAGTCTCTTCTTGAAGGACAAGTCTTACACTTTCCTTCAATTGATCAGCAAACCTTACCTTCTGTTGTCTAGGTAAATTGAAGTATTGCTTAGGGGAAACCCCAGCCCCTACCCCTCTAACTCTTCCTGGATGCTCGGGACCCAAAGCCATTGTCAAAACATCATTGGTTCCTGACAGAGAAAGAGTGCCTTCAGAGACTTGCTTTTGCAAATCATCCTAACAAAAAGACATAATAAAAAGTCAGAATAAGGAAACAAACGACGGTTATTTATAAAAAAAATCGACGTAATATAATATTTCACACAACTGAATAACATAACAATCGACGTAATATAATATTTCAGACGACGCTAACTAAATACCGACGTTATTAATTTATTAATACGACGTCAATAATAAACCATCGACGTCTTATGATATAATTACAAAAAACAGAGCATGGATTCCAGATTCAGACCTTTAACGAAGCATTTTAAAATATTTCGACGTAGTAAAACTTTTCACACGACGTAAAAATATAACAGCAGACGTAATAAAATTTTTAAAACAGAGTGAGTAGGCTTACAATTAATTTTGCTTTCTCTGCAATCTTTGGATCCGGGATGTTACTATGTTTGTCTTCTCTTGCTTTTTCCCATAAGGTAGATTAATCAATATCTACCCCAGGCATGATTTCCTTCAAGTCCTCCTTAAAACCAACATATCCTTTTTGAGACAATCGATGATTGTACTCGAGTTTCTCCCTCCTCTGTGATTGTTCTTCATGCACAGCCTCAAATTTTTCAGATAACCTTGAAGCTACAAAGGCATCCCATTGAGCTTTCTCTATGAATTTGTATGTTTCAGGGGGCTGCCTTAATCTATCCTGCTCCTTGATGAATGGAAGGATATGAAACCTCATTAGTGTAGACTTGAAATCCTTCCATTTCTTGGCGGCAGAAGATAGCACCATTTGCTTGCCCCCTTTACCAACCACAAAAGCCATGTCAACGGCTTCCCAAATCTGCTCTTTTATATCCTTGGATATTTGAACCCATTTCTTGTCCACAAGTGGGACTCTGGAGCGTGCCAACACACCAATGCAGGACTGCATCTCATTATGTGCACGGGCATATGGTTTCCCTTCTTCATTGTACTCAACAACAGGCTTGATTTTCTGAATTTTTCTCTGCACAACACGGGGCATTGTGCTCATACCCCGACCTGACTTTGGCTCCTCAGAAATAGTTGCCGTGCTGCCTGGTTCTGTCTCAGAAGATGAAACAAACTTCATCTTCTTCGAGGACTTGGTTTGAGGATTTACAAACAAATTAAACCTGCAAGTGAAAATATATCAGTGAAATTAAGAAAAACCACGACGATTATTTATAAACTACGACGTATTATAATATTTCAAACGACGTAAGAACAAAACAACCGACGTAATAATAAATTTACACGACGGTAATTAATCACCGACGTGATAAAATATTACGATGACGTCAATAATAAACAACCGACGTCTTATGATATAATAAAAAACAGAGTATTAAATATTACAACGACGTTAATAATAAAAATCGCCGTGGTATTGAAAATAAAACGACGTAAATATTAATATACCGTCGTCTATACCACAAAAACAAATTAGGAACAACGTAAAATATTTTCAGCAGAAAAATAATTAAAAAGATTTTCGAAACAAAAACCATTGTTCAGAGAAATCAAACATGCGATGAATATATCCTTAAAAATCAAAAACAAAAAAAGGATATCATTTTAAAAAACAACGAAGAACACTTTCACACGACGCTAGGGTGACTGACGAACCGTCGTGGTCTATAAATCTAACCACGTAAATAACAAGCCACCGTCGTCTTATTTAGTTGAAGTAAAAGAACCAGAGTAGTGTTCAAACTTGGAAACTTTTCATCTTTGTCTGCAAATTTTATCAAACTTAGAAAGAAAAAATGTAAAAAGATTTAAAAAAACGAAAATGATATGCGCATGCAAAACAGGAACAAAAATCCTTCCAGAAATGCTTACCCTTTGCTTGCGACGAAAGCTTTCTTCTGGAGTTTGGTGTTTCAGTTCAGAGATGAAGACGAAGAGGAGATAAGCTTGAAAGTTTGAAACAGTTCTTGGAGAATGAAAAATGAGAGAAGCTTGAAAGTTTTTCTCGGGTTTGGAAACAGTGCAAGTATGGGTCAGGAACGCGAAAAGTTTAAAATAATAAAAAACCGTTTCATAAAAACAACGCTATTAATAGTATGCGCCCTAGTATGATACATTATACGGCACTATTGTTAACACTGCCCTATAATATTACTTTACACGACGGTATGTTTTAATGAAACGACGTTTTTAAATCGAATTACACGACGCATGTTTCTTCAAAAAAGATGAATCGTCATTTTCCAATTTACCCAACGACCTTATATTCAATAATACCGACGTGAAACATTAATACCATGTCGTTTTAATTACTCATACCGACGTGTAAGTTTTTTAATTACACAATAAATTAATTTTCCAAAAAATTACAACGTCGTTTTTATATTAAATAATTTATACGACCTTATTTTAAATTTAAACAACGTGTATGTTATATATAAACGTCAATAATGTCAAAAAACCGACGTGGTATAAAAGATTTGTTTATAAATAATGGGTTTTCTGTCTTTCTGTCGTCTTCATTTTTCAATTAAGGTTTCAACTTTTTCTCACCTCTCTGTCTCACCTCGCTTTCATTTTTCAGTTTGGATGTTGATGTGTGTGTATCTGAAAGACACAAACACGCACACATCATCTAAAAAATTGTCTTTCTGCACAGAAGGAGAACAAGGTCTGCATCAGGGCCAAGCATGGGTTTGCTACATCCTCCTGTGTAGCAAGGGTGGAACCAGCCTTAGAACCTGCATGGGTTTGCAGCCGCACTTGCCCGTTTGAAGGCATACGAGGGCACAACCCACAACAAGTTCTAAGTCTGGTTCCACCCTTGCTACACAGGAGTTGTGAAGAAACAGTTGATTTTGATGAAAATGGGAATCGAGGAGTGAGCTTTTCATACTTTGTTGATTTTGATTTTCTGAAATTATTAGATATTCATCTGTGGCTGTGCAGGAGCTTAAGAACAAGAGGAAGGAGAGGGCCCAGCTTGCATATGAGAGGAAGAAACAGTTGAACAAGCTGAGGGTGAAGGCAGAAAAGAAACCACGATGTATTTGCCAACCTTGCAGAGTCCCTCAAACTTCTCCTTCAACTCTTCCTTCTTCTTTGCCTCGTCTTCACTCTCATCAAGCTTGAGACCTTCCTTGGCGGCTGAGACAAGCTTCTTGCCCTCACACTCCTTGTGAGAGTAATTGGCACATCATCCACTTCTAAAACATTGCCTTTGTTCATTCTGGTTCGACTATGATGAGGAACAAAGTTCATTCTGGTAATGATAGAAGAATAATGGCATAAAATTTGTACGTCGTTAATTTAACAAACCGTCGTGGTTAGTACAATTATGAGACAGTAGAGTTATGGATACCGTCGTAGTATAGTATAATTAAAAAGTCGATAAATTTATATTTACAGTCGTGGTAACTTAATTTAAATCGTCGATTTTTTTTGTAATTAACCGTCGTAGATTCCTTTGAATTTATGCGTCACTGAATAAGAAAATTGGGTCGTGTTTATTAATCAATTAACACGGCGTCTTATTTTTATATCGTCGTCTTTACTTTCTACGGCGGTGATTTCATAGATGCAGTCGTTGTTTTTAGGTTCAGATTTTAACTATGAAAATACCTTTGTAATAAGACGACGCTTTTTTAATTTGGTGCGTCGTGGTTTCAAAATATCTATACGTGTGCCCCTTTTTTAGGTGTTTAAAGTATGTATCTACGAGGGGTTTCTATTACCGTCGTCTTTTAAAAAACAACGACGGTTTTTTGATCTACCGTCGTTGTTTACTGGTCGTCTTTTGCCCTTTTTGTAGTAGTGAAATGACTCCTCTCACCATATTCTGATGAAGCCCAAGTTTTGGGCTCAATCGGAAATCCGTAGGTGTAAGAGATTGGACAATTCAAGTTGAAAGGCAGTTCGTTCCTTATAGGAGTGGTTGGTGTATTCCGTAGTTCTAGCAATTGGATTTCACTCAAAACTCACCAAATGACTCCTCCCACCATATTATGATGATGCCCAAGTTTTGGGCTCGATCGGAAATCCATAGGGGTAAGAAGTTGGACAATTCAAGTTCAAAGGTAGTTCGTTCCTTATAGGAGTGGTTGGTGCATTCCGTAGTTCTAGCGATTGGATTTCACTGAAAACTCACCAAATGACTCTTCCCACCATATTATGATGATGCCCAAGTTTTGGGCTCGATCAGAAATCAATAAGGGTAAGAAATTGGACAAATCAGGTTCGAAGGCAGTTCATTCCTTATAGGAGTGGTTGGTGTATTCCGTAGTTCTAGCCAATGGATTTCACTCGAAACTCACCAAATGACTCCTCCCACCATATTATGGTGATGCCCAAGTTTTAGGCTCGAATGAAAATCCGTAGGTGTAAGAGAATGGACAATTCAAGTTCAAAGGCAGTTCGTTCCTTATAGGAGTGGTTGGTGTATTCCGTAGTTCTAGCCGTTGGATTTCACTCAAAACTCACCAAATGACTACTCCCACCATATTATGATGATGCCCAAGCATGGGGCTCGATCGGAAATCCATAGGTGTAAGAGAATGCACAATTCAAGTTCAAAGGCAGTTCGTTCCGAATTGGAGTGGTTGGTGTATTGCATAGTTCTAGTGATTGGATTTCACTCAAAACTCACCAAATGACTCCTCCCACCATCTTATGATGGTGCCCAAGTTTCGGGCTCGATCGGAAATCCGTAGGTGTAAGAGATTGGACAATTTAAGTTGAAAGGCAGTTCGTTCCTTATAGGAGTGGTTTGCGTATTCCGTAGTTCTAGCGATTGGATTTCACTCAAAACTCACCAAATGACTCCTCCCACCATAGTATGATGATGCCCAAGTTTTGGGCTCGAACGGAAATCAATAGGGGTTAGAAATTGGACAATTTAGGTTCCACGGCAGTTCGTTCCTTATAGGAATGGTTGGTGTATTCCGTAGTTCTAGCGATTGGATTTCACTCAAAACTCACCAAATGACTCCTCCCACCATATTATGATGATGCCCAAGTTTTGGGCTCGATCGGAAATCCATAGGGGTAAGAAATCGTACAATTCAGGTTCAAAGGCAGTTCGTTCCTTATAGGAGTGGTTGGTGCATTCCATAGTTCTACCGATTGGATTTCACTGAAAACTCACCAAAAGACTCTTCCGACCACATTATGATGATGCCCAAGTTTTGGGCTCGATCGGAAATCCGTAGGTGTAAGAAATTAGACAATTCAAGTTCAAAGGCTGTTCGTTCCGAATTGCAGTGGTTGGTGTATTGCATAGTTCTAGCGAATGGATTTCACTCAAAACTCACCAAATGACTGCCCCCACACTACTACAAAAAGGGCAAAAGACAACCAGAAAAAGACGACAGTAGAACAAAAAACCATCGTTGTTTTTAAAAAGACGACGGTAACAAAAAACTGTCGTGGATAAGTGACTTAAACAACTAAAAAATGGAGATACTGTTGAGAATTTTTTTATAACGATGCACATAAATAAAAAAGCGTCGTCTTATTAAAAAGCTTTTCTTCAGAGTTAAAATCTGACCAAAAAACAACGACAGCAGGTATGACAAGCGTCGTCTTTTAAAAATCAAGTGTCCTTTTTTTGGTAAAGACATAGTTGTTTTGAAAGAACTGTTGTCTATTATATGTAAAGATGATGGTTTTTTTATAAAAAGGGTCGTCTGTTATTAACTAAAGACGACGGTTTTTTTTATAAAAAGGGTCGTCTTTACTTCATAATAGACGACCATTTTCATATAAAAAAGGTCGTCTACTAAATGTAAAGACGACAGTTTTTTTATAAAAAGGGTCGTCTATTATGAAGTAAAGACGACCCTTTTTATATGAAAATGGTCGTCTATTATGAAGTAAAGACGACCCTTTTCATATAAAAGGGTCGTCTATTATATGTAAAGACGATGGTTTTTTTTTATAAAAAGGGTCGTCTATTATTAAGTAAAGACGATCCTTTTTATATGAAAAGGGTCGTCTATTATGAAGTAAAGATGACGGTTTTTTTAAAAAAGGGTTGTCTATTATGATGTAAAGATGACCCTTTTCATATAAAAGGGTCGTCTATTATATGTAAAGATGACGGTTTGTTTTTAAAAAGGGTCGTCTATTGTGAAGTAAAGATGACGTTTTTTTAAAAACAAGATTTAATGGTTATTTCAACTCTGATTTTGATGATTTTTTACAGCTACACTCCTTGACCCTATATGAATACAATGACTGCATTCGATTGTCAATTTAAAATATTTACACTAGTGGATACCACAAAATCTTATGTTATATTTAATGAAAGTATAAATAAACTCTTAATTGTTAGTGAATATATTATTTTGATGGCATACGCATTTTACGAAACTAGTTTCAACGATCCAACCGTCAAACTTGTTTGTTTACACATCGTGATCATATACGCCAAAAATCGGAAAAAAAAATAAATTAGAGATCAAGTAACGGGACAAAACATTTCGACGGTTATAAACGAAAAATCAAGATTTAACGGTTATTTTAACTCCGATTTTGATGATTTTTTACAGCTACACTCCTTGACCCTATATGAATACAATGACTACATTCGATCGTCAATTTAAAATATTTACACTAGTGGATACCACAAAATCTTATGTTATATTTAATGAAAGTATAAATAAACTCTTAATTGTTAGTGAATATATTGTTTTGATGGCATACGCATTCTATGAAACTAGTTTCAAAGATCCAACCGTCAAATTTGTTTGCTTACACTTCGAGATCATATACGCCAAAAATCAGAAAAAATAAACATTCAGAGATTAAGTAATAGGACAAAACTTTTCGACGGTTATAAACGAAAAATCAAGATTTAACGGTTATTTCAACTCTGATTTTGATGATTTTTTACAGCTACACTCCTTGACCCTATATGAATACAATGACTGCATTCGATTGTCAATTTAAAATATTTACACTAGTGGATACCACAAAATCTTATGTTATATTTAATGAAAGTATAAATAAACTCTTAATTGTTAGTGAATATATTGTTTTGATGGCATACACATTGTACGAAACTAGTTTCAACGATCCAACCATCAAATTTGTTTGTTTACACTTCAACATCATATACGCCAAAAATCGGAAAAAATAAACATTCAGAGATTAAGTAATAGGACAAAACTTTTCAACGGTTATAAACGAAAAATCACGATTTAACGGTTATTTCAACTCTGATTTTGATGATTTTTTATAGCTACACTCCTTGACCCTATATGAATACAATGAACGAATTCGATCGTCAATTTAAAATATTTACACTAGTGGATACCACAAAATCTTATGTTATATTTAATAAAAGTGTAAATAAACTCTTAATTGTTAGTGAATATATTGTTTTGATGGCATACGCATTCTACGAAACTAATTTCAACAATCCAACGTCAAACTTGTTTGTTTACACATCGAGATCAGATACGCAAAAAATCAGAAAAAAAAAATCAAAGATCAAGTAACGGGACAAAACATTTCGACGGTTATAAACGAAAAATCAAGATTTAACAGTTATTTTAACTCCGATTTTGATGATTTTTTACAGCTACACTCCTTGACCCTATATGAATACAATGACTCAATTTGATCTTCAATTTAAAATATTTACACTAGTGGATACCACAAAATCTTATGTTGTATTTAATGAAAGTATAAATAAAAAAAGGGTCGTCTATTATATGTAAAGACGACGGTTTTTATATGAAAATGGTCGTCTATTATGAAGTAAAGATGACCCTTTTTATATGAAAAGGGTCGTCTATTATGAAGTAAAGATGACGGTTTTTAAAAAAAAAGGGTCGTCTATTGTGAAGTAAAGATGACGGTTGTTAAAAAATAGGGTCGTCTATTATATGTTAAGATGACCGTTTTTTCAAAAAAGCGTCGTCTTTTAAAACACGCTAAAAAATGGCCGCTTAAGTGAATTCGCGCTCGACAAATTTTCAAATTTTCACCTGTCTTAGAAAACCTTATCTCTCATTAACAAGCATCATCTTTTAAAACACGCTAAAAAAAGGCTACTTAAGTGAATTCGCGCTCGATAAATTTTCAGATTTTCCCCCGTCTCTGAAAACCTTATCTCTCCCTCCTTGAAACCCTCCTGCACTCTCTAAAACATCCGCATGAAACTCTCTACAAAATCATCAAAAAATCGATATCAATGAAGGAGTTGAGAGATTGAGGTCTTCGCAGATCCATAAGATGTAGAGGGAGGTTATGTATTTGAGAATCAAAGCTGGTTGAAAGGTTTGATTTGAAAGATCTCGACCTTCACTTTCTTCAAAGAAGATCTCGCTCTCAGGCACTCAACTCGCTCATCAAACTCAGTGACTCGATCTAGAAAGACTTATGGAAATCGGTCTATATATATATATATATATATATATATATATATATATATCTGTTTGTTCATGTATTGTGCTAATTTCGTGGGATTTAAGTGAATTTCTCATTTGGGTTTTTTTATAAATATGCACAGCCATCCCACAAGGCCTTTGTAATCAAGAAGAAGTTGACGAAGAAGATGAGGCAAAACATACCCATCCCTCACTAGATCCGTTTGTTTTTGGACTGACAACATCATCAGGTCCAAAATACTTTTTGTTTTTGTTGTTTACTTTAATTATTTTGGAATTTCATTGTTAATTTTCTGAATCTCTAATTTTTCATTTGTTATGGTGCCACCACAAGAACAAGTTATGGTGCCACCACAAGAACAGGTACTTTGCCAATTATGCCAATTGTGTTCTGCTGTCATTCTAGAGCTGCATAGATCTTTTTGCTAAGGTTAGGTTACTGCTAAACAAGTTTATGTTTAAGAGTATTGGGGTCTCTTTCGTGCAGTTCTTTCCTTTTCCGACACCAACAACTTGGAAAATGTGCAAGAAGGCAGAGCTAAGTCAACCCAAGAACAAATTGATGAAGTTAAAATCAAATTAGTAGAATTTGTGAGCTCCGTTATTTCTAATTATAAGTAGGAAGTATGTATGTAATAGAATAAAGATTGGTTGACTATGTAATAACTATTGACTCTTCAAAAAACTAAAGATAATAAAACGATGGTTTTATTGGAAAAACCGTCATCTGTATATATTATCAATGACCTCTTTTAACACCATAACGTCTTTTTATATACAATCAATGACGGTTTTACTAAAAAATCGTTGTCTTAGAGTTAATAGACGACAATATTGCAAGAAATCGTCGTCTTCACATTTAATAGATGATGGCTTTTTAACAAAACCGACGTCTTTGGATATAATAAAACATAGTTCTTTACTTAATAATAGACGACCCTTTTTATAAAAAAACCGTTGTCTTTACATATAATAGACGACCCTTTTTATATGAAAAGGGTCGTCTTTAATTCATAATAGACGACCAATTTCAAATAAAAAGGGCCGTCTTTACTTAATAATAGACGACCCTTTTTATAAAAAAAACCGTCGTCTTTCCATATAATAGACGACCATTTTCTACAAAAAGGGTCGTCTTTACTTCATAATAGACGACCCTTTTTATAAAAAAAACCGTCGTCTTCACTTAATAATAGACGACGGTTTTGAGTAAAAGCGTCGTCTATTTACATATAATAGACGACGGTTTTGAGTAAAAGCGTCGTCTTTACAAATAATAGACGACGGGGATTTACCGTCGTGGTTTTATGCATCAAAAGATGTCGCTCGATTTTACGATGGTTGAAAAAACCAAATACACGATGGTGGATTACTGTCGTCCATTTCGATTTTTGTAGTAGTGCCACCATAATATGATGATGTCCAAGTGTTGGGCTCGATCGGAAATCAACAGGGGTAAGAAATTGGACAATTCAGGTTCAAAGGCAGTTCGTTCCTTACAGGAGTGGTTGGTGTATTCCATAGTTCTAGAACCTGGATTTCACTCAAAACTCACCAAATGACTCCTCCCACCGTCTTATGATGATGCCCAAGTTTTGGGCTTTATCAGAAATCCATAGGTGTAAGAAATTGGACAATTCTAGTTCACAGGCAGTTCGTTCCTTATACCTGTGGTTGGCGTATTCCGTAGTTCTAGCGATTGGATTTCACTCAAAACTCACCAAATGACTCCTCCCACCATATTATGTTAATGCCCAAGTTTTGGGTTCGATTGCAAATCCATAGGTGTAAGAAATTGGACAATTCAAGTTCAAAGGCAGTTCGTTCCGAATTGGAGTGGTTGGTGTATTGCATTGTTCTAGCGATTGGATTTGACTCAAAACTCACCAAATGACTCGTCCCACGCAGGTTTTGGGGTCCATCGGAAATCAATAGGGGTAAGAAATTGGACAATTCATGTTCAAAGCCAGTTCGTTCTTTATAGGAGTGGTTTGTGTATTCCGTAGTTCTAGCGATTGGATTTCACTTAAAACTTACCAAAAGACTCCTCCAACCATATTATGATGATGCCCAAGTTTTGGGCTCGATCGGAAATTAATAGGGGTAAGAAATTGGACAATTCAGGTTCAAAGGCTGTTCGTTCCTTATAGGAGTGGTTGGTGTATTCCGTAGTTCTACCGATTGGATTTCACTGAAAACTCACCAAATGACTCTTACCACCACATTATGATGACGCCCAAGTTTTGGGCTCGATCGGAAATCCGTAGGTGTAAGAAATTAGACAATTCAAGTTCAAAGGCAGTTCGTTCCGAATTGCAGTGGTTGGGGTATTGCATAGTTCTATCGAATAGATTTCACTCAAAACTCAAAAAATCACTCCTCCCACCATATTATGATGATGCCAAAGTTTTGGGCTCGATCGGAAATCAATAGGGGTTAGAAATTGGACAATTCAGGTTCAAAGGCAGTTCGTTCCTTATACCTGTGGTTGGTGTATTTCGTAGTTCTAGCGACTGGATTTCACTCAAAACTCTCCAAATGACTCCTCCCACCATATTATGATGATGGCCAAGTTTTGGGTTCGATAGCAAATCCATAGGTGTAAGAAATTGGACAATTCAAGTTCGAACGAAGTTCGTTCCGAATTGGAGTGGTTGGTATATTGCATTGTTCTAGCGATTGGATTTCACTCAAAACTCACCAAATGACTCGTCCCACCACATTATGGGGGAGCCCAAGTTTTGGGCGCCATCGGAAATCAATAGGGGTAAGAAATTGGACAATTCAGTAGTTCTAGCAAATGGATTTCACTCAAAACTCACCAAATGATTCCCCCCACCATATTATGATGATGCCCAAGTTTTGGGCTCGATCGGAAATCCATAGGTGTAAGAAATTGGACAATTCAAGTTCGAACGAAGTTCGTTCCGAATTGGAGTGGTTGGTATATTGCATTGTTCTAGCGATTGGATTTCACTCAAAACTCACCAAATGACTCGTCCCACCACATTATGGGGGAGCCCAAGTTTTGGGCACCATCGGAAATCAATAGGGGTAAGAAATTGGACAATTCAGTAGTTCTAGCAAATGGATTTCACTCAAAACTCACCAAATGATTCCCCCCACCATATTATGATGATGCCCAAGTTTTGGGCTCGATCGGAAATCCATAGGTGCAAGAAATTAGACAATTCAAGTTCAAAGGCAGTTTGATCCGAATTGGAGTGGCTGGTGTATTGCATAGTTGTAGCGATTGGGTTTCACTCAAAACTCACCAAATGACTCCTCCGACCATATTATGGTGGTGCCCAAGTTTTGGGCTTCATCGGAAATCCATAGGTGTAAGAAATTGGACAATTAAAGTTCAAAGCCAGTTTGATCCGAATTGGAGTGGTTGGTGTATTGCGTAGTTCAAGCGATTGGATTTCACTCGAAACTCCCCAAATGACTCCTCCCACCATATTATGGTGGTGCCCAAGTTTTGGGCTTGATCGGAAATCCATAGGTGTAAGAAATTGGACAATTCAAGTTCAAAGGCAGTTCGTTCCGAATTGGAGTGTACGGTGTATTGCATAGTTCTAGCAATTGGATTTCAATCAAAACTCACCAAATGACTCCTCCCACGATATTATGACGATGCCCAGGTTTTGGGCTCGATCGGAAATCAATAGGGTTTAGAAATTGGACAATTCAGGTTCGTAGGCAGTTCGTTCCTTATAGGAGTGGTTGGTGTATTTTGTAGTTGTAGCGATTGGATTTCACTCAAAACTCACAAATGATTCCTCCCACCATATTATGATGATGCCCAAGTTTTGGGCTCGATCGGAAATCTATAGGTGTAAGAAATTGGACAATTCAAGTTCAAAGGAAGTTCGTTCGGAATTGGAGTGTATGGTGTATTGCATAGTTCTAGCAATTGGATTTCACTCAAAACTCACCAAATGACTCCTCCCACCATATTATGGTGGTGCCCAAGTTTTGGGCTCGATCGGTAATCAAGAGGGGTAAGAAATTGGACAATTCAGGTTCAAGGGAATTTTGTTCCTTATAGGAGTGGGTGGTGTATTCCATTGTTCTAGTGATTGGATTTCACTCAAAACTCACCAAATGACTCCTCCCACCATATTATGACGATGCCCAATTTTTGGGCTCGATCGGAAATCCATAGGTGTAAGAAATTGGACAATTCAAGTTCAAAGGCAATACGTTCTGAATTAGAGTGGATGGTGTATTGCATAGTTCTAGCGATTGGATTTCACTCAAAACTCACCAAATCACTCCTCCCACCTTATTATGATGATGCCCAAGTTTTGGGTTCGATCGGAAATCAATTGGGGTAAGAAATTGTACAATTCAGGTTTAAAGGCAGTTCGTTCCATATAGGATTGGTTGGTGTATTCCGTTGTTCTAGTGATTGGATTTCACTCAAAACTCACCAAATGACTCCTCCCACCATATTATGACGATGCCCAATTTTTGGGCTCGATCGGAAATCCATAGGTGTAAGAAATTGGACAATTCAAGTTCAAAGGCAATACGGTCCGTCGTAATTGGAACGCTGGTTTCCATCACAAGTTCTTGACAAGAATCCCACCGGGCGTGCCAAAAGTGTCTGCCGCGCAAATCTCACGGCCTGGAGTTCCGGGCCGAGGGGATATGCGTTAACACGCAGTTTCCTGCTTTTGCAAGGGGTGCGTTTGTGCGTGGACGTGCCAGCACGGTCTACCGTGCGTCGAGGTGTTTGAAGTGGGTGAAAGTGTTTAGATGGTGCGCCTGTCTGAACTCGTCTTCTAATCAAACGATTGCAACCGAGAGAGGAACTAGTCTCGGCTGTAAGGTTCACGGCCTGAACTACAAGGCCGTTGAGTGGTGGTGTTTGGTGGGTTTTAGGGCGGTGCTCCGGCGCGCTACTCAATGAGCGGCGGTCGTATGATATATGGGGTGAGTGAGCGAAGAACAGAGGTGGTGCTCCAGCGCCTTGAAAATCAAGGGTCGTATGATATATTGACGAATGGATTTTCCTTACAAACTAACACTACTCCTAGAAAAGCAAGTAAAGATATTGAAAGTGCATTACAGGAAAATATAAGTTGCTCCGTGGGAGGCTTTTGTTTGGTGTTTGAACCCTTTGAAAGTGGTCTTGAGTCTTGTATTTATAGGCAGAGTTCCTGGAGGGGTAATCGAGGCTGAAAATCTGCATGGTGGAGCCTGATTAGCGCAAGTGGGTAGTCAAATCGACAGTTGGGATCGTTAAGTAAGGTGGTGTGAACCCATAAATCCCGGTGAATCTCGGCCGCCGCCCTGATCGTGGGTTCTGCACTTCTGGCCGTGGAGACGCATTTATTGCTCTGGTGGCTGGTCACCTAATCTCTCAAGCTGCAAAGAGCTTTGTGAGAATGTTGGCGTCTAATCACTCTGATCCCTGTCACCAAATCCTGACTCCAATCACTTCCCACCTTCCCTCGTGCATTAAATGCTTATTCTTGGCCAGTGGGTTTGCTGCATTTAAGCAGGCACTACTTCATTAAATGAAGCATGGGACCCTGCCATCACGTGGTGGTCTGACTTTAATGCCTTTGGCGGTGACTTTGCTCTATCTCGGCCTCGGCCTTTAATCGAGGCCGAGATGATCGTGCCTTAGCAATTTTTCTCTTGTTTCTCTGGAAGGCCAAGCACCCTGACAAAACGCTGCGCTTCAGTTTTGAGGCCGAGAAGAGGGGTTCCCTTGGCCAATTCATGGCCGTGACTGATTAGGCACAAACAATTGGTTTCACTCAAAACTCACCTAATGACCCCTCCCACCATATTATGATGATGCCCAAGTTTTGGGCTCGATCGGAAATCCATAGGTGTAAGAAATTGGACAATTCAAGTTCAAAGGTAGTTCGTTCCTTATAGGAGTGGTTGGTGTATTTCGTAGTTCTAGCGATTGGATTTCACTCAAAACCCACCAAACGACTCTCCCCACCATATTTTGATGATGCCCAAGTTTTGGGCTCGATCAGAATTCCATAGGGGTAAGAAATTGGACAGTTCAGGTTCAAAGTCTGTTCGTTCCTTATAGGAGTGGTTGGTGTATTCCGTAGTTCTAGCGATTGGTTTCACTCAAAACTCACCTAATGACCCCTTCCCCATATTATGATGATGCCCAAGTTTTGGGCTCGATCGGAAATCCATAGGTGTAGGAAATTGGACAATTCAAGTTCAAAGGTAGTTCGTTCCTTATAGGAGTGGTTGGTGTATTCCGTAGTTCTTGCGATTGGATTTCACACAAAACTCACCAAATCACTCCTCCCACCATACTATGATGATGCCCAAGTTTTGGGCTCGATCGGAAATCCATAGGCGTAAGAACTTGGACAATTCAAGTTCAAAGGCATTTCGTTCCTTATAGAAGTGGTTGGTGTATTCCGTAGTTCTAGCGATTGGATTTCACTCAAAACTCACCAAATCACTCCTCCCACCATACTATGATGATGCCCAAGTTTTGGGCTCGATCGGAAATCCATAGGCGTAAGAACTTGGACAATTCAAGTTCAAAGGCATTTCGTTCCAAATTGGAGTGGCTGGTGTATTGCACTTTTTTAGCAATTGGATTTCACTCAAAACTCACCACATGACTCCTCCCACGTTATTATGACGATGCCCAAGTTTTGGGCTTGATCGAAAATCCATAGGTGTAAGAAATTGGACAATACAAGTTCAAAGGCAGTTCGTTCCTTATAGGAGTGTTTGGTGTATTTCGTAGTTTTAGCAGTTGGATTTCACTCATAACACACCAAATGACTCCTCCCAAAATATTATGATGATGCCGAAGTTTTGGGCTCGATCGGAAATCTGTAGGTGTAAGAAATTGGACAATTCAAGTTTAGAGGCAGTTCGTTCCGAATGGGAGTAGTTGGTGTATTGCATAGTTCTAGCAATTGGATTTCACTCAAAACTCACCTAATGACCCCTCCCACCATATTATGGTGATGCCCAAGTTTTGGGCTCGATCGGAAATCAATAGGGGTAAGAAATTGGACAATTCAGGTTCAAAGGTAGTTCATTCCGAATTAGAGTGGTTGGTGTATTCCACAGTTCTAGCAATCGGATTTCACTCAATACTCCCCAAATGACTCCTCCCACCGTATTATGATGGTGCCCAAGTTTTGGGCTCGATCGGAAATCCATAGGTGTAAGAAATTGGATAATTCTAGTTCAAAGGCAGTTCGTTCCGAATTGGAGTAGTTGGTGTATCGCATAGTTTTAGCAATTGGATTTCACTCAAAACTCACCAAATGATTCCTCCCCCCATATTATGACGATGCCCAAGTCTTGGGCTTGATCGGAAATTCGTAGGTGTAAGAAATTGGACAATTCAAGTTCAAAGGCAGTTCGTTCCGAATTGGAGTGGTTGGTGTATTGCTTAGTTCTAGCGATTGGATTTCACTCAAAACTCACCAAGTGACTCCTCCCACCATATTATGATGATGCCCAAGTTTTGGGAAATATCGGAAATCCATAGGAGTAAGAAATTGGACAATTCAAGTTCAAAGGTTGTTCGTTCCGAATTGGAGTGGTTGGTGTATTGCATAGTTGTAGCGATTGGATTTCACTCAAAACTCACCAAATGACTCCTCCCACCATATTAAGATGATGCCCAAGTTTTTTGCTCGAACGGAAATCCATAGGTGCAAGAAATTGTACAATTCAAGTTCAAAGGTAGTTCCTTCCGAATTGGAGTGGTCAGTGTACTGCATAGTTCTAGCGATTGGATTTCACTCAAAACTCACCAAATGACTCCTCCCACCATATTATGATAGTGCCCAAGTTTTGGGCTCGATCAGAAATCAGTAGGGGCTTAGAAATTGGACAATTCAGGTTCAAAGGCAGTTCGTTCCTTACACTTGTGGTTGGTGTATTCCGTAGTTCTAGTGATTGGATTTCACTGGAAAGTCCCCAAATGACTCCTTCCACCATATTCTGATGGTGCCCAAGAATTGGGCTCCATCGGAAATCAATAGGGGTTAGAAATTGGACAATATAGGTTGAAAGGCAGTTCGTTCCTTAAAGGTTGAAAGGCAGTTCGCTCCTTCCACCATATTATGATGATGCCCAATGGGATTTCACTCAAAACTCACCAAATGACTCCTCCCACCATATTATGATGATGCCCAAGTTTTGGCCTCAATCGTAATTCCATAGGTGTAAGAAATTGGACAATTCAAGTTCAAAGGCAGTTCGTTCCTTATAGGAGTGGTTGGTGTATTGCATAGTTCTAGCGGTTGGATTTCATTCAAAACTCACCAAATGACTCTCACCACCATATTATGATGATGCCCAAGTTTTGGGCTCGATCGGAAATCCATAGGTGTAAAAAAATTGGACAATTCAAGTTCATAAGCAGTTCGTTCCGAATTGGAGTGGTTGGTGTATTGCATAGCTGTAGCGGTTGGATTTCACTCAAAACTCACCAAATGACTCCTACCACCATATTATGATGATTCCCAAGTTTTGGGCTCGATCGAAAATCAATAGGGGTATGAAATTGGACAGTTCAGGTTCAAAGGCAGTTCGTTCCTTCTAGGAGTGCTTGGTGTATTCCGTAGTTCTAGTGATTGGATTTATTCTAAACTCACCAAATGAATCCTCCCACCATGTTATGATGATGTCCAAGTTTTGGGCTTGATCGGAAATCCATTGGTGCAAGAAATTGGACAATTCAAGTTGAAAGGCAGTTCGTTACGAATTGGAGTGGTTGGTGTATTGCATAGTTTTAGCGATTGGTTTTCAATCAAAACTAAACAAAAGACTCCTCCCACCATATTATAATGGTGCCCAAGTTTTGGGCTCGATCGGAAATGTATATGGGTTAGAAATTGGAAAATTCAGGTTCAAAGGCAGTTTGTTCCTTATACTTGTGTTTGGTGTATTCCGTAGTTCTAGCGATTGGATTTCACTCAAAAATCACCAAATGACTCCTCTCACCATATTATGATGATGCCCAAGTTTTCGGCTTGATCGGAAATCCATTGGTGGAAAAAATTGGACAATTCAACTTCAGAGGCAGTTCGTTCCGAATTGGAGTGGTTGGTGTATTGCATAGTTCTAGCGACTGGATTTCACTCAAAACTCACCAAAGGACTCCTCCCACCATCTTATGATGATGCCCAAGTTTTCGGCTCGATCGGAAATCCAAAGGGGTAAGAAATTGGACAATTCAGGTTAAAAGGCATATCGTTCCTTATAGGAGGGGTTGGTGTATTCCGTAGTTCTAGCTGTTGGATTTCACTCAAAACTCACCAAATCACTCCTCCCACCATATTATGATGATGCCCAAGTTTTGGGCTTGATCGGAAATCCATAGGTGTAAAAAATTGGGCAATTCAGGTTAAAAGGCATATCGTTCCTTATAACTGTGGTTGGTGTATTCTGTAGTTCTAGCGATTGGATTTCACTCAAAACTCGCCAAATGACTCCTCACACCATATTAAGATGATGCCCAAGTTTTCGACTCGAACGGAAATCCATAGGTGTAAGAAATTGGGCAATTCTAGTTCGAAGGAAGTTCGTTCCGAATTGGAGTGGTCGGTGTATTGCATAGTTCTAGTGATTGGATTTCACTCAAAACTCACCAAATGACTCGTCCCACCACATTATGGTGGAGCCCAAGTTTTGGGCTCGATCGGAAATGAATAGGGGTAAGAAATTGGACAATTCAGGTTCAAAGGAAGTTCGTTCCTTATAGGAGTGGTTGGTGTATTCCATAGTTCTAGTAATTGGATTTCACTCAAAACTCACCAAATGACTCCTCCCACCATATTATGATAATGCCCAAGTTTTGGGCACGATCGGAAACCAATAGGGGTAAGAAATTGGACAATTCGGGTTCAAAACCAGTTCATTCCTTATAGGAGTGGTTGGTGTATTCCATTGTTCTAGCGATTGGATTTCACTCAAAACTCACCTAATGACCCCTCCCACCATATTATGATGATGCCCAAGTTTTGGGCTCGATCGGAAATTCATAGTTGTAAGAAATTGGACAATTCAAGTTCATAGGCAGTTCGTTCCGAATTGGAGTGGTCGGTGTATTGCATAGCTGTAGCAGTTGGATTCCACTCAAAACTGACCAAATGACTCCTACCACCATATTATGATGATTCCTAAGTTTTGGGCTCGATCAGAAATCAAGAGGGGTAACAAATTGGACAATTCAGGTTCAAGGGCAGTTCGTTCCTTATAGGTGTGGTCGGTGTATTCCGTAGTTCTAGCGATTGGATTTCACTCAAAACTACCCAAATGACTCCTCCCACCATATTATGACCATATTATGACGATGCCCAAGGTGTGGTCTCGATCGAAAATCCATAGGGTAAGAAATTGGACAATTCAAGTTCAAAGGCAGTTCGTTCCTTATAGGAGTGGTTGGTGTATTGCATAGTTCTAGCGGTTGGATTTCACTCAAAACTCACCAAATGACTCTCACCACCATATTATGATGATGCCCAAGTTTTGGGCTCGATCGGAAATCCATAGGTGTAAAAAAATTGGACAATTCAAGTTCATAAGCAGTTCGTTCCGAATTGGAGTGGTTGGTGTATTGCATAGCTGTAGCGGTTGGATTTCACTCAAAACTCACCAAATGACTCCTACCACCATATTATGATGATTCCCAAGTTTTGGGCTCGATCGAAAATCAATAGGGGTATGAAATTGGACAGTTCAGGTTCAAAGGCAGTTCGTTCCTTCTAGGAGTGCTTGGTGTATTCCGTAGTTCTAGCGATTGGATTTCTTCTAAACTCACCAAATGAATCCTCCCACCATGTTATGATGATGTCCAAGTTTTGGGCTTGATCGGAAATCCATTGGTGCAAGAAATTGGACAATTCAAGTTGAAAGGCAGTTCGTTACGAATTGGAGTGGTTGGTGTATTGCATAGTTCTAGCGATTGGTTTTCAATCAAAACTCAACAAACGACTCCTCCCACCATATTATAATGGTGCCCAAGTTTTGGGCTTGGTCGGAAATCCATATGGGTTAGAAATTGGAAAATTCAGGTTCAAGGGCAATTCGTTCCTTATGCTTGTGGTTGGTGTATTCCGTAGTTCTAGCGATTGGATTTCACTCAAAAATCACCAAATGACTCCTCTCACCATATTATGTTGATGCCCAATTTTTCGGCTTGATCGGAAATCCATTGGGGGCAAAAAATTGGACAATTCAACTTCAGAGGCAGTTCGTTCCGAATTGGAGTGGTTGGTGTATTGCATAGTTCTAGCGATTGGATTTCAATCAAAACTCACCAAAGGACTCCTCCCACCATCTTATGATGATGCCCAAGTTTTCGGCTCGATTAGAAATCCAAAGGGGTAAGAAATTGGACAATTCAGGTTAAAAGGCATATCGTTCCTTATAGGAGGGGTTGGTGTATTCCGTACTTCTAGCTGTTGGATTTCACTCAAAACTCACCAAATGACTCCTCCCACCATATTATGATGATTCCCAAGTTTTGGGCTCGATCGGAAATCCATAGGTGTAAAAAATTGGGCAATTCAGGTTAAAAGGCATATCGTTCCTTATAACTGCGGTTGGAGTATTCCGTAGTTCTAGCGATTGGATTTCACTCAAAACTCGCCAAATGACTCCTCACACCATATTAAGATGATGCCCAAGTTTTCGGCTCGAACGGAAATCCATAGGGGTAAGAAATTGGACAATTCAGGTTCAAAGGAAATTCGTTCCTTATAGGAGTGGTTGGTGTATTCCGTAGTTCTAGTGATTGGATTTCACTCAAAACTCACCAAATGACTCCTCCCACCATATTATGATAATGCCCAAGTTTTGGGCTCGATCGGAAATCAATAGGGGTAAGAAGTTGGACAATTCGGGTTCAAAACTAGTTCATTCCCTATAGGAGTGGTTGGTGTATTCCATTGTTCTAGCGATTGGATTTCACTCAAAACTCACCTAATGACCCCTCCCACCATATTATGATGATGCCCAAGTTTTGGGCTCGATCGGAAATCCATTGGTGTAAGGAATTGGACAATTCAAGTTCAATGGCAGTTCGTTCCTTATAGGAGTGGTTGGTGTATTCCGTAGTTGTACCGATTGGATTTGACTCAAAACTCACCAAATGACTCCTCCCACCATATTATGATGATGCCCAAGTTTTGGGCTCGATCGGAAATCCATAGGTGTAAGAAATTGGACAATTCAAGTTGAAAGGCAGTTCGTTCCGAATTGGAGTGGTCAGTGTATTGCGTAGTTCTAGCAATTGGATTTCCCTGAAAACTCACCAAATGACTCCTCCCACCATATTAAGATGATGCCCAAGTTTTGGGCTCGATCGGAAATCCATAGGTGTAAGAAATTGGACAATTCAAGTTCAAAGGCAGTTCGTTCCGAATTGGAGTGGTTGGTGTAATGCATATATCTAGTAACTAGATTTCACTCAAAACTCCCCAAATGACTCCTCATACCATCTTATGATAATTCCCAAGTTTTGGGCTCGATCGAAAATGAATAGGGGTAAGAAATTGGACAATTCAAGTTCAAAGGCAGTTCGTTCCTTACACTTGTGGTTTGTGTATTCCGTAGTTCTGGCGAATGGATTTCACTCAAAAGTCACCAAATGACTCCTCCCACCATATTATGATGATGCCCAAGTTTTGAGCTCGAACGGAAATCCATAGGTCTAAGAAATTGGACAATTCAAGTTCGAAGGCTGTTCGTTCCGAATTGGAGTGGTCAGTGTATTGCGTAGTTCTAGCGATTGGATTTCACTCAAAACTCACACTACTACAAAAAGAGGAAAAGACGACCAGAAAAAGACGACAGCAGAACATAAAACCGTCGTTGTATTTAAAACAATAACAGCAGGTATGAATCCACCGACGTAGAAAAAAACGACGACAGTTCACCAAAAAACCTGTCGTGTGAAGTCCTAACTAAACACGACCAACTGTTCTTAATCCGCGTCGTATAATATAATGGAATCCACGTTTGTATACTACGACGGTGCCTTCTCAGTAAACCGCCGTCTTAATTTTTATTTCTTTTTAAGATTTAATTTTTTTTTAATTTTGATCCCAAGAGGTATGATATCTTACCTTTAAGATCTTTGGATCCTGATCATAATCGAACCACCAAAGTGAGAAAGACAATATTTTAAATACACAAAATCCAAAAAGAAACCAGAACTGAACTGACTACTGCAAACTTTGAGAAAGACAATGTTTTGAAAGTTAATGATGTGTGTATTTTGGTGTCTTTGAGATACACCAAAATGCATACATCATTAACATCCAAATTATTGTCTTTGAGATGTGAGAGAGAGTGATGATGTATGTGTGTATGTGAGAGAGGAAGACGAGCCTCCAGAGAGACCAGAGGAACTTGGAACCCTAAATGAAAACTGAAACTGAAAGAAAGAGTCAAATTTATACAATAAATCTTTTAAACTTACGGCGGTGCTTATATACATACCGCAATGTAATTTAAAAACCCACGTCGGTTATTCTTTAACGGAATCCACGTCGTATAATTTTATGGAATCCACGTCGTATAATGTAATGTAATAAACGTCGGTGTATTACAAAAAAACGACGTGTTAAATAATATACCATGACACGAGAGATTAATTTATCGACTTATTATTTTGGAGTATACTACGACGGTACCTACAACACTACTGTCGTGTTTATTTACCACGTCCTAAGTTCAAATTACCGTCAGTTTAGATAAAAAAAGGGCCGTCATAACAACATCGGAATTCCAAAAGTCGCTCGGCAATTGTGATAACCACGTCAGTTATTAATTATTTACCGTCATTATAACTAACTAATACGGCGGTTTGTAATAACAACGTCGTTGTATTGAACTCTGGGAATATATATAAACTTTTCATCACCTGACCTAATATTTTATGGTTTTCTCTCACCGATAAAGTATCGTAGTTTCCCTCTCATTTCCCAAAAGCAGCATCATCGTCTGAATATTCGTCTTCATCTCCAAATCACCATTTTCGTCTTCATCTTCGTCGGAAGGAAACTTTCTTTGCACGCCAAAGGTTTTTTCTCACTCTCTTCCCTTTTTTTACATTTCATTTGAATGCCGTAGTTGTCTGGAAACAAGATTCTGTCAAATTGAAGAAATCTTTCACTGGTTTTGATTAAATACATAAGTAGATACTCTCACGACGCCAAAAGACGACAGTTCTGTCTTGTTTTCGACGATAGAATGGACACACCACGATGGCCGTTAAATTCTAGTAAACTGCACGAAAGTGGTTAAAAACCGTCATGGTGTGACAATTAATACGTCGGAAACAAGATAAAACCGTCGTCTTTAGGTAGAAGAACAATCGTTTTGTAAATTTTAAACCACGTCGGTTCTTATTAGTCACCGACGTAGTGTATACACATTTACGTCATGAAATAAATAAAACCGTCGTCTTATTTCCATTCATGGTCTAAGAGTCTGTTTAATAGGACGTCGTTTTTTTAGTGTTACCGTCGTTGTTTGATATTATTACGTCGTTTATTTTTAATAACCGACGTTGTTTGCCTTGTAGATTAATTAAAAATGGTTTCGAAATCTCAAAACAAGGAAGCTGAAGCGTCAAAGGCCAAATCAGGTTCAAAGGCGCAAGGGGATGAAGCCAAATCAGTTTCAAAGGCTCAAGTGGAAGGAGAAAAATCAACTCAAAGCAAACCCTCGAAGAGGATGAGATTTTCCTCAACCTCTGAGAAAGACTCGAGCACAGCCACATTTGTTGAGGAGCCAAAATCTGGCCGCGGTATCAGCACAATGAGCCGTGTTGTGAAGAGGAAAATTGAGAAGGTTAAGCCTGTGGTTGAGTTCAATAAAAAGGGCAAACCACATGGCAAGGCTGCTATTGAGATGCAGTCTTACATTGGTGTTTTGCCACGCACCAGAGTCCCTCTTGTGGACAAGAAATGGACTCAAATACCCAAGGACGTGAGGGAGCAGATTTGGGAAGCTGTTCAAATGTCCTATGTTATTGGGGATAGGTACAAGGAGATGGTCTTGTCGTCTGCCGCCAAAAAATGGAAGAATTTCAAGTATAACGTAACTAAGCATTATATCCTTCCATTCGCACATGACAAGGAGAAGTTAAAAGAAACCCCTGCGCTTTATAAGTTCATAAAGAAATCGCAATGGGATGCCTTCGTAGCTTCAAGGTTAACCCCAGATTTTGAGGCTAAGCATGCTGAGCAGAAAGAGAGGAGGGAGAAATTGGAGTACAACCATAGGTTGTCTAGAAAAGGGTATGTTGGTTTGGAGGACCATTTGATAGAAACCATGCCCGATGTTGAAGAAATCGATCGAGCTATTCTATGGAAGAAGGCAAGAGAAGATAAAACAGGAAACATCCCTGATCCAAAGGTTGCAGAGAAGGCAAAACTAATCATAAGTCTCACCCACTCCAGCACCTTAAGTTTACTCACGCACACACTCTCCCTCTCTCTGTCTATTTTACTGAAATTTGTGGTGCACAATTTCTGGAAAAGAATGCATATTTCAATCAAGTTTTTTCACTTCTTCATTAACATTTACGACGGTTTTATCTTATCTAGACGTTAGAATGCTTATACAACGACGGTAATTTTGTGCAGCCGTATGAAATTGGACATCTACGTCTGTTTGTTCAATAGTCCGTCGTCTTACTTGAATACTACGACAGTCTTTGATTTATGTTTTAATCTATTTTATTTTGAATTTACGACGTATTTTTATATACTGACGTTGTAAATTATAAACAACGACGGTAGTTAAATACAGACGTTTTAAATTAATACTACGTCAGGAATTTAAGAAAGCCGTCGTTGTTTATAATTTACAACGTCGGTATATTTATCTGTTTTACACCCTGCTCAGTTTCTAACAATCTCCCTTTCTCTCTTTTAGGATGATTTGCAAAAGCAAGTCTCCGAAGGCACTCTGACTGTCTCCGGGACCAATGATGTCTTGACTCTTGCTTTGGGAACCCCCGAGCATGGTGGGAGAGTCAGAGGAGCTGGTGCTGGCGTTACCCCAACTCAGTTCTTCAATTTGCCGAAACAGCAGAGAGTGAAATTTGGTGACAAATTGAAGGAAAGTGTGAGGGAGGTAGTCAGAGAAGAGACATTGAGGATTGAGGCGAGGTTAAGGGAAACTATAATGGAAGCAGTCAGAGCAGAGAGGGAGGCTATGTTGGCATATTTCCGTCAACTAGTTCCTAATTTTGATCCCAGCCTGATGCTCAAAACCCCAATTTCTCCAATTACTCCAATTACTTTACCCCCTCAAGATCAAAGCCCAAAAAATCCAATGTCTGATAAGGCAAGCTGCTCTGGGGCCACTGGTATCAGACCCCTAGCTTTGAGATTAGAAGATCCAAAGCCTGAAGCTGATACTACTGGAAAACAGCAAGAGGACACGGTAAAATTTCTGCTATTTTCTATTTCTACCTTTTAAATTTATTATATACCACGTCTGTTTTTTGGGTTTAGTTTGAGTCGTTTATTTTAGTTCACACACAAACTAACTTATATTTCTTTATTTATTTCTTGTAACAGGATCTCTCAAAGCTAGACATGCCACCTCCTCTCTTAGCCTTATGCCAACACGTCCAGACCAAGTTGTTGCCTACTAAGGAGGCTGTGACAGTTCACATGCCCAAGGAAGTGTTTGGCTTTGAGCATGATACCTTCCTCTTACCTGAAGATATTTTGCAATTTGGTTCCATGGTGGAGATTGGAACCACAGTGATATCAGTATACATGAGGTAATTCTCCCTAATCCCATTTTGTTTTACATTTTCCTTTCTTTTAAATTAAAATCTCATTTAATTGACTTTCATATATTTAGGTTCCTATTTGACTATTTAAAAATGGCAAATATGGTAAACCTTGTTGGCCTCGTGGACCCTGGGCTAGTGAGCTCTGGAGCTGGATCAATATCAAACCGAATAAAAAACTTGTCAAACCGCCTGAATACAGCAGATGGGAATCAATTTTTCTTGGTCCCTTATAATCCAAGGTTAGTACCATTTAAAGTATTTTCCTGAGCTTCTAATATTTTTCTTTGTAGTACTATTTAACGTATATGAATCATTATGTGCAGTGGTCATTGGGTGATGGTAATTGTGAGACCAGCAACGGAGACTGCCTATTACATGAATTCACTGCCAAAACGCATGGTTGACGACGACATGAAAAATATAGTGAATACGTAAGTTGATTTCTTCTGATTTAAGATTTTTCCTATAAATTATTTAAATAAACGACTATTTTTAATAATACCGACGTTATAATTAAAATATAACGACGGTAAGTTATTACCGACGTGTTAATTTAACTACCACGTCCGTATTTTCTTTAAAACGTCGTTTTAATTTAACTACCACGTCGTTTGGGTTTTATTTAAGAACGTTTTAATTTTTTCTGCTCAATTTTTTGTCATACGACGTTTTACTCTTACTGACGTTATAACGTTACACAACGACGGTTAGTTTTTACCGCCGTTTTAAACAAAATATCACATCTTGGTTTAAAAAACTCCGCCGTTTTGACTGATTTACCACGACGATTACTATTTGTATTTAAATTTTTTGTTTTGTCATTAACACCCTTTGTTTTCTTGTAACAGGTCAATTAAAATGTTTAACATTCATATAAATAAAAATTCACGTAAAGAGCAGGCCATTTGGAAAAATCTACACGGTACTCCTGAACAACCAACAAGTGTAGAGTGTGGCTATTACGTGATGCGATTCATGAGAGATATAATTCATGATCCAGACCTAAATTTCGAGAAGAAGGTAAAACGCAACATTTTAGATATACTTTCTTTATTTTACTACGTCATATTTTTGTTTAAAACCGTCGTTTGTATCTTTATAACACGTCGGTTTTTTGGTTTATTTTGCAGTTTGAGAAGAAAACAGATAAAGTTCAGTATAAACAAGAGGATATTGACGAAGTTAGGCATGAATGGGCAGAATTCGTGAACAAGCAATTACCGAAGGATAATTGATGAAGATAAATAATTATGAACAATGTTTAGGTTTAATTTAGTTTATTTAAAATGTACATAAATATTTTGTTGTAATCAAGCGAACAAAAATCAAAAAAATTAAATTTGTTTTAAAACTTGTTTAGTTCCCAAACACCGACGTTTGATTCTAATTTACACGTCTCATATGTGTACACAATGGTTGTCTTGCAGTAACTGGAAATATAACATCAACGGCAATTCTTAAAAACGACATGTAATAGCCATAACAACGACGGTTTATAATTAATTCATCCTGTATAAATGAATTTGTACTCATATACTACGTCGGTTCGTATAACCTTATCGACGTCTTAACAATATACAAAGGTGGATACTTTTAAATATCCGCCTTTGTATATTTAAACAACGTCGGTTATATACACTAAAATGACGTGTAATAGTCATAACAGCGACGGTTTATAATTAATTCATCCTGTATAAATGAATTTGTACTCATATACTACGTCGGTTCGAATAACCTTATCGACGTCTTAATATATACAAAGGCGGATATTATTAAATATCCGCCTTTGTATATTTAAACAACGTCGGTTATAAAAAGCCGTCGTTTTATATTAGTTTCGACGTCAGTTTATTATGTTAACGTCGTTGTAAAGGGATACAACGTCGGATAGGTCATTTTTAATTTAATTTTTATTGACTTTTATATTTTATTTAATTCCATATTAAATTCAAAACTAAATCCAAAAATTAAACTGAAAACTACCAAGCATTGGAATATTGTCTCTATCCTAAAGCTTTAAAAAATACAATTTTGGAAATATTTTTTTATTGTATTTAATTACTAATATTAATAATATATTCAAAACAAAATCCGAAAAATATACCGGCAAATTCTATGCACTGATTGAGACAATATCTTGCCCATTAAGGCCTGAAAAATGTAATTTTAGTTTTCAAAGTTCGAATGATAACAAAATTCAAACAAATTTAGAGACAAAGCATGGTACTCCTTATACTTTACATAACATAACCCTAAGGTTTATGTGATCCATTGGTGCCCATAAATTCAAAATTATGAAATCCATATTTTAGCCTACTATTGTAGAAGGCAATGTTGTAAGGAATCCATAGCAATTTTCGGTTCATTTTTCTGGTACTTGTGTATTTTTTTAAAATTATTTTAAAATTTAGGGTTTAGGGTTTAGGGTTTAGGGTTTTCTGAAATGACGCCGGTTTTCACCCGCTGTTTTTGGTCAACTACATTAACAAAGACTAATTAAATTCGGTTTACGACGTCGGTTATTAAATAGCAACGTCCTTTATGTTTACAACGTCGGTATTGTATAAAAACCGCCATTGTAAGTAATAATTAGACGTCCGTGTAAGTGTTGACCGTCATCGTTGAAAAACGCGGTACTTTAAAATTTTTGACCGCGACCTAAAATTTTTAGAATTTCCCTTTAACCCTCAAATAGTTCATTCTCTCTCTTCAACATAAATTTGTCTGAAAGTTTTCGTTCTCCCAGCTCTCTCTCAATATCCATGTAAGTACAACTCTAGTCCCTTTAATCCTAATTCTCTCAGCTCTCTCTCAAGTTTTTGTTATATTCTCTCAGCTCTCTCTCAAAGCATTGGGTACGTAGATTCTCCAAGATCTCTCTCAAAGCATTGGGTACGTAGATTCTCCAAGCTCTCTCTCAAAGCATTGGGTACGTAGATTCTCCAAGCTCTCTCTCAAGCAGTTGTTATATTCTCGTAGCTCTCTCTCAATATCCATGTAAGTACAACTCTAATCTCTTCTTAAATTCATAAATGTTTTCGTTGGTAGCTATATTAGGGTTTTGGTGTTTGCAATCTTGTAATAATTGCTCTCTGTTTGGGTTCTTTTATGTTTGTTTGGCCATGGGTTCTTGGAAAAGGAATGGGGATGGGAGATTTAAGCTTTTTTTTTTTTAACTACGATAACGGTTGAATGATCAAACCGTCGTCCAAATATTTATTATACGTTGGTTGTTCATTTACTCTCGTCGTCTGAGTTTTAAGCCGCAACTGGTAGCCAAAAGATGACTGTTTCATCATTAAACGTCATCTTTAGGCTACCAAAACACCGTTCAAATTTCTGGGTTTGGGTATCTTAATGACGACGGTGACTATAGATGCCGTCGTCTGAATGTATATTAAACGACGATTATTTTTTAAATCGTCATCTTATACATGTTTTATATTTAATTTTCATTTTGTTCTCTGCTATTTGAATGAGGTAGTGTTTCATTGCTGGTCTTTCCACTTTAATATATATATATTTATATGAATTTGATAGAGTGTGAGATGGATAAGTCATGGATGCATGTGGATAGAAGATCGAAGGCATATGAGTTAGGGGTGGAAGGATTTTTGAATTTTGCGTCAGAAAATCTTGGAAATACAACTGAGATTCGTTGTCCATGTGTTAAATGTGGGAATATTCGATTGTTTGGGGTTGGAATTATAAGGGAACACTTATACTTTAATGGAATTGACGAAAGCTATAAGATTTGGAGATGGCACGGAGAACCTTGGGAAAGGACTACCAATGCTAGTAGAAATGTGGAAGAAGATGAGCAAAGTAGGTTCAGTTATGTTTCTGAAGAATTAGGGATGGATGATAATGATTTTGCCAATATTGGATCTGATCCTTATGAGTTTGCCAATGTGATTGGGGATAGCGATCAACCCTTGTACCCTGGTTGCAGTAAGTACACGAAGTTATCGGCTTTGGTGAACTTATATAATTTGAAAGCAAAACATGGGATGAGTGATGTTTGCTTTACAGAATTATTGATACTTCAAGGAGAATTTCTTCCAGAAGGAAATACACTACCTTCCTCTATGTACGAGGCAAAAAAGACTTTGTCTGCTTTAGGGATGAGTTATGAGAAAATCCACGCATGTCCCAATGACTGCATTTTGTATCGGAAGGAGTATGAGAATGCAACTAATTGTCCTACTTGTGGTATCTCAAGGTGGAAGGAAACCAAGGATGGGTTCTTGAAAGAGGGTGTGGCAGCGAAGGTGGTGTGGTATTTTCCTCCAATTCCAAGGTTTAAAAGGATGTTTCAATCACATAAGACAGCTAAGAGTTTGACTTGGCGTGCTTCAAGAAAATCAGTTGACGGTTATATGTCTCATCCAGCTGATTCCCCGTCTTGGAAACTTGTTGATGAAAAATGGCTCGACTTTGGTAATGAGCCAAGAAACTTGAGATTGGCTCTCTCATCTGATGGATTCAATCCCCACAGTTCTTTAAGTAGCAGATATAGTTGTTGGCCAGTTATGTTAGTTACATATAATCTCCCACCATGGCTATGCATGAAGCGGAAGTTCATGATGTTGACCTTACTGATTTCCGGTCCTAAACAGCCCGGAAATGATATAGATGTCTACTTAGAGCCTTTGATTGATGATTTGAAATCTCTGTGGGATGGGATTAGAGGAGTGTATGATGCCCATATAGGAGAATACTTTACACTCAGAGCTGGATTACTGTGGACAATTAATGATTTTCCCGCTTATGGAAACTTATCTGGTTGTGTTGTTAAAGGATATAAAGTTTGTCCAATATGCAGCGATGATACACCTAGTCACAGGTTGAAAAATGGCCACAAAATTTTTTACATTGGGCATAGAAAGTGGTTACCAATCAATCATCCATATAGGAGGCAACGTGCAGCTTTTAATGGGAAACCTGAATATGGCATGCCTCCCGAGCCATTAACAGGAGAAGAAGTGCTGCATATGGTTGAAGATATTAATTTCATATGGGGCTCGAAAAATGGGGGAAGTGTTGGTGAGAATGATGGTGACAGAGTTTGTTGGAAGAAGAAATCAAAATTCTTTGATCTCGAGTATTGGAAATACCTCCCTGTGAGGCATGCCCTAGATGTTATGCACATTGAGAAGAATGTTTACGATAGTATCATTGGTACATTGCTAGAGATCCCTGGAAAAAATAAAGATGGGATTGCTGCTCGGTTAGACTTATTGAACATGGGGGTAAAAATTGATTTGCAACCCGAGTATGGAGAAAGACGTACTCGCTTGCCTCCAGGGCCTTGGAATTTGTCAAGAGCAGAGAAGAGAGCGGTTTGCAATTCTTTTTATGGTATGAAGGTTCCTGAAGGTTATTCTTCAAATATAAAAAATCTTGTATCTTTAAAAGATTCAAGACTTCTTGGCCTTAAATCTCATGATTGTCATACCTTGATGCAACAATTGCTCCCTGTGGCAATTCGTTCTGTTTTGGAGAAGCCTGCAAGGTATGCAATAACTCGATTGTGCTTCTTCTTCAATGCTATATGTGCAAAGACGGTAGATGTTTCCAAGCTAGATAAGTTGGAAGAAGATGTAGTAATTACTTTGTGTTTGCTTGAGAAGTACTTTCCCCCTTCATTCTTTGATATCATGGTTCATCTAGTAGTACATCTTGTCAGAGAAGTTCGTCTATGTGGGCCAGTATATTTTAGATGGATGTATCCGTTTGAAAGATATATGAAAGTGCTAAAGGGGTATGTTCATAATTGTACTCGTCCCAAAGGTTGCATTGCTGAGCAGTATATAGCTGAAGAAGCTGTAGAGTTTTGTACCAAGCATTTATTTGATGTTAGTACAGTTGGAGTGCCTTCAAGCCAGAATATGAGAGTTTCAAAGCCATTATCAGGTTGCACAGTGAGCTTAGTTGATATGGACTTGTTGAACCAGGCACATCTATATGTCTTGGAGAATACGGAGGAAGTCCTACCTTATATCGAGTATGTATGAGTTTAATTTTTCATATATATGTAGCCATTTTAAATATTATTACTCCTTATGTTTATCTTATATATAAGGGACCGTAATGCGTGTTTTTTTCGTGTCAATTGTAGGGAACATATGATCCACATCAAGACCACTTATCCGAAATTTAGAAAGAGAACAAAGTGGCTACAAGATAAGCATAATAGCACTTTCATTCAATGGCTACGTTTTAAGGTATATATGTTATTGAATGACATATTGAACTTATTTTAATTTTCTTTCTTTCTATATATATGTTAGATTGAATTAAGATATATGTTTAATTTGCAGGTTCAAAGTGAATTTAATGGGGAAGACTATAATGGCATATCAAAAAATTTGAGGTGGTTGGCAGCTGGTCCAAGCATGGTAGTGCCATCATATAGGAGCTATCTTATTAATGGTGTCAAATTTAGCACCAAGGCACAAGATGATGTGCGAACTGTCCAAAATATTGGAGTTTATTTACTTGCACATACTATGCAAGTTGCTAGTGCCAAGGATAAAAACCCTATTGTCTCCAATATGGGTTTTTATGGGGTTATTCAAGAAATTTGGGATCTTGACTACCAAAAGTTTAGAATCCCAGTCTTGAGGTGTGATTGAATAGATAACACTTCGGGCCTTGTAGTCGACGAACTTGGATTTACCCTTGTAGATCTGAGTAAAATTGGACATAGGAATGACCAATTTGTTATGACTTCTCAAGTCAAACAAGTATTTTATGTTGACGACCCAATGCATCGTGGTTGGTCGGTAGTGTTATCAATGCCTAATAGAGAATATAATGATGTTATTGGTGATGATGTGCTAGGTGATATTAGAATTGAGTGTGAGCCATTTTCTAGAGGGATACCAAATGTTGACACATTTGATGACCTAGTGGGTGAGTTTGGGAGTGAGAATATTAGAGATGGGTGTGAAGATATATGGATTGATTGATTGTTGTAATGTATGACATTAGTTATGCAGTTAATTGTATGACATTAATTCATAGCTCTGTATATCATTTTAATTCCGATCACATTTTCATTCTGCAAGCTTTGGGCACGACAAATCAAAAATTAAAAATAATCGGTTAAAGCTGAAAATACGACGGTCAAGTTACAAAAATCGCAAAAACAGACGTCTAAAAAACAACAAACATCGGGTTTTCACAACCGACGTGGAATGACAACGCAAAAATGAAATAAAAACCGCCATTTGAAAAAGAAAACACGTCGGTTAATTATAATTCATTTCAAAACGGTTAATATTGTTGTTTTTACGTTAGTTAAAGTAAATATATGCCATGTTATATGTTTTAGACGTTAGTTTTTTTATTTAGTGAACGTAGTATTTATTAACCACGGCGGTTTCTAAGTTTGACACGTCGGTTTTGTTTGATTTAGAGACGTTGATAAAACTATTTATGTCGGTTTTGTAGTTGTTTTTGACATTTAAAATTATTTAAACGTCTGTTTTTTACTAAAACCGTCGTCTATTATAGTCGAAAGGTCTCTTTTTATGCTTTTATGTTTCAAATCGACGTCGGTTTTAGTTTTTTTTTATGACGTGTAATATATTAACCACGTCGTTTTTTTTTTGTGTTCAAGCCGTCAAAATAATTTTCAACGTCTGTGGTAACCTAAAGGGTCGTGGTTATTACTGTTTTTACGTCAGTTCAAGTAAATATATGCCATGTTATTTGTTTTAGACGTCCGCTTTTTTGTTTAGTGAACGTAGTATTTATTAACCACGACGGTTTCTAAGTTTTACACGTCGGTTTTGTTTGATTTAGAGACGTTGATAAACATATTTACGTCGTTTTGTAGTTGTTTTTGACATTTAACATTATTTAAACATCTGTTTTTCACTAAAACCGTCGTCTATTATAGTCGAAAGGTCTCTTTTTATGCTTTTATGTATCAAATCGACGTCGGTTTTAGTTTTTTTTTATGACATGTAATATATTAACCACGTCGTTTTGTTTGTGTTCAAGCCGTCAAAATAATTTTCAACGTCTGTGGTGACCTAAAGGGTCGTGGTTAATGTTGTTTTTACGTCAGTTCAAGTAAATATATGCCATGTTATATGTTTTAGACGTCACTTTTTTCATTTAGTGAACGTAGTATGTATTAACCACGACGGTTTCTAAGTTTTACACGTCGGTTTTGTTTGATTTAGAGACGTTCAGAAACATATTTACGTCGGTTTTGTAGTTGTTTTTGACATTTAACATTATTTAAACGTCTGTTTTTTACTAAAACCGTCGTCTATTATAGTCGAAAGGTCTCTTTTTATGCTTTTATGTATCAAATCGACGTCAGTTTTAGTTTTTTTTATGACATGTAATATATTAACCACATCATTTTTTTTGTGTTCAAGCCGTCAAAATAATTTTCAACGTTTGTGGTGACCTAAAGGGTCATGGTTATTGTTGTTTTTACGTCAGTTCAAGTAAATATATGCCATGTTATATGCTTTAGACGTCAGTTTTTTCATTTAGTGAATGTAGTATGTATTAACCACGACGGTTTCTAAGTTTTACACGTCGGTTTTGTTTGATTTAGAGACGTTGATAAATATATTTACGTCGGTTTTATAGTTGTTTTTGACATTTAACATTATTTAAACGTCTGTGTTTTACTGAAACCGTCGTCTATTATAGTCGAAAGGTCTCTTTTTATGCTTTTATGTATGAAATCTAAGTCAGTTTTAGTTTTTTTACTGACGTGTACTATATTAACCACGTCGGTTATTTGCCGTCGTTATTTCATGTGTGAAAAGACGGCGGTCGATTTCTCGTCGGTTGTAAACCATGATACACGACGGTGGATTCCCGTTGTCTATTTCGTTTTTTGTAGTAGTGTCACCAAATGGCTCCTCCCACCATATTATGATGGTGCCCAAGTTTTGGGCTCGATCGGAAATCAATAGGGGCTTAGAAATTGGACAATTCAGGTTCAAAGGCAGTTCGTTCCTTACACTTGTGGTTGGTGTGTTCCGTAGTTCTAGCGATTGGATTTCACTCAAAAGTCTCCACATGACTCCTCCCACCATATTGTGAAGATGCCCAAGTTTTGGGCTCGATCGGAAATCCATTGGTGTAAGAGATTGGACAATTCAAGTTCAAAGGCAGTTCATTCCTTATAGGAGTGGTTGGTGTATTCCGTAGTTCTACCGATTGGATTTCACCCAAAACTCACCAAATGACTCCTCCCATGATGATGCCCAAGTTTTGGGCTCGATCGGAAATCCATAGGTGTAAGAAATTGGACAATTCAAGTTCAAAGGCACTTCGCTCCGAATTGGAGTGGTTGGGGTACTGCACAGTTCTAGTGATTGGATTTCTCTGAAAACTCACCAAATGACTCCTCCCACCATATTATGGTGATGCCCAAGTTTTGGGCTCGATCGGAAATCCATAGGTGTATGAACATGGACAATTCAAGTACAAAGGCAGTTTGTTTCGAATTGGAGTGGTTGATGTATTGCATAGTTCTAGCGATTGGATTTCTCTCAAAACTCACCACATGATTCCTCCCACCAGATTATGGTGGTGCCCAAGTTTTGAGCTCGATCGGAATTCAATAGGGGTCAGAAATTGGACAATTCAGGTTCGAGGGCAGTTCGTTCCTTCTAGGAGTGGTTGGTGTATTCCGTTGTTGTAGCGATTGGATTTCACTCAACACACACCGAATGACTCATCCCACCATATTTTGATGATGCCCAGGTTTGTGCCCGATCGGAAATCCACAGGTGTAAGAAATTGGACAATTCAAGTTCAAAGGTAGTTCGTTCCTTATTGGAGTGGTTCGTGTACTCCATAGTTCTATCGATCGGATTTCACTCAAAACTCACCGAATGACTCCTCCCACCATATTATGATGACGCCCACGCTTTTGGCTTGATCAGAAATAAATTGGTGTAATAAATTGGACAATTCAAGTTCTAAGGCAATTCGTTCCTTGTAGGAGTGGTTTGTGTATTCCGTAGTTCTAGCGATTGGATTTCACTCAAAACTCACCAAATGACCCCTCCCACCATATTATGACGATGCCCAAGTTTGGGGCTCGATCGGAAATCAATAGGGGTAAGAAATTGGACAATTTAGGTTCAAAGGCAGTTCGTTCCTTACAGGAGTGGTTGGTGTATTCCATAGTTCTAGCGATTGGATTTCACTCAAAACTCACCAGAAGACTCCTTCCCCCATATTATGCTGATGCCCAAGTTTTGGCCAGGATCGGAAATCCATAGGGGTAAGAAATTGGACAATTCAGGTTCAAAGGCAGTTCGTTCCTTATAGGAGTGGTTGGTGTATTCCGTAGTTCTAGAGATTGGATTTCACTCAAAACTCCCCAAATGACTCCTCCCACCATATTACGATGATGCCCAAGTTTTGGGCTTGATCAGAAATCAATAGGGGTAAGAAATTGGACAATTCAGGTTGAAAGGCTGTTCGTTCCTTATTGGAGTGGTTGGTGTATTCCGCAGTTCTAGCAATTGGATTACACTCAAAACTCAACAAATGACTCCTCCCACCATATTATGATGATGCCCAAGTTTGGGATCGATCGGAAATCCATAGGTGTGAGAAATTGGGAAATTCAAGTTCAAAGGCAGTTCGTTCCGAATTTGAGTGGTTGTTGTATTGCATAGTTGTAGCGATTGGATTTCACTCAAAACTCACCACATGGCTCCTCCCACTATATTATGATGATGCCCAAGTTTTGGGCTCGATCGGAAATCAACAGGGGTAAGAAATTGAACAATTCAGGTTTAGAGACAGTTCGTTCCTTATAGGAGTGGTTTGTGTATTCTGTAGTTCTGGCGAATGGATTTCACTCAAAACTCACCAAATCACTCCTCCCACCATATTATGATGATGCCCAAGTTTTGGGCTTGATTGGAAATCCATAGGTGTAAGAAATTGGACAATTCAAGTTCAAAGGTAGTTCGTTCTGAATTAGAGTGGTTGGTGTATTGCATAGTTCTAGCGATTGGATTTCTCTCAAAACTGGCCAAATGACTCCTCCCACCATATTAAGATGGTGCCCAAGTGTTGGGCTCGATCGGAAATCAATAGGGTTAAGAAATTGGACAATTCAGGTTCAAAGGCAGTTCGTTCCTTACAGGAGTGGTTGGTGTATTCCATAGTTCTAGCGACTGGATTTCACTCAAAACTCACCAAAAGACTCCTTCCTCAATACTATGCTGATGCCCAAGTTTTGGCCTGGATCGGAAATCAGTAGGGGTAAGAAATTGGACAATTCAAGTTCAAAGGCAGTTCGTTCCGAGTTGGAGTGGTCGGTGTACTACACAGTTCTAGCGATTGGATTTCTCTCAAAACTCAGCAAATGACTCCTCCCACCATATTGTGATAATCGCCAAGTTTTGGGCTCGATCGGAAATCCATAGGTGTAAGAAATTGGACAATTTAAGTTCAAGCGCAGTTCTTTCCAAATTGGAGTGGTCGGTGTTTTGCATAGTTCTAGCGATTGGATTTCACTCAAAACACAGTAAATGACTCCTCCAACCATATTATGACGATGCCCAAGTTTTGGGCTCGATCGGAAATCATTAGGGGAAAGAAATTGGACAATTCAGGTTCAAAGGTATTTCGTTCCTTATAGGAGTGGTTGGTGCATTCCGTAGTTCTAGCGAATGGATTTCACTCAAAAATCACCAAATGACTCCCTCCACCATATTATGATGAAGCCCAAGTTTTGGGCTCGATCAGAAATCCATAGGTATAAGAAATTGGAATATTCAAGTTCGAAGGCAGTTCATTCTGAATTAGCGTGGTTGGTGTATTGCATAGTTCTAGCGATTGGATTTAACTCAAAACTCACCAAATGACTCCTCCCACCATCTTATGGTGATGCCCAAGTTTTGGGCTCCATCGGAATTCCATATGGGTAAGAAATTGGACAATTCAGGTTCAAAGGCAGTTCGTTCCTTATAATAGTGGTTGTTGTATTCCGTAGTTCTAGCGATTGGATTTCACTCAAAACTCACCAAATGATTCCTCCCGCCATATTATGGTGATGCCCATGTTTTGGGCTCGATCGGAAATCCATAGGTGTAAGAAATTGGACAATTCAAGTTCAAAGGCAGTTCGTTTCGAATTGGAGTGGTTGGTGTATTGCACAGTTGTTGAGATTGGATTTCACTCAAAACTCACCAAATGACTCCTTCCACCATATTATGGGGATGCCCAAGTTTTGGGTTCGATCGGAAATCAATCGGGGCAAGAAATTGGACAATTCAGGTTTAGAGGCAGTTCGTTCCTTATAAGAGTGGTTGGTGTATTCCATAGTTCAAGCAATTGGTTTGCATTTAAAACTCACCAAATGACTTCTCCCACCATATTATGTTGATGCCCAAGCTACGGCCTCGATCAGAACTGAATAGGGGTAAGAAATTAGGCAATTCAGGTTCGAAGGCAGTTTGTTCCAAATTGGAGTGGTTGGTGTATTGCATAGTTCTAGCGATTGGATTTCACTCAAAACTCACCAAATCACTCCTCCCATCATATTATCATGATGCCCAAGTTTTGGGCTCGATCGGAAATCCATAGGTGTATGAAATTGGACAATTCAAGTTCATTGGCACTTCTTTCCGAATTGAAGTGGTTGGTGTATTGCATAGTTCTAGCGATTGGATTTCATTGAAAACTCACCAAATGACTCCTCCCACCATATTAAGATGATGCCCAAGTTTTGGGCTCGATCGGAAATCCATAGGTGTGTGAACATGGACAATTCAAGTACAAAGGCAGTTTGTTCCGAATTGGGGTGGTTGGTGTATTGCCTAGTTCTAGCGATTGGATTTCTCACAAAACTCACCACATGACTCCTCCCACTAGATTATGATGGTGCCCAAGGTTTGAGCTCGAACGGAATTCAATAAGGGTCAGAAATTGGACAATTCAGGTTCGAGGGAAATTCGTTCCTTCTAGGAGTGGTAGGCGTATTCCGTAGTTCTAGCGATTGAATTTCACTCAAAACTCACCAAATGACTCCTCCCACCATATTATGATCATGCCCAAGTTTTGGGCTCGATCGGAAATCTATAATGGTAAGAAATTGGACAATTCAGGTTCAAAGGCGGTTCGTTCCTTATAGGAGTGGTCGGTGTATTCCGTTGTTCTAGCGATTGGATTTCACTCAAAACTCACCAAATGACTCCTCCCACCGTATTTTTTTGGTGCCAAGTTTTGGGCTCGATCGGAAATCCATAGGTGTAAGAAATTGGACAATTCATGTTCAAAGGCAGTTCGTTTTGAATTAGCGTGGTTGGTGTATTGCATAGTTCTAGCGATTAGATTTCACTCAAAACTCACCAAATGACTCCTCCCATCATATTATGATGATGCCCAACTTTTTGGCTCGATCGGAAATCCATTGGGGTAAGAACTTGGACAATTCAAGTTCAAAGGCAGTTCGTTCCGAATTGGAGTGGTTTGGTGTATTGTATAGTTCTAGCGATTGGATTTCACTCAAAACTCACTGAATGACTCCTCCCACCATATTATGCTGATGCCCATTTCTTTGGCTCGATCGGAAATCAATAGGTGTAAGAAATTGGACAATTCAAGTTCAAAGGAAGTTCGTTCCGAATTGGAGTGGTTGGTGCATTGCATAGTTCTAGCCATTGGATTTCACTCAAAAGTCAGCAAATGACTCTTCTCACCGTATTATGATCATGCCCAAGTTTTGGGCTCAATCCGAAATCAATAGGGGTAAGAAATTGGACAATTCAGGTTCAAAGGCAGTTCGTTCCATCTAGGAGTGGTTGGTGTATTCCGTAGTTCTAGCAATTGGATTTCACTCAAAACTCACCAAATGACTCCTCCCACCATATTATGACGATGCCCAAGTTTTGGGCCCGATCAGAAATCCATAGATGTAAGAAATTGGACAATTCAAGTTCGAAGGCAGTTCGTTCCGGATTGGAGTGGTTGGTGTATTGCATAGTTTTAGCAATTTGATTTCACTCAAAACACACCAAATGACTCCTCCCACCATATTATGATGATGCCCAAGTTCTGGGCTCGATCGGAAATCCATAGATGTAAGAAATTGGACAATTCAAGTTCAAAGGCAATTCGTTCCGAATTGGAGTGGTTGGTGTGTTACATGGTTCTAGCGATTGGATTTCCCTCAAAACTCTCCAAATGACTCGTAACACCATATTATAATGATGCCCAAGTTTTGGGCTCGATCGGATATCCACAGGTGTAAAAAATTGGACAATTCAAGTTCATAGGAAGTTCGTTCCGAATTCGAGGGGTTGGGGTATTGCATAGTTCTACTGATTGGATTTCACTTAAAACTCACCGAATGACTCCTCCCACCATATTATGCTGATGCCCATGTCTTTGGCTCGATCGGAAATCCATAGGTGTAAGAAATTGGACAATTCATGTTCACAGGCAGTTCGTTCCTTATAGAAGTGGTTGGTGTATTCCGTAGTTCTAGCGATTGGATTTCACTCAAAACTCACTAAACACTACTACAAAAAATGAAATAGACGACGGGAATCCACCGTCGTGTATCGTGGTTTACAACCGACGAGAAATCGACCGCCGTCTATTAACACATGAAATAATGACGGCAAATAACCGACGTGGTTAATATATTACACGTCATTAAAAATACTAAAGCCGACGTAGATTTCATACATAAAAGCATAAAAAGAGACCTTTCGACTAGAATAGACGACGGTTTTAGTAAAACACAGACGTTTAAATAATGTTAAATGTCAAAAACAACTACAAAACCGACGTAAATATGTTTATCAACATCTCTAAATCAAACAAAACCGACGTGTAAAACTTAGAAACCGTCGTGGTTAATAAATACTATGTTCACTAAATAAAAAAACTAACGTCTAAAACATATAACATGGCATATATTTACTTGAATTGACGTAAAAACAATAATAACCACGACCCTTTAGGTCACCACAGACGTTGAAAATTATTTTGACGGCTTGAACACAAAAAAAACGACGTGGTTAACATATTACACGTCATAAAAAAACTAAAACCGTCGTCGATTTGATACATAAAAGCATAAAAAGAGAACTTTCGACTATAATAGACGACGGCTTTAGTAAAACACAAACGTTTAAATATTGTTAAATGTCAAAAACAACTACAAAACCGACTTAAATATTTTTATCAACGTCTCTAAATCAAACAAAACCGACGTGTAAAACTTAGAAACCGTCGTGGTTAATAAATACTACGTTTACTAAATAAAAAAACTGACGTCTAAAACATATAACATGGCATATATTTACTTTAACTGACGTAAAAACAATAATAACCACGACCCTTTAGGTCACCAAAGACGTTGAAAATTATTTTGACGGCTTGAACACAAAAAAAACGACGGGGATTTAACATTACACATCGGTTAATTAAAATTCCTGTCATGTTTAATCCATTTACTACGGCCTAGGAGTCACATTTTAGGACGTTGTTAGTACTTTACAACGTTGGTGGTTGTAGACTTTGACGTGGTTGGCATTTTAAAAGTTTCTTTTGTGAGTCACTTAGACGTGTGTATTCTTTGAGACGTCATTGCTTTTAGTTTAACCGTCGTTAATAAGTAACGAAACGCCTTAAGTTATGGATTTGACGTCGGTTATTATAAAATGTAGGTCGTGGTTATACTTTACTATGTCCCAAGAATTCAATTATTCGACATTGTTATGTCCTTACTACGTCGGTTATTTATTTATTCTATGACGTGGCTAGTCTTTGTTAAGTCTCTTTTATAACCTTTTTTGACGTGTGTATTCTCTGAGACGTCAATTGTTTAATTATAACTGACGTGCAACAATGTTTTTACGACGTTAATCATCAATTGATTATATCCCTAAATTCGTCGGTTTGAACTCTGCCGTCGTGTTATACATTATTGTTCGTCGTTGATTATTTTATTTACCATCGTTGTTTTAAATATTTATTAACTGTTTTGAAATGAATTTTAATTAACCGACGTGTTTTCTTTTTCAAATGGCGGTTTTTATTTCATTTTTGTGTTGTCATTCCACGTCGGTTGTGAAAACCCGACGTTGGTTGTTTTGTAGACGTCTCTTTTTGCGATTTTTGTAACTTGACCGTCGTGCCCAAAGCTTGCAGAATGAAAATGTGATCGGAATTAAAATGATATACAGAGCTATGAATTAATGTCATACAATTAACTGCATAACTAATGTCATACATTACAACAATCAATCAATCCATATATCTTCACACCCATCTCTAATATTCTCACTCCCAAACTCACCCACTAGGTCATCAAATGTGTCAACATTTGGTATCCCTCTAGAAAATGGCTCACACTCAATTCTAATATCACCTAGCACATCATCACCAATAACATCATTATATTCTCTATTAGGCATTGATAACACTACTGACCAACCACGATGCATTGGGTCGTCAACATAAAATACTTGTTTGACTTGAGAAGCCATAACAAATTGGTCATTCCTATGTCCAATTTTACTCAGATCTACAAGGGTAAATCCAAATTCGTCGACTACAAGGCCCGAAGTGTTATCTATCCAATCACACCTCAAGACTGGGATTCTAAACTTTTGGTAGTCAAAATCCCAAATTTCTTGAATAACCCCATAAAAACCCATATTGGAGACAATAGGGTTTTTATCCTTGGCACTAGCAACTTGCATAGTATATGCAAGTAAATAAACTCCACTATTTTGGACAATTTGCACATCATCTTGTGCCTTGGTGTTAAATTTGACACCATTAATAAGATAGCTCCTATATGATGGCACAGCCATGCTTGGACCAGCTGCTAACCACCTCAAATTTTCTGATATGCCATTATAGTCTTCCCCATTAAATTCACTTTGAACCTGCAAATTAAACATATATCTTAATTCAATCTAACATATATATAGAAAGAAAGAAAAGTAAAATAAGTTCAATATGTCATTCAATAACATATATACCTTAAAGCGTAGCCATTGAATGAAAGTGCTATTGTGCTTATCTTGTAGCCACTTTGTTCTCTTTCTAAATTTCGGATAAGTGGTCTTGATGTGGATCACATGTTCCCTACAATTGACACGAAAAAAACACGCATTACGGTCCCTTGTATATAAGATAAACATAAAGAGTAATAATATTTAAAATGGCTACATATGAAAAATTAAACTCATACGTACTCGATATAAGGTAGGACTTCCTCCGTATTCTCCAAGACATATAGATGTGCCTGGTTCAACAAGTCCATATCAACTAAGCTCACTATGCAACCTGATAATGGCTTTGAGACTCCCATATTCTTGCTTGAAGGCACTCCAACTGTACTAACATCAGATAAATTCTCGGTACAAAACTCTACAGCTTCTTCAGCTATATACCGCTCAGCAATGCAACCTTCGGGACGAGTACGATTCTGAACATACCCCTTTAGCACTTTCATATATCTTTCAAACGGATACATCCATCTAAAATATACTGGCCCACATAGACGAACTTCTCTGACAAGATGTACTACTAGATGAATCATGATATCAAAGAATGAAGAGGGAAAGTACTTCTCAAGCAAACACAAAGTAACTATTACATCTTCTTCCAACTTATCTAGCTTGGAAACATCTACCATCTTTGCACATATAGCATTTAAGAAGAAGCACAATCGAGTTATTGCATACTTTGCAGGCTTCTCCAAAACAGGACGAATTGCCACAGGGAGCAATTGTTGCATCAAGGTATGACAATCATGAGATTTAAGGCCAAGAAGTGTTGAATCTTTTAAAGATACAAGATTTTTTTATATTTGAAGAATAACCTTCAGGAACCTTCATACCATAAAAAGAATTGCAAACCGCTCTCTTCTCTGCTCTTGACAAATTCCAAGGCCCTGGAGGCAAGCGAGTACGTCTTTCTCCATACTCGGGTTGCAAATCAATTTTTACCCCCATATTCAATAAGTCTAACCGAGCAGCAATCTCATCTTTATTTTTTCCAGGGATCTCTAGCAATGTACCAATGATACTATCGCAAACATTCTTCTCAATGTGCATAACATCTAAGGCATGCCTCACAGGGAGGTATTTCCAATACTCGAGATCAAATAATTTTGATTTCTTCTTCCAACAAACTCTGTCACCATCATTCTCACCAACACTTCCCCCATTTTTCGAGCCCCATATGTAATTAATATCTTCAACCATATGCAGCACTTCTTCTCCTGTTAATGGCTCGGGAGGCATGCCATATTCAGGTTTCCCATTAAAAGCTGCACGTTGCCTCCTATATGGATGATTGATTGGTAACCACTTTCTATGCCCAATATAACAAATTTTGTGGCCATTTTTCAACCTGTGACTTGGTGTATCATCGCCGCATATTGGACAAGCTTTATATCCTTTAACAACACAACCAGATAAGTTTCCATAAGCGGGAAAATCATTAATTGTCCACAGTAATGCAGCTCTGAGTGTAAAGTATTCTCCTATGTGGGCATCATACACTCCTCTAATCCAATCCCACATAGATTTCAAATCATCAATCAAAGGCTCTAAGTAGATGTTTATATCATTTCCAGGCTGTTTAGGACCGGAAATCAGTATAGTCAACATCATGAACTTCCGCTTCATGCATAGCCATGGTGGGAGATTATATGTTACTAACATAACTGGCCAACAACTGTATCTGCTACTTAAAGAACTGTGGGGATTGAATCCATCAGATGAGAGAGCCAATCTCAAGTTTCTTGGCTCATTACCAAAGTCGGGCCATTTTTCATCAACAAGTTTCCAAGACGGGGAATCCGCTGGATGAGACATATAACCGTCAACTGATTTTCTTGCAGCATGCCAAGTCAAACTCTTAGCTGTCTTATGTGATTGAAACATCCTTTTAAACCTTGGAATTGGAGGAAAATACCACACCACCTTCGCTGCCACACCCTCTTTCAAGAACCCGTCCTTAGTTTCCTTCCACCTTGAGATACAACAAGTAGGACAATTAGTTGCATTCTCATACTCCTTTAGATACAAAATGCAGTCATTGGGACATGCGTGGATTTTCTCATAACTCATCCCTAAAACAGACAAAGTCTTTTTTGCCTCGTACATAGAGGAAGGTAGTGTATTTCCTTTTTGAAGAAATTCTCCTTGAAGTATCAATAATTCTGTAAAGCAAACATCACTCATCCCATGTTTTGCTTTCAAATTATATAACTTCACCAAAGCCGACAACTTCGTGTACTTACTGCAACCAGGGTACAAGGGTTGATCGCCATCCCCAATCACATTGGCAAACTCATAAGGATCAGATCCAGTATTGGCAAAATCATTATCATCCATCCCTAATTCTTCAGAAACATAACTGAACCTACTTTGTTCATCTTCTTCCACATTTCTACTAGCATTGATAGTCCATTCCCAAGGTTCTCCGTGCCACGTCCAAATCTTATAGCTTTGGTCAATTCCATTAAAGTATGAGTGTTCCTTTATAATTCCAACCCCAAACAATCGAATATTCCCACATTTAACACATGGACAACGAATCTCAGTTGTATTTCCAAGATTTTCTAACGCAAAATTAAAAAATCCTTTCACCCCTAACTCATATGCCTTCGATCTTCTATCCGCATGCATCCATGACTTATCCATCTCACACTCTATAAAGAGAACAAAATAAAAATTAAATATAAAACATGGACAAGACGACGGTTTGAAAAAAATAATCGTCGTTTAATATTCATTCAGACGACGGCATCTATAGTCACCGTCGTCATTAAGACACCCAAACCCATAAATTTGAACGGTGTTCTGGTAGCCTAAAGACGACGTTTAATGGAGAAACAGTCATCTTTAGGCTACCAGTTGCAGCTTAAAACTCAGACGACGCGAGTAAATGAACAACTGACGTATAATAAATATTTGGACGACGGTTTGATCCTTCAACTGTCGTCGTAGTTAAAAAAAAAAAACAACTTAAATCTCCCATCCCTATTCCTTTTCCAAGAACCCATGGCCAAACAAACATAAAAGAACCCAAATAAAGAGCAATTATTACAAGAATGCAAACACCAAAACATAAAAGAACCCTAATATAGCTACCAACGAAAACATTTATGGATTTAAGAAGAGATTAGGGTTATACTTACATGGATATTGAGAGAGACTGTGAGAATATAACAACTGCTTGAGAGAGAGCTTGGAGAATCTACATACCCAATGCTTTGAGAGAGAGCTTGGAGAATCTACGTACCCAATGCTTTGAGAGAGATCTTGGAGAATCTACGTACCCAATGCTTTGAGAGAGAGCTGAGAGAATATAACAAAAGCTTGAGAGAGAGCTGAGAGAATTAGGGTTAAAGGGACTAGAGAATCTACGTACTTACATGGATATTGAGAGAGAGCTGGGAGAAGGAAAACTTTCAGACAAATTTATGTTGAAGAGAGAGAATGAACTATTTGAGGGTTAAAGGGAAATTCTGAAAATTTTAGGTCACGGTCAAAAATTTTAAAGTACCGCGTTTATCAACGACGACGGTCAACACTTACATGGACGTCTAATTCTTACTTACAACGGCGGTTTCTATAAAAGACCGACGTTGTAAAAATAAAGGACGTCGCTATTCAATAACCGATGTCGTAAACCGAATACAATTAGTCTTCGTTTATGTAGTTGATCAAAAACAGCGGGAGAAAACCGGCGTCGTTTCAAAAAACCCTAACCCCTAAACCCTAAACCCTAAATTTTACAATAAATTTAAAAAAATACACAAGTACGAGAAAAATGAACCGAAAATTGCTATGGACTCCTTACAACAATGCCTTCTACAATAGTAGGCTAAAATATGGATTTCATAATTTTGAATTTATGGGCACCAATGGATCACATAAACTTTAAGGTTATGTTATGTAAAGTATAAGGAGTACCATGCTTTGTCTCTAAATTTGTTTGAATTTTGTTATCATTCGAACTTTGAAAACTAAAATTACATTTTTCAGGCCTTAACGGGCAAGATATTGTCTCAATCAGTGCATAGAATTTGCCGGTATATTTTTCGGATGTTGTTTTGAATATATTCTTAATATTAGTAATTAAATACAATAAAAAAATATATCCAAAATTATATTTTTTAAAGCTTTAGGATAGAGACAATATTCCAATGCTTGGTAGTTTTCAGTTTAATTTTTGAATTTAGTTTTGAATTTAATATGGAATGAAATAAAATATAAAAGTCATTACAAATTAAATGAAAAATGACCTATCCGACGTTGTATCCATTTACAACGACATTAAACATCACAAACTGACGTCGAAACTAATATAAAACGACGTCTTTTTATAACAGACGTTGTTTAATTATACAAAGGCGGATATTTATGAATATCCGCCTTCGTATATTATTAAGACGTCGATAAGGTTATACTAACCAACGTAGTATATGACTACAAAATTCATTTATACAGGATGAATTAATTATAAACCGTCGTTGTTATGACTATTAAACGTCATTTTAGTGTATATAACCGACATTGTTTACATATAGAAAGGCAGATATTTAATAGTATCCGCCTTTGTATATTATTAAGACGTCAATAAGGTTATACGAACCGACGTAGTATATAAGTACAAAATTCATTTATACAGGATGAATTAATTATAAACCGTCGTTGTTATGACTATTACATGTCGTTTTTAAGAATTGCCGTTCATGTTATATTTCCAGTTACTGCAAGACGACCATTGTGTACACGTATGAGACGTGTAAATTAGAATCAGACGTCGGTTTTTGGGAACTAAACAAGTTTTAAAACAAAATTAAATTTTTTTGATGTTTGTTCGCTTGATTACAACAAAATATTTATGTACATTTTAAATAAACTAAAATAAACCTAAACATTGTTCATAAATATTTATCTACATCAATTATCCTTCGGTAATAAGTTGTTCACAAATTCTGCCCATTCATGCCTAACTTCGTCAATATCCTCTTGTTTATACTGAACTTTATCTTTTTTCTTCTCAAACTGCAAAATAAACCAAAAAACCGATGTGTTATAAAGATACAAACGACGGTTTTAAACAAAAGTATATCTAAAATGTTGCGTTTTACCTTCTTCTCAAAATTTAGGTCTGGATCATGAATTTTATCTCTCATGAATCGCATCACGTAATAGCCACACTCTACACTTGTTGGTTGTTCAGGAGTGCCGTGTAGATTTTTCCAAATGGCCTGCTGTTTACGTGAATTTTTATTTATATGAATGTTAAACATTTTAGTTGACCTGTTACAAGAAAACAAAGGGTGTTAATGACAAAATAAAATATTTAAATACAAATAGTAACCGTCATGGTAAATCAGTCAAAACGACGGAGTTTTTAAAAAAAAAGACGTGATATTTTGTTTAAAACGGCGGTAAAAACTTACCGTCGTTGTGTAACATTATAACGTCGGTAAGAGTAAAACGTCATATAACAAAAAATTGAGCAGTAAAATTAAAACGTTCTTAAATAAAACCCAAACGACGTGGTAGTTAAATTAAAACGACGTTTTTAAGAAAATACTGACGTGGTAGTTAAATTAACACGTCGGTAATAACTTACCGTTGTTATATTTTAATTATAACGTCGGTATTATTAAAACCGTCGTTTATTTAAATACTTTATAGGAAAAATCTTAAATCATAAGAAATCAACTTACGTATTCACTATATTTTTCATGTCGTCGTCAACCATGTGTTTTGGCAGTGAATTCATGTAATAGGTAGTCTCCGTTGTTGATCTCACAATTACCATCACCCATTGACCCCTGCACATAATGATTCATATAGGTTAAATAGTACTACAAAGAAAAATATTAGAAGCTCAGGAAAATACTTTAAATGGTACTAACCCTGGATTATAAGGGACCAAGAAAAATTGATTCCCATCTGCTGTTTTCAGGCGGTTTGTCAGGTTTTTTACTCGGTCTGATATTGATCCAGCTCCAGAGCTCACTAGCCTAGGGTCCACGAGGCCAACAAGGTTTACCATATTTTCCATTTTTAAATAGTCAAATAGGAACCTAAATATATGAAAGTCAATTAAATGAGATTTTAATTTAAAAGAAAGGAAAATGTAAAACAAAATGGGATTAGGGAGAATTACCTCATGTATACTGATATCACTATGGTTCCAATCTCAACCATGGAACCAAACTGCAAAATATCTTCAGGTAAGAGGAAGGTATCATGCTCAAAGCCAAACACTTCCTTGGGCATGTGAACTGTCACAGCCTCCTTAGTAGGCAACAACTTGGTCTGGACGTGTTGGCATAAGGCTAAGAGAGGAGGTGGCATGTCTAGCTTTGAGAGATCCTGTTACAAGAAATAAATAAAGAAATATAAGTTAGTTTGTGTGTGAACTAAAATAAACTACTCTAACTAAACCCAAAAAACATACGTGGTATATAATATAAACGACGGTTTCTAGTAAATACTGACGGAGGAAAGGTTATACACATCGGTAAATACATAACCGTCGTTGTGTTGAAATTATAACGTCGCTATACTATAGAAAGGTCGTCTAATATAAATACAGTTAATGAAATCATGAAATAGACGACGGTTTATAAAAGAGTTAGACGACGGCAGAAAACACAGTCGTTATTTTTAATGTCTAATAATTTGCAAAACAAGTAAAAGCATCGTGGTATTTAACTAAACACGACGCGTCCTGTAAGAAGTAGACGTATATACCGTCGTTATTTAAAATTTTAACGTCGGATATTAAAAGGAGCGACGTCTATTTAAATTTAAAAGGCAGAAATAGAAAATAGCAGAAATTTTACCGTGTCCTCTTGCTGTTTTCCAGCAGTATCAGCTTCAGGCTTTGGATCTTCTAATCCCAAAGCTAGGGGTATGATACCAGTGGCCCTAGAGCAGCTTGCCTTATCAGACATTGGATTTTTTGGGCTTTGATCTTGAGGGGGTAAAGTAATTGGAGTAATTGGAGAAATTGGGGTTTTGAGCATCAAGCTGGGATCAAAATTAGGAACTAGTTGACGGAAATATGCCAACATAGCCTCCCTCTCTGCTCTAACTGCTTCCATTATAGTTTCCCTTGACTTCGCCTCAATTCTCAAGGTCTCTTCTCTGACTGCCTCCCTCACACTTTCCTTCAATTTGTCACCAAATTTCACTCTCTGCTGTTTCGGATTGAAGAACTGAGTTGGGGTAACGCTAGCACCAGCTCCTCTGACTCTCCCACCATGCTCGGGGGTTCCCAAAGCAAGAGTTATGACATCATTGGTCCCGGAGACAGCCAGAGTGCCTTCGGATACTTGCTTTTGCAAATCATCCTAAAAGAGAGAAAGAGAGATTGTTAGAAACGGAGCAGGGTGTAAAACAGATAAATATACCGATGTTGTAAATTATAAACAATGACGGTTTTCTTAAATTCCTGACGTAGTATTAATTTAAAACGTCTGTATTTAACTACTGTCGTTGTTTATAATTTACAACGTCGGTATATAAAAATACGTCGTATATTCAAAATAAAACAGATTAAAACATAAATCAAAGACCGTCGTAGTATTCAAAGTAAGACGACGGACTATTGAACAAATAGACGTAGATGTCCAATTTCATAAGGCTGCACAAAATTACCGTCGTTGTATAAGCATTCTAACGTCTAGATAAGATAAAACCGTCATAAATGTTAATGAAGAAGTGAAAAAACTCGATTGAAATATGCATTATTTTCCAGAAAATTGTGCACCACAAATTTCAGTGAAATAGACAGAGAGAGGGAGAGTGTGTGCGTGAGTAAACTTAAAACAAAAATGCAGTTCATAGAGGAATTTAATCCGTCGTATTAATTCTATCTAGACGTCTACTTTATTCAAAAACCGACGTCCTATTCATTTTTAAACATCGGTAAATTAAGCCCGTCGTGGTGTTCATTTTATAACATCGCTTATTTAAAGATAAACGACGTCTATAACAAAATAAAACACTCTGTTTTTCAAATTTAGAACAGAGTTAGTGAGACTTATGATTGGTTTTGCCTTCTCTGCAACCTTTGGATGAGGGATGTTTCCTATTTTATCTTCTCTTGCCTTCTTCCATAGAACAGCTCGATCGATTTCTTCAATATCGGGCATGGTTTCTACCAATTGGTCCTCCAAACCAACATACTCTTTTCTAGACAACCTATGGTTGTACTCCAATTTCTCCCTCCTCTCTTTCTGCTCAGCATGCTTAGCCTCAAAATCTGGGGTTAACCTTGAAGCTACGAAGGCATCCCATTGCGATTTCTCTATGAACTTATAAAGCGCAGGGGTTTCTTTTAACTTCTCCTTGTCATGTGCGAATGGAAGGATATACTGCCTAGGTACGTTATACTTGAAATCCTTCCATTTTTTGGCGGCAGACGACAAGACCATGGCTTTGTACCTATCCCCAATAACATAGGACATTTTAACAGCTTCCCAAATCTGCTCCCTCACGTCCTTGGGTATTTGAGTCCATTTCTTGTCCACAAGAGGGACTCTGGTGCGTGCCAAAACACCAATGTAAGACTGCATCTCAACAGCAGCCTTGCCATGTGGTTTGCCCTTTTTATTGAACTCAACCACAGGCTTAGCCTTCTCAATTTTCCTTTTCACAACACGGCTCATTGTGCTGATACCGCGGCCAGATTTTGGCTCCTCAACAAATGTGGCTGTGCTCGAGTCTTTCTCGGAGGCTGAGGAAAATCTCATCCTCTTCGACGGTTTGCTTTGAGTTGATTTTTCTCCTTCCACTTGAGCCTTTGAAACTGATTTGGCTTCATCCCCTTGTGCCTTTGAACCTGATTTGGCCTTTGACGCTTCAGCTTCCTTGTTTTGAGATTTCGAAACCGTTTTTAATTAATCTGCAAGGTAAACAACGTCGGTTATCAAAAAGAAACGACGTAATAATACCAAACAACGACGGTAACACTAAAAAAGCGACGTCCTATTAAACAGTCTCTTAGACCATGAATGGAAATAAGACGACGGTTTTATATATTTCATGACATAAATGTGTATACACTACGTCGGTTAATAATAAGAACCGACGTGGTTTAAAATTTACAAAACGATTGTTCTTCTCCCAAAAGACGACGGTTTTATCTTGTTTCCGACGTATTAATTGTCACACCACGACGGTTTTTAACCACCATAGTGCAGTTTGCTAGAATTTAACTGCCGTCGCGGTGTGTCCATTCTATCGTCGAAAACAAGACAGAACTGTCGTCTTTTGGCGTCGTGAGAGTATCTACTTATGTATTTAATCAAAACCAGTGAAAGATTTCTTCAATTTGACAGAATCTTGTTTCCAGACAACTACGGCATTCAAATGAAATGTAAAAAAAGGGAAGAGAGTGAGAAAAAACCTTTGGCGTGCAAAGAAAGTTTCCTTCCGATGAGGACGAAGACAAAGACGAAAATGGTGATTTGGAGATGAAGACGAAGATTCAGATGATGATGCTGCTTTATTACGATGATGTATTGGAGTGGTTGGTGTATTCGTAGTTCTAGCGATTGGATTTCACTCAAAACACACCAAATGACTCCTCACACCATATTATGAAGATGCCCAAGTTTTGGGCTCGACCGAAAATCCATAGGTGTAAGAAATTGGACAATTCAAGTTCATGGGCAGTTCGTTCCGAATTGGAGTGGTTGGTGTATTGTACAGTTCTAGCAATTGGTTTTCACTCAAAACTCACCAAATGACTCCTCCCACCATCTTATGCTGATGCCCAAGTTTTGGGCTCAATCGGAAATCAATATGGGTAAGAAATTGGAAAATTCAGGTTCAAAGGCTGTTCGTTCCTTATAGGAGGGGTCGGTGTATTCCGTAGTTCTAGCGATTGGACTTCACTCAAAAATCACCAAATGACTCCTCCCACCATATTATGATGATGCCCAAGTTTTGGGCTTGATTGAAAATCCATAGGGGTAAGAAATTGGACAATTCAGGTTCAAAGGCAGCTCGTTCCTTATAGGAGTGGTTGGTGTATTTTATAGTTCTAGCGATTGGATTTCACTCAAAACTCACCAAATGACTCCTCCCACCATATTATGACGATGCCCAAGATTTGGGCTCGATCGGAAATCAATAGGGGTAAGAAATTGGACAATTCAGGTTCAAAGGCACTTCGTTCCTTATAGGAGTGGTCGGTGTATTCCGTAGTTCTAGCGATTGGATTTCACTCCAAACTCACCAAATGACTTCTCCCACCATATTATGATGATGCCCAAGTTTTGGGCTGGATAGGAAATCCACAGGGGTAAGAAATTGGACAATTCAGGTTCAAAGGAAGTTCGTTCCTTATAGGAATGGTTGGTGTGTTCGTAGTTCTAGCGATTGGATTTCACTCAAAACTCACCAAATGACTCCTCCCACCATATTATGATGATCCCCAAGTTTTGGGCTCGATTGGAAATCAATAGGGGTAAGAAAATGGACAATTCAGGTTCAAAGGCAGTTCGTTCCTTATTGGAGTGGTTGGTGTATTCCGTAGTTCTGGCGATTGGATTTCATCTAAACTCACCAAACGACTCCTCCCAACATATTATGATGATGCCCAAGTTTTGGAATCGATCGGAAATCAATAGGGTTAAGAAATTGGACAATTCAAGTTCAAAGGCAGTTCGTTCCTTATAGGAGTGGTTGGTGTATTCCGTAGTTCTAGCGATTGGATTTCACTCAGAACTCACCAAATGACTCCTCCCACCATATTATGATGATGCCCAAGTTTTGGGCTCTATCGGAAAACCGTAGGTGTAAGAAATTGGACAATTCAAGTTCATAGGCAGTTCGTTCCATATTGGAGTGGTTGGTGTATTGTATAGTTCTAGCAATTGGTGTTCCCTCAAAACTCACCAAATGACTCCTCCCACCATATTATGATGTTTCCCAAGTTTTGGGCTCGATCGGAAATCCACAGGCGTAAGAAATTGGACAATTCAAGTTCATCGGTAGTCCGTTCTGAATTGGAGTGGTTGGTGTATTGTATAGTTCTAGCGATTGGATTTCACTCAAAACTCACCAAATGATTCCTCCCACCATATTATGATGATGCCCAAGTTTGGGCTCGATCGGAAATCAATAGGGGTAAGAAATTGCACAATTCAGGATCAAAGCAAGTTCGTTCCTTATAGAAGTGGTCGGTGTATTCTGCGGTTCTAGCGATTGGATTTCACTCAAAACTCCTCAAATGCCTCCTCCCACCATATTATGATGATGCCCAAGTTTTGGGCTCGATCGGAATTCAATAGGGGTAAGAAGTTGGACAATTCAGGTTCAAAGGCAGTTCGTTCCTTCTAGGAATGGTTGGGGTATTCCGTAGTTCTAACGATTGGATTTCGCTGAAAACTCACGAAATGACTCCTCCCACCATATTATGTTGATGCCCAAGTTTTGGGCTCGATTGGAAATCAATAGGGGTAAGAAATTGGACAATTCAGGTTCAAAGGCAGTTCGTTCCTTACAGGAATGGTTGGGGTATTCCGTAGTTCTAACGATTGGACTTCATTCAAAACTCACCAAATGACTCCTCCCACCATATTATGTTGATGCCCAAGTTTTGGGCTCGATTGGAAATCAATAGAGGTAAGAAATTGGACAATTCAGGTTCAAAGGCAGTTCGTTCCTTAAAGGGGTTCAAAGGCAGTTCGTTCCTTAAAGGGGTAAGAAATGAAGATGGGCAAGAAATTGGACAATTCAGGTTCAAAGGCTGTTCGGTCCTTAAAGGGGTGGTCGGTGTATTCCGTAGTTCTAGCGATTGGACTTCATTCAAAACTCACCAAATGACTCCTCCCACCATATTATGATGATGCCTAAGTTTTGGGCTCGATCGGAAATCCATAGGGGTAAGAAATTGGACAATTCAGGTTCAAAGGCAGTTCGTTCCTTATAGGAGTGGTCAGTGTATTCCGTAGTTCTAGAGATTGGACTTCATTCAAAACTCACCAAATGACTCCTCCCACCATATTATGGTGATGCCCAAGTTTTGGGCTCGATCGGAATTCAATAGGGGTAAGAAGTTGGATAATTCAGGTTCAAAGGCAGTTCGTTCCTTCTAGGAATGGTTGGGGTATTCCGTAGTTCTAACGATTGGATTTCACCGAAAACTCCCGAAATGACTCCTCCCACCATGTTATGTTGATGCCCAAGTTTTGGGCTCGATTGGAAATCAATAGGGGTAAGAAATTGGACAATTCAGGTTCAAAGGCAGTTCGTTCCTTATTGGAGTGGTTGGTGTATTTCGTAGTTCTGGCGATTGGATTCTTTCTAAACTCATCAAATGACTCCTCCCACCATATTATGATGATGCCCAAATTTTGGAATCGATCTGAAATCAGTAGGGGTAAGAAATTGGACAATTCAGGTTCAAAGTCAGTTCGTTACTTATAAGTGTGGTTGGTGTATTGCATTATTCTAGCGATTGGATTTCACTCAAAACTCACCAAATAACTCCTCCCACCATATTGTGATTATGCCCAAATTTTGGACAATTCAGGTTCCAAGGCAGTTCGTTTTTTGTAGGAATGGTTGGTGTATTCCGTTGTTTTAACGATTGGATTTCACTGAAAACTCACCAAATGAATCCTCCCACCATATTATGTTGATGCACAAGTTTTGGGCTCGATTGGAAATCAATAGGGGTAAGAAATTGCACAATTCAGGTTCAAAGGCAGTTCGTTCCTTACTGGAGTGGTTGGTGTATTTCGTAGTTCTGGCGATTGGATTTTTTCTAAACTCACCAAATGACTTCTCCCACCATATTATGATGATGCCCAAGTTTTGGAATCGTTCAGAAATCAGTAGGGGTAAGAAATTGGACAATTCAGGTTCAAAGGCAGTTCGTTACTTATAGGAGTGGTTGGTGTATTGCATTGTTCAAGCGAATGGATTTCACTCAAAACTCAACAAATGACTCCCCCCACCATATTATGGTGATGCCCAAGTTTTGGGCTCGATCGGAAATCCATAGGGGTAAGAAATTGGACAATTCATGTTCAAAGGTAGTTCGTTCCATAGAGGAGTGGTTGTTGTATTCCGTAGTTCTAGCTATTGGATTTCCCTCAAAACTCACTAAATGACTCCTCCCACCATATTATGTTGACGCCCAAGTTTTGGGCTCGATCGGAAATCCACAGGTGTAAGAAATTTGACAATTCAAGTTCATAGGCATTTCGTTTCATATTGGAGTGGTTGGTGTATTGTATAGTTCTAGCAATTGGTGTTCACTCAAAACTGACCAAATGACTCCTTCCACTTTATTATGATGATGCCCAAGTTTTGGGCTGGATCGGAAATCCATAGGCGTAAGAAATTGGACAATTCAAGTTCATAGGCAGTCCGTTACGAATTGGAGTGGTTGGTGTATTGTATAGTTCTAGCGACTGGATTTCACTCAAAACTCACCAAATGATTCCTCCCACCGTATTACGATGATGCCCATGCTTGGGCTCCATCGGAAAGCAATAGGGGTAAAAAATTGGACAATTCAGGTTCAAAGCTAGTTCGTTCCTTATAGAAGTGGTCGGTGTATTCCGCGGTTCTAGCGATTGGATTTCACTCAAAACTCCTCAAATGACGCCTCCCACCATATTATGATGATGCCCAAGCTTGGGCTCGATCGGAAATCAATATGGGTAAGAAATTGGACAATTCAGGTTCAAAGGCTGTTCGTTCCTTATAGGAGAGGTCGGTGTATTCCATAGTTCTAGCGATTGGACTTCATTCAAAACTCACCAAATGACTCCTACCACCATATTGTGTTGATGCCCAAGTTTTGGGCTCGATCGGAAATCTGTAGGGGTAAGAAATTGGACAATTCATGTTCAAAGGCAGTTCGTTCCTTATAGGAGTGGTTGGTGTATTCTGTAGTTCTAGCGATTGGATTTCACTCAAAACACACCAAATGACTCCTCCCACCATATTATGATGATGCCCAAGTTTTGGGCTCAATCGGAAATCCATAGGGGTAAGAAATTGGACAATTCAGGTTCAAAGGAAGTTCGTTCCATATGGGTGTGGTTGTTATATTCCGTAGTTCTAGCGATTGGATTTCCCTCAAAACTCACCAAAAGATTCCTCCCACCATATTGTGTTGATGCCCAAGTTTTGGGCTCGATCGGAAACCCACAGGTGTAAGAAATTTGACAATTCAAGTTCATAGGCAGTTCGTTTCATATTGGAGTGGTTGGTGTATTGTATAGTTCTAGCAATTGGTGTTCACTCAAAACTCACCAAATGACTCCTCCCACCATATTATGATGATGCCCAAGTTTTGGGCTCGATCGAAAATCCACAGGGGTAAGAAATTTGACAATTCAAGTTCATAGGCAGTTCGTTTCATATTGGAGTGGTTGGTGTATTGTATAGTTCTAGCAATTGGTGTTCACTCAAAACTCACCAAATGACTCCTCCCACCATATTATGATGATGCCCTAGTTTTGGGCTAGATCGGAAATCCATTGGCGTAAGAAATTGGACAATTCAAGTTCATAGGCAGTCTGTTACAAATTGGAGTGGTTGGTGTATTGTATAGTTCTAGCGATTGGATTTCACTCAAAACTCACCAAAAGATTCCTCCCACCATATTATGATGATGCCCAAGCTTGGGCTCGATCGGAAATCAATAGGGGTAAGAAATTGGACAATTCAGGTTCAAAGCTAGTTCGTTCCTTATAGAAGTGGTCGGTGTATTCCGCAGTTCTAGCGATTGGATTTCACTGAAAACTCCTCAAATGACTCCTCCCACCATATTATGACGATGCCCAAGTTTTGGGCTTGATCGGAAATCAATATGGGTAAGAAATTGGATAATTCAGGTTCAAAGGCTGTTCGTTCCTTATAGAAGTGGTCGGTGTACTCCGTAGTTCTAGCGATTGGACTTCATTCAAAACTCACCAAATGACTCCTCCCACCTTATTATGATGATGCCCAAGTTTTGGGCTCGATTAGAAATCCATAGGGGTAAGAAATTGGACAATTCATGTTCAAAGGCAGTTCGTTCCACATAGGAGTGGTTGTTGTATTCCGTAGTTCTAGCGATTGGATTTCCCTCAAAACTCCCCAAATGACTCCTCCCACCATATTATGTTGATGCCCAAGTTTTGGGCTCGATCGGAAATCTACAGGTGTAAGAAATTTGGCAATTCAAGTTCATAGGCAGTTCGTTTCATATTGGAGTGGTTCGTGTATTGTATAGTTCTAGCAATTGGTGTTCACTCAAAACTCACCAAAAGATTCCTCCCACCATATTATGATGATGCCCAAGCTTGGGCTCGATCAGAATTCAATAGGGGTAAGAAATTGGACAATTCAGTTTCAAAGCTAGTTCGTTCCTTATAGAAGTGGTCGGTGTATTCCGCAGTTCTAGCAATTGGATTTCACTCAAAACTCCTCAAATGACTCCTCCCACCATATTATGATGATGCCCAAGTTTTGGGGTCGATCGGAAATCAATATGGGTAAGGAATTGGACAATTCAGGTTCTAAGGTTGTTCGTTCCTTATAGGAGTGGTCGGTGTATTCCGTAGTTCTAGTGATTGGACTTCATTCAAAACTCACCAAATGACTCGTCCCACCATATTATGAAGATGCCCAAGTTTTGGGCTCGATAGGAAATCCATAGGGGCAAGAAATTGGACAATTCAGGTTCAAAGGCAGTTCGTTCCTTATAGGAGTGGTCGGTGTATTCCGTAGTTCTAGTGATTGTATTTCTGTCACAACTCACCAAAGGACTCCTCCCGCAATATTATGATGATGCCCAAGCTTGGGCTCGATCAAAAATCAATAGGGGTAAGAAATTGGACAATTCAGGTTCGTAGGCAGTCTGTTACGAATTGGAGTGGTTGGTGTATTGTTTAGTTCTAGCAATTTGACAATTCAAGTTCTAGGGATTAGATTTCACTCAAAACTCACCAAATGATTCCTCCCACCATATTATGATGATGCCCAAGTTTTGGGCTAGATCGGAAATCCAATGGCGTAAGAAATTGGACAATTCAAGATCGTAGGCAGTCTGTTACGAATTGGAGTGGTTGGTGTATTGTATAGTTCTAGCGATTTGATTTCACTCAAAATTCACTAAATGATTCCTCCCACCATATTATGATGATTCCCAAGCTTGGGCTCGATCAGATATCAATAGGGGTAAGAAATTGGACAATTCAGGTTCAAAGCTAGTTCGTTCCTTATAGAAGTGGTCGGTGTATTCCGCAGTTCTAGCAATTGGATTTCACTCAAAACTCCTCAAATGACTCCTCCCACCATATTATGATGATGCCCATGTTTTGGGCTCGATCGGAAATCAATATGGGAAAGAAATTGGACAATTCAGGTTCTAAGGTTGTTCGTTCCTTATAGGAGTGGTCGGTGTATTCCGTAGTTCTAGTGATTGGACTTCATTCAAAACTCACCAAATGACTCCTCCCACCATATTATGATGATGCCCAAGTTTTGGGCTCGATCGGAAATCCATAGGGGTAAGAAATTGGACAAGTCAGGTTCAAAGGCAGTTCGTTCCTTAAAGGGGTAAGAAATGAAGATGGGCAAGAAATTGGACAATTCAGGTTCAAAGGCTGTTCGGTCCTTAAAGGGGTGGTCGGTGTATTCAGTAGTTCTAGCGATTGGACTTCATTCAAAACTCACCAAATGACTCCTCCCACCATATTATGATGATGCCTAAGTTTTGGGCTCGATCGGAAATCCATAGGGGTAAGAAATTGGACAATTCAGGTTCATAGGCAGTTCGTTCCTTATAGGAGTGGTCGTTGTATTCCGTAGTTCTAGTGATTGGATTTCACTCACAACTCACCAAAGGACTCCTCCCACAATATTATGATGATGCCCAAGTTTTGGGCTCAATCGGAAAACCCTTGGTGTAAGAAATTGGACAATTCAAGTTCAAAGGCAGTTCGTTACTTATAGGAGTGGTTGGTGTATTCCGTAGTTCTAGCAATTAGATTTCACTCACAACTCAACAATTAACTCCTCCCACCATATTATGATGATGCCCAAGTTTTGGGCTCGATCGGAAATCCATCGGGGTAAGAAATTGGACAATTCAGGTTCCAAGGCAGTTCGTTCCTTATTCGAGTGGTTGGTGTATTCTGTAGTTCTAGCGATTAGATTTCACTCAAAACTCACCAAATGATACCTTCCACCACATTATGATGATGCCCAAGTTTTGGGCTCGATCGGAAATCCATCGGGGTAAGAAATTGGACAATTTAGGTTCCAAGGCAATTCGTTCCTTATAGGAGTGGTTGGTGTATTCCGTAGTTCTAGCGATTAGATTTCACTCAAAACTCACCAAACGACTCCTCCCACCATATTATGATGATTCCCAAGGTTTGGGCTTGATTGGAAATCAATAGGGGTAAGAATTTGGACAATTCAGGTTCAAAGGCAGTTCGTTCCTTATTGGAGTGGTTGGTGTATTTCATAGTTCTGGCGATTGGATTTCATCTAAACTCACCAAATGACTCCTCCCACCATATTATGATGATGCCCAAGTTTGGAATCGATCCGAAATCAGTAGGGGTAAGAAATTGGACAATTCAGGTTCAAAGGCAGTTCGTTCCTTATAGGAGTGGTTGGTGTATTGCATTGTTCTAGCGATTGGATTTCACTCAAAACTCACCAAATGACTCCTCCCACCATATTATGATGATTCCCAAGTTTTGTGCTCGATCGAAAATTCATCATGGTAAGAAATTGGACAATTCAGGTTCCAAGGCAATTCGTTCCTTATAGGAGTGGTTGGTGTATTCCGTAGTTCTAGCGATTGGATTTCACTCAAAACTCACCAAATGACTCCTCCCACGATATTATGATGATGCCCAAGTTTTGGGCTCGATTGGAAATCCATAGGGGTAAGAAATTGGACAATTCAAGTTCAAAGGCAGTTCGTTCCTTATTGGAGTGGTTGGTGTATTCCATAGTTCTGGTGATTGGATTTCATCTAAACTCACCAAATGACTCCTCCCACCATATTCTGATGATGCCCAAATTTTGGAATCGATCGGAAATCAGCAGGGGTCACTACAAGAAAATAGGCCTTAGTTGACACTTAATAGTTGACGTTTTTAGCAAAACCATCAACTATTTTATGAAACTTTGACGCTTTTTTAAAAGCGTCAACTACTTAGTGAGTTTACTTGACGTTTTACAGTAAACATCAACTATATATCACTTTCCCTGAAACTTTTTAAAAACCGTCAACTCTATATTACTTTTCCTTGACATTTTATAAAAAATGTCAATTGTTTATTACTTTTCGTTGACATTTTACAAAGAATGTCAATTAAAACCATTTTATACCAGTTGACACTTTTCTAAAATATCCTCAGGAAAAGAGCGCGCTAAGTTCGCGGGCATTTCACTCCAAATTCATCTAAGTGTTTTGCCCTATATTCAACTCCTCTTCCTCTTGGTCACCACTTTTTCCCATCATTCCAAAACCAAAAATATCAGAGTCCTTAGGGTTTTCCACTCTTCATTTCTTAAATTGGATACAGAAATTCGAAGAGAATGTGAGTATCAAATCTTAGTGTGCTCATGCTTTGCTAGTTGGGGTGGCAACAATTCAGGTGTATTTCTTATCTATCCAAAGTTATTATAGTTCATATGAATGTATTTTTGCCCACTCTGTTCATCTTTCATTCTCTGCAGAGTATTTTCTCTCTCTATGTACATCTCTTAGAAAGTTTTGTGCTATCTCTCCATTCCTTAGACACCTGACATGAATCTCACTCAATCTCAAGATGCTTCGGGGAGTTGAACCAGGGAGAATGTTGAAATGGGAGAAAAGTGAAGATTTTTAACAAACAATCAAGAATATTGAAGAGTTTGCTGCCGACAAAGAACTGGGTTTGTGTTCTTTATTGGCCAATATTCCTAATTTTTTCAAGCTTTATAGGTGGGCATTCAATATCTCTACATATCTAAACTACAACTAATCGAATTCAAAAAAAATTAGCATAATTTTTAAGTAATATAAATTATCACTCTCCAGTCAAGTTTAGTTGAGTAGTGGAGTTAGATTCCTTTCTTCTTATCTTTCCCATGGATTTGAATTGTATTCTTTGTCTTATTGGGAAATTAGGATAGTTCCTCTTCTTTTTAGTTAGTGGCGGCAAGGAGTGCCCACCACCTACTCGACATTTTCCCTCACTGAATTTACTACACCTCTTTATATTTAATCAACATATCAATATCATTTTCTTTATAATAAAAAATTCAAGATATCACTATCTTGTGGCACTGTAAAAAAAAAAAAAAATAGAACATGCAAATTCATCTTTGTTGGATGATAAAATTGATTAGGAAAGGTTCTTATGCTAATATAATATAGGTTATAGGTCTTTTCATGAACTTTTTAATGCTTTTGCGTTTTAGTTTTTGTTAATTGGTGATATTATGTCTTCTGGTAATGTATGGCTGGTTGTTTTGATATAAGTTATAACTATAAATTGAGATCAGTAGATTTTTTCTTCTAGAAAGGAATATATATATATGCTTATTGGCAATAGTAATATACTATTTTAATTTAATTAGGATGATTCTATTATAAAAAACCTATAGATCTGGAAGAAATTGATTACCAATTTTAATCATACTTTTCTGGTATTAGTTCAGTAATTGCAGCCAAGTATTATTATTATTATTTTTTGTATGAAAAGCAAGTATGATTTACAAATTTATATACATTTCTATTTCTATATTGCATTGCAAGATTAATTCTTATCTTGGTAATGTGTGTGACCATTGGTGAAGAGAATGAAGTGGCCTATATTGCAGGGAAGGTTTTTTTAGTTTGAAATGGATAAAACTTGGATGTCAAAAGATAGAATGTCAAAAGAATATGAAGATGGTGTTGAGCAATTTATTGCGTTTGCTGTAAGTCATGCTAGTAACCCCAAACTCATGAAATGTCCATGCCAAGTATGTGGAAATTTGATGTTTGAGACTCCTAAAGGGATAAGAGATCATATGTAGGTGTTGATCGAAGTTATAAGATATGGAGTTGGCATGGGGAGGTGGCTGATATTGGAGGAACAACAAGTAGGGAAGTAAATTTTGATCAGTCACCTAAATACGACGAGGTCCAAGAAACTTTACAAATGGTTAATGCTGCTTATGATCCTTGTACTGCCAACCATGATTCTTTTACATGTCTTACTTCAATGCTTGAACTTACAGTGAGTTGTATCATTTTATACATGAGGTAAATGCTACATGACATTTTTTGAGGTATATTGTATTGCACTGCTTTGACGTATTTCACTTCGTTTAGACAATTATATGATCGTATGAAGGATGAAGGTCTGCTTCAGATGTTTGCCTTAATCAATCCTGCTATTGTATCATTGGCTGGAAATTTAAATAATCAACGAAAATGGGATGAGAGATCACGAAATATAGCAGATCGTTTGGCGAAGGCAAAAAAAAAATCAACTCATAATCATGCCTTATAATCCTGCGTAAGACTACTCTTCAAAGCTTATTAATTTAGATTTGATTATGTAAAATTTACTGAACTCGACTAATATGTACATATTCATTTGCCATAGGTTCCACTGGATCTTAATTGTCATTGACTTCTCTTCCATGACTGTTTATTATTTGGACCCATTAAGGAATGATATTTATGATATTAAAATTTTGACATACTTTTCTTTATGATACAATCAACTAAACTAATGATATTATGCTGGTCTATAATTTGTCTAGTGGGGTTCGAATCTTATATATATATTTCAGTCTTTGCTCTGTTAAATCAATTTATTGTATTTTATTACAATGAGATTGCTAACTTGGTATATGCTGTGTGAGATCTTATTGGCTATTTCACTCAATTAATATTAGCTCTCACTTGGTAGATGATGTGAGATGGGAATTCCAATTTTGGCTTTTTGAGAAGATGATATATAGGATCACAAATGTGATTTCCAGTAAGCTCTCTGTTTTTTGGAAAGAAAGTGAAAGCCATTGATTGTTTGTATGGCTGCTATGGTCTTAGAATCTTCATGAAATATGGTAAATTTGTTCATAGTTTATACTTGTTCGAAAATTGTTCGAAAATTCTAACTGATTACATGTATGTTACTTTTCATCTTTGGCAGTTTTGTATCATACGTAACTGCGAAATTGTTTGCCCACTGCAAAATTAATTATCATATGCAGTTTTGTTTGGTAGGTCTTGTTTGGCAGTTTTGTTGTAAGGCTGCTGGTCATCTGTTTTGAAGGTCTTGTGTGTGCTTATATTCTATTTTTGTCACTTATAAAGTTATTTGTGCAGTTAGACTCTAGTAGTTGTACTACTTGATTATTTGATCCTACTATCTTTCTTTTAATGTGCATTTCAGGTCCTATCGAAGTAAGAACTCTCTGGATGTAAAATGGGGAATATTGTACTAGAACACAAGAGGTTTCTACTGGAAAAACTCATTTTATTTATGGATTTTAGTGTATATATTTGGCAATGCATGGCTTGTATAGTTTGTTGAAACTAAGTGAACAAATGCACTAGTATGATGTATTTTCAGTTGATTAGTTTCAATACATGCAAATTATTTTTAGAAGTATTCTGTGCTTTGAATTATTTTTTATTGTGATAAAGTTAGCTCTTTTGGTTTCCCAGATTTAGTTTTGATTAAGTGATAAGCTCTTAATAATGAGATTAGTTTTCATAGTTGTAAAATAATATATTGCATAGGCCAAACCTAGTCCCAACTGGATTTTATAAAAATTATAAATAAAAAAAAAGGGCTCTTTATCCCCACCTAGTCCAGTGGGATTATAACAAAATTGTTGGCTCCCTCTTGTTTGGGAAAAAAAAAAGACACATACAACAAATGTCACGTACGTGATGCATTTTAGCCGTCAAGTAAACTTCCATGTGACGGTTCTTACATGTCAAGTGATTTTAATTGACACTTATTAGATGTCAAATAACTACAATGTTGATACTTAGAGCCGTCAATGAATTGTTAGTTGACGGTTAAAAGGTGTCAAGCGCAACGATTAGTTGACGGTTACAAAGCATCAAGCACAACGATTACTTGACGGTTAAAAGGCGTCAAACATAATAGTTACTTGACGGCTTTGAGCCGTCAAGCGTAAGGATTACTTGACACTTAAAAAGCGTCAATAAATGGGGTACCCCTTTCCTGACAGTGGTATTCTTGACGGTTTCTACACCGTCAAGTATTACGTTTCCTGACACTTTTTAGCCGTCACTAAAGGGTGTTTTTCTTGTAGTGGTTAAGAAATTGCAAAATTCAGGTTCAAAGGCAGTTCGTTCCTTATGGGAGTGGTTGGTGTATTGCATTGTTCTAGCGGTTGGATTTCACTCAAAACTCACCAAGTGACTCGTCCCACCGTGTTATGATGTTGCCCAAGTTTTGGGCTCAATCGGAACTCCATCGGGGTAAGAAATTGGACAATTCAGGTTCCAAGGCAGTTCGTTCCTTATAGGAGTGGTTGGTGTATTCTGTAGTTCTAGCGATTGGATTTCCCTCAAAACTCACCAAATGACTCCTCCCACCATATTATGTTGATGCCCAAGTTTTGGGCTCGATCGGAAATCCATAGGTGTAAGAAATTGGACAATTCAAGTTCAAATGCAGTTTGATCCGAATTGGAGTGGTTGGTGTATTGTATAGTTTTAGCGATTGGTGTTCACTCAAAACTCACCAAATGACTACTCCCACCATATTATGATGATGCCCAAGTTTTGGGCTCGAACGGAAATCCATAGGTGTAAGAAATTGGACAATTCAAGTTCATAGGCAGTCCGTTCCGAATTGGAGTGGTTGGTGTATTGTATAGTTCTAGCGATTGTATTTCACTCAAAACTCGCCAAATGATTCCTCCCACCATATTATGATGATGCCCATGTTTTGGGCTCGATCAGAAATCAATAAGGGTAAGAAATTGGACAATTCAGGTTCAAAGCTAGTTCGTTCCATATTGAAGTGGTCGGTGTATTCCGTAGTTCTAGCGATTGGATTTCACTCAAAAGACCTCAAATGACTCCTCCCACCATATTATGATGATGCCCAGGTTTTGGGCACGATCCGAAATCAATATGGGTAAGAAATTGGACAATTCAGGTTAAAAGGCTGTTCGTTCCTTATAGGAGTGGTCGGTGTATTCCGTGGTTCTAGCGATTGTACTTCACTCAAAGCTCACCAAATGACTCCTCCCACCGTATTATGATGATGCCCAAGTTTTGGGCTAGATCGGAAATCCATAGGCGTAAGAAATTGGACAATTCAAGTTCATAAGCAGTCCGTTCCGAATTGGAGTGGTTGGTGTATTCTATAGTTCTAGCTATTGTATTTCACTCAAAACACGCCAAATGATTCCTCCCACCATATTATGATGATGCCCAAGTTTTGGGCTCGATCGGAAATCAATAGGGGTAAGAAATTGGACAATTCAGGTTCAAAGCTAGTTCGTTCCATATAGAAGTGGTCGATGTATTCCGTAGTTCTAGCGATTGGATTTCACTCAAAACACCTCAAATGACTCCTCCCACCATATTATGACGATGCCCAAGCTTTGGGCTCGATAGGAAATCCATAGGGGTAAGAAATTGGACAATTTAGGTTCAAAGGCAGTTCGTTTCTTATAGGAGTGGTTGGTGTATTTCGTAGTTCTAGCAAATGGATTTCACTCAAAACTCACCAAACGACTCCTTCCACCTTATTATGATGACACCCAAGTTCTGGGCTAGATCGGAAATCTATATGTGAAAGAAATTGGACAATTCAAGTTCAAAGGCAGGTCGTTCCTTATAGCAGTGGTTGGTGCATTCAGTAGTTCTAGCGAATGGATTTCGCTCAAAACTCACCAAATGACTCCACCCACCATATTATGACGATACCCAAGTTTTGGGCTCGATCGGAAATCTATAGGTGTAAAAAACTGGACAATTCAAGTTCAAAGGTAGTTCGTTTCGAATTGGAGTGGTTGGTGTATTGCATAGTTCTTGCGATTCGATTTCACTCAAAACTCAGCAAATGACTCCTCCCACCATGTTACAATGATGCCCAAGTTTTGTGCTCTATCGAAAATCCATATATGTAAGAAATTGGACAATTCAAGTTCAAATGCAGTTCGTTCCGAATTGGAGTGGTTGGTGTATTGCAAAGTTGTAGCAATTCGATTTCACTCAAAACTCACCAAATGACTCCTCCCACCATATTATGATGATGCCAAAGTTTTGGGGTTGATCGAAAATCAATAGGGGTAAGAAATTGGAAAATTCAGGTTCAAAGGCAGTTCGTTTCTTATAGGAGTGGTTGGTGTATTCCGTAGTTCTAGCGATTGGATTTCACTCCAAACCCACCAAATGACTCCTCCCACCCTATTATGATGATGCCCAAGTTTTGGGCTTGAACGGAAATCCATAGGTGTAAGAAATTGGACAATCCAAGTTCAAAGGCAGTTCGTTCCGTATTAGAGTGATTGGAGTATTGCATAGTTTTAGCAACTGGATATCACTCAAAACTCACCAAATGACTCCTCCCACCGTATTAAGATGATGCCCAAGTTTTGGGCTTGATCGGAAATCAATAGGGGTAAGAAATTGGACAATTCAGGTTCGAAGGCAGTTCGTTCCTTATAGGAGTGGTTGGTGTATTCCGTAGTTCTAGCGATTGGATTTCACTCCAAACCCACGAAATGACTCCTCCCACCCTATTATGATGATGCCCAAGTTTTGGGTTCGAACGGAAATCTATAGGTGTAAGAAATTGGACCGTTCTAGTTCAAAGGCAGTTCGTTCCGAATTGGAGTGGTTCGTGTATTGCATAGTTTTGGCAGTTGGAATCCGCTCAAAACTCACCAAATGACTCCTCCCACCATATTATGATGATGCCCAAGTTTTCGGCTCGATCGAAAATCCAAAGGTGCAAGAAATTGGACAATTCAAGTTCAAAGGCAGTTCGTTCCGAATTGGAGTGGTTGGTGTATTGCATTGTTCTAGAGATTGGATTTCCCTCAAAACTCAGCAAATGACTCCTCCCACCATATTATGTTCATGCCAAAGTTTAGGGGGTAAGAAATTGGACAATTCAGGTTCAAGGGCAGTTCGTTCCTTATTGGCGTGGTTGGTGTATTCCGTAGTGCTATCGATTGGATTTCACTCAAAACTCACCAAATGACTCCCCCCACCATATTGTGATAATGCCCAAGTTTTGGGCTCGATCGGAAATCAATAGGGGTAAGAAATTGGACAATTCAGGTTCGAAGGCAGTTCGTTCCTTATAGGAGTGGTTGGTGTATTCCGTAGTTCTAGCCGATGGATTTCACTCAAAACCCACCAAATGACTCCCCCCACCATATTATGTTGATGCCCAAGTTTAGGGCTCGATCGGAAATCAATAGGGGTAAGAAATTGGACAATTCAGGTTCGAAGGCAGTTCGTTCCTTATAGGAGTGGTTGGTGTATTCCGTAGTTCTAGCGATTGGATTTCACTCCAAACCCACGAAATGACTCCTCCCACCCTATTATGATGATGCCCAAGTTTTGGGTTCGAACGGAAATCAATAGGTGTATGAAATTGGACCATTCTAGTTCGAAGGCAGTTCGTTCCGAATTGGAGTGGTTCGTGTATTGCATAGTTCTAGCAATTGGATTTCACTCAAAACTCACCAAATGACTCCCCCCACCGTACTATGATGATGCCCAAGTTTTAGGCTCGATCGGAAATCCATGGGGGTAAGAAATTGGACAATTCAGGTTCAAAGCCAGTTCGTTCCTTATAGGAGTCGTTGGTCTATTCCGTAGTTCTAGCGATTGGATTTCACTCAAAACTCACCAAATGACTCCTCCCACTGTATTATGATGATGCCCAGGTTTTGGCTCGATCGGAAATCAATTGGGGTAAGAAATTGGACAATTCAAATGCAAAAGCAGTTCGTTCCTTAAAGGAGTGGTTGATGTATTCCGTACTTCTATCAATTGTATTTCACTCAAAACTCCCCAAATGACTCCCCTGACCATATTTTGATGATGCCCAAGTTTTTGGCTCGATCAGAAATCAATAGGGGAAAGAAATTGGACAATTCAGGTTCAAAGGAAGTTCATTCCTTATAGGAGCGTGTGGTGTATTCCGTAGTTCTAGTGATTGGATTTCTCTCAAAACTCACTAAATGACTCCTCCCACCATATTATGATGATGCCCAAGTTTTGGGCTCGATCGGAAATCAATAGGGGTAAGAAATTGGACAATTCAAGTTCAAAGGCAGTTCGTTCCGAATTGGAGTTTTTGGTGTGTTGCATAGTTCTAGTGACTGGATGTCACTCAAAACCCACCAAATGACTCCTCCCACCATATTATGATGATACCCAAGTTCTGGGCTCGATCGGAAATCCATAGGTTTAAGAAATTGGACAATTCAAGTTCAAAGGCAGTTCTTTCCAAATTGGAGTGGTTGGTGTATTCCTTAGTTCTAGCGATTGGATTTCACTCAAAACTCACCAAATGACTCCGCCCACTATATTATGATGATGCCCAAGTTTTGGGCTCGACCGGAAATCAATAGGGGTAAGAAATTGGACAATTCAAGTTCAAAGGCAGTTCGTTCCGTATAGGAGTGGTTGGTGTATTCAGTCGTTCTCTCGATTGGATTTCACTCAAAACTCACCAAATGACTACTCCCACCAATTTATGATGACAACCAAGTTTTGGGCTCGATCGGAAATGAATAGGGGCAAGAAATTGGACAATTCAGGTTCAAAGGCAGTTCGTTCCTCATAGGAGTGGTTGGTGTATTCCGTAGTTCTAGCGATGGATTTAACTCAAAACACACCCAAAGACTGCTCCCACCATATTAAGATGATGCCCAAGTTTTGGGCTTGATCGGAAATCCATAGACATAAGAAATTGGACAATTCAGGTTCAAAGGCAGTTCATTCCGAATTGGAGTTTTTGGTGTATTGCATAGTTCTAGCGACTGGATGTCACTCAAAACCCACCAAATGAGTCCTCCCATCGTATTATGATGATGCCCAAGTTTTGGGCTCAGTTGGAAATCCATAGGTGTCAGAAATTGGACACTTCAAGTTCAAAGGCAGTTCGTTCCGAATTGGAGTTTTTGGTGTGTTGCATAGTTCTAGTGACTGGATGTCACTCAAAACTCCCCAAATGACTCCGCCCACTATACTATGATGATGCCCAAGTTTTGGGCTCGATCGGAAATCAATAGGGGTAAGAAATTGGACAATTCAAGTTCAAAGGCAGTTCGTTCCGTATAGGAGTGGTTGGTGTATGCAGTCGTTCTCTCGATTGGATTTCACTCAAAACTCACCAAATGACTACTCCCACCAATTTATGATGATAACCAAGTTTTGGGCTCGATCGGAAATCAATAGGGGCAAGAAATTGGACAATTTAGGTTCAAAGGCAGTTCGTTCCTCATAGGAGTGGTTGGTGTATTCCATAGTTCTAGCGATGGATTTAACTCAAAACACACCCAAAGACTGCTCCCACCATATTAAGATGATGTCCAAGTTTTGGGCTTGATCGGAAATCCATAGACGTAAGAAATTGGACAATTCAGGTTCAAAGGCAGTTCATTCCGAATTGGAGTTTTTGGTGTATTGCATAGTTCTAGCGACTGGATGTCACTCAAAACCCACCAAAGGTGTCAGAAATTGGACACTTCAAGTTCAAAGGCAGTACGTTTCGAACTGGAGTGATTGGTGTATTGCACAGTTCTTGCGATTCGATTTCACTGAAAACTCACCAAATGTCTCCTCCAACCATATTATGATGATGCCCAAGTTCAGGGCTCGATCGAAAATCCGTAGGTGTAAGAAATTGGACAATTCAAGTTTAAAGGCAGTTAGTTCCGAATTGGAGTGGTTGGCGTATTTCATAGTTCTAGCGTTTGGATTTCACTCAAAACACGCCAAACGACTCCTCCCACCATATTATGGTGATGCCCAAGTTTTGGGCTCGATCGGAAATCAATAGGGGTAAGAGATTGGACAATTCAGGTTCAAAGGCAGTTCGTTCCTTATAGGAGTGGTTGGTGTATTCCGTAGTTCAAGCGTTTGGATTTCACTCAAAACTCTCCAAAGGACTCCTCCCACCATATTATGATGATGCCCAACTTCTGGGCCCGATCGGAATTCAATTGGGGAATGAAATTGGACAATTCTGGTTCAAAGGCAGTTCGTTCCTTATAGGAGTGGTTGGTGTATTCCGTAGTTGTAGCGAATGGATTTCACACAAAACACACCAAATGACTCCTCCCACCATATTACGATGACGCCAACAGGGGTAAGAAATTGGACAATACTGGTTCAAATGCAGTTTGTTCCATATAGGAGTGGCTGGTGTATTCCGTACTTCTACCGATTGGATTTTACTTAAAACTCATCAAACGTCTCCTCCCACCATATTATGATGATACCCAAGTTTTGGGCTCGATCGGAAATCAATAGGGGTAAGAAATTGGACAATTCAGGTTCAAGGGCAGCTAGTCCCTTATGGTAGTGGTTGGTGTATTCCGTAGTTCTAATGATTGGATTTCACTCAAAACTTACCAAATGACGCCTCCCGCCGTATTATGATGATGTCCAAGTTTTGGGCTCGATTGGAAACAAATAGGGGTAAGAAATTGGACAATTCAGGTTCAAATGCAGTTCGTGCCTTATATGATGGTTGGTGTATTCCGTAGTTCTAGCAATTGGATTTCACTCAAAACTCTCCAAATGACTCCTCCCACCATATTATGATGATGCCCAAGTTTTGGGCTCGATCGGAAATCCATAGGTGAAAGAAATTGGACAATTCAAGTTCAATTGCAATTCGTTTCGAATTGAAGTGGTTGGTGTATTGCATAGTTCTAGCGATTGGATTTCACTCCAAACTCCCAAAATTACTCCTCCCACCATATTTTGGTGATGCCCATGTTTTGGGCTCGATCGGAAATCAATAGGTATATGAAATTGGACAATTCAAGTTCAAAGGCAGTTCATTCCGAATTGGAGTGGGTGGTGTATTGCATAGTTCTAGCGGTTGGATTTCACTCAAAACTCACCAAATGACTTCTCCCACCGTATTTTAATAATGCCCAAGTTTTGGGCTCGATCGGAAATCCACAGGTGTAAAAAGTTGGACAATTCAAGTTCAAGGGCAGTTCGTTCCGAATTGGAGTGGTCGGTGTATTGCATAGTTCTAGCGATTGGATTTCACTCAAAAGTCACCAAATAACTCCTCCCACCATATTATGATGTTGCCCAAGTTTTGGGCTCGATCGGAAATCAATAGGGGTAAGAAATTGGACAAATCAGGTTCAAGGGCAGTTAGTTCCTTATAGGAGTGGTTGGTGTATTCCATAGTTCTAGCAATTGGATTTCTCTCAAAACTCACCAAATGACGCCTCCCCCCATATTATGATGATGCCCAAGTTTTGGGCTCAGTCGGAAATCCATAGGTGTAAGAAATTGGACAATTCAAGTTCAGAGTCAGTTTGTTCAGAATTGGAATGGTTGGTGTATAAAATTGGACAATTCAATTTCCAAGGTAGTTCGTTTCTTATTGGAGTGGTTGGTGTATTCCGTAGTTCTCCCACCATATTATGATGATGCCCAAGTTTGGGGCTCGATCGGAAATCAATAGGTGGAAGAAATTGGACAATTCAAGTTCAAAGGTGGTTCGTTCCTTATTGGAAAATACATTTGAATCATAATAAACGTGAAGAGAGTAAGAAAAACCCGTGAAGAACGAATTATGTTGTTGAAGAGCTTCTCACAGCTTCCACCATGTATGCTGCAACAAGAGATGAAGAGTTGTTTAGATGGTGTAGATTATATGGATTGTGTTTGGGAAATGATGGGGTGGTGGAGGGTGGAGTGATCTGTGGGAGAAGTGTATGAGGCTATGGTTGATGAAGGTTTTAGAGGGGATTGTGCTGGGATGAGTGGTTTGCTAGGAATTGGAAGAGAGGGATTGTGAATCCCAGGATATGATTGATGAAAGTGTTTGGAATGGAAGTGATATTTATAGGGAGAAGGAAAGGGGAATTCTGAATTGAATATGACTTATGCATACAGCACTTGCAATTGATAATCAGTTTCTTGGCTGCAGCACTTCACCAACAAATCCCACCAGAAGCACTACCTCATCCATAGCTCATCATGACCAAGCATCAATCAGGTCATGCTTGGGTCAGAATGACGAACACCTTCTTGGGCTTACGAATTGGGCGACTCTTAACCAAATGATGATTTTGAACCCACCATCTTCAAGTTCCGAATGTCTTCTTTCCAACCACATGTAATTTGGCCCAATCCAAGCTCGGATGAAGAAGATACGTCCGAAATGAACTTCTAACTCCTTCTCCAGTTTTTGCACGTTTTTGCACGAATTGGCTTCAAATGAGACAAGTGGTACCTAGAACTCAATGATCTGAATAACAAACACAAAATGGATTAAATGCACAAGTTTTACCTAAAAACATAACCAAACAAGAAATTGGACAATTCAAGTTTAAAGGAAGTTTGTTCCTTGTTGGAGTGGTTGGTGTATTGCAAAGTTCAAGCGAATGAATTTCACTCAAAACTCACCAAATGACTCCTCCCATCATATTATAACGATTCCCAAGTTTTGGGCTCTATCGGAAATCAATAGGTGAAAGAAATTGGACAATTCAAGTTCAAAGGCAAATCGTTCCTTATTGGAGTGGTTGGTGTATTCCATAGTTCTAGTGATTCGATTTCACTCAAAACCCACCCAATGACTCCTCCCCCCGTATTATGATGATGCCCAAGTTTTGGGCTCGATCGGAAATCAATAGGCGTACGAAATTTGACAATTCAAGTTCAAAGGAAGTACGTTCCGAGTTGGAGTGGTTGATGTATTGCATAGTTCCAGCGATTGGATTTCACTGAAAACTCACCAAATGACTCCTCCCAACATATTATGAGTTTTCCAAGTTTTGGGCTCGATCGGAAATCCGTAGGTGTAAGAAATTGGACAATTCAAGTTCAAAGGCAGTTCGTTACGAATTGGAGGGGTTGGTGTATTGCATAGTTCTAGCGATTGGATTTCACCCAAAACTCACCAAATGACTCCTCCCACCATATTATGGTGATGCCCAAGTTTTGGCCTCAATCAGAACTCAATAGGTCTAAGAAATTGGACAATTCAAGTTCAAAGGCACTTCCTTCCGAATTGGAGTGGTTGGTGTATTGCATTGTTCTAGCTATTGGATTTCACTCAAAACACTCCAAATGACTCCTCCCCCCATATTATGATGTTGTCCAAGTTTTGGGCTCTACCGGAAATCAATAGGTGTAAGAAATTGGACAATTGAAGTTCAAAGGCAGTTCGTTCCTTATTGGAGTGGTTGGTGTATTGCATAGCTCAAGTGATTGGATTTCACTCAAAACTCACCAAATGACTCCTCCCACCATATTATGATGTTGTCCAAGTTTTGGCTCGATCGGAAATCTGTAGGTGTAAGAAGTTCAACAATTCAAGGTCAAAGGCACTTTGTCCCGAATTGGAGTGGTTGGTGTATTGCAATGTTCTAGTTATTGGGTTTCACTCAAAACACTCCAAATGACTCCTCCCCCCATATTATGATGTTGTGCAAGTTTTGGGCTCTACCAGAAATCAATAGGTGTAAGAATTTGGACAATTCAAGTTCAAAGGCATTTCGTTCCGAATTGAAGTGGTTGGTGTATTGCATAGTTCTAGCGACTGGATTTCACTCAAAAATCACCAAATGACTCCTCCCACCATATTATGATGATGCCCAAGTTTTGGCCTTGATCGGAAATCCATAGGTGTAAGAAATTGGACAATTCAAGTTCAAAGGCAGTTCATTTCGAATTGGAGTTTTTGGTGTATTGCTTAGTTCTAGCGACTGGATTTCACTCAAAACTCACCAAATGACTCCTCCCACCATATTATGATGATGCCCAAGTTTTGGGCTCTATTGGAAATCAATAGGTGTAAGAAATTGTACAATTCAGGTTCAAAGGCAGTTCGTTCCTTATTGGAGTGGTTGGTGTGTTGCATAGTTCTAGTGATTGGATTTCACTCGCAACACACCGAATGACTCCTCCCACCATATTTAGATGTTGTCCAAATTTTGGGCTCTACCGATAATCAAAAGGTGTAAGAAACAATTGAAGTTCAAAGGTAGTTCGTTCCTTATTGGAGTGGTTGGTGTATTGCATAGTTCTAGCGATTGGATTTCACTCAAAACTCACGAAATTACTCCTCCCACCGTATTATGATGATGCCCAAGTTTTGGCCTTGTTCGGAAACCAATACGTGTAAGAAATTGGACAATTCAAGTTCGTAGGCAGTTCGTTACGAATTGGAGCAGTTGGTGTATTGCATAGTTCTAGCAATTCGATTTCACTCAAAACTCACCAAATGACCCCTCCCACCATATTATGATGATGCCCATGTTTTGGCCTCAATCGGAAATCAATAGGTCTAAGAAATTGTACAATTCAAGTTCAAAGGCACTTCCTTCCGAATTGGAGTGGTTGTTGTATTGCATTGTTCTAGCTATTGGATTTCACTCAAAACACTCCAAATGACTCCTTCCCCGATATTATGATGTTGTCCAAGTTTTGGGCTCTACCGGAAATCAATAGGTGTAAGAAATTGGACAATTGAAGTTCAAAGGCTGTTCATTCCTTATTGGAGTGGTTGGTGTATTGCATAGTTCTTGCGATTGGATTTCACTCGCAACACACCAAATGACTCCTCCCACCATATTAAGATGTTGTCCAAATATTGGGCTCTACCGATAATCAAAAGGTGTAAGAAATTGGACAATTCAAGTTCAAAGGCAGTTTGTTACGAATTGGAGCGGTTGGTGTATTGCATAGTTCTAGCGATTGGATTTCACTCAGAACTCCCCAAATGACTCCTCCCACCATATTATGATGTTGTCAAAGTTTTGGGGTCGATCGGAAATCAATAGGTGTAAGAAATTGGGCAATTCAAGTTCAAAGGCAGTTCGTTCCTTATTGGAGTGGTTGGTGTATTGCATTGTTCCAGGCATTGGATGTCACTCAAAACTCACCAAGTGACTCCTCCCACCATACTGTGAAGATGTGCAAGTTTTGGCCTCGATCGGAAATCAATAGGTGTAAGAAATTGGATAATTCAAGTTCAAAGGAGGTTCGTTCCGAATTGGAGTTGTTGGAGTATTGCGTAGTTCTAGTTATTGGTTTTCACTCAAAACTCACTAAATGACTCCTCCAACCATATTATGATGATGGCCAAGTTTTCGCCTCGATCGGAAATCAATAGGTGTAAGAAGTTGGACAATTCAAGGTCAAAGGCACTTTGTCCCGAATTGGAGAGGTTAGTGTATTGCATAGTTCTAGCGATTGGATTTCACTCAAAACACTCCAAATGACTCCTCCCACCAAATTATGATGTTGTCCAAGTTTTGAGGTCTACCGAAAATCAATAGGTGTAAGAAATTGGACAATTCATGTTCAAAGGCATTTCGTTCCGAATTGGAGTGGTTGGTGTATTGCATAGTTCTAGTGATTGGGTTTCTCTCAAAACTCACCAAATGACTCCTCCCACCATACTATGATGTTGTCCAAGTTTTGGGCTCGATTGGAAATCAATAGGTGTAAGAAATTGGACAATTCAAGTTCAAAGGCAGTTCGTTTCTTATTGGAGTGGTTGGTGTATTGTGTAGTTCTAGCGATTGAATTTCACTCAAAACTCACCAAATGACTCCGCCCACCATATTATGATGATGCCCAAGTTTTGGGCTCGAACGGAAATCAATAGGTGTAAGAAATTGGAAATTCAAGTTCAAATGCAGTTTGTTCCTTATTGGAGTGGTTGGTGTATTGCATAGTTCTAGCAATTGGATTTCACTCAAAACTCTCCAAATGACTCCTCCCACCATATTATGAAGACGCCCTAGTTTTGGCCGCAATCGGAAATCTATTGGTGTAAGAAATTGGACAATTCAAGTTCAAAGGCAGTTCATTCCGAATTGGAGTGGTTGGAGTATTGCGTAGTTCTAGTGATTGGTTTTCACACAAAACTCAGTATACGACTCCTCCCACCATATTATGATGATGCCCAAGTTTTGGCTGCGATCGGAAATCAATAGGGGTAAGAAGTTGGACAATTCAAGTTCAAAGGCAGTTCATTCTGAATTGGAGTGGTTGGAGTATTGCGTAGTTCTGGTGATTGGATTTTACTCAAAACACTCAAAATGACTCCTCCCCCCATATTATGATGTCGTGCAAGTTTCGGGATCCACCAGAAATCAATAGGTGTAAGAAATTGTACAATTCAGGTTCAAAGGCAGTTCGTTCCTTATTGGAGTGTTGGTGTATTCCGTAGTTCTAGAGATTGGATTTCACTCAAAACTCACCAAACGACTGCTCCCCCAATATTATGATGATGCCCAAGTTTTGGGCTCGATCAGAAATCAATAGGTGTAAGAAATTGGTCAGTTGAAGTTCAAAGGCAGTTCGTTCTTTATTGGAGTGGTTGGTGTATTGCATAGTTCTAGCGATTGGATTTCATTCAGAACTCACCAAATGACTCCCCCCACCATATTCTCATGTTATCCAAGTTTTGGGCTCGATAGGAAATCAATAGGTGTAAGAAATTGGACAATTTAAGTTCAAAGGCATTTTGTTCCCAATTGGAGTGGTTTGCGATTGGATTTCACTCAAAACTCACCAAATGACTCCTCCCACCTTATTATGATGTTGTCCAAGTTTTGGGCTCGATCGGAAATCAATAGTTGTAAGAAATTGGACATTTCAAGTTCAAAGGCAGTTCGTTCCTTATTGGAGTGGCTCGTGTATTGCAAAGTTGCAGCGGTTGGATTTCACTCAAAACTCACCAAATCACTCCTCCCACCATATTATGATGATGCCTTACTTTTGGCCTCGATCAGAAATCAATAGTTGTAAGAAGTTGGACAATTCATGTTCAAAGGCAGTTCGTTCCGAATTGGAGTGGTTGGTGTATTGCATAGTTCTAGCGATTGGGTTTCACTCAAAACCCACCAAACGAGTCCTCCCAACATATTATGTTATTGTCCAAGTTTTGGGCTTGATCGGAAATCAATAACTGTAAGAAATTGGACAATTCAACTTCAAAGGCAGTTCGTTCCTTATTGGAGTGGTTGGTGTATTGCATAGTTCCAGCGATTGGATTTCACTCAAAACTAACCAAATGACTCCTCCCACCATATTATGATGATGCCTTACTTTTGGCCTCGATCGGAAATCAATAGTTGTAAGAAATTGGACAATTCAAGTTAAAAGGCAGTTCTTTTGGAATTGGAGTGGTTGGTGTATTGCATAGTTCTAGCGATTGGATTTTACTCAAAACTCACCAAATGACTCCTCCCACCATATTATGATGATGCCCAAGTTTTGGCCTCGATCGGAAATCAGTAGGTGTAAGAAATTGGACAATGCAAGTTCAAAGGCAGTTCGTTCCGAATTCGAGTGGTTGGTGTATTGCATAGTTCTAGGGATTGGATTTCACTCAAAACCACCGAATGACTACTCCCACCATATTATGATGATGCCCAACTTTTGGCCTTGATCGGAAATCAATAGGTGTAAGAAATTGGACAAATCAAGTTCAAACGAAGTTCGTTCCTTATTGAAGTGGTTGTTGTATTGCATAGTTCTAGAGATTGGATTTCACTCAAAACTCACCAGATGACTCCTCCCACCATATTATGATGATGCCCAAGTTTTGGCCTCGATCGGAAATCAGTAGGTGTAAGAAATTGGACAATGCAAGTTCAAAGGCAGTTCGTTCCGAATTCGAGTGGTTGGTGTATTGCATAGTTCTAGGGATTGGATTTCACTCAATACCCCCGAATGACTACTCCCACCATATTATGATGATGCCCAACTTTTGGCCTCGATCGGAAATCAATAGGTGTAAGAAATTGTACAATTCAGGTTCAAAGGCAGTTCGTTCCTTATTGAAGTGGTTGTTGTATTGCATAGTTCTAGCGATTGGATTGCACTCAAAACTCACCAAATGACTCCTCCCACCATATTATGATGATGCCCAAGTTTTGGCCTCGATTGGAAATCAATTGGTGTAAGAAATTGGACAATTCAAGTTCAAAGGCAGTTCGTTCCGAATTGGAGTGGTTGGTGTATTGCACAGTTCTAGCGATTGGATTTCTCTCAAAACTCACCAAATGACTCCTCTCACCATATTATGATGTTGTCCAAGTTTTGGGCTTTATCGGAAATCAATAGGTGTAAGAAATTGGACAATTCAAGTTCAAAGGCAGTTCGTTCCTTATTGGAGTGGGTGGTGTATTCCGTTGTTCTAGCGAATGGATTTCACTCAAAACTCACCAAATGACTCCTCCCACCATATTATGATGTCGTCCATGTTTTGGGCTCGATTGGAAATCAATAGGTGTAAGAAGTTGGAAAATTCAAGTTCAAAGGCAGTTCGTTCCGAATTGGTGTGGTTGGTGAATTGCATAGTTCTGGAGGTTGGATTTCACTCAGAACGCCCCAAATGACTCCTCCCACCGTATTATGATGTTGTCCACGTTTTGGACTTAGTTGGAAATCAATAGGTGTAAGAAATTGGACAATTCAAGTTCGTAGGCAGTTCGCTCCTTATTGGAGTGGTTGGTGTATTGCATAGTTCCAGCGATTGGATTTCACTCAAAACTCACCAAATGACTCCTCCCATGGCCTAAGCCCTTCACCCGGTCACCAAACCATGGCCGTTCAGAGGGTGGGCCATGGACATCATCGGCAAAATCTACCTGGTCGACTCTAACCAGCACGCATGGATTTTGGTTGTGACCGACTAGTTTACTAAATGGGTCGAGGTGGAGTCCTATTGTTCAGTTTCTTGCACACAAGTAGTTAAATGCTTTGGGAACCACGTTGTCCACAGATGCGGCGTACCTGTAACCATCACGACTAATAACGGTCTGGTTTTTGCTTCTGCCGAAACCACTATGTTTTTCAGGTGAGAGGCCAGCCTCTCCGGCATGCCAGCGTCTAGAGAAGGGCCGAGGGCACATGAATCAGTGGCGGTGCCATCATCATCAATCCAAGGTGCAACGATATTGGGTAGAACGGAGCCTTGGATCTCTCGGCAGATGTCTTCGAAACTGGTTTGAAAGACTTGGGACCGAATCTCAACAGAAGAAGAAGTGCTGGAGGCCATTAGAACGGATTAAAATCGAGAGTGTTGAAGAAAAGGGTTGAAGGAAGAACGAAGAACACCGAGGAACTAAAACCCAGAAATCGAAACTAAAGCCCAGAGATCAACTAAAGGCTCGAGATTTTTTGGAGCAATAGAGAGAAACGCCTATGTTTATGGGCGAAAGGATCACTGAGCAGAGAAGAGAGGAGTTAAAGATTCAAAGTTTAAGAAGGTTGGAGAGTTCAGAGAGATTTTTTGGCAAGCTTGGGCGCTTGAAAATTCTGAAAGCGTAAGGAAAGAACGAAGAAGGGAGGGTTTTTATATTGGCGCTTGAATTTGAAGCGAAAGGGCGTAACACTCTCGAGAAACGTAACAGCTTGACAACATACTTGAGCACGCGGTAACGTGTCGAAAGCCTAGAGGCCGTCGATTCAGTTGACGAGACAAAGCGATGGCTCGCGCGAATCAAGGCAATGATAGCCTAAACAACATGCTTGCGTATTTAAGGCGCTGACTGACTCGCACATTTAAGGCACCGACTGTCATTCACTTCAAAGGAATGCAAAGGGTCCATCCGTGACCGAGGAATCTGGGAATGTGGGGGCAATGTTTGTACCTAATAAATCTAAGTCGTAAGAGCCAGCCGAAAGGACTTCCTCTTGGCCCCAGCGCCTGCCCACAAGCCGAACATGGCGGCCCCTTATTTGTTTTCTCTCATAAAAACAAAAATGATCTGTCAAGGCAAAACCCTCACGGCCTTGGTATTAATTGGCAGAGGCCGAAGGGAATGATAATTCCTCAAATACTCGGCCAGAGTAAGAAAGTCAAGTGGCGTCGCCATTCAACGAAGTGACACCTCTGACTATAGCAGAAGGCCCACGTCATGTAAGAGCATGTGATGCGCAGGAGGAGAGAGGATGTGATTGAAGTCAGAATATGGCGAGTAAAATCAGGGATTAGGTGCGAAAATCTTACAACTTGAAAGATTAAGTCACTAACCATCAGACCCAAGCATTAAATGATCCTCCAAGGCCTAAGATGCAGAACCCACGATCAGGGCAGTGGTTGGGATTTATGGGGTCACACCACCATGCTTCACGCTCCCAAATGCCGACTTGACTACCCACTAGCCCTGATCAACCCCACCATGTAGATTTTCAGCCTTGGTTATCTCTCCAGGACTTCTCCTATAAATACCAAGCTCCGACTACCATCTTTGTTACTCTTTCGTTCATTTCATATATCATACGCCCATCGCCACCTAGCAATGTGCCGGAGCACCACCTAAAACCACCATCAGCACCACCATCAACAGCCTTGTAACTCAGGCCGTGAACCTGACGGCCGAGATCAGTTCCTCTCTCGGCTACAATCGTTTGATTAGAAGTCAAACTTTTCACGTGGGTCCTCCCACCATATTATGATTGTGCACAAGTTTTAGGACAGATCCGAAATCAATTGGTCAAAGAAATTGGACACTTAGGGTTTGCACGAAGTGTGAAGTTTGAACTGTGGTTGGGACATTGCATAGTTTTAGCTTTCAGATTTCAATACAAACTTTCCACATGAGTCCTCCCACCACATTATGGTGGTGCAAAAGTTTTGGGACGGATCCGAAATCAACTGGTATAAGAAATTGGACACTTAGAGTTCGTACGAAGTTCGTGTCAAGTTCGTACCATGGTTGGAACATTGCATAGTTTTAGTGGTTGGATTTCAATAAAAACCTACCACGTGAGTCCTCCCGCCATATTATGTTGGTGTACAAGTTTTGGGACCGATCCAAAATCAATTGGTCAAAGAAATTGGACACTTAGAGTTCGTACGAAGTTCAAGCCAAGTTCGTACCGTGGTTGGAAGATTGCATAGTTTTAGAGGGTGGATTTCAATAAAAACTTACCATGTTCCTCCTCCCACCATATTATGATGGTGCGTAAGTTTTGGGACCAATTCGAAATCAATTGGTCAAAGAAATTGGACACTTAGAGTTTGTACGAAGTTAATGTGAAATTGGTACCATGGTTGGGACATTGCATAGTTTCGGTGGTCAGATTTCAATAAAAACTTACCACATGATGGTGGTGCACAAGTTTTGGGACGGATCCAAAATCAACTGGTCAAAGAAATTGGACACTTAGAGTTCATACGAAGTTCGTGCCAAGTTCGTGCCGTGGTTGGAACATTGCATAGTTTTAGCGGTTGGATTTCAATAAAAACTTACCACGTGAGTCTTCCCACCGTGTTATTTTGGTGCACAAGTTTTGGGACTGATCCAAAAACAATTGGTCAAAGAAATTGGACACTTAGAGTTCGTACAAAGTTGATGCGAAGTTCGTATTGTGGTTGGAACATTACATAGTTTTAGTGGTTGGATTTCAATAAAAACTTACCACGTGAGTCCTCCTACCATATTGTGATGGTGCACAAGTTTTGGGACCGATCCGAAATCAATTGGTCAAAGAAATTGGACACTTAGAGTTCGTATGAAGTTCGTGCCAAGTTCGTATCGTGGTTGGAACATTGCATAGTTTTAGTGGTTGGATTTCAAAAAAAACTTACCACGTGAGTCCTGCAACCGGGCTTCAATTATTCGTTCCACTAACACTAGTCTTACATAGAGAGTAGCCAACAAGGCTCCCTGTTCATCCATACCTAGCCCAACCCTCAATTTTCTCAACTCAACTAACAATGGAAGATTTCTCCCTCGGAGATGAGCCACGGATTCAGATGACTTCCTGCTTAGAGCATCCACTACCACATTAGCTCTCCCGGGATGATGCTCAATAGTGCAGTCATAATCCTTTATCGATTCTAACCATCTCCTCTGTCTCAAATTCAGTTCTTTTTGGGTGAACAGGTACTTCAAACTTTTATGGTCCATGAAAATCTGACATGTGTTTCCCCGTAGAGATAGTGCCACCAAATATTTAAGGCGAACACCACAGCAGCAAGTTCCAAATCATGAGTAGGATAATTCAACTCATGTTTCTTGAGTTGCCTAGAAGCATAAGCAATTACCCTACCATGCTGCATCAATACACAACCTAATCCTTATCAGGATACATCACTGTAGATAACAAAGTTCCCACTATCATTCGAAAGTGTCAATACCAAAGCAATTGTCAATCTGGTTTTGAGTTCATTGAAGCTCTCTTCACACACATCTGACCATTCAAACTTAACTCCCTTTCTTTTCAAATGAGTGAGAGGTGTCTCGATGGTAGAGAAACCTTCCACAAAGTGACGATAGGACCTTGCTAACCCAAGGAAACTCCATACCTCAGTGACATTAGTTGGTTGTGGCCAATTCACTACCGCCTCCACTTTCTGGAGATCCACATACATACCTTCTGTAGAGATCACGTGCCCCAAGAAACTCAGTCTATCTAACCAAAACTACACTTACTGAACTTGGCATACAACTACCTCCTCCTTAGAGTTTTCAGCACAATTTCCAAGTGCTTCATATGCGCCTTTTGACTTTTAGAATACACGAGAATATCTTCTATGAATACAATCACAAAGGGATCCAAGAAACGTCGGAACACTCTGTTCATGAGATCCATAAACGCAGCTGGCGCATTAGTCAGCCCAAAAGGCATCACCAAAAACTCATAGTACCCATACCTCATCCGGAAAGCAGTCTTAGGCACATCCTCTTCTCTAATGATATCCTAACCTCAAATCGATCTTAGAGAATACTTTAGCACCCTTTAACTGGTCAAACAAGTCAGCAATACGAGGCAACAGATATCAGTTTTGTACTGTAACCTTGTTCAACTGTCTGTAATCAATGCACAACCTCATGGTGCCATCCTTTTTCTTCACAAACAACACTGGTGCACCCCAAGGGGAAAAACTGGGTCGGTTGAAACCCTTGTCCACCAACTCCTGCAACTGAGTCTTCAATTCCCTCAATTCAGCTGGTGCCATTCTATACGGCGCCTGAGAAATAGGGTTCATTCCTGGAACGAGCTCAATAGTAAACTCAATCTCCCGCTAAGGAGGTAATCCTGGAAGATCCTCTGGAAAAACATCCGGAAATTCCCGTACCACTGGAATATCCTCCAACCTCAACCCATTATCTCGTGTGTCGATTAGGTCCCCCTCCAGAAGTACGTCCCCTACTAAAACCATGCTACCCCTGTACACTAACCATACAGACATCTCCGGTGGGTACAAAAATAGCAAGCTCATCTCGTATAGCTATGAGTCTCACATTTGCATTGTGGGCAAAACTATGTGCGACAAAAGAATGTGTAGCCCGGGGTCAATCAAAACTCTTGCAGGAATCCCAAAGACTGGTAACATACCTATGATGATGTCTGGGGGATGCCTGTGCTTCTTGCTAAGACATGTTGTATACCCTGCCAGTAGCTCTGGAACGTCCACCACATCCCCTCTACTAACTACCACCTCTACTAGCCATACTGGTCTGAGCCCTAGCACTAGACGAGGCCCCCACAAACCTCGTCCCCAGACCATCATCTGACAGCTCTCAATCAATGAGGCAGACATCATCAAATCTCCAAAATTAGCCAGACGCTGCCCCACTACGATGTCACAAATGGATGCCTTCAAACCTCTAGTGAACAGCTGACACTTCTTTCTCTCATCTGCCAAGAGTGGTGCACAGTACTTGGACAGTTCGTTGAATTTCTTTTCATACTCTATTACTGTTATACTACCCTGTTCAAGTTGAAGAAACTCCTCCATCTTCATATTTTGGTAGGCCAGAGGATAGAATTGCTCATCAAATGTCGTCCGAATTTTTGCCACATGATGGTTGATGGGTCTTGGTACCGTCTTCTCACTAATTCCCACCAATATCTTGCATTTCTAGAAAGGAAGAAGGTGGCCAAAACAACTCTACGCTCCTGTGGAACATCCATCACATCCATGATTCTTTCCATTTTTTCTATCCATTCCTCAACCATGGCGGGGTCACCATCACCATTAAATTCCATGGCCCCTATCCTCCTTGCCTGGTCCTCATATGTAAGGGATACATCTCTGGTATGTCTAGTCCGAGACATGGCCTGAGTTAACAACTCTAAGGTATGCTGAAAGTTAGGGTCCATTAGTGGAGCAGCGATCGCCAGAACAGCCCCTGTCTGACCTCCCACATAAGACTATTCAACTTGTTCTGGTGTTGGCCTCGAATTTGGCTCATTCTCTGACTCAGGACGGGGATCCTGTCCCCGAAGTCGGGACGACTGACGGGTCCCTCTACGAGTACCACCACACTTAGGGCCCATGATTCTGTCAGAAGCAACATGAATTTATCAAAATAGGAATGCACACAAGGTGCGAAGTCTACCAGAATTTAAACCTAATGCTCTAATACCAAGTTGACAGGACCCGACCCAAATTCCGATTTGGAATTTGTGCTGAACCCTGTGCGTGTCCGACACCTGGCAGGTGCCAAACACACTTGACCAAATTGCCCTTCTAACAAAAGCCAAAATTTACTTCAGGTTTGACTTCTGCCGAAAATTCAACAAAGTCTCCCCTGTAAATGCTCGTTTTCCAAAATTTGCACCTGTACGAAGAGCAATTTTATAACCCCAACATTCAGCATGGCTCAAGTTATATCCCGACAATCCAATTTCAGAACTATATGGCCTCAGGCATTACAGTAATCCTAGGGCCATATCAGAGCAATTAATTCAGAAATTTACAATGGAACAATTCGATTACAAAGAAATCCTACATAAAGAAAGGATGGAGCGGAATGTGGTGTTTGCCCTGTGGTGGCGCTCTAGTACACGACTACTGCCTGGGGCGCAAAATATTTAAAAGTGTGAGTGGACAAAATAAAGTTTTGGAAAATAGAATGTGAACATACTAACCCCACTGTTCAAACATTTAGAAATTTGATTATATTCCTTTCCTATATTAGTACAAGAATTCAAAACATGCATATATATATTTATAACTAATAATCATGTAACCAAACGAAACATGAGGACCTTTTTTTAAAAAAAGACATTGTAAATAAATAATTTTCTCCACCTAGGTGTACCCATAACAAATCCGTCAATTCCATGATTTTTATATTAAATTTCCACATTACCGTCAATTCCTGGTGTCACAGAATGGGACACATCCTCGCAGGTCTCGATAACACAAAGTCGACCTGAACCGCAATCCTCGCAAGACTCAGGAGACTCTTGGTCAACCTGAGCTGCATCCTCGCTCCTCACGGTCCGGATATCCCTAAGACTTGTGGGGAAAATGTCAAACGCGCTGACTAAATCAAAGGCAACATTTTATCTGAAGGCAAAATTTTATCTAAAGGCAACATTTTTATCTGAAGGCAACATTTTATCTGAGGGCAACATTTTTGGGTACCTATGGTGGTTTAAAACCTTTCCTAGGAAATTACAATACTATTACCTATTAATACTTTAAATCCGGTTATCTTTGTCTTCCCTACTTTCCAAGCCTCCCTCATTTAATTACAAAGGAAATTTATGAAAGAAAATCAAACTCAAACTTTATGCTTGGAAAGTGAAAGCTAGACGTAATCCTTAGTTTGACTTAATCCTGAAAAATCCTTTGGAATCATTTTCAAACTAAATTCATAAATGCATAAAATTCTATTTAGAAATTTAAAAAAAAAAAAATTATCCATTTCCATAAACAAAGCAATTAATAACCACCGATCAAGAATTTCTTAAAACTATTTAGAAAATAAATGTCCACTCACTGGGCATCCAAGCTAGCTTGACCCTTTGAGGGTCCCTCCTGCGAGTTTGACGGTGCCCGAGTACCTATTTAAGCCAATAAAATATTTAATTAATAAACATTACTCAACCTAATTATTCAATCCAAAACCCGGATCCCCGGCTTCTAAAAGTGCGTGTACTTAGTTTAAGAAAATCCCTATGCCCATTTTCAATCTTCTAACAGGTAGAATGGTCTAAAAAGACCCGAGACCCAATAAGCGATAAATTCCCATAACGGTCAACCCGAGACCCCGTGGGGTCTACGACCTCAAATTACCCATTTGAGAGTTCCTAGAGGTTCAACACACTTTACTAAACATACCCTGGAAGTTCGGTCCAGATCGAACAATCGGATCACTTATGATCGCACGATAAAACGGTTATCGTAAAACGCAAACTTTAAACTATTGAATCGGAACATCCAGGGCTCCGATTCACAATCCGCAAAATCCTACACGATCCTAGGAATGCCTAGATCAACATATATTAAATTGGAGTCGATCCAACGGTCCGAACATAGTGAACCTGGATAACGCCTAATATGCGATATCCGATCGACGATCAAATGACATCCAAATTGAAATCCGAGCACACATATGCGCTCATGACAACACGAGGATCACATCAAGACAAAATGTGGCCTCACCACCTTGCCCAAGCGCCAGTAGCTCATGGGTGTGTAGAGTAATTTTCGGCGACAGAAAAACTCAAAACCGCCAGCCACACTTCCTACCACAACTACTTCTCAAGGCTAGGATCATTTTATTCAACTACAAGGAGATCCAATTTGGAAGGCAACCGGCCGGAATTTCGATTTGAAATCCAACCAAAACCTAGGTTTCAAAATTGGGTTCCTAAACGCAAGTATCGTTCAAATCCTACCCAACAGGCAGCTAGTGTAATAACCCGATCTTAAATCAATTTTTAATTATTAATTTATTAAAGTAAAAGACAAATTTACCCCGAGAATATTTTAATCATTTAAAAGTTGACTTTTTGTTCGAGAAGGTATTTGGGAATTTCAGTTGTACCGTTGCGTAGAGCATGTCGAGATGAGTCCGTAGACACATAGTGGCATCAAATTAGAGTTGTGACGAAGAAGTTACTATCAAACGAAGTTTAGTGGCACAATCGTAATTTTTGCGAAGTCAGTTTTTAAAAACCAGACCCCTCTCTCTCCTCCCTCACGCACAGAATCTGTTTCTCTCCTCTGTTCAGAAAACGGCCACGACCTCCTTGGCTTCCGACGAGGATTCCGACCACATCCGGCCATCTCTTGCCATGCAATTTGCCCCATTCTCTTCATCTTTCATCCCTCTACACATCTATACCAGTTTCCAGCCCCAAATCTAAGGAAAATTAAGCCAAAATTCAAGCCAAACTCAGCCCAAAAGCGGGCAGCTTCAAAACAGTGGGTTTCGAGGGCTTTTCCGGCCTACTCCGGCCACCCCAAGCCTTGCAATCACACCCAAAACACTCCCCTACCTCCCCTTTGTGTTTTCCCTTGAAGACCCAACTTGATTTCATCCCAAACCGTCGAATCCACACATAGAATTTCTAGGTTTTTTTCATAAAAATATAAAATGAAATCGTTCGTTCGGGGGCTTTAAAAGTGGAATTGATCATCGAGCCAAGGTATAAAGTTACTCCCCTTGATGTGCTTAATCCGTAGGTATGATTATTGGCAGGCGGTTTGGAGTTTTCTGATCGCCAGAAAATTACCCAATACACCCGCCGGGGGTGGCGGTGCGTGGTGGCGCCTCGGCGGGGTGTCAAGGTTGGTTTTTGTCCTAGAATGTTCCCCACGTTGTCCCGAGCACGACGATATGCTCGGATTTCAATTTGGATATTGTTTGATCGTCAATCGGATTATGCATATTATGCGTTATCCGAGTTCGATAGGTTTGAACCGTTGGATTGTCCTCAATTTAATATATTTGAGTCTAGGCACTCCTAGGATCGTGTAGGATTTCGCGGATTGTGAATCGGAACCCCGGATGTTCCGATTCAATAATTTAAAGTTTAATTAAACGATAACCGTTCAATCGTACGATCGTGAGCAATCCGATCGTTCGATTCGAACCAAACTTACAGGACATGATTATTAAAATGTGTGGAACCTATAGGAACTCTCATATTGATAATTAGAGGTTGTGGACCCCAAGGGATCCCGGGTTGACTTTTCCGAGAATTTATCACTTTTCTAATCTTGGGAAAAGCTTATGTGGGCCTAGGAATGACTTTAAACTTGGTGCATGCACTTCTAGGAGCTGGGGGTCAGGGTTTTAGATTAAATAATTATGTTGAGCAATTTTGTTAATTAAATACTTTTAATGGCTAAAAAGGTACTCGTGCACCGTCAGAACCACAGGAGGGACCCTCAAAGGGTCAAGCTAGCTTGGATGCCCAGTTAGTGGACTTTTGTTTTCTAAATGAATTTTATGCAATTAAAGTTTTATTATATGATCATGAATGAATTATTATGAATTTTACTTTCCAAGTATAACTATTTGAATTCAAATATTTATATTAAATTCTGTTTATGTTTAAAGAATAAATAACTTGGAAAGTAGGAAAGGAAGTGATAACAGGATTAAAGGATATTGGCAACAAGATTTAAGGATGGAATGAGGAATAGTTTTATAATTTTTCCAGTAAATGTTTTTAAACCACCATAGGTACCCATGTTGCCTTCAAATATATGTTGCCTTCGGTTTTAATGTTGCCTTGGTTATTATGTTGCCTTTGGATATGTCAGCGCATTTGACAGTTGCCCCACGAGTCTTAGGGATATCCAGATAGTGCGGAGGAAGGAATGCGGATCAGGCTGACTAAATGTCCCTTGAATCCTGCGAGGATTGCGGCTCGGGTTGAGTTTGTGTTACCGAGACTTGCGAGGACGTGTCACAAATTGTGACACAAGGAATTGACGGATAGTGTGGGAATTAAACGGAAAATCATGGAATTGACGGATATAGTATGGGTACACCTGGGTGGAAAGGTTTTAATGTTTTACACTGTTCGAATGATTTGAAGGATTGGTTTAAATGCATGACTAGTTATATATGTAAATAAATATGTTTACTTGAATTTTGGTACGAATATAGAAAACTAAGTCAATCGAATTTTCTAAACGTTTTAACAGTGGGGTCAGTATGTTCATATTCAATTTTCCAAAACTTTATTTTCGTCCACTCACATCTTTCAATGTTTTGCGCCCCCAGGCAGTAGGTGTGTACCAGAGCACCACCACCTGGCATTCGTCATCACTTTTCCTTCTCTTCCCACTATGTAGGATATATTTTCGTTTCCGCACTTCTGTTGTAATTAAGTTAATTAGTATTACTCTGAAATTGACCTAGGACTCTGTAAGGCCGGAGGTCATATAATTATGTTGTTGGATTGCTTGATTCTAAACTTTAAGCATGCTGAACGTTGGGTTATAAATTGTTTTTCATGCAATGTAAATTTTTGGGTAACGTACATTTATAAGAGAGACTCTACCAAATTTTCAGCATAAGTCAAACCCTAAAGTAACTTAGTTTTTGTTAGAAGGGCAATTTGGTCAATTGTGCCCGGCACCTGCCAGGTGTCGGACATGCACATGATTCGGCTAAGATTCCAAAGTGGAATTTGGGTCGGGTCCTGTCAGTTAGGGCTTGGAAAAAGAGTGAGAAACCTCACATGATCTTCCCAAAATTGGCGGCGATCGGAGCGGCATGACGGCGGGGAGAAATTGGTTCAAATCGGTTGATACCGCCGGCGAGACTCGAGTTTTCCTACCGAGAAAACAAGTGGTTCGTGATTGTGGGCTCGAGCCGATTCGAATGGGACCGGTGCCAGCCCTGCCGAGGCCGGAGCTAAGAGAATCGAAGAGAGAGAGAGAGAGAGAGAGAGAGAGAGAGAGAGAGAGAGAGGGTCGCACGCACGTGAGCAGAGAGAAAGGGGTTCTGGGTTTTTTTAAAAATCCAATTTCAAAATATTTATAAGTTTGCCACTGAACTGTTTTTTATCTCAACTTTTTCGTTACAACTCCGATTCGAGCCCACTACGTATCTATGGACTCATCTCGATGTGTTCTATGCTACGGTCCAACTAAATTTTCAAATTCCCTCCCGATCAAAAAGTCAACTTTTATACTAATAAAATATTCCAGAGGCAAAATAGTCTTTTTAGAATAAATTAATAATTAAAAATTTAATTAGGATCGCGTTATTACATATTCGATCTCGAGTTCCCGAACCAGAGTTTCGGCAAGAGAGACTTTGTTGGGTTGGTGGCCGAGAACTCCGGGATTATTGGGGTTTCCGCGATTCTCAATATCAGTAATAGGATCGGGCAAGTTGGGGAGGATTTCGGGGTGTGCTTGAATGGGATGGTTCAACAGTTCTTTAGGACCTTACCGGTACTGTTTAGGCAAGATAAAAATGCTGCTATAGTGGCTGTTCAAGTTAGCTCAGAGAGAGAAAGAGAGAGAGAAATGGAGGGTTGTGGAGGAAGGGGAGGCTTGTGGAGGAGAGGGAGGCTTGTGGATGAATTTCGAAACTTACCCTCACTTTTGACAGAAAATTTAACAGAGTTTGACGGAAGGACTAATGGTGCAACACAACACCTACTTGAGTGACCTCTGCAACTAATAATTGAATTGAGTGACCAAATTGTAACTATGGGTATAGTTGAGGAACCATTGCTGCAAATAACCCAATTAAGAATACTTTTGGTTGAGCCCGAGAGGGGATATTGAATGAATCAGGAGAAACCAACTATCAACATGGATAGTAATTAGGGTTAATTGACTGTAAGAATTAAGTGGAATTGATTATGGTGAAATCGGATGCTCTAGTGTCTCATCAACTTGATTTTTAATTATTAATTAAATTGCTATTTTTCATAATTGTTTTAGTTTACTTAAATCAATCAATCTTCTTAATCAACTATTCAAATAAACTTTTGAATTAATCATAATTGGTAGTTAATATGAAATTACAGTCTTCGTGGGAACGACACTCTACTTATTTCAATATTACTTGTGCAGATTGTGCGCTTGCAATAATTTCACAACATTGGTCATACTACAATTTTTGAAGTTATGGAAGATATAACAATGGGATGTGCAGGGATTACTTCTGTTAGTATTCTTATTATTTTTATTATTATATATATATAGGTTTGCGGTACCTTAAATATTTGGAAATCGGATTATGAGAACATCATCTTTTATTATATATTAGTTTATGGAAGCATTTTATGGATTGTCGTGCATATTTATATAAATTGTGATTATTTTGATTATTGAGACTGGATATTTTTGGGTCTTTTATGGAGATTGTGCTTGAGAAAGGATTCCGAAAATGGAATTGTGAAAGGGGATTTGTTGGAAAAAGAGAAATTTTATGACAATTTTTGGAAAAAGGTTTTCAAACCCACCACAGGAGTACCCCCCCCACCCTTTATGGTTCCAAAGGTTTAATGCAGCTGGACCTCCCCCATAAGGGTGAGGCGCCACCTGCTTTCCTTATGAGTTTTCAAGATGGAGCTTGCAGAGGAAAAGAGAGATGGAGGGAGTTCTTTGTCCGATGGGTATTTGTCCTTCACGCACGGATTTCTGTTGGTTCCTACCATGGCTCCTTGTTTGACCGTCTTGAAGTCCTAACAAGAATGGAGCATGATGCCAGGTTTTTCATAGGGCTTTGGGTTGGGCTCGTATGTACAGTGTTGGGTCTTCAGCTTGTTACTTCTATCGTTTGACAGGTTTTCATCAAGCGCTGGAAGCAGTTTGCCTATTGCGTTTTTTAACAAAGTATTTTGGGCATTCTAATTAACACAGGGTTTTCTAAGCAAACCATTGTATTCTTCCTAAGGCATTGGGTCATATTTTCTCTCTCATGCTAGCCCATGTGTTTGGGGCCAAGAAATGGGCTTGAATTTTATTACTCCCAAGTAGCCCAAAATTCTCATTCCTTGATCCCTTAAATGGGCCTTGTGAACGCTCGTACCCATCCATACCACAACCTTCTCAGCAAGCCCCAGGTAATTTCGTGGCTTGGGCCCACTTAAGCTTGTGGTATAGCTTGGTGTCAGAATAATGGCTCTTCTTGCGTGATGCCTACGCTTGTGCCTGAATTTTATTATTCCGTGCTAGGCTATAATCGGGCCAAGTAACACCTAATGAGTATGTGAGCGTGATTTTTGTAAAGTTGGCATGTTCTTGGCCCTCTTGCATGTGCTTGCTTGGCATAGTGCATGGCCCTTAGCTTGTATTGGTGCGTCCTACAAGTTCTCTTTCGTCCCAATTGAACTCCCTTTGTGTTCAATTATTTGTGTTGGGCCAATAATTAATCTGGGCTTGGCCCCTTGGATTTTTGGACCTCAACAGAGGCCCATCTGGTAAATTGTGTGTGCAACATTGTGCATGCTGAAGTTTGGGAATATTAAACTGTGATATTTATAGGTAAAAATAATTTGGACCTCAACATTAGCCCCCTTGATTATTGGGGCCATAAGAAAGTATTGAGATGGGTCAAATAATCAAACCTGGCCAAAAAGAAAAAATCAAATCCATGTTGTTGACGTGACCTTCTCGTTTCCCGCGTGTGTGCTGTCATGATTATCTTCTAGCAGTTTTGCATATTTCCCAGGTACGCTTCCATCAAATTTGTTTTATTTTAATAATTTTTCCTTATTTCTGTATCTCTTTTTTTTTTCTTTCTGTTTTTGGTCTCTCTTCTTCGTGTGCACAAAACCAGAACCCCTTGCTTTCTTTCCTTCAATCTTGCATCAAGCCCAGACCTAGGGGACTCTTGGCACCAAAAATCATTGGGAGGCACCATCCATAACTGCTAGTCAGTTAAGCATAGGAAAACCGCTTGCAACCACTGAGAGGAGCCACCGTTTTCCTATAAAAACCCCCAAATTTCTTGGACTTCTCCCTCAATTCGTTAGAGACCAAACTTGGCAAACTCGTGAAGCAATTTTGGAGGAAGAAATCGCAAGGCAGTTCCTTCATCTTTTGATTTCGGCAAGCTGCTGGAAAATCGCCATCGAGAGCAGTGGTAAGCATTATTCCTCCCTTCCTTCTCCTATATCTTCATCTTGTCACCATATACATCTATGCATATGCATACACATACACATATATGTGCACATGGGGGCGCATATACATCTTTCTTCTGAGAATTCCTCACCAACAGAGTGCTTTTCTTCAGTCCCCTTTTGCCGCATGTTCTTTTCTTTTATTTATCGTGCCCTAAACTTTGAATTTTGAGTATGAACCACTTATTAGGGATTTCCAGCACTCTTAAGGTAGTGATTTGTCTTGGTTCGAACACAAAGCCTTTAGACAATGTTAAACCAAGATGGAAGAAGCATAAGCATGCACCATGTCGAATAATCAGCCCGTGGCCCCCTTCAAACAATTTACTCCTGTAGTTTAGCTCCTTCTTTCGTACTTGCATCAAATGACCTTGTCCTATTGTAAGATGGAATTATATGATGGTATTAATTCAATCCTTTTGTCAGTATAGTCTTGGCATGAAGTTGTAGAGATGCGCGTATGCTTAGCCATCGTGAAGGTGCCGGAACTTACATATCTTGTTCTTTCTTCCTTTTGCAGGTGTCTGTGACTTAGCGGATCTACCATGGCATCCACCAATCTTCCTCCGATCATGCTAGACCACCTCCTTTTGCAGGTGTTTGTCGCTTGAAGATGCTCATGAGAATCCTATTGTTGGTGACGAGCCATCGCCCGAAATTGCTCCTGTAATTGACCCTGCCTCCATATCCAGGTGTTGTATTGAGAAGGGCCTGTTTCTAGCTATTCCCTTGTTTTTCCAATACCCCTGTAGCATCAGTAAGGGTTGGTTGGAGTGGGTTGACCGCGAGCTGCTGGATCCGGCCACTTGCAACATTTTGCGCAGCACACAGGTTCTTGATGCCATCTTCCTCTCCAAATTGTGGGATATCCATATTAAAGCGAAGATGCTTCGTCATGTGGTCTGGAGGTGGAGTGCCGCTACCCATACCTTTGTATGTTCATGGGGAGAGTTTACTCCTACCCTTGAGGACGTAGCGAATATCTCTCGCCTTCCAGTTTGTGGACACCGGAGTCCTTTTGACATTGCTCTCACCCCGGAAGAGATAGACAAACTAGCAGTTTTACGAAGAGGTGCTCCTACTTCTCCCAGTACCTCGCTTCGGTTTAGTAACTGGATACAATATTTTGGTGATGCAAACAGACAAGGACCTTGCCGGTTGGCTGCATTTATAGCACTGTGGCTTGGGCGTTTCGTGCTTTGTGACTTTTCTCAGGACTGCTTGCATGAGTGTGTGTTTCCCTTGGCCTTGGCCATAGCTCGAGGCAACGCGATCCCCTTAGCCCCCATGTTCTTGGGACATCTATACCTACTGCTTGATCAGACTCAGCTTTTAGAGAAAAACGCATCCGGAACCATGGGTGTGGAGACTCTCTTGAATTCTAGTTTCTTGTAGGTGTTTTTATGGGAGCGTCTCAAAGGGTTGGATGTACATTCACTTCCTCATTCGCATGCTATGAAGCTGGCCGATTGGGGCAAGGGCTCTTACATGCCGGATAGTCTTCCCCTAGTCTGCAGATGGTTCAAGCGGATGCAGAGGAAAGGCCAAAACTTCTTAAAATTATTGGATAGCATTGAGAACTTCATCTTCGTGTCCTTTTACGCTGATGTTGGTGATACTGTTGACGTTCCAGTAGCCACACCACAAGGCGGCCAGTTCAGAAAGTATGCTCTGTTGAATGTTGCTCCTATCCCATCGCCTACTCTTGGAGACCGCCGTTCAGAGATTTCCGTGACTTACTCACCACACCGAGTTAGGCGACAGCTTGGGCTCGATCAAGGGGTACCAAGCAATCCTAATCATGATGACCCCTTTGTGCTACACAGGATCTTCTGGAGCAATGACCGCATACCGAGCAATTGCAGGCCCCTTGTTTTAGCTAGTAAAAGGAGAATTGGTGGCTTCTCACAAGGCTACCAAGCCTACTGGAATCGTTGCCTTGCCTCTCTCCGTGAGTTCCAATCTCTTCCTGGAGACAGATTGCCTCCTACAACAGCCCGCCTTGCAGGTTTGGTGTCGTAAGAGAAAGCCATCCCTCTAAGCCAAAAGCGCAATCTGCCCTTTATTTCCAAGTCTAGTGACATTGTTGGAGAATTTCCCAAAACGAGACCAAAGCCGGGAGCACAAAAGCCTCGTAGTTCCGAAAAGAATACAACACGTGTGTTAGGCAAACAGAGACGAGAGGAGAAACAAAGTGTAAGGAAGGAGCAGACTGCCGGTAAGCCTAGAAGGTTCATCCCAAAGGTGGCACCAAGTGGCCCTCCTCGAACTAGAGAAGCAACTCCCCTGGAATGTCCACAACCTTCGAAGCATGCTGCATCAGAGAGCCAGAGTCATGCTGGCAAGGCGCTGGAAACTACCCCTCTTCGCAATAAGTGTCCTTCTACCTCAAATGCCTCAAATGCGGCACCTCCCCCCCCCCCCCCCCCCCTTGTTTACTTTCTATGCGTGTATCATATATATATATATTTTTCTTTTTTTTTTCTTTTAGAGAAGATGGGTACAACCCCAAAGAGAAATAGAAGCGACACACCTCCGGTATCTCCTCAGGTGACTCCAAAACGTCGTAGCATGCGCATCCTGCATGCAAGATTCACTAGAACTCACACCAGTGATGGTGGGGCTTCCGAGGCCAGAACTGTGGTGACAATTGATGATGACAGTGACGATGGTGATACCATTGAAACCGAGGCTAGCATCCTGGAGCAAGAATATGTCGGCAACACGCATGAGGATTTTGATGAGAAAGACACCCATGATCGTGATGAGGATGCATTTGCCTATTCCGGTGACTATCCAGAAGGGCAATGTGGCTCAGATACTTTCTCTGGGTCTGCTGGTAGCAGTGTGCGTCGTGTTAGTGTCGAGCCAGTACTTGACATATCTCAAATTTTGTTTTGCTTCCATCCTTTTGCGCTTCAAACCGCCTATTCACCATCCATCCTTGCCTTGTAGGTCAGCAATATTGCTGAAGGCTCGCACCTTGCTGCAGCCATTATTGACCCGTGCAAAGTACCCCTGGGGTATCCGTTCAACTAAATTTTTTTTGCTTTTGCTTAGTTGGATGATTGCCTCTCTCTTGCCCTTTTGCTAACACACGCAACCTGTTCATTATCTCATACTGATCCTTGCATACATATATCCTCTTTTTCTTTTTTTTTGGTAGATTGGGCATGTTGCTCAGAGCATGGAAATTGTGCCTGTGGTACCTTCTTCCTCTGACACATTTATCATATTGGTTGAGGCAGCTCTTGCCGAGTCAACTCCGACTATGATATCAACGAATTCTCTAGTTAAGGCACCTGCGTTTCAATTCACGAGTCCCTTGCAGCCTGTTGTCCAACATTTCCTTCGAAGGGGCCTCAAGCCTGTCGTTCCACCAGCCTTTCCGATAGCTCTCTGAAGTGGAACTTTTGCCTTTTATGGGGCACTGCCCACTCCATCCCATATCCAACCACTTCTCCAGACACCAAAGCCCATCCCCCTAGCATCTCTTCCAACAGTTCAATCTGGTGACATAGCTGTTAGAGAGAACACCCAGGTCGATGGTATTGCTACCCAGGACGTTTTTGCAGGACACCCATCTAGCATGTCTTGGGTGGAGTGGGAGAGTTCCTTTACTGCATTTATGTCCTTTTTTGATGGTGGAGTTCAAGTCCTTCGATCTGCAGATGAGCTCCTGCCACTTTATCATCGGTTTAATGGCTATGCAACATTCCAGGGAACTCTCATTTATCCTGAGACTGTTGCAGCTTTGGAGAAGTTTTTGGGTAAGTATGGAGATCTTATGGATATGACTAGCATCACATCTTCCTTCTCACGATGTGCCGCCTTCCGGACCCTTGGCTTGGTGCTCCATGGAATGAATACTATGCAATTGCTGGATATTACAGACCATCGACTCCTTTGCTGGCTGGGCGCGATCTGTGAAGCCATTACCTTAGGTTTCCGGGTAGAGTTTCTTTTGAACTTAGTGAAAAATCTAGCGCGTACTGTATTCGGGGAGTGAGCTACTCACAGCATGAAGTCATTTTCTGGTTCTGAAGACATAAGGGTAGCGGCAAAGGCCCTAAATCTTAAGCAGCGCGAGTTAGAAAATCAGAATAGGGAATTGCGTGCCCTCCTTCTTGCCCAAGGTGTTTCTCGTGATGGTGTTGGCTGAGTGGTGGAAGCAGTGACGAGATCTTCCCACAAGGCTTCCTCCATTGTTTTCTAACCATCCTTGACGGTCCTGAGGTTCGTGACTTTCCGTCTTCCTTTTTTGTTTCATTCTTGTCCAATACCAACCTGTTTTCTTCTGACATTCTTCTTAATTCTGCATGTCACATTTTGCTTGGTGTAGGACCAACTGGCTTGGCATATTTCGGGACTTCTTTCAAGATTGAAGAGCACATTCCTTCTTAGCTTGTATAACTTAGTCTAACTTAGGTTGTATTTCCTTTTGGGAAATCTCAAAACTTGTATTGCGGCAGCTTGGCGCTGTAGTGTTGCTGTGTCTTAGCTACCGGAACCTACCCCCCCCCCCCCCCCCCCCCTTTTTTTTTTTTTTTTTTGCCAAAGACACATTGTAACTTTTGTTTAGTATATATATATGCTGCTTGGTTGGTGGAACTGTTTTGCTTGAGATCTTCTTACAGCTTGGGTATCATTTTAAAACAAGGTGGATGCTGCCAAAATTTTGATAGGACCTCCGTTCAAACTTTTCGATACCCCTTTCTTTTTCTTTTTTTTCTTTTTTTTATAAAATCACCCAAAGGCTCTTCGATGCTGTGGGCATGTTAATTTCTTTGTAAACGCTCGGCTTCGCACATTCCATTTTACCTTTTCACTTAAGGATGAAGCTTGTTAATAATCCGGGATCCTTGCTAGTGGCTTTGCTTGGCATGTTTTCTGCTAAGTAGCATATATATATATATATATATTTTAAATATTGCTATGCGTGCATACATATATGTATACATACACGGGAATTTCCTAGAGACAGATTTTTTTTCCTTTTCAAAATACTCCTCTATTTTCATTTCAAAGCGCATGCTACCATAATGGTGCATTTTACAAAAGTTTCCCGGAGAAAAAGGTGGGAATATAGAAGGAGACCATTTAAAAAAAAAAACAAATGCAATAACACAAAAGATAAAATACGATGCCTACTTAGCAGTAGTAAGGCTTGAGCCACTTTCCGTTAATGGGATCAGTTAGCATGCCTTCCTTGACGGAGATCAAGCGATAATAGCCATTGCCATGTACTTCCTTGACTGCAAACGGGCCTTCCCATTGTGGAGCTAACTTGGAAGGTCCCGACACTTTCCTTCTCACATGCTCGACAACTTTTAGCACGAGATCTCTCTGCTTGAAGGTTTGAGGCTTGACTGTCTTGTTGTAGGCTTGGGCAACGGTCTTGTGGTAAAGTGCTGCTCTTCTTTCGGCTTCCGCTCTTCTCTCGTCTAAAGCTTCGAGATCCACCAAGCGCCAATCCGAGCATATCTTCGCATCCCATTCGATGTCATTAACAACCGACACTCTGGTAGTGGGGATAGTGATTTCAACAGGTGAGATGGCATCGGACCCGTACACAAGGGAATAAGGTGAGAAGCCTGTAGCGCTTCTTGGGGAGGTGTGGTAAGCCCATAAGGCATCCAGCAGGTGAACACTCCAGCCTCCTTCATACTCATAGACCATTTTGCTTAGGATTCTCAATAAAGTTTTATTCGTGGCCTCTGCTTGACCATTTCCTTGCGGGTAATATGGCGTGGAACGACGATGCTTAACACCATAGCCACTAAGCGTCAAGTTTACTTGCTTGTTAACAAATAGGGTGCCGTTATCAATGACAATCTTGTACGGGATCCCAAACCTGCACACGAAGTATTCACGAATGAAATTTGAAATAGCAGCCCCCGTAGCCTTCCGAAGAGGAATCGCTTCAACCCACTTTGTGAAATACTCAGTGGCTGTGAGTATCCATATGTAACCGTTCGATGGTGGATGTATAGTCCCGATCAAATCAAGCCCCCAAGTATGAAAAGGCCAAGGAGTGCGCATGTCCTATAATAACGTGGGAGGATTGTGACTTAAATTGGCATGAACTTGGCATGTATGGCACTTCTTCACGAAATTGTATGCATCATTCTTCATGGTAGGCCAGTAATACCCAACATTCAGCAGCTGCTAATGGAGCCTTTTCATCCCTTGGTGTTCACCACATTCTCCAGCATGAATTTCCAGCTTCACTTGTTGCACTTCCGATTCTCCTGAGCATTTTAATGGTTCACCATTAAACCCTTTGCGATAGAGAGTGGAACCGTCTATGAAGTATCTCTTCAGTGTCTTTTTGAGTTTGTAGGCATGCTTGGCGTTGCTTGGTAGAACTCCTTCAACAAAGAATGTTAAATATGGCGCCCTCCAATCTTCTGCAAATGAAATGGTGAATGATTCTTTGATGGAGGGTATCGTCGCACACTTGGGACAGTTGGTTTGAACTTCAGCTGCTTGTTTCTTCATTTCTGGCCAGTAATACCCCTTGCGTTGCAGGCGTCGATATTGGCTGATTATTGGCTCCAAATTGCAAGTGAACTCATGTACCTCTTGGAGCCTTCTCCGTGCTTCTGTCAGTCCTATGCAGCGGGTCAAAATACCTCACGGAAGGCGTCTGTAAAGCTCCCCAAAGATGATAGCATAATCTTTTAACTCTTTGATGTCACTTCCCTTGCCTATCTTCTCCTTCATAAGTTTCCTCCAGTCGCCTTCTTCCAGCGACTCCTCTTGAGTCATTGTTTCAACCATGGGCACATCTTTTTTTTATCACAGTGAAGTTGGGTTGTTCTTCAACAAATCAGAGTTTCGACCCCAGAGTAGCCAAAGCATCAATGTACATGTTAGTAACCCCCAGAATATGTTCCAACACAACTTGTTTGAAAGAACTAACAAGTCTTTCAGCAGCCGTACGAAAAGGTGCCAATGTTGCCTCCTTTACAGCAAAATTCCCTTATGGCTGACTCAGCACCAGGTTTGAGTCCCCAATAATTTTGATTTTCTCTACACCTATCTCCCTTGCTATAGACATTCCCATAATGAAAGCCTCATACTCCGCCGTATTATTTGTGCATGAGAAATTTAGCTTGAATGAGACGGTTGTAGCTTGCCCCTTGGGATTAATGAGCACTACACCTGCTCCTCCACCATTTGACGTAGAAGAACCATCAAAGTAGAGGGTCCATGGTTCCTCCTCTGTAACAACAGCCACCGTTTCCGGCAACTCTCCCAGAACCTCCTCCGAAATAATTGATCCTTCTTCTTCAGGAAATAGAGCCAGCATGTCAATCACGGCTTGTCCTTTGATGGCCTTAGGAGTTGTACATGTTATATCAAATTCGGACAGCTGCAATAGCCAACGTGCAAGGTGTCCCGATAGCACCGGTCTCGTGAGCAAGTACCTTACGGGGTCAGACTTCACTATGAGCTATAGCTTATGAGCGAGAAAGTAATGATGCCAGCGTTGCGCAGCATAGACAAGGGCAAGGCACAAGAGCTCGGTCTTTGGATATCTTGTTTCAGCTCCCCTTAATTGCCTACTCACATAGTAAATAGGACTTTCTTCTCTACCGTGATCATCTTGGGCAAGCAAAGCCCCAACCACTGTGTTTGTTGCCGCCAAGTAAAGCTTGAGCGGAAGTCCCGGAATGGGTGCTCTCATGGTGAGCAGCTTGGCAATTATTTGTTGCACTTGCTGATAGGCTTCTTGGCATTCCTTGCTCCATTCATATGGCTTGCCCTTCTTGAGTAAGGGAGTAAAGACACTCATGGTGGCAGCAAGACCAAGGATGAAACGCCGAATGTAGGATAATCTTCCGATGAAACTTTTCAATTCCTTTGGGTTTCTAGGCGGCGCAAGAGAGTATATGGCTCTGGTTTTTTCAGGATCCACATCTATGCCACGTTGGTGTACTTGGAACCCCAAGAATTTACCGGATGAAACCCCGAATGCGCATTTCTTTGGGTTCATTTTTAATCCATACAGCCGACACCTTTCCAGCACCCTCCTTAACACCTCCTGATGGCCTTTTCTAGTTTTTGACTTCACCACAAGATCATCCACATAGTCTTCCACATGATCGTCCAAAGTGGCACCCTCCTTGGTAAGTGAACTGATTGGCCCCACCTTCAGATTTATTTGCACGTAGCCAATAGTAACCTCGCTTTTATTTCCAAATCCAGTGATACTTGTTTGGGATTGTACCACTTTGGACAGTGAGATGCCAGCTGCTGTAAGCACAGATAAAGGCAAAATGTTGACAGAGGAACCTGTGTCCACCAAAGCTCTTCTTATAAACACGTCGTTGATTTGCCCCTCCAAGTAAAGTGGCCTCCTATGATCCGGATATGGGACCTCCATGTCTTCATCCGTGAAGACAATAGTATTGTCATTTCCCAAGAACGACCTCTGTGGTTGGGCAGCGAAGCAATGAGGATTAGCTTCCGCAGAGATATTCATGAGAGCTACAGCAACTGTTTCCCTTGCCTGTGGCCCAAAGCCAAGTTGCTCGAAGACTGACTTGAACTTTGGATTCCTTTGGAGTTCTTGTGGGGCTGTGGGCCCCTGCTTCAAACCTAGATAACGCTCCATCACACTTGTTTCAGCCTCCGTAAGGTTGTGAAACGTTACAGCAGCTGTTTCCTGCAGCACAGACGAAGCCCACAAGTAGCATTCTTCTGGCATGTCCATTAAAAAGACTTCATCGCTTGTGCTATCATCCCATCCATCTGCAAATGGCCATGGGTTATTATAACTTGAAGGTTTCGAATATTTGCACCAGTAAGCTTTCTCCATATTTCCACAAGGTTCCCACATAGCCTCCGGTGGCTTCGGATCATTCCTCCACGGGTGGCATAACTCATCGTCGTCGAGTAAGTCATCGGAGCATGTGATGACAGCAGCTATCTCTTTTCCCCTTCGTTTTGGCAAGGGGTTTTCATCAATAGTTTGCTTCCTAGAGGGAAGTTCGAGGACCGCCTCATGTATTTTAGCATGTAAAATCCTTCTTAAGCTCTGACAAGCTGTGGTTGGATGCCCTAAAAATTGGTGATAACAATAGTACCTAGGATCATTTTTCTCCTCTTGGGTAGGAATTTTGTAAGGTCTGAGAGGCTCGATTGCACCATCAGCAATCATTGTGTCGAGGATGGCATGGAATTCTTCATCTTTGCAAGGTAATGGCTAATATGTCTCCCTATCCTTTCGCTTGCGTGAGTTGTAGTCACCCGATGGTTTATCATCCACAGCCAATGTCTGATGTGCCTCATTCTTTTCACTCCTCCAGCTTCTTTGTCCAGCTGGTTTGAGAAGTATTGGTCATAGTACAGTTTAGTTCTTGCAATTGCAATTATTTTGGATCCTCATTATAAGTTGCATTTTGTGGAGTGGGCTTATACTAAGCTTCATGGTAAGGATTCTCGAGAATTCAAGTGTGTTACGGACACATTGACTAGTCTTTTTCATGTGTACACGGAAACTTTATCTCCTCTTCTTAATGCAAGTTATCCAACGAATGAGACAACTAGTCATAGTGAAGGTGGAGACACCATTCTTGAGGTAAATTCAAATTATTTCTTATTATTTTATTTATGTATTGTTTCATATTGTATATTTGCATTTGCATGTAACTAATAGTTGTATTTTTGATTTTGTATGGTATAGGATTTTGATAATAGTTACAAAAATGGTTCAAGTTCATGTAAGAAAAATGATTTGCATAAGTATTTGAATGAGGAAAGACTAGATAGAAAGCAAGATATAGATGTTCTTTCTTGGTGGCAAATGGAGCATTTTCATTATCCGATGCTTTCACAGTTAGCTCGGGATGTGTTAACAATTCCCATTTCTACCGTTGCATCAAAATCGGCTTTAAGTATTGGCGGTAGAGTATTAGATCAATATCGTAGTTCATTATTACCAAAAACTGTTAAAGCTTTTTTGTGCACTCGAGATTGGCTTTTTGGAAATGGAGGTAACATTTATATAACTTAATACTAGTAGCTATTTTTTTCTTTTATGTTTTTCCATTATGTGAATTCTTTATAATTTTTGTTTTTTCAATGCTTAGCAATAGATGAAGGAAGTACCGAAGTGGAAAGCCTCACTGAAGATATGTTCAATCTTACTAGTGAAGAGACTAGATCAGGACAATGTTCCAATAGTATTTCCCTTGATGATTGATGAAAGGTAACGACAAATAATTGATATTTTATTCATATTGTATCCCTCCATAATTTTTTTTTTCCTCACAGTGAGATTGCATAATTGGTGAAAATTGCAATTTTGTGATTATGTTCATGGAGGATTGAAGTTTTGAGATTAGGTTCATGGAGGAGGCTCTAGACTTATTCCTTTTCTCCTTAACATTTTATTTAAAACTTGTTTCAATTGAGATTAATTTGAAACTCACATTGTCTAAGAGTTTTTTTGTTTGCCAATGTGTAATGTGTAAGACTTAGTTAAGGATTTCAGCTTTATTTGTATTATATCTCTAATTTGAGGTGTTTTCATTTAATAATTTGTTAAAAAAATATTATTTATTTTTTAAATGGGTGAAACGGGTTAAGCGGGTGAAACGGGTGAAAAATGACCCATTAGCCATAACGGGTTGTGTCGTGTTATTCCCGAATTTGTGCGGGTCGTGTTTGGGTCTGGTATTTCTAACCCGCTAACTTAACGGGTCGTGTTCGTGTCAACCCGTTAAGAAAACGGGTTGACACGAACACGACCCGTAACCCGCAAAAACAACTCGTTTGCTAGCTCTAATCATAATGCCTATACACTAACAAATTAGAAATTAGAAAACACAACACACAAAGCAACTGAAGCCAATTTATAATTTTGCAAACACAACTAGTATTGAGAAAGAGTAGTCTTACCCAGAAAATCAAAGCCTTAAAATCCTAAACCCAAAAAATCAAAGCCCTAGAATCCTAAAAAAGAAATTAAACATTAAGTAAATGCAATAGAAAATGCAAACCTTAATATGAGAGAGAGAGAGAGAGAGAGAGAGAGAGAGAGAGAGAGAGAGAGCGGGAATTTGAGAGAACCATATCGATTCTGACCAAAGAAAATAAGAGATTGTATTGAGAGAGGATAATCTTTTTGAGATGAATAAGAGGGAGTCTTAAAAAAATGAATTCAAAGGCAATGGGATTGGGCAGGATTGGAAAAAGCACGGCAGGACACGTGGGCTAAGGGGAAAGTGCTGTGTACCCATTTGTATTGTAAGCTTGCTTTTTCTCCTCAATCGTCCAAATGGATTTGCATGGCTGGGATTGATTCTCATATAATGTTCTCATTTTACCGTTCTCGCCTGATCCGAGCCCCAACTTTAATTGCATTGTGGGCTTGTGTCGCATATAATGTGCATCGATAGACACAAGGTCGAAACTACTATATAAGTTACAGTAAGATGAAGTCCAGGAAGGCTTTTGGGTGAAATGAAAAATCAATACATTAGTGACCTTTTAGTCCAGTGCCCTAAAAGTCACTTTTGGTCCTTGTAGTTTGGCACTTTAATCACTTTTGACCCTGTAGTTTAAATTCCGTCAATTTTGACCTTGTAGTTTCATATTTGTAGCAAGTCAAGGACAAAAAGTTAGTATTCATGTCAATTTCTTTGATGGTGCAAGGGACAATTTGGTCAACCTAAAACCCTTGAGCGTAAAAGCTCGTATTAAACTCTCCTCATTTCATATTAAGGCTTGAAATTGGCCATTTGAGTATAGGGTTCTTCAAAAATTGGGATTAGTGGTTGAATTTTGAGCCCTAATATGAAATTGGCTATTTGGGTTGACGTAATTGCCCCTTACACCGTCAAAGAAATTGACAAGAATATTAACTTGTTCTTGCATTGCTACAAATACAAAACTACAATAACAAAATTACCGGAATTAAAACTAAAGAGTCAAATGTGGTTGAAGTGACAAACTATAGAGACCAAAAGTGACTTTTGGCCTGTAGTTTTCTGTTGACTTCTTATTATGTTCATATTGAGCCATGTATCAGAAGAACGATTTGTAATTAAATCGCATGTTCAAACTTGGCAAGATGCATACCAATATAACATACAGCAAACATCAATGATCACACTTGCTCATTGATATTGCAATACAAACTTAATGATAGTTGTGGTTGCAAAGAAGTGACAACTTCTAATACAGGATGCCCCTGGAACCAAATTTTAAGCTATAAAAGGGACACTGAAGCTGCTACAATGTAGCACAACTTTTTGGGTCTCACTGGTAGAGTACAAGTTGCTCTAAATATTCATGGCTTGTGAATCTAGAAGGAAGTATTAACGAGATACACAAGACTTCTACAAACGGCTAACCCAAAAGTGACTGATCCTTTTTCTTTCTTTTTTCACAAAGAATGGACTAATGAGATGTCAAGAATCTTATACAATGAGCTAGCTAACCTACAAAGTGATGGACAAGAAAATACAATTATATGCATCCAAAGGTGAGAACAGGAGAAGAAATCATCAATTGAATTACTGGCATCACCTTAAAAATAAAATAAAAAGATAATAATTGCTGAGAAACAGAATATGTGAAGTATACGATCATATCACGGTGTGCAGCAACTGGAAGAAAAGATAAGCTACAGTCAAAATTCCAAAATAACATTAAAGGCATAAACAACAAAACATAAATATTGACTTCGAAGAAACGACTAATCACCACAACACACCATCTCCGTAGAATCTAACTTCATGCTCAAAAGCGAACTTTGTAAACAGAACAAAATCAGTTCATCTTAATACAGGAAAGAGCTTAATTCCTCCCACAATGTATCAAGCTCCCAGCACCTAAGAAAAGACCAAACAGAGCTGCACTTGAAAGCGTTGTTTGTCCCACGTGCCTGATCTTCAGAAGCCCTGGCATCTGCATCAGCCAGAAGATATTTATGTCTAATTTCTCATTTGGCCAAGCATATATAGTACAATAAGCTCAATCATTATAGAGCTATGAGAACTACAACTACAGTTGATCCAGCAGTAACAGCTTAGTTAGAAAAGATATATACCCTTTCAAACTGATTGGCAAAGTTTGCCAACGAGGCCTAGGATATTTCTTTTCTAACCAAGCTATTCCTGCTGCATCAGTAGGGAAGTTGGCCCCAAGGGGTTGAAGAGAGTCAAACAGAGGACCTTTGTTTCCAGAGGTACAACACTTTACCAATTGAGTTACCCCTTAGGGTTAAAGTTTTCTTATACTTTCTTTTTTTTTTTTTAAGAAAAAGTTTTCTGATACTATTGACAGATTATTTTTTGAAGAATCAAAACCATGAAATTTCCAAACCTTGTGAAGACATTAACAAATACTTCCAAGGATTTATAAACTTTTTCTAACTAAACTCCATTATATTGGAGAGAACAATCGTTCTAAGGTCACTTCGGCAGACCTTCTGGAGCACCATTAAAACCATTTCAGAATCAGAAAGCACTTTAGATAAATTTTTCTGTTATTTGACTGTTCTCTTAAAGATTTTTATGCTTTCGCCAAAGAAAAAGATGAAGAATACTGGAGAAGCATAAAAAAATTTATTCTTCCAAAAGAGACTCTTTGCAAAGGTGTACTTGTGGCTGCTATGCCAAATGGACTCTAGCTTAAATAATTTACATTGATCAACCAAGGAATCCAATTTGTTTGAACCAAACTAAAAAAAACAAAAATAATTTTGAGACCTTAAGAAAAAGAACATAAATCCTTCATCTAGGTCTTCTTATATAAAAATAAAAAAAGAAAAAAGATGATAATGACTACAAGCTCTTGAGTGGAACTTCAGCATGAGATCCGAGAATGTACCTTAAACCTTATAGCCTCATATGTCCCATAAACCGATCCTGGACATACACATAAAAATATGACTATATAACATTACACAAACGACAAGGGTTAGACTTTCAAATCATGAACTAGTGATACAAGAAAAAACAAACATAGGTTAACCCCTTTTTTCTCGAGCTAGCTGACTAATTTATCTTAAGTGATTTCCATCCTAGTTTTCATGGAATCGTGGCCAGAAAAGCTCTAGGAATTTTACTAGAGGCAAAAATAATCGTGGCCAGAAAATATCATCTTCTAATTAAGTATCAAGCTCAACATAAAACATTACAACAACAAAGTGCTTTAACAAGAGCCCATCTACCATATACATATGCGTCACGACGACACGGGAACATAACAAAATAGACTGAGCTATATCTATACAACAAGAATGTGCGCATATTTTAAGAGTACAACTTTACCTAGTGACTGAAAACCCCCAAAAACAAGTGTCAGAAAAAACCCCAATTTACAATAAAAACTAGAATGCCTCTAAATTGCTTTAATTTCCCCAGGCACATCAAAACAAACATAAGAAAAAGCATTTACATGTTCCAAAAACATTCTTACAAATAAAATCCCAAGTGCCCAGATGAACAAAAAAGAAACTTGTAAAAGAGAAAAAGCACGATTCCACAAACCAAGATATGCAACGGGTCAAAACAGAAAGAAAAAAACACACAAATTAGGAAACATTTACATGTCCCTAAACCCTAACGCTAGAACAAAAGCAAGGGTTTCGAATAACATTTGAAAAGGAATTTTAGAGAATTACCGACGGCACCACCGATGGCTCCACCGATTGCAGCTCCGGTTGCCACGCGTGTCAAGCAGCTATTTTCCTTAGCCATATTTGTCTGTGTCTCAAGCCTTTTGAGAATGCGTTTAAGCTTCTTTTGACTGAAGATTGATGACGATATGGAGAGAGAAAGTGGGTTTAGGGTTTTATTTATGGTTGATTTGGAGGAGAGGAGAGGGAGGACGGGGAGTGGGGCTCAAGTTGCTTGGCCAGCACACACGCAGCACGCAGCAGACCTTCCTTAACTTGGACTTGGCGTCGTATCTGCTGTATTTGGATAAATCTTAAACACTTTAACTGAAAACCCTATTTTATTTATTTTTGGACCAAAAAAAATATTTAATTTATGAGAAAATTTGGAAATTGAAAATGAAATCGAATCAAAACAGTAAGAAAAAAAGTTCAAAAATTCCGTTGCCGGGAATCGAACCCGGGTCTCCTGGGTGAAAGCCAGATATCCTAACCGCTGGACGACAACGGATTTCTGTTCATATCTGCAAACATTATATATATATTCTATTGTTTCTTCCAAGATAGGAACTTTCGTTTTAGGTTGTTAAATTGCAGGTCTAAGCCCTCATTATTAAACGAGGCATACATATCCATTTCGTCATCATCTAGAATACAATTCAAAGAGAAGGGCTTAAGTGGTTATGAGTATTTATCCTTATACTTGTGGTCTTAAGTTCGATTCCTCCCTTCCCCAATGTCACTTATATATAAAAAATAAAAATACAGTTCACAGAGACTAGAGCATTTTTAGAAACAATGCTGAGTTTAACTCTAGGAAAGAGGACTCCAATGTAGCTTAATAACCCTAAGAAATGAATAAGTTCTTGAGAAAACTTAAAATAAGAATGAACAATAAAAACAAACCGTATTAATTGAAGAAAGAAATAAACAGCTTCGTTGTTGAGATCAAACTCAGGTCTCCCGGGTGAAAGCCAGTAATCCTAACCACTGGACGACAACGGATTCTGGACTAATCATTCAAGAATTCTTTGTTTGAAACGGTCGCATAATCAAAACACTTTATTCTTCAAATAACGTAACGCATTGTTAAAAACTTACATGGAATCCTTTGATATGTGCAGCCCTACAAAGAATTTAACATAACAAAAACTTGTACGGCATTCCAGAAAGGAGTGAATTTCTTTTCTCCCATCAGTCCAGTACTTGGATGATTCCAACTTCTATAAGAGCGGGAGAAGATGTGTTATATTTTCCTCTATCATATCTGCATCAAGGTGCCGATTATACTTGAAAACAGTGGTTGGCCATTCATCTTAAGCCCCAAGGATAACATCCTTGTTTCAGCACAGCTGCCATTAGCAAAGATGTCACCTCTACCTTTGAATTAGGCCGGAACCAAATCTGCTATAAATCAAAGAACCAAAGTCCATATCTTATCTCCTTGCCCTCTGAAGGAAAACAAAGTTCTATGGATCCTATACGAGGGATTCTTACCATATCCGTTTATTCTCCAGTGAAGTATACAAGTAACTGCTTCTATATAGTATAACCTATGCCTGCTGCTCAGTTTGAAAGCAGCTCATCTCTCTCCATGTGACTGGCAAGAAATGTGAGACATTCACATACCATTTCTGATTGTGGGTGGGACTTGTCTCCGACAAAGAAGGGGTGGATCTTCTTGTTAATCTCAATCCAGCTACACCCTGGATTTTTCCTTAATCCCAATTCTTTCATCTTCAATCTCACCTTCTTTACCTCATCCCATTTTTTGACAGAAGCATAAGTATTTGATAACATGATATAAGTTGAATGATCATCGGGATTCTTCTCAATTAGAAATCTTGCAATTTTCACACCCAAATCTAGATCTCTGTGCAAACGACATGCGGAAAATAGTGTGCTTAACAAGTCAACATCTTCCCTAATTTCTGAAGTTCTCTGGAGAATTTCGTAAGCTTCATTCAATCTTCCAGCACGTCCAAGAAGATCTATCAAGCAAGAGTAATGTTCTATTCTAGGTTTAATTCCATAGTTGGTGATCATTTGATTGAAATAGTGACAACCTTCATCAACTAGCCCCACATGGCTACAAGCAGATAGAACTGCAAGAAGAGTAACTCCATCAGGTTTTGCATTGGATTGCTGCATTTCACCAAAAAGCTTTAAAGCTTCTAAAGCTTGACCATGAGATCCATAAGCAGTGATCATGGAGGTCCATGAAACAAAATCTCTATCTGGTAATCTATTAAAAACATTAAGTGCTTCATCCACCGCACCACATTTAGCATACATGTCAAGGAGAGCCCCCATCATTATTTCATTGGTTTCAAACTCACTATCAATTACAGTTCTATGAATCTCCTTACCCTTTTCTAGTGCTGCTAGTTGTGAACAAGCCGATAAGATACTAGTTACTGTGATGGCATTTGGCCTTACACCAGCTTCTTTCATGTCATCATATATGGCCAGAGCCCCAAAATAATCACCCACTTTCACATATCCAGAAATCATAACATTCCAGGAAACTGTATTTGTCTTAGGCATCTTTTCAAAAACATTTTTAGCTGATGACACACTTCCAGACACGAAATAGAGATCAATAAGTGAGCTGTAAATGTAGATATCAGCCTCTATAATGTTTCTTATCATGAATGCATGTATGAATTTTCCGTGAAGCAGTTGGGCTGACCTTGAACAGGCCAACAATATGCTGCTAAAAGTAGTTAAAGTGGGACTCGTTCCTTCATGATTCATCCTTCTAAAAAGTTGGATACAAGATATACTGTCACCAGTTACACTGTATGCTGCGATCATAGAATTCCAAGCAACCACATTCTTTATTGGGATTTGCTCAAAAACCTCTTTAGCCATATCTAAACATCCGCATTTTCCATACATGTCCACAAGAGCAGAAGTAACAAAAGAATCCAAAACCAACTGATCTTTTATCAACTCCTTGTGAATCTTCATACCTCTCTCCAAATCAAAAAGTCTTGCACATGATGAAATAACAGTTGTCAGCGTTGCTGAATTAGGCGTAAAGCCAGAGTTCCTCATCTTTTCAAACAATTCCATTGCCTTTTGAGCTTGCCCATCTTGATAATAACAAGAAATTACAGTATTCCAACATGCCACATCTCTCTCAGGCATTTCATCAAACAGCCTTAAAGCACAGTCAAACACGTTGCATTTAGCATACATGCACACAAGAGAGCTCACAACCACAATATCTGATATGAAACCAGTCTTTATCAAATGGTTATGGATCATTTTCCCAAAACCAACTTGACCCAATGCACCACAGGCCTTAAGAACACTTGGATAAGTGTAACTATCAGGACCAATATAAGGGTAACGCAGCAAACTTTCAAAGAGCCCAAGAGCTTCAACAAACATGTGGTTCTTCGTGAAACCTGTCATGACGCCATTCCACAAGGAAATACTGGATGGGTTTTCGATGGATTGGAAAACAAGCTTTGCACTGTCACAAAAATGGCAAGAGAAGTAAAAGTTTATGAGGTTTTTGCAGAGGGCAGGGTCGTTCTGTAAGCCCAGAGTGAGCATCTTTTGGTGGATGAGCTTGCCTTGCTTCAGCGACTTGGAAATGATACATGTCCTTAAGAGACTTAATAATGTTGCGGCGTCCATTGAAGATGTAGCAGAAAAAGGCCGACGAGAATGACGGAGAATATTCTTCTGAGTGCAAACCTCATAAGTTGAAGTTCAGCCCAAGATCAGATAATGCACCTTTTAATGTAAGCGTGTGTGTGTGTGTTTTGTTGGTGGACGAAGAAATGGGGATGAAGTGGTCACTGATTTTGTGAAATAGCTGGGAGGGAGGACTGAAGAGTTAAATGCGATTGTTGTGAATTGTAATAATGAGTCTGTTTTCTGCATTTATTCAGTATACAAAACGATATTGCGTTAGCAGGGAATGGAGCACAAAGTTATGTATGGATAAATGCTCTTAGTGTTGTAAATGCATGAGTTGGTGGATGACCACCATACCTCTTAGAGCATCCACAATGAGAGGGTGTATATGGGGGTGTATGTTAAATATACACCCCTTGTCATCGGAATCGTCTCCAATGGGGAGATATAAAATGTTGTAATTATACATCACCACCATGGAGATGTAAAATAAAATGTACATTTACATCTATTTTTACATCTTTTGTAGGCGGGACCCACTCGAGAAAAGAAAAGAAAAATGAAGAAAACAATTATACATCTTAGATTTACATCTTTTCCCATTGGAGCAAAAAGCGTATTTACACCCCCCGGATGTGTAAAGGGGATGTAAAAGTGGCTTTACACCCCCGAATTAATACCCCCCATTGTGGATGCTCTTAGCATTCACCCTTTTTAATTTTATGTAACCTATACACTAAATACCATAGTTATGGATTTGTAATTTATGAGTTGTTAATGTCTTCTTATCACTGTAAGCTTATAAATAAGAGGTTTTACCAGGATGAGATATACAAGTTGATTGACACAAATTCTATTGTCTTTCTCTACTTTCCAATTCTCTCTGCAATTTTCTCTTAGTTATATAACACGTTATGACAGGACCTGACCCAAATTCCACTTTGGAATCTAAGCCGAACCCTGTGTGTATCCAACGCCTGGCAGGTGCCTGGCACTTTTGACCAAAAAGCCCTGCTAAGTTTCCCAAAATTCTTTTTCTACAAGTTTGACTCCTACCAAAAATTCGGCAGAGTCTCTCTTGTAATTCGCTTGTTTCCCAAAATTTTCCACCTATAAATAACACAATTCTAAAATCCCAAACATTCAGCATGCACAAGTTAACCTTCAAGCAGTTTACAAACTAGGTTTCTGGCCTTCAATAATTTCAAACGGAACCACCAGTGAAGCTATTAAGTTATATACTAAGATTATCACAGCAATTTAATGAACTCAAACTAAATTATGCATGCCCACCATAGTTAACATAAAATGACTTCTCAATTCCCATCAAGCGATGTTTAACAACCCAACACAATCATAACTAGTTTAAGCACTCAGCCCAATTCATACAACAATCCAAAACGGTTTCAAACCTGTCTTGACCACAACCACAGTTTAACAACGCTCACTCAGTCCAAGGAAAAAAAAAGAGTATTCATTTAATCAAACCTTGTTTTCAATCAACCTTTAAAACCACTGACAAGGTCAATACCAAACTCATTCAAAAACCAAAGAAGTGATACTAAATCCAAACGACTAAATTAAAGTTCCAGAAATAACTTTAGTTCCCGGCTGCACCCGGGTGGGACCCCGGGCTACCTACGTACCCTTACTATGAGATCAAGCCACCCGTAGTTCTTCCTCTTTTTATCTTGCACTTGTATATATAGTCAATTGTTATCTTATGTTGTGATAAGAAATCAATCTTAGTTCTCATGTTAGTGATATGCTCAACAACATTCATAATCTCGAAAGTAATACTTTCCAAATTTCCCAATTCTCAAAACAGTTCATACTTGCTCTTACATGGCTACTCATTGAATTTCCTCTAATTCATTGAGCAGTTTATAAATTACTTTCTTAAGATATATATATATGATTAACTTATTACATATAAATAAGAAAATGAAAAATTTATTAAAATAGCGTTAACCACGTGAAATTTGAATGTCAACATCTACAATTTAAATAGATTATATTCCATTTGTTTCCCACATTAAATCATCAATTCCTTATGTCTCATAATGTGACATATCCTCGCAGGCCTCGATAACACAAAGTCAACCTGAGCCGCATTCCTCGCATGCCTCGGCGACACAAGGTCAACCCAAGCCAGATTCCTTGCAAAACTCGGGGGACATGTAGTTAGCCTAATGTCACGGCCCGCATGTTGAAGGCTCAACCCAACAACTATGGGGCCAACCTAGAGGATCCATTTGTGAAGGTCAAGCCCCATAAGAGAAGCTCAAGGCCCAGCCCGTCGAATGGATCAAGCTAGACCTCTTAGCCCACATGTCCAGATTCAATGTACAGTAGTAGGTAGACTTTGGTTGGTGACAGTAGTAGGTATATCCCGGTTGGTGACAATATATCTTAGCCCTCTATTGTGGTGGTAGGTGAGATAGGATCACTATATAAGGAGGATGTCTCATTGTATATCCTCACCTCACAACTTGTAAAGCATTGAGTAGCAATACAAGCATATATATTCTCCCAAACTCTCTTGAGCGTTCTTGAGTGTTCTTATCGTTCTTATTCTTGCGATAGTGTTCTTGCTTGATTCGATCTTAGATTGTGGGAAGGAAGGCTGACTTAGCTTGTTCGAGAGGTGATCAAGTCTAAGGCCGCACGGAAGGAAGACTCCAAAACAATCATCCCGTGACAGTTGGTATCAGAGCTAAAGCTCGAATCATTCGACGAAGCATGTCAAAGAGTGGATCCGATGTGGAGACTGATATGTCCAAGGTCAACTTGGAGCGTGGGGGAAAATCAAAGAGGGAACGATCTAGAGATGTCGTAGCTACAATGGAGAGGTGGCTTTCTAAGATGCAGAATGCCGTGAACGAGTTTGATCAGAGACTCGAGGAGGACGTCCTTACGAAGGTGGGCTTCAAAGCTGTGGTGGAAGAGCTTCAAGGCCAATTTTAGGGAGCCCTCAACTTTGGGCTAGACATCATTAGGCCAGATGTCCAAACCAAGTTGGATCACTTCTTAGCGGAGCTTACTGCGCTTCGTGATGAGGTGAAGGATGTGAAGGGAGATTGGGCTTTGTGCAAGAAGCTATCTTGAACAAGACTCGGACTCCGAAGGAACCGAAGATGTTAGATTCTTTCAAGCCCAAATCCTATAATGGGAAGAGGAAGGCGAAGGAGCAGGACACATTTCTGTGGAATATCGAAAGGTATTTCAAGTACCTCAAGTTGGAGGATGATGAGCCCAAGATTACTACAACAACATTGTTTCTCACTGACAATGCTCTCATGTGGTGGCGCCGTCGATCTATGGAGATTGACCAAGATACGTTTACACTTGAGACTTGGGATGAGTTTAAGAAAGATATTATGTTGCATTTCTATCCAGAGAATGCTAAGTATAAGGCAAAGGAGAAGCTGAGATGGCTAAAGCAAACAGGGAGCATGAAGGACTATGTCACCATGTTCACCAACCTATTGTTCGAGGTGCCTAGCATGACAGATGAAGACAAGCTCATGTACTTCATGAGTGGCCTACAGAATTAGGCCAAACTGGAGTTACAAAGGAGACACGTCCAAACCTTGTCAGAGGCAATTGCTACAGTTGAGTCTCTTGTGGAGTTCAAGAGGAATGATCAAGGCGACTTCAAGTTCAAAGGAAAGAAAGGTAGCAATGGATTCGGTAGGGGAGACCATGAAGAGGGTAGCAAGTCAGGAGACAAGTTTGACAGTCACAAGTCATCCGTGAAGAAGAATGACAAAGGTGACAAGGGGAAAGACAAGTAGAAGCTAGCTTGCTACTTGTGCGATGGAGTACACATGATGCGGGATTGTCTGTAGAAGAAAGCCTTGAATGCCATGAACCAGGAGAAGGAAGAGGAGGCCAACAGGGAAGCAGGAATGGGGGCCATTCACCGCTTCAATTCCCTATAGGCCAAAGTCACTCAACCACAAGTTCAAGCTAAAGGGGTGATGTTCGTCGATGCCATGGTGGATGGCAAGACAACTAATTTTCTGGTGGATACGGGTGCCTCGCACAACTTTATGTCTGTGCAAGAAGCAAAGAGACTTGGGTGTTGAGTCTCGAAGGAAGCCGGCAGTATGAAGACGGTGAATTCAACTGCCAAACCAATTGATGGAGTAGCTCGTGGTGTGGAGCTACACATTGGTACTTGGAAAGGAGCAGCTAACTTCTCCATGATCTCGATGGATGACTATGATGTCGTGCTAGGAATGGAGTTCATGGATGAGGTAAAGGCATTCCCCATTCCGTTTTACAATACTATGTGCATTGCACAGGGTGGAGCAATGCCATGCATGGTGCCAGTGGTGAGGCAACAAGGCAAGTCAAAGCTCTTGTCAGCCATGCAAATTTCCAAGTCTTGGAAGAAGGGTGAGCCGACGTTCCTTGCAACTGTGAAGATGGATACAATTGAGAAGGAAGTCCAACCAGTCCCAAAAGCTGTGGAGGCAGTCCTTAAGGAGTTTGTAGATGTCATGCCCAATGAGCTGCCCAACACCTTACCACCTAAGAGAGATCATGCCATTGAGAAGGAACCAGTGCAAAAACCTCCTGATCTTGGCAAACCTTTTGAGGTACACACTGATGCATCAGATTTTGCTATTGGTGGTGTACTCATGCAGGATGGACACCCATTGGCTTTCGAGAGCCGAAAGTTCAATGACACCGAACGGAGGCATACCGTTAAAGAGAGAGAAGATATAGACTCGTTCGTGCGGACTTGTCTTGTATGCCAACAAGACAAGACCTTGCAGAAGCAGCCGGGTGGGTTGCTAGAGCCACTTCCTGTTCCAACCAGACCATGAGAGAGTTTGTCCATGGACTTCTCTACCAGCTTTCACTCACAGACAAATGGTCAGATGGAGCGGGTGAATGCATTGTTGGAGTTATACTTGCAGCACTATGTGAGTGCCAACCAACGAGATTGGGCAAAGTTGTTGGATGTTGCTCAGTTCTTGTACAACTTGCAACGATTGGAGTCGACCGGGTCAAGTTCTTTTGAGTTGGCAACTGGACAACAACCTATGACACCGAACACAATGGTGTCAGGCTACACGGAGAGTAGCCCTGCTGCATACACGATTGCCAATGACTGGCAGGTGACTAATGAGCTGGCTCCGGCTCAATTGGAGAAGGCAACTTGGAAGATGAAGAAATGGGCGGACAAGCACCGGCAAGATGTTGTATTTGAACCAAGTGACATGGTCTTTATGAAGCTCAAACCCTCTCAACACAAGTCCCCTAGAAAGGTACACAAGGCATTGCTGAGGAGATATGAGGGCCCATTTCCTATCATCTGAACTGTGGGAAGAGCTACTTACCGTGTGAAACTACTGCCATGATTGAAGATTCATTTGGTGTTTCATGTGAGCAATCTCAAGCCCTACCTTGCTGACCCCAAGGAGCCAAGTTGTGAGGAGTCTCAACGAGCTCCACCTTTAATGGTGACTTCATTTGACAGGGAAGTCGAGTGCATCATGGCCAAGCGCGAGGTGCGACCCAAAGGTGTATCGAGATACTTTGAGTACTTTGTCAAATGGAAGGGCCTACTAGAGTCCGAAGGCAATTGGGAGAAAGAAGAGTCCTTGTGGCAATATAAGGACAAGTTCGAAGCATTCGAACGAGAAGGAACAACCTCGGCGACGAGGACGTCACCGGATTGGGTGGGGGAGAATGTCATGGCCCGCATGTTGAAGGCTCAACCCAACAACTATGGGGCCAACCTAGAGGATCCATTCGTGAAGGTCAAGCCCCACAAGAGAAGCTCAAGGCCCAGCCCATCAGATGGATCAAGCTAGACCTCTTAACCCACATGTCTAGATTCAATGTACAGTAGTAGGTAGACTTTGGTTGGTGACAGTAGTAGGTAGATCCCGGTTGGTGACAATGTATCTTAGCCCTCTATTGTGGTGGTAGGTGGGATAGGATCACAATATAAGGAGGATGTCTCATTGTATATCCTCACCTCACAACTTGTAAAGCATTGAGTAGCAATACAAGCATATATTCTCCCAAACTCTCTTGAGCGTTCTTGAGTGTTCTTATCGTTCTTACTCTTGCGATAGTGTTCTTGCTTGATTCGATCTTAGATTGTGGGAAGGAAGGTTGACTTAGCTTGTTCGAGAGGCGATCAAGTCTAAGGCCGCACGAAAGGAAGACTCTGAAACAGTCATCCCGTGACAGTTGGAACCACTGTTGAAACCATATTCCAAAACTTATCATCAAATTACCCTTATTCCGTAAATCCCTTTCCTCATCTTCCCAAAATCAGTTCGTACAAGGGTAGCCAAAATCCCTTCCCAATCGTAAAGTTCATAAAAGTCCAAAAATATTTACAAACCTCAATACCAAGTTAAAGTTCGATAAACTCATAACATAACTTCATAATCCTGTCAAGACCCCAAAGTAATTCAATAGAATCACCACTGGTTTACATATAATACCCATAAAATACAATATTCCGTAATTAAAACAATCGACCTTCGTAAATAACCCGATATCACCCAAACCATATAATTTAATAACAATCATATTAATATTTATTAATGATAAATAAGAATCTTTAGAGATCCCCTATTCTCATTCACCATATTAAATCAATTTGGATTCCAAACCTCATTAAGCAAGAAATTCCATATTAAGAGAATGAAGTACACTTAAAAACAACATCCATTTATTTATGAATAATCATAGCTGAGATCAAAGATTCAATTTCAATACCCATCGATCAAGTATCTCCTACTCAACCATTCCATTACTTCATTTATCAACTAATACTCCAAGACTTTTCATACGATAAAATTAAACAATCACAAAATCGTTAGTCAACATAACTCAAATACATTCAAGACTCATTAATAAGGTCGTTCTAGTACTCCTCGAAGGGTGAAACTAGTTTGGAAGACTCACACACTACTACAAAAAGTGAAAAAGACGACCAGAAAAAGACGACGGCAAAATATAAAACCGTCGTCGTGTTTAAAAAGACAACGGTAACGAAAAACCGTCGTGGATAAGTGCCTTAAACAACTAAAAAATGGAGGTACTGTTGAATATTTTTTTTAAAACGACGCACACAAATAAAAAAGCGTCGTCTTATTAAAAAGGTTTTCTTCAGAGTTAAAATCTGACTAAAAAACAACGACAGCAGGTATGAATCCACCGACGTAGAAAATAAAGACGACAGTTCACCAAAAAACCTGCCATGTTAACTCCTAACTAAACATGACCAACTGTTCTTTGTCCGCGTCGTATAATATAATGGAATCCACATCGGTATACTACGACGGTGCCTTCTCTGTAAACTGTCGTCTTAATTTTTATTTCTTTTTAAGATTTAATTATTTTTTAATTTTGGTAGCCTACGAAAATTAAAATGAGATCCCAAGAGGTATGATATCTTACTATTGAGATCTTTGGATCATGATCATAATCGAACCACCAAAGTGAGAAAGACAATATTTTAAATACACAAAATCCAAAAAGAAACCAGAACTGAATTGGCCACAGCAAACTTTGAGAAGGACAATGTTTTGAAAGTTAATGATGTGTGTGTTTTTGTGTCTTTGAGATACACCAAAACGCATACATCATTAACATCCAAATTATTGTCTTTGAGATGTGAGAGAGAGTGATGATGTATGTGTGTATGTGAGAGAGGAAGACGAGCCTCCAGAGAGATCAGAAGAACTTGGAACCCTAAATGAAAACTGAAAGTGAAAGAAAGCGTCAAATTTATACAATAAATCTTTAAACACACGGCGATCCTTATACACATACAGCCGTCTAATTGTACAAAACCACGTTGGTTATTCTTTAATGGAATCCACGTCGTATAATTTTATGGAATCCACGTCGGTGTATTACAAAAAACGGCGTGTTAAACAATCACTACTACAAAAAAGGCAAAAGACGACGGGAATTCACCGTCGTGTATCGGGTTTTCAAACTGTCATAAAATCGACCGACATCTTTTGCAAAGTCAAACCACGACGCGAAATCACCGTCGTTGTTATAACAAACAACGTCATTAACAAAAAAAAAACCTACGTCTGTATACTGAAAAATGAACCAAAAAATTGTCGCGGAGAAGAATAGACGACCTATTTTATACAAACTCCGTCATGTAAATAAATACAATACGTCTTTAAATAAATAAATTACGACATTATTAAAACATACGACATCCAATATATTTATATAACCGTCGTGAAATAGTTTTTCCACTTCGTTTTTTCCATTAATATTGACGTGGAAATAGCAGTTGGGGTAAATCACCGTCGTTGTTATAACAAACAACGTCACTAACCAAAACAAACCGACGTCTGTATACTGAAAAATGGGCCAAAAAATTGTCAAGGATAAGAATAGACGACCTATTTTATACAAACACAGTCGTGTAAATAAATATACTACGTCTTTAAATAAATAAAATACGACGTTATTAAGATATACTACGTCGCATATATTTTCATAACCGTCGTGATATTGGTTTTCCACTTCTTTGTATATAAAATAAATGACGTGGAAAATATGATAGGCTCATGACTTACGACATATTTATTTCTATAAATGTCGTAGTATTTTATATACAACGTCGTGATCATGCAAAAGACAGCCATGTTTCTCTATTTATACGTCGTCTTTACCAAATTAATAGTCATCTAATCTATCTGAGACGACGAAGGTTTTCAGCCAATCGACATGGAAAATTTATTTAACGACGGAAGAATAAAAAAAGAGACGTGGATATTCCATATAACGTTGTTTTTGTAAAAGAACGACGTCCAAATATCTTTTTATGTCAACAAATTTACCTCTGGATATCAAATTACGTCGTGAATTGTTATTTTTTACTTCGTTTTTGATATAACAAGCGATGTGGTAAAATTTTAAGACGACGATTTTTGATTTGTTACGGACGAGTTAATGATCTAAGACGTCGTCTTTTGTAACGTTCAGGTTCGATATCTATCCTTTTAGACGTCAGTATTATGGTACTGGAGTTGTGTTATTTGTAATTACATGTCGGCTCTTTATGCTTATCCGACGTGATATCATTAATAACTGTTTCACAATACCGTCGTCTTTCTCCCATTTTACTTCGCTTTTAGACGTCGGTAAATTCAATGCTGTCGTTGAATGCTTCGAAACGTCGTTTTTTATTGACAATTTTATGAAAACAGACGTCTGTTTTTCACAGTTTTATGAGGACCGTCGTTTTATAATACTGAACCAGTATTTAATGTACTAATTGTTTTGTGGCCAAAACATGCATAATGAAAGTGAAGAAAACACATTACAATTTATTACAAAATTAATGTCATACAGTAGTGCTATTTAGGGCATAAGTAATTTCATAAATTACAAAAGCATCATTCAATCCATATATCTTCACACCCATCTCGAATATTTTGACTCCCAAACTCACCCACTAGTTCATCAAATGTGTCAACATTTGGCATCCCTCTAGTAAATGGCTCACACTCAATTCTCACATCACCTAAGACATCATTATATTCTCTATTAGGCATTGATAACACTACCGACCAACCAGGATGCATCGGGTCGTCAATAAAAAATACTTGTTTGATTTGAGAAGCCAAAACAAATTGGTCATTCCTATGTCCAATTTTACTCAAATCTACAAGGGTAAATCCAAGTTCGTCGACTACAAGGCTGGAGGTACTATCTATCCAATCACACCTAAAGACTGGAATTGTAAACTTTTGGTAGTCAAGGTCCCAAATTTCTTGAATGACACCATACAAACCCATATTTGAGAGAATTGGGTTTTTATCCTTGGCACTAGCAACTTGCATGATATGTGCAAGTAAATAAACTCCACTATTTTGAACTGTCCGCACATCATCTTGTGCCTTGATGTTAAATTTAACACCTTTAATAAGATAGCTTCTATATAGTGGCACGGCCATGTTTGGACCAGCTGCTAGCCACCTTAAATTTTCTGATACCCCATGATTGTCTCCCTCATCAAGTTCACTTTGAACCTGCAAATTAATCATATCTTAATTCAATCTAACATAGAAAGAAGAAAATTAAAAGTCCAATATGTTATTGAATAACATATACCTTGAAGTGTAGCCATTGAATGAAAGTGCTATTGTGCTTATCTTGCAGCCACTTTGTTCTCTTTCTAAATTTTGGATAAGCGGCCTTGATGTGGATCATATGTTCCCTACATGACACGAAAAATTCAAGCATTACGGTCCCGAACATATAAGATAAACATAAGGAATAATTTAAAATGGAAACTTAAAGCATAAAACTCATACTCGATATAAGGTAGGACTTCCTCCGTATTCTCCAAGACATATAGATGTATTTGGTTCAACAGGTCCCGATCAACTAAGCTCACTGTGCAACCTGATAATGGCTTTGAAACTCCTATCTTCTGACTTGATGGCACTCCAATTGTACTAATATAAGATAAATGTTCAGTGCAAAATTCTACAGCTTCTTCAGCTATATAACGCTCCGCAATGCAACCTTCGGGATGAGTACGGTTTTGAACATACCCCTTTAGAACTTTCATATATCTTTCGAACGGATACATCCATCTAAAATATACTGGCCCACATAGACGAACTTCTCTAACAAGATGTACTACTAGATGAACCATGATATCGAAGAATGAAGGTGGAAAGTATTTTTCAAGCAAACACAAAGTAACTACTACATCTTCTTCCAACTTATCTAGCATGGAAACATCAACCGTCTTTGCACATATAGCATTGAAGAAGAAGCACAAACGAGTTATTGCATACCTTGCAGGCTTCTCCAAAACAGAACGAATTGCCACAGGGAGCAATTGTTGCATTAAGGTATGACAATCATGTGATTTAAGGCCAAGAAGTCTTGAATCTTGTAAAGATACAAGATTTTTTATATTTGAAGAATAACCTTCAGGGACCTTCATACCACAGAAAGAATTGCAAACCGCTCTCTTCTCTGCTCTTGACAAATTCCAAGGCCCTGGAGGCAAACGAGTACTTCTTTCTTCATACTCGAGTTGCAAATCAGTTTTGACCCCCATGTTCAATAAATCTAACCGAGCAGCAATCCCATCTTTATTTTTTCCAGGGATCTCCAACAATGTACCAATGATACTATCGCAAACATTCTTCTCAATGTGCATAACATCTAGGACATGCCTCACTGGAAGGTATTTCCAATACTCAAGATTAAAGAATTTTGACTTCTTCTTCCAACAAACTCTGTCACCATCATTTTCACCTCCACCTCCCCCTTTTTTCGAGCCCCATATGTAATTAATATCTTCAACCATATGCAGCACTTCTTCTCCCGTTAATGGCTCCAGAGGCGTGCCATATTCAGGTTTCCCATTAAAAGCTGCACGTTGCCTCCTATATGGATGATTGATTGGTAACCATTTTCTATGCCCAATGTAACAAATTTTGTGGCCATTTTTCAACCTGTGACTAGGTGTATCATCGCTGCATATTGGACAAGCTTTATATCCTTTAACAACACAACCAGATAAGTTTCCATAGGCGGGAAAATCATTAATGGTCCACAGTAATGCAGCTCTGAGTGTAAAGTATTCTCCTATGTGTGCATCATACACTCCTCTAATCCCACAAAGATTTTAAACCATCAATCAAAGGCTCCAAGTAGACGTCTATATCATTCCCGGGTTGTTTAGGACCGGAAATCAATAAAGTCAACGTCATGAACTTTCGTTTCATGCACAGCCATGGTGGGAGATTATATGTAACTAAGATAACTGGCCAGCAACTATATCTGCTACTTAGAGAACTATGGGGATTGAATCCATCAGATGAAAGAGCCAGTCTCAAGTTTCTCGGCTCATTACCAAACTCGGGCCATTTATCATCAACAAGTTTCCAAGACAGGGAATCCGCCGGATGAGACATCTAACCGTCAATTGATTTTCTAGCAGCATGCCAAGTCAAATTCTTAGATGTCTCATGTGATTGAAACATCCTTTTAAACCTTGGAATTGGAGGAAAATACCACAACACCTTCGCTGCCACACCCTCTTTCAAGAATCTATCTTTGGTTTCCTTCCACCTTGAGATACCACAAGTAGGACAATTAGTTAAATCTTCATACTCCTTCCTATACAAGATGCAATCATTGGGGCATGCGTGGATTTTCTCATAACTCAGCCCCAATGCACACAAAGTCTTTTTTGCCTCATACATAAAGGCCGGTATTGTATTTCCTTCTGGAAGCAACTCGCCCTGAAGTATCAATAATTCTGTAAAACATACATCACTCATCCCATGTTTTGCCTTCAAATTATACAACTTCACTAATGCCGATAACTTGGTGTACTTTCTACAACCAGGGTATAATGGTTGATCTCCATCCCCAATCACATTAGCAAACTCATAAGGATCGGATCCAAAATCACCAAAATCATTATCATCCATCGCTATTTCTTCAGACACAAAACTGTACCTACTATGGTCATCATCTTCTTCAACATTTCTACTTGCATTAGTAGTTGGTTCCCAAGGTTCTCCATGAAATGTCCAATTCTTATAACTTTGGTCAACTCCATTAAAGTATAAGTGATCCCTTATAATTCCAACCCCAAACAATTTCGAATTTGCACATTTAACACATGGACAACGGATATGCGTTGTAGTTAGAAGATTTTCTACAGAAAATTGCAAAAATGCTTCCACCCTAACTCATATGCCTTCAATCTTCTATCCGAGTGCATCCATGACTTATCCATCTTGGACACTATATCCTATTATCTATACTAAGGTGAAAATACAAGCAATGACTATCACTATAGCAGATTATATAAGGCTTTAATAGCAAATAATAAAGTATACAGACGATGGTTTTTAAACAACAACAGACGTATTACACATATATAGACGACGGGTTTTAAAAAAACGTCGTCTAATGCTAGCAAGAAACAGACGCCAGCGAACTTGAACCACGACAGTAGTTAAAACAAGCGTCGTGGTATATATTTACAGACGACGGTTTTTAACCGTCGTCGTATGCATAAAAAAAGATATCGAAATCCCAGTTTATTTTCAAGAACCCAAAATATATTCAGAACACAACATATACATTAATTTTTATGTAGGGTATTAAGAACACGTATACTAAGCACGAAACCAACATATACTAAGCATGAAAACATTAAATCCATTCCCGATTCATAATAACAGAGAGTGATTAAAAGATCCGACAACATTAAATCCATTCCCGATTCATGAAAACATTAAACATTAAATCCATTAACCCATACCGTCGACAACATTAAAAAATCACGAAACCCTTTACCACAGAACTGAATATCATTCAATGAATTTACAAGCATGAGATTAGGGCTTGTACTTACAGGTAGGCAGAGCTCACAGATTATGGCCAACTTGGATTCGACGGAGTTGTAAACTTGGCCAACTTGGATTCGACGGAGAGCCCAACTTTGAATTAGAGTTGAAGTGAGAGAGCGGAGCGAAATGTTTTAGGACACAGACTATGGCCAACTTGGTTCAAGGTTACAAGTATAAGAGTTAGAGCGAAATCTGAAAATTTTAGGTCGAGGTGAAATTTTTAGAAAGCGCGCTTTTTAAAAAACATCGACGGAAACAAAAAAACAATCGTCGTTAAAAGTTCAACCTAAACATGACGCTTATTTAAAAAATGACGTCGTTGTAAATATCCTTACGACGCAAAACCAAACTACCATCGTTAACATGTTTAAAGAAATATGACGCCTATTAAAATAATTGGGTCGTGGTATCTCCATACGTCGTAAAAAAAAACATACGTATTAGAAAATTAAATAGACAAATATACCCTAAAAATCCTAAACCCTAATAAATAAAACCTAAACTATATATATTGTTTTTAAAAATAATTTTTCAAAAGGGATTAGGGTTTTATGGCCTAAAATATCTCATCCATAAAACCCTAAACCCTAATCAGTTTTCTAAATTTATATAAACCTTAAACCCCTAAACCCTAAACCATTAAAGTATAAGTGATGTTGTGACTCATGTTGTGACTCATGAAAATATTTTTTTTTTTGTGGTAATTTTAAATTTGTATAACTCAAACTTAATTTTTTAAAGCTTAAGTGGGAAGAAAATATCGCAATGACTTCATAGGAGTTGACGTTACATTTTTTGGATTTATTTTAAATTTATTATGAATATTTCGAATTAAATAGAATAAAATATTATTAATAAAACCCACAAACCACGTCGGCGTTAATAAATTAACGACGTTTTAAATTATAATAAACGACTTAATTTTAAAAAAAACTTCGTTTAAAGTTCAAACCATGGCCATTTTTACACAGAAAACGACGTACAAACCATTTTCCATGACCTAAACTCTTAACCTCACGCTGTCTAATGTCAAGAAAACAACGTCGTCTATATAACCAATAGCGTTGTTTGAAAAATAATTTACGTCGCTTTTAAAAAAAATATGACGTTGTTATGTGTGTACAACATCATTTTAAAGAAAAAATGGTTTAGAAATGCGCTCTTCGTAAATCATTGACAGAAAACAATAAAACCGTCGTTAAATATGACATTTATTACATGTATACCCTAAACCCTAAACCCTAAATTATATATATATATTTTTAAATAATTATTGGTGAAGATAACGGCCTGATCCCTAGTAGAGTCGCCAATTTATGTAGGGGTCTTTTTCTTCTGGCAGCAACAGATGGGCTGGGCCGTCGTAAGGAGCAAAATGGCTGAAATTTTCCCCTTGTGTTTGAGTTCAAAGATCAGACCCCAAAATGTTTTGAAAGGGTTGTAAAGCCTTAGGAAACACCTTGGTTACCTTCACCAACTAAAATAATGGCTGCTTACAGATAAATTCTTGGCTTGGCATGAGAAGCTTGTGGCATGGGAGCTGAGCATTCATGAGTTTAGCATGAGAGAGAGAAAGAGCTATGATTTCCTATGAGAAACAGAGTTTTTAAGGTAAGGGAAGAGAGGATCTAACGAGGGTTTGGCTGAAAAGAGGGAGAATGAGACAAGGAGAAGGCAACGGTGGCTTAAGTGATTTTCCGGCAGCTTGACGAAAGCTCTGTCAAGCACTAGAACAGTTCTGCCAGGAGGGAAAATGGGAAAGAAGGATGAATATTGCACGAAATTGCTAGGTTTTGAAGATGAGAGGGAAGCTTGCTCTCTGGATGTGTGTTATGAGAGAGAGAGAGGAAGAAGATGGGGAACAAAGCATGAAATTGAAGGATTCCAAAGGGGATGCTTGCCTTCGATCGATTCTCATGGTTGCTGGAGGCTTGCAGCAACCAAGGTGAGTTGTCGTGCTGGGTAGAAAGTGCCTACTTTTATAGGCGCTGGAACACTCAATTTTATCAAGAAACCCTCTCCCCTTTTCCTTCACTTTCTTCAATTCCATCTTATTTGGTGAAACCTTCCTAGCCTGAGCATGTAGGCATGAAACTTTTTGGGGTTCCAAGACCTTCACACAGTTGGACCTCTCCATGTGGGTGAGGAGCCACTCACTTTTTTTTCTTGTTTTCTCACCAAAGCTTGAAGAGGAAAGAATGGGTAAGGGTGCTGGTCAAAAGGTGATTTACTTCCATCAGCACATGGTTTTGCTCGGTTTTGATGGTTTAGCTTTGATCTGGTTTTAACAAAGATATTTTCCACGATGCTGGGCTGGGCTGGGCTATTGGTATTTTATTTCCAGCGGTCTGTGAGTTTGCTCAAGCTGTTGGAAAATAGCCTATTTGATCAAGGTGCTGGATATTTTGGCTGATGTGGGACTTTTCAAGTGTTTGCAAGCCATTGGATATTTTCTTAAGCTATTGGGTTTTCTCTCTCATGCCTACCCATATGTTTGGGCTCAAGGAATGGGCTTGAGTTTTGGTGCTCCCAAGCAGCCCAAAACTTCCATTCCTTGGACCATCAATGGGCCTCGTGAATACTCGTAACCATCCATACCACAACCCGCTCAGCAAGCCCCAGGCATACGCGTGGCTTGGGCCCACTTAAGCTTGTAGCGTGGCGTGTTGCTTATTTGCTTGGTGTGGCATGTGTGCAAGCGCATATGACGAACTTTCGCGTGCCCAAATCGGGTTTCTTTTCGGTAAGGTATTGCATTGGGCCGAGAATTTATTTGGGCCAAACCGTGACTTTTTTGGGCCTCAACAATTATAGAAAAGGGTTTATGGTTTTACGGCCTAATAAATATTAACCATAAACCCTAAACCCCAAAAATAAACCTTTATCCCCCTACCCTCTAAACCATTAAAGTATAAGTGATGTTGTGACTCATGAATCCATTTTTCTTTTTGGTGGTAATTTTAAATTTGTATAACTCAAACTTAATTTTTTAAAGCTAAGTGGGAAGAAAATATCGCAATGACTTCATAGGAGTTGACGTTGCATTTTTTGGATTTATTTTAAATTTATTATGAATATTTCGAATTAAATAGAATTAAATATTATTAATAAAACCCACAAACCACGTCGGCGTTAATAAATTAACGACGTTTTAAATTATAATAAACAACTTAATTTAAAAAAAAACGTCGTTTAAAGTTCAAACCATGGCCATTTTTACACAGAAAACGACGTACAAACCATTTTCCACGACCTAAACTCTTAACTTCTTGCCATCTAATGTCAAGAAAACAACGTCGTCTATATAACCAATAGCGTCGTTTTAACAACCTTTGACGTCGCTTTTTAAAAACTGTGACGTTGTTATGTGTGTACAACGTCTTTTTAAAGAAACTACGATTTTTCACAACATGAAAACCTCAACAAATTTGGTTCAGCATGATCTTGGGTTTTTCACAACATGAAAACCTCAACAAATTTACAGGGACGTTGACGGTGCATTTTTTGGTTATATTTTAAATTTATTATGAATATTTTGAATTTTGATAGATATAAAGACGACGGTATTCTATATAATTATGTCGTTGCAAGTGTGATTACACGTCAGTCACACAATTTCCGTTATTCAAAAATAATGAAAACCTATTTGAAATTCATAGGGAAAAAAAGAATGTACATTATACATAAAATTTGCACAAAAACTTGTCTAATTCTAACCAATTTTGTACAAAAACTTGTCTAATTCTAACAAAATTTGTACATTTTATAAAAATGTTTAAGTATGCTAAAATTCCTCTACTCCATATGAACACAAACAAACTTTGTCCATTCTTTCCTAACTTCTTCAATGGTAGCTTGGGGGTATGGCGCTTGATCCTTTCCCTTGGTAAACTGCAGTCCATAAACAAAGATTAATCTCACTGACGACGCTATTTTTCATTTACCGACGTAGTATATATATTCAACGACGGTATTTTTAATTTACCGTCGTTGATAATATAAAAACCCACATAAAAATAAATCTGAAAATTTTCTTCTTACCATCTTCTCAAATTCCAGGGAAGGATCCAAGATGATGTCTCTCATAAAGCGCATGACATAATACCCGCATTCTACACTGCTTGGTTGCTTTGGAGTGCCAGGCAGAGTTTTCCAAAGAGGTGCTTTACGGCCTACTCTACCTATGTGTGAATTATACATTTTCAAAGCACTGTTCACTATGTTTTTCCCGTCCTCATCCAACACTCGATTTCCAGGCAGTGGATCCAGAAAATAGACGGTCTCCTTCTTTGCTCTCACAATGATCAAGACCCAATGACGGCTGCACAAAATAAATATAAAGGTTAAATAGTGTTATATTCAGAGCATCATACAAACAAAATCCTGTTTTTTGTTTGGAGACTAACCCTGGATTGTAAGGCATCATGAAAATCTGTTCACCATCTGTTTTTTGAAGACGACTGGCTACGATACGTGATCTTTCAGTTAATGAATCAGTGTCGGCACTAACTAGAGCAGGGTCTTTAAAGCCAACCATATTCACCATATTTGCAGCTTTCAAATGATCAAATAGGCACCTAAATATATGAATTGAAACCATGAGTGTCTTTTTTTTCAACATAAAGGAGAGTGTCAAATGAATATTTCATAAGGACAAACCTCATATAGACTGCAACTACAGTAGCCCCAATTTCCTCCATGCCAACAAATTGGGTAATATCTTCATGCAAGACGAAGGTATTACGTTCTATGCCAAACACCTCCTTCTCAATTGTAAAGGTCATAGCCTTCTCCTGAGGCTTTAGTGTCGATTCCACATAACTACAAAGGGATTGTAAAGAAGATGGCAACTCCAGCTTTGAATAATCTGGTACTTCAGTATCCTATTTGAAGAAATAAAGCAACATAAAGTGACGTGGTAAATAAATAAATACGACGGTTTAAATAACAAACCGTCGACTGAAGTTAAGTTACACGACGGGACAAAAATACCGTTGTAATGAATACTTTATTACGTCGTTTAAATAAAACCGGCGTCTAATTCAAATGCAAAATTCATAATTAATGAATTTACCTTTTCAATTTGCTTTTCTCCAACACTGGATTGCTGTTTTAATAAATAAAGAGAGATATATATAAGAAAGCTTGTACAACAATTTAAACATTCAATTAAATTAAAAATGCTGTGGAAATTTAAAACAAACGACGGTTTAAAGAAAATATAGACGTCTGAAAATTGAAAAACAAATGAAAAAGGCAAAGTTATGAGAATTTACCTTTTCATCTTTCTTTTCTTCAATCTTTTCTACATCCCCAGATTTCTGTTATAAGAAATAAAGAAATATATATAAGACATTGTACAAAAAGTAAAAAAAAAAAGAAAAATTAAAAAAATTAAATTAAACCGTCGTGGTACTGAATAACAAACGACGGTATTTAAGAATTACAGACGTCTATATTTAATTAAACGACGGTAAAAAATAACCGATTTCATATACTACGACGGTATGTAAGCTTGTACAACAATTTAAACATTCAATTAAATAAAAACAGAGAAACAGAGAATTCAAAGTTCAAAGTCGTTACCATTTCTTCCTGCTTTTCCCCATTCTTGACAGTATCCTCCTCAAATTGTAGGGCTCTAACATCAAGTGCCCCAGAGCAGCTTGCTTTGTCCGACATTGGATTTTTGGGACTTTGCCCTTGGATTTGGGACATTGTATTCAGTTTCAGCATGCTTGGATCAAAATTGGGGATGAGTTTGGAAAGCTAACTCAGCAAATTTTCCCTCTCAGCTTCTACCAATTGCTTGGTCCTAGCCTCCATCTTTAAACTCTCTTCCCTTGATCTAGCCTCCATTTTCAAAGTCTCTTCTTGAAGGACAAGTCTTACACTTTCCTTCAATTGATCGGCAAACCTTACCTTCTGTTGTCTAGGTAAATTGAAGTATTGCTTAGGGGAAATCCCAGCCCCTACCCCTCTAACTCTTCCTGGATGCTCGGGACCCAAAGCCAATGTCAAAACATCATTGGTTCCTAACAGAGAAAGAGTGGCTTCAGAGACTTGCTTTTGCAAATCATCCTAACAAAAAGACATAATAAAAAGTCAGAATAAGGAAACAAACGACGGTTATTTATAAAAAAATCGACGTAATATAATATTTCACCCGACTCAATAACATAACAATCGACGTAATATAATATTTCAGATGACGCTACCTAAATACCGACGTTATTAATTTATTAACACGACGTCAATAATAAACCACCGACGTCTTATGATATAATTACAAAAAACAGAGTAGTGATTCCAGATTCAGACCTTTAACGACGTGTTTTAAAATATTTCGACGTAGTAATATTTTTCATATGACTCAAAAATATAACAGCAGACGTAATAAATTTTTTTAAACAGAGTGAGTAGGCTTACAATTAATTTTTCTTTCTCTGCAGCCTTTGGATCCGGGATGTTACCATGTTTGTCTTCTCTAGTTTTTTTCCATATGGCAGATCGATCAATATCTACCCCAGGCATGATTTCCTTCAATTGCTCCTTAAAACCAACATATCCTTTTCGAGACAATTGATGATCGTACTCAAGTTTCTCCCTCCTCTGTGATTGTTCTTCATGCACAGCCCAAATTTTTCAGATAACCTTGAAGCTACAAAGGCATCCTATTGAGCTTTCTCTATGAATTTGTATGTTTCAGGGGGTTGCCTTAATTTCTCCTTCTCCTTGATGAATGGAAGGATATGAACCCTCGTTAGTGTAGACGTGAAATCCTTCCATTTCTAGGCGGCAGAAGATAGCACCATTTGCTTGCCCCCTTGACTAACCACAAAAGCCATGTCAACGGCTTCCCAAATCTGCTCTTTTATATCCTTGGATATTTGAGCCCATTTCTTGTCCACAAGTGGGACTCTGGAGCGTGCCAACACACCAATGTAGGACTGCATTTCACTATGTGCAAGGCCAAATGGTTTCCCCATGTCATTGTACTCAACAACAGGCTTGCTTTTCTGAAATTTTCTCTTCACAACACGGGGCATTGTGCTTATACCTCGACCTGACTATGGCTCCTCAGAAAATGTTGCCGTGCTGCCTGGTTTTGTCTCAGAAGATGAAACAAACTTCATCTTCTTCGAGGACTTGGCTTGAGGATTTACAACTCTAAGCTCCTTAGATTCATTCTTTTTCAAGCTAGACTCCTTACTTTGGGATTGAGAAACCATGGTTACAGACAAATCAAACTTGCAAGTGAAAATATGTCAGTGAAATAAAGAAAAAACACGACGATTATTTATAAACTACGACGTATTATAATATTTCAAACGACGTAATAACACAACAGTCGACGTAATAATAAATTTTCACGACGGTAATTAACCACCGACATGATAAACTATTACAATGACGTAAATAATAAATAATCGACGTCTTATGATATAATCACAAAAAACAGAGTATTAAATATTACAATGACGTTAATAATAAACATTCGCCGTGGTATTGAAAATAAAACGACGTAAATATTAATATACCGTCGTCTATACCAGAAAAACAAATTAGGAAAAACGTAAAATATTTTCAATAGAAAAATAATTAAAAATATTTTCAAAACAAAAATCATTGTTCAGAGAAATCAAACCTGCGATGAATATATCCTTAAAAATCAAATACAAAAAAGAATATCATTTTAAAAAACAACGAAGAACACTTTCACACGACGCTAGGGTGACTGACGAACCGTCGTGGTCTATAAATCTAACCACGTAAATAACAAGCCACCGTCGTCTTATTTAGTTGAAGTAAAAGAATCAGAGTAGTGTTCAAACTTGGAAACTTTCTGTCTTTGTCTTTAAATTTTATCAAACTTGGAAAGAAAAAATGTAAAAATATTTAAAAACACGAAAATGATATGCGCATGCAAAACAGGAACAAAAATCCTCTAGAAATGCTTACCCTTTGCTTGCGATGAAAGCTTTCTCCTGGAGTTTGGTGTTTCAGTTCAGAGACGAAGACGAAGAGGAGAGGAAGAGGAAAAGTTTTCTCTCGGAGATAAACTTGAAAGTTTGAAACAGCGCTTTGAGAATGAATAATGAGAGAAGCTTGAAAGTTTTTCTCGGAATTGGAAACAGTGCAAGGATGGGTCAAGAAGGCGAAAAGTTTAAAATAATAACAAACCGTTTCATAAAACGACGCTATTAATAGAAAGCGCCCTAGTATGAAACATTATACGGCGCCATAGGTTAACATCGCCCTATAATATTACTTTACACAACGCAAGGTTTTAATTAATCGCCGTTTTTATGTCTAATTACACGATGCATTTTTCTTCAAAAAGATGAATCACGTCATTTCCAATTTACCCAATGACCTTATACTCAATAATAACCACGTGAAAAATATATACCACGTCGTTTTAATTACTCATACAGACATGTTAAGTTTTTAATTACACAATAAATTATTTTTCCAAAAAATGACAACGTCGTTTTTATATAGCGTCGTCGTTAATTTATTTATATGACCTTCTTTTAGGTTTAAACGACGTTTACCCAGCCGCTCTGTTATTTATATTTTCATATAAACGTCGATAATTTAAAATAACCGACGTGGTATATAAGATTTGTTTATAAATAAGGGTTTTTCTGTTCTTATTTCGTCTTCATTTTTCAATTAGGGTTTCAACTTTTTCTTGCCCTTGGCTCTGTCTCACCTCTCTGTCTCACCTCGTTTGTGCATCTGAAACACACAAACACGCACACATCATCTAAAAAATTGGCTTTCTGCACCCAGAGGTCCTTCACTGACTTGTCATTCTTGTCTCGAACAGAAGGAGAACAGTCTCGAATAGAAGGAGAACAAGGTCCTTCACTGACTTGTCATTCTTGTCTGCATCAGCCCTCTTTCTCAGCTCCTCCATGATGGGGTTCTCTGGGTTGATCTCCATGGTCTTCTTGCTCGACATGTACCCAGCCGTTCTGTTATCCCTCAAGGCTTGAGCCTTCATGATTCTTTCCATGTTGGCAGTCCAGCCATACTGATCGCATGTCACCAAACAACAGGGAGAGTCTACCACACGATCAAACACCACAACCGTCTCCACTCTGTCACCCAAAACATCCTTCACAAACTTGCAGAGTCCCTCAAACTTCTCCTTCAACTCTTCCTTCTTCTTTGCCTCGTCTTCACTCTCATCAAGCTTGAGACCTTCCTTGGTGGCTGAGACAAGCTTCTTGCCCTCAAACTCCTTCTAAAACATTGCCTTTGTTCATTCTGGTTCGATTATGATGAGGAACAATGGTAAAAAATGAAGAATGGTTCGATTATGATGAGGAACAGAGTTCATTCTGGTAATGATAGATGAATAATGGTAAAAAATTTGTACGTCGTTAATTTAACAAACCGTCGTCGTTAGTAAATTCTAAGGACAGTAGAGTTATGGATACCGTCGTAGTATAGTATAATTAAAAAGTCGATAAATTTATATTTACAGTCGTGGTAACTTAATTTAAATTGGCAAATTTTTTTGTAATCAACCGTCGTAGATTTCTTTGAATTTATGCATCATTGACTAAGAAAATTGGGTCGTGTTTATTAATTAGTTAACACGGCGTCTTATTTTTATTTCGTCGTCTTTACTTTCTACGGCGGTGATTTCATAGATGCTGTCGTTGTTTTTAGGTTCAGATTTTAACTCTGAAAATACCTTTGTAATAAGACGATGCTTTTTTAATTTGGTACGTCGTGGTTTAAAAATATCTATACGTGTACCCGTTTTTTAGGTGTTTAAAGTATGTTTCTACGACGGGTTTCTATTACCGTCGTCTTTTAAAAAACAACGACAGTTTTTTGGTCTACCGTCGTTGTTTACTGGCCATCTTTTGCCCTTTTTGTAGTAGTGAATGTACCATGACGCGAGAGATTAATTTATTGACTTATTATTTTGGAGTGTACTACGACGATACCTACAACACTGCTGTCGTATTTATTTACCACGTCCTAAGTTCAAATTACCGTCGTATTTTTTCTATTTATACGTCTGCCTTCTCTGTAAACCGCCGTCTTATTTTTATTGCTTTTTAAAATTAATTAATTTTTCTTTTATTTTGGTAATATCTTTCTTAACACAAAACAAACTTTAATTCTCAATGCTCAACAACATTTTTGTCTTAAAAGGCAAATCTCTTCATGGTTTCTTTTCTGCCTTCACCCTTAGCTTGTTCAACTGTTTCTTCCTCTCATATGCAAGCTGGGCCCTCTCCTTCCTCTTGTTCTCAAGCTCCTGCAGATCAATATTTAATAGGAGCAATATTTAAAAGGCAAATCTCTACTGATAATCAAAATCAACAAGAATGACCATCTTGGTCTTGTGAGGAATCATTTGCACGCCAAATGTTTTTTCTCAATCTCTTCCCTTTTTTTACATTTCATTTGAAAGCCGTCGTTGTCTGGAAACAAGATTATGTCAAATTGAGGAGATCTTTCACTGGTTTTGATTAAATTCATTAGTCCATGAATCTCACGACGTCAAAAGACGACAGTTCTATCTTGTTTGCGATGATTGAATGAACACACCATGACGGTCGTTAAATCCGACCGATGGTGGTTAATAACCGTCATGGTGTGACAATTAATACATCGAAAACAAGATAAAACCGTCATCTGGTGGGAGAAGAACTGTCGTTTTTCTTGATCCCAACTTAGTAAGACGACGGTTGTATTTTGTGTTTGACGTTGTAAATTTTAAACCATGTCGGTTATTAAGCTGAATAACCGACGTGGTGTATAAACATTTACGTCATGAACGAGATAAAACCGTTGTCTTATTTCCATACATGGTCTGAGAGACTGTTTAATAGGACGTCGCTGCTTTCGTGTTACCGTCGTGGTGTTGTATTTACGACGACGGTGTTGTTTTACAATCGTCGTCCTACTGAGATATCACGGCTATATTTTTTCGAACGTCGTTTCTTTATTATTACGTTGTTCTTTTTTAATAACCGACGTTGTTTTCCTTGCAGATTATTTAAAAATGGTTTCGAAATCTCAAAACAAGGAAGCTCAAGTGTCAGAGGCCAAATCAGTTTCAAAGGCTCAATGGGATGAAACCAAATCAATTTCAAAGGCTGAAGTGGATGAAGGCAAATCAGTTCAAAGCAAATCCTCGAAGAGAATGAGATTTTCTTCTACTTCCGAGAAAGACCCCAACATAACCATATTTGTTGAGGAGCCAAAATCCACCCACGGTATCAACACAATGAGCTGTGTTGTTAAGAGGAAAATTCAGAAGATTAAGCCTGTGGTTGAGTTCAATAAAAGTGGCAGACCGCATGGCAAGGCTGCTATTGAGATGCAGTCTAATATTGGTGTTTTGGCACGCACCAGAGTCCCTCTTGTGGACAAGAAATGGGCTCAATTGCCCAAGGATGTGAAGGAGCAGATTCGGGAAGCTGTTCAAATGGCCTATGTTATTGGGGATGGTCATGTCGTCTGCAGCCAAAAAATGGAAGGATTTTGTCTGCCGCGCAAATCTCACGGCCTGGAGTTCCGGGCCGAGGGGATATGCGTTAACACGCGAGTTCCTGCTTTTGGACGGGGTGCGTTTGTGCGCGGGCGTGCCAGCACGGTCTACCGTGCGTCGAGGTGTTTGAAGTGGGTGAAAGTGTTTAGATGGTGCGCCTGTCTGAACTTGTCTTCTAATCAAACGATTGTAGCTGAGAGAGGAACTAGTCTCGGCTGTAAGGTTCACGGCCTGAACTACAAGGCCGTTGAGTGGTGGTGTTTGGTGGGTTTTAGGGCGGTGCTCCGGCGCGCTACTTAATGAGCGGCGGTCGTATGATATATGGGGTGAGTGAGCGAACAATAGAGGTGGTGCTCCGGCGCCTTGAAAATCAAGGGTCGTATGATATATTGATGAATGGATTTTCCTTACAAACTAACACTACTCCTAGAAAAGCAAGTAAAGATATTGAAAGTGCATTACAGGAAAATATAACTTGCTCCGTGGGAGGCTTTTGTTTGGTGTTTGAACCCTTTGAAAGTGGTCTTGAGTCTTGTATTTATAGGCAGAATTCTTGGAGGGGTAATCGAGGCTGAAAATCTGCATGGTGGAGCCTGATCAGCGCAAGTGGGTAGTCAAATCGACATTTGGGATCGTGAAGTAAGGTGGTGTGACCCCATAAATCCCGGTGAATCTCGGCCGCCGCCCTGATCGTGGGTTCTGCGCTTCTGGCCGTGGAGACGCATTTATTGCTCTGGTGGCTGGTCACCTAATCTCTCAAGCTGCAAAGAGCTTTGTGAGAATGTTGGCGTCTAATCACTCTGATCCCTGTCACCAAATCCTGACTTGAATCACTTCCCACCTTCCCTCGTGCATTAAATGCTTATTCTTGGCCAGTGGGTTTGCTGCATTTAAGCAGGCACTACTTCATTAAATGAAGCATGGGACCCTGCCATCACGTGGTGGTCTGACATTAATGCCTTTGGCGGTGACTTTGCTCTATCTTGGCCTCGGCCTTTAATCGAGGCCGAGATGATCGTGCCTTAGCAATTTTTCTCTGGTTTCTCTGGAAGGCCAAGCACCCTGACAAAACGCTGCGCTTCAATTTTGAGGCCGAAAAGAGGGGTTCCCTCGGCCAGTTCATAGCCGTAGTTTATCAGGCACAAACATTGCCCCCACATCCCTGGATTCGTCAGCCTCGGCGTGAGTAGGGGCCGAATGGATTCCAAGGGATGGACCCTTAGCCTTCTGAAGTGATTGACAACTGGGGCATTTAATGTGCAAGTCAGTCGGCGCATTTAATGCCTCGAGCACGTCGTGCAGGTCATTATTGCCCAGGGTTACGCGAGGCGTCACCTTGTCTCGTCAAGTGAAACGACGGTCTTCTGGACTATTGATGTGTCATCGTGCTCTTAATTCGCACGAGCCATTATTCTGCTTTGCTAATCCAAACGCCAACTGCCAAGTTTCTGTCATAATTTCGCGTGCTCTGAATGTGCTGTCCGGCCGTTTCGTTTCACGAGAATCATACCGCCTTATCTCGAATTCCAGTATGAGTATAAAAACCCAACTTCTTCGCCTTTTCTCCACATTCCAAACATTTCTGAGTTTATGTTCTTCGAAAGTTCACACTGGCCTCCCCCAGTTTCCTTAGCCCCCATAAGCTTGAAATCTTTCCATCACTCAGCAATTCTTCCTCTCAGCAATTCTTCCTCTCGTTTTGAACACTCTGGCGCCTTCTTTTAATTTCTGGGCTTCGTCCTTCTTCATTTCAACCTGCTCTAATGGCCCTCACTACAGCCCCTCCAAAGTCAGGGAGCCATGTCTACTGAGTCTCCTGACTCAGCAGTTTGGCCTGGTCCAGATGACTCAACAGTTTGATGAGGATGGGAGGGCTTGGTACGATGATTCCAACGTGGCCGAGTTCATTTGGCCAAGTACCTCGGTTGCATCCATGGCTGGAGTGACGGCCCTTATCATGGCTAGGATGATGGCTCCTACCACAACCAGAATGGCGACCGCTTACCATGTCCAGAGTGACAATTGCTACAACGGCCTGAAAGATGGCCGCCGCCACTGCCGGAATGGCGACTGCTTACCATGTCCGGGGTGGCGTTCCCCTTTTATGTTTGGGATGGCAGCCCTTGCCGTGGTTGAAGTGACGGCCCTTCCTCTTAGCCTCCTTCATGCGGTGTGCACCCCTTCGCCCTCCATAGCCGGAGTGACGGTCCTCGTAGGCTGGCCGAGGCTGACGTTGGAAGGAGTAGCGAGGATACGTTTTCAAGGAGGAACGTGTCTAACTGCCTTGCAAGAAGACCATGAAGCCGTTGCGCGTAGATTTCAGGATGTGATTTTCCTTATGTGTTTGTACTCGGCTGTGACCTGGCTGTTCCCTTGTAAACGTGTCCCCTTTTAAATAATGAATAAAATGACGTATGAATCCTGGTCCATCCTTGTTGTTTTGCATACTTTCATAACTTTTTCACGGCCGTCTCCCATAATGATGGGATGTATCTTTTTAAATATTGGCCGTTGATCGGTAAATTGTGCCGTTCCCCATCCCTGTCTTTTAACTGAAATGCGCTTCAGCCGAGGATTCGTTCGATAATGAACAGCCCTTCCCAATTGGGCAAGAATTTGCTGAAACGAGGGTCCTTCGTCCCGATAGGAAGCACGGCTCGCCATACTAAGTTGCCTCCGGCGAAAGTCTTTTGCTTAACCTTCTTGTTATAAGCTCTCGCCGCAATCTGTTTCTGTGCCAGCATTAAGTTATAAGCATCGAGTCTGGATTGCTCCAAATCTTCCAACTCTTGAACCATGGCCTGCGCGTAATCCTTCCCTTCTTGTCGAAGCTGCTCGGTCACACGTAGAGACCGAACCCTTAATTCCATAGGAACGATGGCGTCGTGACCGTAGGTTAAGGCGTAAGGAGACGTGCCAGTGGCCGATCGCTTTGAAATTCGGTAGGCCCAAAGAGCTTCGGGAAGTAAATCGTGCCACGCCCTAGGTTTTTCCTCGATCATTTTCTCAAGGATGCCCTTGATTACCTTGTTGCTTGCCTCGGCCTATCCGTTAGACTGAGGATAATAAGGCGTTGAGTGGATCAATTTGATTCCCATACTTTCGGTATACTCCCGTGTTTCGGCTGATGCGAATACCGGACTGTTGTCGGCCGTGATTGTTTCTGGAATATCGAACCGATGGACGATGTGGTTCTCGAAAAATCTGATCACTTGCGCGCTGGATATTGACCGATAAGACTCGGCCTCGACCCACTTGGTAAAATAGTCGGTCGCCACCAAAATCCAGGCATGTTGGTTGGATGCTACCGGATGGATTTTACCGATGATATCCACGGCCCACCACCTAAATGGCCAAGGTTTGGTAACTGGGTGGAAGGCGTCGGGCGGTACCCTTTGTACGGGGCCGTAGATTTGACACTTGATACATCCCTTCGCGTATTCTATGCAATCTTTCAAGATGGTCGGCCAATAATAGCAGTGCCTCTGGATCAACCATCTCATCTTGACGCCAGACTGGTGAGCACCGCAAATCCCTTCGTGAGACTCGGTCATGATGACCTTGATGTCTTCGGCGTTGGGACACAGGAGCAATAAACCGTCCGACCCCTTTCGATACAGCTCATTCTGATAAATCAGATAACACCGAGCTTGGAAACGTGTAGTCCTTCCATGGCCGCCGGAAGGGTCGCGTAAATATTTCACGATGGGGTAGCGCCAATCGGCTTCGGCCGTGTCGACCTCGTCGGTAATATCGGCCGATGATACTTGCGTTGCCATCCCACGTTCGGCCAAAGCTGGTAAGGTACGCTTCTCGATCCTTATCACGCGGTCGTGGTCGGTGCTTGGGATGTTTACGCCTGACGCTACCTGGGCCATCTCGTTGGCCTCATGGTTCTCGGTGCTCGGTACGTGAACAAAAGAAATTCGGGAGAACCCATCGGCCGTGTTGAGGGCCGTTACGTAATACATGGCTAAATTCTCGCTCGTGCATTGGTATTCCCCAGTTAGTTGGTTAATCACCAGCTGAGAATCACCATAAACCAAAACGCGGGTCGCCTTCATTTCCTTTAAAATTTTGAGACCGATGATGAGTGCTTCGTATTCGGCCTGATTGTTGGTGCATTTGAAGTCGAGTTGGAAAGCAAATTGCCACCTTTGCCCCTGGGGAGATTCAATTACGACCCCGGCCCCTGACCTGGCCTCGGTAGTAGACCCGTTGAAGTACATGGTCCAGTAATTCTTTTCCATCTGGGCCACGCCGATCTCGACCTCCAACTCTTCCTCCTGTCTCTGGGATGGGTGATGAGCCAAGAAATCGGCCAAAGCCTGACCTTTGACCGACTTCTGAGCCACATATTGAAAGGTAAACTCGGACAACGCCATCGTCCACTTCCCAATTCGGCCGCATATAATCGGCCGAGTGAGCATGTACTTGATAAGGTCGGTCTTGGAGATAATCTAGACGACCGACGGAAGCATGCAATGCCGCAACTTGGTGGCCGCGAAATAAAGTGCTAGGCATAACGTCTCGACCGGTGAATAGTTCAGCTCAGCCGTGTTGAGGGTACGACTTAGATAGTGCACCGCTTGTTCTCGCCCGGACTCGTTGTTCTGAGCCAACAGACAGCCGATAGAGCCCTCTGACGCCGAAATATAAAGTCTCAAGGGTTTCCCCCTTTTTGGCGGCATAAGGACCGGCGGTTGAGATAAATATTTCTTAATGTCATCAAGGGCCGCCTGATGTTCTGCCCCCCAAATGAATCGTTCGTTGTCTTTTAGCTTGAGCAAAGGAGACAATGGCCGGATTTTCCCGGCCAGATTTGATATGAATCGTCTTAAAAAGTTGACCTTGCCAAGGAAAGACTGGAGCTCTTTCTTGGTCCTTGGCGGAGGAGCCGCCATAATGGCCGTAGCTTTATTCTTATCTACCTCGATTCCTCGTTGGTGGACCAAGAAACCGAGGAAATTCCCGGCGGTGACGCCGAATGCACACTTCTTCGGGTTCATCTTCAAACCATGCTCCCACATTCGGCCAAAGGCCTGCTGAAGATGTCCCACGTGGTCGATGTAGACTTCAACAGTTCGGCCTATAAGGTCCTGGACACCTAAATGCCGTTTTGTGGACATCTTCCTCGGCTACAAAAATTTGATTGTAACCCGCATGGCCGTCCATGAAAGACAAAAGTTCGTGCTTTGCGGCCCCATCTACCAAGAGGTCTGACATAGGCATGGGGTACTCGTCCTTGGGGGTCGCGAGGTTTAGATTCCTATCATCGGTGCAAACCCTCAAAGCCCCAGTCCTTTTTAATACCGGTACGATGTTGGCCAACCACTCGACGTACCGGGCCGTTCGGATGAAGCCGGCTTTAAGGAGCCGTTCAATTTCCTCCTTAACTTTGAGCTGGACCTCGGTAGAGAAACGCCTCGGAGGCTGTTGGAACGGCTTGAACCCCTCCTTGATTTTTAATTCATGCTCGACCAAACTCCTTGGTAACCCTGGCATCTCATGATAGTCTCAAGCAAAACAATCCTTATATTCATAGAGTAGGCCGATAATTTCAGTCGCTAACTCAGGATCCAAAAGATGGCTTACAAAAAGAGGCCGTGGTTCGGCCTCTGACCCTACATTTATTTCTAACAAAGGGTCCTGGACTTCGGGGTAATCGTCCTCCATCTCGGCGGGTGCCGTCTCCAGGTCGTCCAGAGTCAGAACGTCCGTTTCGTCCGATTCGTGGAGGAATTCGATCAAGTTGATTGGCGAATTCGGCCGTAAGGATTCCTACGCCCAACGTTCCAGTAGTCTTTCCACCAGATCATTCACGGCCGCCGCCCCTTCTTCTTTAGTGGCCTTGTCTGTCATCTAAAGGCTGGTGAGGTCGATCAATACTTCGCGCGCCGAATCTTATCGGATATTCTCGGCGCCCAATTCCAGTACCTTCTGGGCCGTTGTTCTAGTTGGCCGGCCGTTTGCATCGTGGCCGGTAAGGACAACCCATCCAACATCGTCGTCGTAAATCCGAGCTTGCACGGCGTTGGCCTCAAAAGGTTTTTCATCGGCCGGGTGTATAGACACCTTCTGGCCGTCCCAAAAGAACAACAGTTGGAAGAGGGAGGACGGTATACACCCAGACTGGTGGATCCAGTCACGACCGAGCGATACATTGTAGTCGACGTTGGATTCGACCACGTAGAAAGCCGCGACTCTTGTCTGGTCGGCCACAGTAATTTTTAATGGCAATACGCCAATGGTTTTAGACTTGTCACCGACGAAGCTACTCATGACGACGTCGCTGGGAATGAGGTCCTCTTTTGACTTGTCCAGCTTCTTCATCAAGGAGTAAGGAAGGATGTTGACCGTTGCCCCACAGTCGACGAAAACTTTGGTCACGGGCACACCCTCAACATGAGCCGAGATGTATAATGGTTTAAGGTGTCGATATTTATTCGGCTCATCTCTAGGTATGACCTCATTGAATGCCACGGCTAGCAGTTCTTCTTTTGTCTTCGGCCTTTGATCAAGCTGCTCCTCGGCCACGCCATCATCCAAGCCGCTAGTCTGCCCCCCTGGGGCCGAAAACTCGGATGGTAGCACCAAAACCATATTGATGCCGAACTCCTTTGGCTCCTGCGGGTTTCCCCTACCAGCTTCTTCTTCTTCGGCCTTATGGCCGTCTTCAGCGAGAACCTCTTCATCGACCATCCCAAGGATCCCCTCATACTCTCCATCGGAGATCCCTAAAGTGGGGTCGTCTTCGGCCTCATGCCCGAAAAAAGGATCGCTGAAGCCGCCATTCACAGGCCCTGCGGTCCCCGAGACATCAGCTGGAGACGTTTTGATTTCAAGGGGGTCCGAAGCCTCGACTTCCTCCTTGAGGGCTTGTCTAGCCTTTGCCAAGGTATCCCTGGATGTTAAGTAATCGTCCAGGCGGCTTACCCGGGCCTTCTCTTCAGTTGTCAAGCCAAAAACAGTGTCCGCCGGGGTTACCGAAAAATACTGGCGGAGATATTCCAAATCGCCCTTGCTGAAGAGGACCTTGGCCTCTAATCCGCCGAGGTCGGGCTGGTACCTCGGCAGACTTCTTGCTCTGGCTTCCCTGTTTGCCTGGTATACGGCCTTAATGGCCGAATCAGAACTGTTGGTGATGAGGAGCGCATCTGCCTTTGTATTTTTAAGGGCTAACTCCATGATTTCTCGGTTCTCAGGAGTCATGTCGTAGAGGTCTGTGGCCGAGTGATCTTTGTGGAATTCTACGAGAAAAGACAGACCATTGGCCAGCTGATGTCTGTGGCCGAGTGATCTTTGTGGAATTCTACGAGAAAGGGGGGTCCCTTCCGCGGTAAATATCGACGATACCCTCGTCTATTCTCTCCAAGGTCGCGGCCTTCGGCTGAACTGTCGTGGCCACCGTTTCTCGGGGACTCTCATCCTGCCTTGGGCGCCATGTCCTTGGAGGCTTGATATAGGCCGTTTTTGCCGGCGAGGGGGTTATTTGAGTGGATGGCGGCCCGTCCGCAGCTACCATTTTCTTTTGGCGCTTGGAGCCTTCGGCCTCGGTCGTCTGCATTCTGGCCTGCTGAACCTCTCTCTGCATTCTCCTCAGCTGGGTCTTTGTCATCGGCTTGGCTCTGCCCCCCGGCCGTGGATGGTACCAGCGGTCATCCCGCATGACTGGTGGTTTGAAAGTCTTGACTGGACTGGGGGCGGCCTGGTCCCATCGATGTACCGTGGGTTCGTGCCCCCAATCAGTTGAAAACCGTCCTGCTGGTAGGGCGGCGGTCATGCTGGTCGCTAGAGTTCTTCATGGTTGGTTGAGGCGGCTCGGCAGTCTTCCTCTTGTTCTCCTGCGGCCTGGACTGGCCAATCTCATGTTTGCATCGCTCGCATAGGAGCGGCTTCAACTAGGCCAATGGCCCCTTCTCTTTCGCCGTCCACCGAGTTTCCCTATACCCGGCTGGGAGTTGGGCGTCGACCATGTTAACGACAGGTGGGGGGAACGGGTTGGAGTCAACTTGCATGGCCGCCTTCTCCGGAAACTGAAGCTTCTTTTCGTCTATCAATTTCTGGATGACGTCACGCAGAACAATGCAGTTGTTGGTGTTGTGAGACCAAGAATTGTGGTATTTGTAAAACGTCTTCCCTTTGAGCTCATCGGGTTTCGGGATTTTGTGGCCGAAAGACAACTTGACCTTTTTCTCGGCCAATAGCAGGTCGAAGATAGCCTCGGCCCTCATCAGGTCAAAAGTGTAGGCCTTCGTTTCCCGCATCGCAAACTTGGCATCGGGAATTTTCGTACAGCTATTGTCAGTTTTAACAAGCCCTTTGCAGACGAAGGGTTTGTCTATGCTGACTTCGGCCGAGCTCACCTCTACCCCGTCGCCCTCGGCCCCTGCAGAGCGATCCGCTTCGGTGTAGCTGACGATGGGGTTTCTATAGTAGGTCCCTTTGGAGGCCGTCTTCTTCTGCATCTCCTCTTTTAACAAGGACGCATATCTGTCCACCTTGTTGGTCAAGTCATGCATATCCCGGAATTCGATCCCTTGGAATTTCTTCCGGTACTCGAATTCCAATCCTTCTTCGGCCATCTTGACGAACTCCCTCTCTGGTAGATTCGTGCGGCACCAATTCCTACATGTTTTGAATCATTGTAAGTAGTCGCAAGGTGATTCGTCCGATGCCTGGCTCATCCTTGCCAGCTCGGCGACCGTTATCTCCCGGTTGGTCTGATAGAAATGTTCGTGGAACACTCTTTCCATATCAGACCAATCCCTTATTGAGTTCGGCGGGAGGTTTATAAACCAAGAGAATGCTGCGCCGGTCAAAGAATGGACAAATAAACGGAGCCTCTGGGCGTCTAAATCGGCATCTCCGCACTGGGCCGTAAAACGGCCTATGTGTTCAATGGAGGAGGTCTGCCCATCCCCGGAGAATAGCATGAATTCTGGTAATCGATAGTTCCGGGGAAGAGGGATCCGGTCGATCTCTGGTGGGTACGGCCTGGTATATCTCGGCATGTCAGGCCGCCGCTGGGCTAGGCCGTCTTCAATTATTCGCCGGACGTCCTCGAGTCGGAGTCCCTAAGGCGGTGCCTCCTGCTAGGCCGCATACGGCCGCGGGACCTGCTGTATGTCGTTCTGTGGCCTTATCTGCCGGGCTACTTGAATAAGGGGTTCGGCCTGAATGACCGAGATGGTTGACGCCGAATTAGCGCCGTGGGTTTGGACCAGGGGCGTATGTGTTGACGCCGGAACGGCCGACCCGTAGTGATGATGAGAGCTTAGTGGAAACAACGCCACCTGCAATGATGGTGAGACGGTCGGATTGCTCTGACCGTACTGTTGTGATGATACGGCGGTCGCGTTGCTTGGACCAGGATGAGTATGAATGGCCGCAGTCTGATCGTGGGTTCTGCGCTTCTGGCCGTGGAGACGCATTTATTGCTCTGGTGGCTGGTCACCTAATCTCTCAAGCTGCAAAGAGCTTTGTGAGAATGTTGGCGTCTAATCACTCTGATCCCTGTCACCAAATCTTGACTCCAATCACTTCCCACCTTCCCTCGTGCATTAAATGCTTATTCTTGGCCAGTGGGTTTGCTACATTTAAGCAGGCACTACTTCATTAAATGAAGCATGGGACCCTGCCATCACGTGGTGGTCTGACATTAATGCCTTTGGCGGTGACTTTGCTCTATCTCGGCCTCGGCCTTTAATCGAGGCCGAGATGATCGTGCCTTAGCAATTTTTCTCTGGTTTCTCTGGAAGACCAAGCACCCTGACAAAACGCTGCGCTTCAGTTTTGAGGCCGAAAAGAGGGGTTCCCTCGGCCAGTTCATGGCCGTAGTTTATCAGGCACAAACAGTTGTTTATAATTTACAACGTCGGTTTATTTATCTGTTTTACACTCTGCTCAGTGTCTAACAATCTCTCTTTCTCTCTTTTAGGATGATTTGCAAAAGCAAGTCTCCGAATGCACTCTGACTATCTCCGGAAGCAATGATGTCTTGAATTTTGCTTTGGGAACCCCCGAGCATGGTGGGAGAGTCGTAGGAGTTGGTGCTGGCATTTCCCCAACTCAATTCTTCAATTTGCCGAAACAACAGAGAGTGAAATTTGGTGACAAATTGAAGGAAAGTGTGATGGAGGCAGTCAGAGAAGAGACCTTGAGGATTGAGGCGAGGTCAAGGGAAACTATAATGGAAGCAATCAAAGCAGAGAGGGAGGCTATGTTGGCACATTTCCGTCAACTAGTTCCTAATTTTGATCCCAGCCTGATGCTCAAAACCCCAATTACTCCAATTACTTTGCCCCCTCAAGATCAAAGCCCAAAAAATTCAATGTCTGATAAGGCAAGCTGCTCTGGGGCCACTGGTATCAGACCCCTAGCTTTGGGATTAGAACATCCAAAGCCTGAAGCTGATACTGCTGGAAAACAGCAAGAGGACACGGTAAAATCTCTGATATTTTCTATTTCTGCCTTTTAAATTTTAAATAGACATCGCTCTTTTTAATATCCGACGTTAACATTTAAAATGACGGTATATATTTACCAACGTTGGAACACAATAATACGTCTGTTTCTTCCAAGAACCGTCGTGTTGAGGGAAATACCACGACACTTTTACTTGTTTTGCAAATTATTGGGCATTAAAAATAATGATAGTGTTTTTTGCCGTCGTCTAATTCTTTTATAAACCGTCGTCTATTTCATGATAGCATTATCTGCATTTTAATTAGACGACTTTTCTTTAGTGTAGCGACGTTATAAAGTTTACACAACGACGGTTATGTATTTACCGACGTCTATAACCTTTCCTCCGTCAGTATTTACTAGAAACTGTCATTTATATTATATACCACGTCTGTTTTTTGGGTTTAGTTAGAGTTGTTTAGTTTAGTTCACACACAAACTAACTTTTATTTCTTTATTTATTTCTTTTAACAGGATCTCTCAAAGCTAGACATGCCACCTCCTCCTGTTAGCCTTATGCCAACATTTCCAGACCAAGTTGTTGCCTGGTAACGAGGCTCTAACAGTTCACATGCCCAAGGAAGTGTTTGGCTTTGAGCATGATACCTTCCTCTTCACTGAAGATGTTTTGCAGTTTGGTTCCATGGTTGAGGTTGGAACCACAGTGATATCAGTATACATGAGGTAATTCTAGAAATCCCATTTTGTTTTACATTTCCCTTTCTTTTAAATTAAAATCTCATTTAATTGACTTTCATATATTTAAGTACCTATTTGACTATTTAAAAATGGCAAATATGGTAAACCTTATTGGCCTCATGGATCCTGGGCTAGTCAGCTCTCAATCTGGATCTGTATCAAAACGAACAAAAAACCTGTCAAACCGCCTGAAAACAGCAGATGGGAATCAATTTTTCTTGGTCCCTTATAATCCAGGGTTAGTATTTTCCTAAGCTTGCAATATTTTTCTTTGTAGTACTATTTAACCTATATGGATCATTATGTGTAGGGGGGTGAGAGTCCATTTTCTTAAATGTTAATTAAAGAAAAATAAATGTTATTATGTTCTTAAGTAATTATCTTGATAAGAAGGAAATGTATATTTATAATTGTTTTACATTTATAATACCATTTCAATAGTTATATGTATATTATTTCACTAAATATTTATATATACATATGTTCTTTTGAATAAAAAAGGTTAAATTATATATTTGTTCATTATTTGTTGAGATGCCATCTAATGGCTATTGGGTGCATTATATCTATATATATATTTTATTGGTTAAGAGCATAGACGTGGCATCCTTGCATTGTTTTCTTTGAGAGAAAGATTGTTATCTCTTAGAGATATTTAGATTAGTATGTTGGAGGTGGCTTGTTTTCCATTAAATTAGTTGATGCATTACCATGCATTTGGACAGCTCATGCTTACAATTTGGTGAGTAAGCTTCCTTTTAGCTTGAGGTGGAGTTTATAATTTCAATAGGTGTCACAACCCTTAGAAAGAAATCTCCTGGCGTTGACACATAGCAGCTTATATAAAAGAGTGGCAACCAATTGTTGCTGCCAAGAGTATTAACCAATGAAGGATTTTTGTTACCTACTTCTACTACTATAAATAGGAGTCTATGTTTACAAAAGGTTTACTACATCTAGAGAAAGGCATGCATAGTTTGCATGAGAAACGAGGGAAAAATAGCGGTAGGGAGAAAAAGAAAGAGAGAGTAGTAATAATATTCTTGGAGGAGTTAAGAGGTCAGAGCTTGTGTTTTCTTACCTTGGAGCTAGCTTTGGAAACGAGGTAAGGGTTTCTTGGGAGCCTTTACGGAGATTGATTTAATTAAATTTCGTGAACACTATATTATGCTTGATATTATTATTTGATTATTATTGATATTGGGTGTTGAAGTGTTATTAATTATCATTATTTTATTTTATTAATATTGACATGATCATATGTTATGGATGATGGCTGGAACTCTTGGGTTGATAAAGAAAGTATGGAAAAGAGGGTAATGGGAAGGATCTTTTGTGTAGTTGAGTCTAACTCTCGGCAGGTACCAGGTCTCAGGGATCCCACAGTGCACATGATTTTTATTGGGTGATTCGGGATTGGCGAAATGGGGTTAGACAAGATGACTAACAAAAGGGGAATTATGGGACGGTTGAAATGGGTGTTAGTTCATATAAATGGGCATTCGGGACCAAGTGGTATAAGCATGGTATGGGACGTGCAGGTCTGCTTGTCTAGTTATATGAATTATCGGGAGTATGATTGAAGCTCATTCATGCATTAATATTGTTAATATGATATTTGGCTGTGTGATTGCATGTCACTTAATTTAGTTATATCAATCTACTGTGGTAAGGTCTCATGTCCCTACTGAGCGGTGGTTGCTCACCCCTCATCCTGTTTAATTTTTCAGATGAATTAGTAAGCAAGATAAGAACTAAACCAAATGAGGATGAATTAGATGAGAGTGTTAGAGCTTTATTTATTTATTGTAAAGTTATAAAGATTTTTTTGGGGGCTATTTTTATATTAATAGTTTATTTTATGTTTCGGCTTTCTTTTTATTTTTTTTATTTTACTTTTTATTTTCTCACGCACCAGGCGCGGGATTTCCACCTACCCCCAGGTCCGGGGCGTGACAAGGGTGATGGTAATTGTGAGACCAGCAATGGAGACTGCCTATTACATGAATTCACTGCCAAAACGCTCCATTGACGATGACATGAAAAGTATAGTGAATACGTAAGTTGATTTCTTCTTATCTAAGATTTTTTTTTCCTTTAAAGCATTTGAATATACGACGGTTTTTTATAATACCGACGTTATAATGACAATACAATGACGGTAAGTTAATACCGACATTTTAAATAATTTATTACGTCAGTATTGTCTTAAAAACGTCGTGTTAATTTAACTACCACGTCGTTTGGGTTTTATTTAAGAACGTTTTAATTTTTTCTGTTCAATTTTTTGTTATACGACGTTTTCCTCTTACCGACGTTATAATGTTACACAAGGACAGTAATTTTTTAGCGTCGTTTGAAACAAAATATCACGTCATTTGTTTTAAAATTCCGTCGTTTTGACTGATTTACCACGACGGTTAATATTTGTATTTAAATTTTTCATTTTGTCATTAACACCCTTTGTTTTCTTGTAACAGGTTGTTCACCCGTTTTGATTTGTTTCCGGTAATGGTAGGGTAAAGTTCCCCATTAATTCAAAGACCACTGCTTGGTCAATAAATTAACTTTCTTTATGTGTTGAGCGTGCCACTGTTAGTAATTTTTCAATTCTAACAGATTCGAGAGTAAGAATAACTTGCGCCCCAAGCTATTGACTTTGAACAAACGATTGTGAATTTGGGTGAGGAATGTCTCCCAAGTAAGTTCTTTTCTATGCCTTAGACTGGTAAGGACTTTATAATTTTCCTCAATATAAAACCGGTAGTTCTGGCCAGAATAACTGATAACAGATTGAACTAATTTCAGGCAGAACTCCCCTTTACAAGACTCAAGAGGGGAAAATTGACTAAAAAAAGAAAAGAAGAGGGCTGCGCTTCCATTTCTGTCCGGGTAGTTGCCTCTGTTCTGGACTGGACTGGGTGTGTCTGTGCTGGACTGGACTCTAAACAGCTTCAACTGTTAGGCTTCGGCTGCAAATCGATACCAAAGCTTGAGTTTGGCAGAGCTTTAATCTATTTCTAGCCCTGGATGGCTTTTGGATGGGCAGAACTGGGACTTCTCTAGTCTGAAAGGGGCAGAAGTGGCCGGACTTGAGCTGGAGGTGTACTGTAGTACCTGTGCTGCTTAGTCAGGGCTTTCCATAAATTTGTTGAGGTTTTCGTATTTGAGAAAACTCAACCTCTACTTGTCTTGGCTTTTGCTGAACCAAATTTGTAATGAGAGAAATCTCGTTATTGTTGACTTGTGAACTAGGATTCAAATCAGAAGCAGGGATCTAACTGCCTTTGCTGGGAGAAAATAGGATGATTCTGCAAGCTTGTTGAAAAGCTTTTGAAATTGAAGTACTTCAGACTCTGAGTCTGTTGGAACTTGTTTGGGATATTTGTGATCAAGTGATCATTTGAGGGTTTGTCTTTTGACTGAGTTTTTGGTTGTGTTGATTGATTGTCCTTGTCTGTTCACCTTCTCTTGCATTTATAAGAAATGTATTTTCGAGTGTGGGCGATAAGCAATCAAAAGATCTTTTAATTTTTAATTGAAATAAACAGGGGTTCCATCCATTTTCTGGCAAGTAAACATTCATCGATCAGTTCTTGAGGTGACTCTCTTCTGTATTTTTGATGGGGTGCCATGCCTGTTCTTCCATTTCACCTGCTTCTGCAAGAGTCTGGAGTTTTGAGATAGCTAGTTTCTCAGCTTTTGAACAGCTCCCTGTTTCCCGCTTATCTCCTTTTTATAAAAGCATAGTCTGCTTATCCTTGAAAATGGTGTTCCTCCAAAAATATCAGATTATCTTTAGATAAACTAAGCGGAATTTGATCTCCTGGCAGCAAAGCTACTCCAGAGGTGTTCTTTTTTATACCTGCTCCTGTTCCATTTTCAATTTTTAGCCGAGATTGTTGACTTTTCCAAGTCAATGATCACATGGGTCTATTTCTTTTATGATTTTTTTCCTTTTTAATCAAAACTGTCAAGCCCATTTCTTCTTTTGGCTCGATCGTGTTTTGGCTTCCTTTGCGGCCCAAGTTTCCTAACGTTTTTTGGCTGGGCGTGCTGATGGGCTGACAGGTGGTCTGCGAAATGATGTGGGCTTTTTGCTCCTATTTTTGGTGTGCCAAATTAGGGCCCAAACAATGCCCCCATTAAGTTTGATCCGATTTAAAACGGTTTTCAGACTTAATGATCTTCGGCCAATAAATTGTGCGCGCCGAAATAAAACGTCCCCTGTCTGCCACGTCTGCCTACCACGAACTAGACTTCGTGGGAAATTGGTCAATTACTAGCTAGTTACTAGCTTGTCATTATCAGCTCTCAGGTGGCGTCTTGTCTTCCTTTTCCCACGATTTCGAGTCCTTTAAAAGAAATTTGAAAACTCCAGTTCCTGTTCATCTCAAAACCTAGCTTTCTCAGAGTTCAGTTTTTTCGGTTTTTGTCAGAATCCTTCCCCTTTTCTCTGTTCAATCCTAAATCCTTCTTTTGTTTTTAGCCTGTAAACCCAGAAAATGTCTTCTTTTAAAACTCGTGCTCGGACCGCCTCCTCCTCAGTTCCTCCGGATTACATTACTGGGTCAGGAATTGATGCTCATGCCATGAAGGTTCGAAGCAAGACCCACCCTTTGATTGGCAAAAGGCTGGATGAGAACGTTCTCCATCTTTTTGGGGATACTCTGACCCTGGGGCCTCGCTGGTTTGGTACTTTTCCGACTGAGGTGGCGGAACTGCTGGAAAAGGATGCCGTAGCCCCCTTGTGTTTTGAAAACACTTCTGCCCTATCTTCTAATTCTTGGGTCAGCAAGAATTTGAGCCGCTCGTTCCCATCCAGTGAGGTGAGGAATAGCTCTGTGAAATGGGTGGACTGGGTTGACAAGCTTCTTCCTAGGCATGGAGCTTATTGGAAGAGAGCAGGGATTTACGACGCAATTCTGCTATCCAAACAGTCCATCACCCGGGATGAGAATCTTCTCGCTGCTGCTCTGTGCTTCTGGAATTCTGCCAGCAACACTTTTGACTTCCGTATGGGTCCAATGGCGCCAACCCTGCTGGACATGGCTCAGATTTTTGGGTTCAGACCCCATGGAAGACCTATAGATGCCGTTGGTGACTACCATCGAAGGAAGAATCAAGAGAAGCTGGCCAAGCCTTTCACCATTTCTCCTGCTGTCATCAATCAGAACGGTTCTTTCTCCAATTATCTGAGAAAGTTTAGCACGGAGAAGGACAAGGATCAACAACACATGTTATTCCTCCTGTATTGGCTCAACAGATTCGTGTTCCCGAATCGCTCTTCTGCAGTTCTGCTGGAATATAGGCATCTGGCAGAAGCTTTGCACAACCACACTGATGTTGGGCTTGGACCGACAGTTCTGGCCCATCTTTTCAAGAATCTACATACCACCACCCTGGAGAATCCCCTGAACTTAACTGCTCCTGGCTCGTTCTGGATGATCCAGATCTGGCTGTAGGTATACTTCCCATAACTTCATTTTCCTGACGTAGTTCTGCCTGAAGATCAAGTTCTGGCCCTTCCTTTGATGTCAGTAGAAGTGCCCAAGCGTTCTATTGAAGAATACCTGATGTGGTTCAGGCACTGTACTAAGAGATCTGAAGCTCAGTGGTAGTTGGTGATTAGGAGGACATATCCCTGGTTCCAGCCTGGACATCGACTCTTTGAGAAGGAACCGGAAGAAGAAGCAGACAAAATAGACTTCAGGAAGAAATTCCTAAGTGTAGCCCTTGTGAGGGACCTTCCCCGCGGAGGAGGAAAGCCTCCAAACTATCATCTGGGGGCAGAAGTGTACCATCCTAACTTCTGCACCAGATAGCTTGGTTGTCCTCAGGTCATTTCGTTCAAATTCTACAGAGGCTGCAATCGAGCCACTTCCTGGAGGTTCTTAGATGATCTGGAAGTGCACAAGGCTGCCAGATGTGCCGTGAATAAGATCAACAATACTTCAGACGCCCTTTTTCCTTCCTGGAAGCTGAACACCTGTAGTTCCGCCGATTTTGATGACTGGTGGAAGGCTAGATGCCACGTCCTTCCTGCCTCAGTTGATGCCTTTAAAGTTCTTTTTGAAGGCTGGACTTCTGGAACTGTATATGCAGAGGCAGAGGCTAAGAAGTTCGTGGTGCGGACTATCAAAGATGTCAATGCTCAAGTCATAGAAGGTATTTTCCGGATTCTGTCTATTCTTCTTTCTTTGCTTTGTGGACTTAAAATAAATCTGTTCTGTCCGTATCAGGTCCTTCCCTAGTGAAGAAAATAGGTGGAGGGGCAAGGCAGGCTGGAGAAATACTTGGTAAGTTCTTTCGATATTCTGTTCCTTCCATCTTCCTTGTCGGATTTTTTTGATTCTGTCTATTTCTTGCGCAGTTTCTTCCGTTATTGCTGCTGGAGACTTGGAGCCTCCCTCTGGTGAGGAAGATGAAGATCTGGTAGAACAACCTGTGGTGGCCACCCCTTCTGTTGGAAAGAAAAGAAAAGAAAGTGCCCTTGCTCAGGGCAGTGCTGTCCAGCCTGAAGCCTCTGGTAGGATTTTGATAGTTTTGGCTTTTCCATTCTTTTGATCTGTTCCGTTCTTTTCTGTCCTGTTCTTCTGTTCTGACCTTCACTCGTTCTTATGCAGCTGAAAGTCCTCCCCCACCTCCTCTCACTAGGTCTAAAAGACTTAGGAAGAGGAGTGAAATTGAGTCTGATGAGACAGAAGAACCTGCTGCAAATCCGACCGAAACTTCTGGAACTGATGACGAGCTGCGAGAAGCTTTTGAGGCTGTTGAAAAGGGGAAGCAGCAAGAAACGTCAGTGGAAACCCCCTCAAAAAAGAAAGGAAAAGATCTCGAGGAAGAGGTGGGGCTGAATTCTGGCCATTCATAGATATACTCTTTCTGCTTTTTCTTTTTCAACTCCTGACTTCTGTTTGTCTGTTTAGGAAGAGATCCCGACTGAGGTGATAGTAGAGAGCATCGCCTTGGCCCAGAAACAGCGCGCTATGGCTAGGACAGAACTGACTAGCTCGGAACTGGCCGCCTTTGAAGATACGGAGGCTGAACATTCCACTGCAGTTCCAGCCTGAGCGTTCTATTTCAGGACCAATGGAACAGGCAGAATCTTCTGCGGCAGTCTTAACCACTTCGCTTGTATTTGAGCCTGTAAAACAAGCAGAACCCCCTGTCGCAGCTCAAGCAGAACAAGCAGAACAGATAGAGGCTTTGGCAGCATCGGAACCTGTGGAACAGGTAGAACTTCCGGTTGCCAGCCTGACAGAGCAATATGCCTCGGGGCTTGTGGAGCAGGTGGAGCCTCCTGTGGAGTAGAATTAACTGCTACTGTTTCTGAAGCCATGGTAAATCCTTGTCTTTTTTGTATTCGTCCATCTTTTGCACCTTTATCCTGTCCTTGTTTCCCTTTTAACTCTTATTCCTTTCAGGTGGAAGTGCCCAGAACTGCAGGAGCCGTGGCAGTGGTGGTTAGTCCTCTGAAGCCCGTTCTTGCAGCTGTGAGTTTTACTATGTCCTGAACTTTTCTTTCATTTCTGCCCTTTTTTGCTAATCCACAATTTTGATTTTGCAGATGCCTATCCAATCCCGGGCTGTTTCCACCATCACAGCCTCCCTTGCTGACCCAGATTTGGCTGAATTCGAGGCTATGGACTTGGACGCCCAACTGGACAGGCTAGAGAAGCTCAGTTCTACCCCCAGCAAGACCAAGTTCAAAGCAGTGGATGAGGCCATGGAGAGAGTGAAGATCTGGCAATCTACTAAGCTGGAGCTGGAGGAAAACAGGGGAGCTATTGAGCAACTGATGAAGGATCTGGACTTGTTGCACAGGCAGAACATGGCTCCCAAGCCCATTCTTGAAATAAGTCTAAACCTGGCCAGAGATGTGCTCAATCTTCATGATCGTTATGAGGATCTCAAGCCCACCTTCAAGACTTCTGAACTCTGCAAGGCTACCCATGACGCCAACTTGGCTGATTATGCAAAACAGAAAGTAGAACTGGATCTGATGGTTGCTGGGTACAAAGAGGCCAAGGCTGCCGCAGATAAGCTGGAGAAGCAGATTGTGGAGCTCTAGAGATAGCTGGCAGAACGCAGGGAGGTGCAGCGCAGGCTGGATGATGGACTGAGTTCTAAGACCAAGGCCACCTTCCTTGTGCAGAGCATGGTTTCAGCTTCCAGGCCAGCCTTGGAAGTTGCAGAGGCCTCAATCCATCAAGGGGTACTGCTTCAGAAGGAGCTCTCCATTAAGAAGACTAGTCTGCAGGAAACCCTTAAGAAACTAGGATTTTAGATTTTCAATTCAGGATTTGTATCGAACTGGCTAGTCACCAAAGTGACTATTTGGAAATAAAAGTTTATTTATTTTTGGAATTTTAATTTTTCTAGATAAACTAAAAGACAAATTAGAAGATTACATTAACACAGAATTAAAACTAAAACAAAATCTAAGCAACAGTTTTGATTCGCTGCCTCTCTATCCCAGGATCTGTCTGCACAGCCTGTGAATCCCACATGGTTGGATAGAATTTCTTTAACCATTTGCCATTGATTGGCGCAGCATGAACTTCTCCATTTCGATCCTGTAGTCTGTATGCCCCTAATCCCAAGACCTGGTTAATTATGAAAGGTCCTTCCCAAGTTGGTGACCATTTTCCTTAACCAGCTATATGTGTTCCGAGGGGCAGAACTGCTTCCCAGACTATCTCTCCTTCTTCAAAACTCTTGTTTTTAACTCTCTTGTTGTATGCTCTTGACACAGCCTGTTTTCCTGCTAAGAGTTTGTTGAGGGTATCAATCCTACTTGCATCCAACCCTTCCAGTTCTAGCAACATGGCTTGGTTGTAGTCTTCTCCCACCAGTTCGTGTTGATGGGCAATTCTGAGGGATTGGACTGCTATCTCCATAGGCAGAATTGCATCGTGACCATAAGTTAAAGCATATGGAGTCATACCAGTTGCCTCCATTTTTGAAGTCCTGTATGCCCATAAAGTTTCTGACAGCTTCTCATGCCATTGCTTTGGATTTTTCTCAAGCATTTTTCTGATAATATTGATTATCACTTTATTACTTGATTCTGCATATCCATTGGCTTGAGCATAATAAGGAGTGGATTGGAGCAACCTAAATTTGAACGCTTCTGCCATGTTTAGCATATCTCCAGATATGAAAGAAGATCCCCTGTCAGTAGTGATTGATTCTGGAATGCCAAATCTGTGTATGATCTGTTCTTCTATGAACGTGATGATCTCTTGAGACGTGGTAGACTTAACAGGCTTGGCTTCCACCCATTTGGTAAAATAATCCGTGGCTACAATGATGAAACAATGCTGTTAGGTGCTGGCTGGTTAGATTTTGCCAATGAGGTCCATTGCCCATCCCCTGAACGGCCATGGCTTGACTACTGGATTCATGGGAACCGAAGGAACTTGCTGGATTGGCCCGTGTCTTTGGCAAGCTTCACATCCCTTGGAATAATCAATGCAATCTTTCATCATGGTTGGCCAGAAATAACCATACTTCTGATTAGCCAACACATTTTTCTTCCAGCTTGATGTGCTCCACATATCCCTTCGTGGGTTTCTCCCATGACCTTCATGTATTCTTTCTTTCCCAAGCATCTTAGCAATATCTCATCCTTGCTTTTTCGGACCAAATCTTCATTCCACATAAGATAATTTAAAGGCATGATTCTGACTTTCTTTTCAGAAGGCAAGGTCGGGTATTGTAAATAGCTTATAATGGGAGCTCTCCAGTCATCCTCGGCGATTATGGCAGAATTGACGTCTATTTCCATTCCTCTGGTCAGAACAGATGGTAGACTCTTCTTTCCTACCTTAATAATCCTCTGCACACAGTCTTCCGGGATTTGTATTCCTGTAGCTATTTGAGCCAGTTCATCGGCCGCAAAGTTCTCTTCTCTTGGGATGTGTTCCCAAGTAGCTTCCCTGAATTCTGTTAACAAATTCCTAGCTGCTACTAAATAGACAGCTAAAGCAGGGTTCAAACATTTGTATTCTCTAGCAATCTGTTTTAAAACAAGCATAGAGTCTCCCAAGATTTCCACAGACTGAACTCCGAGTTCTACCAACATTTCAAGGCCAATGATTAGAGCTTCATATTCAACTCTGTTGTTGGTGCATTGGAAATCCAACTGAAAGGAATAACAATGTCTGACTCCCAAAGGTTCCTCTAGAACAATTCCTGCTCCGGAAGTTAAGTCAATTTTTGATCCATCAAAATACAGTTTCCATGGTGTGAGATGAATCGAATAAATGGGATTGTTAAGACAAACATGAGCTCTTGTCAGTAAATCTACATTTGCTATGTCCAAAGAATCCATATTTTCAATTTCTTCTCCTGGATGATCGGCTAGGAAATCTGCTACAACTTGTCCCTTAACAGCTTTCTGAGGGACATACCTGAAAGCAAATTATGTCAGAGCCAGAGTCCATTTCCCAATTCTGCCTCTCAACATTGGCCTTGTTAGCATATATTTGATTAGGTCTATCTTAGCAATGATATAAGTGGTAAATGGCAGCATGTAGTGTCTGAGTTTTATAGCAGTGAAGTACAAAGCCAGACAAAGCCTTTCGATTGCGGAGTAATTTCTTTCTACTTCTGTCAGAGTTCTGCTCAGATAGTAGACTGCTTGTTCCTTTCCTTCCTTGTTATCTTGAGCTAACAAGCTTCCGACGGACATTTCTGATGCGGACACATAGAGCTTAAGTGGTCTACCCTTTTTTGGTGGGGACAAAACTGGCGGATTGGAGAGACAATGTTTGATCTCTTCAAAAGCTTGCTAGTGTTGCTCTTCCCACTTGAAAGTCTGTTCCCGTTTTAGCCTTAACAAAGAAGAAAAAGGCTGAATTTTTCCAGCGGAATTGGATATGAATCTTCTTAGGAAGTTAATTTTCCCTAGAAGACTCTGCAGCTCTTTCTTGTTCCGCGGTGGTTGAGCTTCTATGATGGACTTCGCTTTATTTTTATCAATCTCTATGCCTCTCTGATGTACCAAAAATCCCAAGAAGTTTCCAGCTTGTACTCCAAAAACACATTTTTTAGGATTCATTTTCAATTTATGTTGTCTCATCCTTAGGAATGCCTTTCTTAGGTTTGATACATGATTCTCTGCTTCCGGAGATTTAATCACCACATCATCTATATATACTTCTAGAGAATGTCCTATCATATCGTGGAAAACAGAATTCATTGCTCTTTGATAAGTGGCTCCTGCGTTTCTTAAGCCAAAAGGCATTACAGTGTATTCAAAAGAACCTAGATGCCCTGGACACATGAAGGCTGTCTTGTGGATGTCTTCTTCTGCCACCATAATCTGATTATATCCTGCATTGCCATCCATGAACGATAACATTTGGTGGTGAGCAGCTCCGTCTACTAACTTATCTGCCATTGGCATAGGATATTCATCCTTGGGGGATGCTTCATTAAGATTCCTGTAATCCACACAGATTCTTACTGCCCCTGTTTTTCTTTTCAGAACCGGGACAATATTGGCTAACCAATCAGTGTAAATGGCCGGCCTGATGAATCCTGCCTTGAGCAATCTTTCTATCTCTTCTTTGACTTTTAGTTCTGTTTCCATGGACATTCTTCTTCTGGTCTGTTTGACTGGGAGGTAGCCTTCTTTGATAGGTAGCTTGTGCTCTACCAATTTCCTGTCCAATCCAGGCATTTCATGATAATGCCAAGCAAAACAATCTCTGAAGTCATGTAAAAGTGCGATGATTTCGCTTTTGAGTGGTTCTTCCAGTAGTGCGCTAATGAAAGTAGGTCTTGGATCCGCTTTTGTTCCTAGATTAATCTCCTGTAATGGATCTTCTACTTCTGGCAAGGAGTCATCTAGTGCTGTTGGTGCGAAGTCCAAAATCTCCTCCTGTAAACTTTCTTCCTGTTCTTCGATGCTCTCATGCGTGAATTCTGCCATATTAATGGCTGAATCTTGTTGCAGCTCGATCCTTTTCCTGTTGGTTGAGACTAAACATCGGAGTTCTTGAGGTTCAGAACAAAAGGCCTATTCCAGTCTTCTAGAGAACTGGCCAGACCGTCTTCAATGAGCCTTTGGGCCGTGACACCGTGAGGGCGGCCGTTCTGGTTGACTCCAAAGAAAGTGAAAGGACCAAGGTCATCATGATAGTACCTTGCTTCAAAACACATGGCAGAAGGCAGAAATGGCCGTGGATCGGCCTCTACTATCTCCATGTAACCCTCTTCATGCCAAAGGGCTAGCTGCTTATGTAGAGTAGAGGGAACGCAGAGGCTTTGGTGAATCCAGTCTCTTCCGAGCAATGCATTGTAGGTAGTAGAAGTAGTGTCTACCACAAAGAATGCAATTTTCAGCTTTTTGGTTCCAATGAGTCTTAGTGATGCCCCCAGCAAAGTTGGTGACGGTCAAACGTGTTGGAATTAAGTCTTTCTCTGTTCTGCCCATTTTGCTCAGCAGTCTGTGTGGTAAAAGATTAATGGCTGCGTCTCCATCTACCATTACCTTGGAAATAGGAATAGCTCCAAAGTTTGCAGTTATAAATAGAGGCCTGAGGTGATTAGCCATTTCCCTGGTTGGTTTGGAGAAACAAAGCTGTTCAGCAACAGGTTTCTTAGTGGTTCCACCTGTTCTGGGTGCAGGTACTTGCAGTTCTGGCGCTTCTTCTACTTCCGCCAGTCTGCATTCAAAGCTTTCTTGTGAGAATACGTCTCCTTCCAGAGTGCTTCCTTGTCCTTCTGCTGCCCTGAATTTCTCCGATAAGATGAATACCATATTAATGCCAAGATCACCTTGTAACAAGTTCTCCAACTCTGCACCAAAAGCTTCGGTTTCTTCATCTAAAACTCCATCATACTCCATCTCTTCTGTCCAGTCTTCTTGTTCTCCTGTCTCGAGGAAACCAGTTTGATCCTCTGCAGATGGCTCATAGTCCAACTGTTCCTCCTCGTTTTCTTCAGTCCAGTCTTGTTGCTCTTCTTTTGGAACAGGTTCTGGCCCTTCTTATACTTGTGGAAGTTCAAGTTGATCGACTGGGGATGAGATTGAACAGATGGAGGGCTTTCCTGGTGATTCTGCCTTTATCAGCTTTTGGGATTTATATCCTGTCTGTTCTACCTGAGGAGCTGCTTCTGGATTTTCTCTTCTTCTGGTAGAATTTGGCTCTGTCAGCACCTGTGCATCTTTCCTGTTTCTAAGGAAGGTGGAATATTGCCTCTGAACTCTTCTTTTCTGAGTTCTGGTTAATTCCAAGGTTGGTCTGCCGCTTTTTCCAACGAAATACCATCTCCCCTCAATGATAGTTGCTAAAGGCTTGTCATTTCCCGGCATCCTAATTGGTATCTCCTACTTAGGCTGCTCTGGCATTTTTCTGTTGTGCTGAACTGGCGTAAGATAATCCCTTTATCGGACTCTGTTTCTGGGAGGAGTCGGAGCCAGGCCTTGCTGGTGTGACGTTCCAATCCGGTCAAACACGCTGTGTGTGGGCTGGTTCTGCCTGTCCAGAGTCACTTCTAACTCACTTTCACACTTACATTTACTGCATAATACTATCCCAGCCGAGATGGTTGCTTTTGGCCTTTGGGCGTCCTCCTTTGTAATTCTCCTGCTCCTGCTGGAACTGGCATTTTCCCTTCGTTCTGGCCAATTTAGATTGACCATGTTAACTTGGGGCTGGGGAAAAGGATCTGTCGTAACTGAGGGAGGTTTTTCTGCCAGTTTCAATCTCCCTGCAGTTATTCCTTCTTGTATGACATCTCTGAAAACGACACAACTGTTGGTGGAATGATTCCAAGAATTGTGCCATCTGCAATATTGTCTGCCCTTAAGCTCTTCTGGTTTGGGCAGCTTATGAGGTGTTTCTATTACCTTTTGCGCCAGCATCTCATCAAACAAGGCATCAACTTTGGTTAGATCAAAAGAGTAGACCTTGTTCTGTGTCGGTTTGTTTGGAACAAATCCTCTTGTGAATGGTGGCGGTTTCTGGTCCTTTGGTGGCTTTGTAAGAGCTTTGCAGTTGATGGGATGTTTTAATTTTTCCATTTCTGCCACTGCAACCTCTCTTTCCTCCGAGCCCTCTGTGTCTTCTTCTGTTTCTACTTCAATCAAATGGATTGAAGAAGAAGGGGACTTGTAGATGTGCCTTTCGAAGAGTTCCTCTTCTGCTGTTCCTCCCTTAGCAGTTCCTCATATTTGGATGCTTTGTCTGCCAGTTCTGCCAGATCTTCGAACAGCATCCCATCGAATCTTTTCCTCAAAGAAATCTTAAGGGAGGTTTGAGCCATCTGAATGAAGTGTCTTTCTTCCATAGGGATTCGGCACTTCATCTTGAGTTTCCTAAATCTGGTTATGAAATCCTGGGCAGGTTCATCTTCGCTTTGCTTGAGAGCGGCAAGATCACTGATGGTGACTTCTGGCTGGATCCTGAAATAATAATCATGGAAAACGTTTTCCATTTGCTCGCAGGTCTGAACAGAATTGGCTGGCAGACCAGTATACCAGGTGAAAGCTTGTCCGGAGAGAGAATTCCCAAAAAGCCTTAGCTTTAACAAAGGATTATTCTCTATAGCTATACACTGGACAGAAAATCTGCCTATGTGCTCAACCGACGAAGCATGAGGATCTTCTCCATTAAATAAGGTGAAGTTTGGTACTTTGAAACCTGCAGGTAAAGGAATCTGATCTATGTAAGCCGGGTACGGCTTTCTGTAGGTTGGCCTTTCCCCTCTTCTGGCTTCCGGCTCCATCATTTCTCTGATCATTCTCTGTAATGCCCCCATGTCATTCAAAGCATTGACAGGATGTGGATTTCGTCCATGTTCTGGCTAATCACGATCAAACCTGTGCTCTATTCTGTATGGTCGAGGCAGAGCTTCTTCCCTGTGTTCTTCCTCTTCTTCAACCTCTGGATGGTTCCTCCAGTTTGCCCCTGGTCTGTTCCTGTCATTGTTGGCAAAAGGGTTAATTCCCCCTCTGCCTCTCCTGCCCCTTGCTACTGGAGGGAAAGGATTGGGGTCCATTCTTCTTGGTCTATAGGGTGGCACAGCTGGTGCCTCGGGCAGAAGTGGCAGAGGTTGATCTCGTGGGGCTACCGGTTGTGGAGCAGGTGGTTCTGGCTGATTCTGGGGAACCTGGACTGGCGCAGGACCTTCTGGCCTGACTGGGACCTCATGCTCATGGGCGAGAGGGGCTCCTCCCCTCTGTACAGTTTGGACTTCTTCAGGTCCTAGCACTCCAGCTATCTGTGCAATAAGAGGATTCTCTTGATATGGCCATGCTAGCCCTGGTGGAGGACCGTAGGGAAGGTCTAGCTGCTGCACCACAGCATCAAGATTCGGAATTCTGGCCATGGCAGCCTCACGATCTTTCCTGAATTGCCTGTTAACTTGCCACTGCATCATGGCTGTTATATTATTTAAAGACTCCTGACTCCTTTGTGTTGTAGCCTCCTGCCGGAACACAGCTTCCTGTATTTGATTCAGCCTTCTGGAAACAGTTCTGGAACGTCTGCTCCCTGTACTGCCATGAGCTGATTGTCTTGCATCGCTTTCTTCTGATCCTGGTTCTTCTTGGAAAGCTGCTTGGTCTCGTTCCATCGTGCGACGTGGATTCTGGCTAGAACTTCCAATATACATATACCTTTAGAGTATTCAAGAGTATATATACTGAGAGGTCCCACTGGGCGTGCCAAATTGTTCACCCGTTTTGATTTGTTTCCGGTAATGGTAGGGTAAAGTTCCACATTAATTCAAAGACCACTGCTTGGTCAATAAATTAACTTTCTTTATGTGTTGAGTATAAACAAGAGAATATTGACGAAGTTAGGCATGAATGGGCAGAATTCGTGAACAAGTTATTACCCAAAGATAATTGATGTACATAAATATTTATGAACAATGTTTAGGTTTATTTTAGTTTATTTAAAATGTACATAAATATTTTTGTTGTAATCAATCGAACAACCATCAAAAAAATTAATTTTTTTTAAAAAAAATTGTTTAGTTCCCAAAAACCGACGTCTGATTCTAATTTACACGTCTCATATGTGTACACAATGGTCGTCTTGCTGTAATTGGAAATATAACATCAAAGACAATTCTTAAAAACGACATGTAATAGTCATAAACACGAAGGTTTATAATTAATTCATCTTGTATAGATGAATTTTGTACCGATATACTACATCTATTAGTACAACCATATCGACGTCTTAATAATATACAAAGGCGGCGATTATAAAAAATTTGACGTTGTATAGATAAACAACATCGGTTATCTAAAATAAGATGACACTACTACAAAAAGGGCAAAAGACGACCAGTAAACAACGACGGTATACCAAAAAACCGTCGTTGTTTTTTAAACACCTAAAAAACGGGTACATGTATAGATATTTTTAAACCACGACGCACCAAATTAAAAAAGCGTCGTCTTATTACAAAGGTATTTTCAGAGTTAAAATCTGAACATAAAAACAACGACGGCATCTATGAAATCACCGCCGTAGAAAGTAAAGACGACGAAATAAAAAAAAGACGCCGTGTTAACTAATTAATAAACACGACCCAATTTTCTTAGTCAACGTCGCATAAATTCAAAGAAATCTACGACGGTTAATTACAAAAAAATTCGCCGATTTAAATTAAGTTACCACGACTGTAAATATAAATTTATCGACTTTTTAATTATACAATACAACGACGGTATCCATAACTCTACTGTCCTTAGAATTTACTAACGACGACGGTTTGTTAAATTAACGACGTACAAATTTTTTACCATTATTCGTCTATCATTACCAGAATGAACTCTGTTCCTCATCATAATCGAACAATTATTCATTTTTTACCATTGTTCCTCATCATAATCGAACCAGAATGAACAAAGGCAATGTTTTAGAAGGAGTTTGAGGGCAAGAAGCTTGTCTCAGCCACCAAGGAAGGTCTCAAGCTTGATGAGAGTGAAGATGAGGCAAAGAAGAAGGAAGAGTTGAGACAGAGCCAAGGGCAAGAAAAAGTTGAAACCCTAATTGAAAAATGAAGATGAAATAAGAAAAGAAAAACCCTTATTTATAAACAAATCTTATATACCACGTCGGTTATTTTAAATTATCGACGTTTATATGAAAATATAAACGTCATTTAAACCTGAAAGAAGGTCGTATAAATAAATTAACGATGACACTATATAAAAACGACGTTGTCATTTTTTGGAAAAATAATTTATTGTGTAATTAAAAACTTAACACGTCGGTATGAGTAATTAAAACGACGTGGTATATATTTTTCACGTCGTTATTATTGAGTATAAGGTCGTTGGGTAAATTGGAAATGACGTGATTCATCTTTTTGAAGAAAAATACGTCGTGTAATTAGACATAAAAACGGCGGTTAATTAAAACCTTGCGTCGTGTAAAGTAATATTATAGGGCGATGTTAACCTATAGCGCCGTATAATGTTTCATACTAGGGCGTTTTCTATTGATAGCGTCGTTTTATGAAACGGTTTGTTATTATTTTAAACTTTTCGCCTTCTTGACCCATACTTGCACTGTTTCCAATTCCGAGAAAAACTTTTAAGCTTCTCTCATTATTCATTCTCAAAGCGCTGTTTCAAACTTTCAAGCTTATCTCCGAGAGAAAACTTTTCCTCTTCCTCTCCTCTTCGTCTTCGTCTCTGAACTGAAACACCAAACTCTAGGAGAAAGCTTTCATCGCAAGCAAAGGGTAAGCATTTCTGGAGGATTTTTGTTCCTGTTTTGCATGCGCATATCATTTTCGTGTTTTAAAATATTTTTACATTTTTTCTTTCTAAGTTTGAACACTACTCTGATTCTTTTACTTCAACTAAATAAGACGACGGTGGCTTGTTATTTACGTGGTTAGATTTATAGACCACGACGGTTCATCAGTCACCCTAGCGTCGTGTGAAAGTGTTCTTCGTTGTTTTTTAAAATGATATTCTTTTTTTGTATTTGATTTTTAAGGATATATTCATCGCAGGTTTGATTTCTCTGAACAATGGGGTTTGTTTTGAAAATCTTTTTAATTATTTTTCTGTTGAAAATATTTTACGTTTTTCCTAATTTGTTTTTGTGGTATAGACGACGGTATATTAATATTTACATCGTTTTATTTTCAATATCACGGCGAATGTTTATTATTAACGTCGTTGTAATATTTAATACTCTGTTTTTTGTGATTATATAATAAGACATCGGTTATTTATTATTTACGTTGTTGTAATAGTTTATCACGTCGGTGGTTAATTGCCGTCGTGAAAATTTATTATTACGTCGACTGTTTTGTTATTACGTCATTTGAAATATTATAATACGTCGTAGTTTATAAATAATCGTCGTGTTTTTTCTTTATTTCACTGATATATTTTCACTTGCAGGTTTGATTTGTCTGTAACCATGGTTTCTCAATCCCAAAGTAAGGAGTCTGGCTTGAAAAAAAATAAATCTCAGGATCTTAGAGTTGTAAATCGTCAAGCAAAGTCCTCGAAGAAGATGAAGTTTGTTTCATCTTCTGAGACAACCAGGCAGCACGGCAACATTTTCTGAGGAGGCAAAGTCAGGTAGGGGTATAAGCACAATGCCCCGTGTTGTGAAGAGAAAATTTCATAAAATCAAGCATGTTGTTGAGTACAATGACATGGGGAAACCATTTGGCCTTGCACATAGTGAAATGCAGTCCTACATTGGTGTGTTGGCACGCACCAGAGTCCCACTTGTGGACAAGAAATGGGCTCAAATATCCACGGATATAAAAGAGCAGATTTGGGAAGCCATTGACATGGCTTTTGTGGTTGGTCAAGGGGGCAAGCAAATGGTGCTATCTTCTGCCGCCAAGAAATGGAAGGATTTCAAGTCTACACTAACGAGGGTTCATATCCTTCCATTCATCAAGGAGAATGAGAAATTAAGGCAACCCCCTGAAACATACAAATTCATAGAGAAAGCTCAATGGGATGCCTTTGTAGCTTCAAGGTTATCTGAAAAATTTGGGGCTGTGCATGAAGAACAATCACAGAGGAGGGAGAAACTTGAGTACAATCATCGATTGTCTCGAAAAGGATATGTTGGTTTTAAGGAGCAATTGAAGGAAATCATGCCTGGGGTAGATATTGATCGATCTACCTTATGGTAAAAAGCTAGAGAAGACAAAGATGGTAACATCCCGGATCCAAAGGCTACAGAGAAAGCAAAATTAATTGTAAGCATACTCACTCTGTTTAAAATATTTTATTACATCTGCTGTTATATTTTTGCGTCGTATGAAAAATATTACTACGTCGAAATATTTTAAAACACGTCGTTAAAGGTCTGAATATGGAATCACTACTCTGTTTTTTGTAATTATGTCATAAGACGTCGTTGGTTTATTATTGACGTCGTGTTAATAAATTAATAATGTCGGTATTTAGGTAGCGTCGTCTGAAATATTATATTACGTCGATTGTTATGTTATTGCGTCGTCTGAAATGTTATATTACATCGATTTTTTTTATAAATAACCGTCGTTTGTTTCCTTATTCTGACTTTTTGTTAGGATGATTTGCAAACGCAAGTCTCTGAAGGCTCTCTTTCTCTATCAGGAACCAATGATGTTTTGACATTGGCTTTGGGTCCCGAGCCTCCAGGAAGAGTTAGAGGGGTAGGGGCTGGGATTTCCCCTAAGCAATACTTCAATTTACCTAGACAACAGAAGGTAAGGTTTGCCGATCAATTGAAGGAAAGTGTAAGACTTGTCCTTCAAGAAGAGACTTTGCAAATGGAGGCTAGATCAAGGGAAGAGAGTTTAAAGATGGAGGCTAGGACCAAGCAATTGGTAGAAGCTGAGAGGGAAAATTTGCTGAGTCAGCTTTCCAAACTCATCCCCAATTTTGATCCAAGCGTGCTGAAACTGAATACAATGTCCCAAATCCAAGGGCAAAGTCCCAAAAATCCAATGTCGGACAAAGCAAGCTGCTCTGGGGCACTTGATGTTAGAGCCCCACAATTTGAGGAGGATACTGCAAAGAATGGGGAAAAGCAGGAAGAAATGGTAACGTCTTTGAACTTTGAATTCTCTGTTTCTCTGTTTATATTTACCGCCATGTTAAAGTTATACCACGATGCTTTTTTATTAAACCGTCGTTTGATGTCATTTAGACATCTGTAATTATTACATACCGTCTTCTGTTAAGGTTTACCACGACGGTTTATTTATTTGTTTTTAATTTTTGTACAATGTCATTTATATATTTCTTTATTTCTTAAAACAGAAATCCAGGGAAGTGGAAAAGAGAGTAGAAGGAAAGATACTTGAGATAGTTGAACAGGTAAATTCTCAATACCGTCGTAATAAATGAATTACCACAACATTTATTATTTAACATCGTTTAATAAATTTTACACGTCTGTAATTATTACATACCGTCGTTTGTGATTTAGTACAACGACGGTTTAATTTAATTTTTTACTTTTTGTACAATGTCATATATATTTCTTTATTTCTTATAACAGAAATCAGGGGATGTAGAAAAGATAGTAGAAAAGATAGAAGAAAAGAAAGATGAAAATGTAAATTCTCATAACTTTGCCTTTTTCATTTGTTTTTCAATTTTCAGATGTCTATATTTTCTTTAAACCGTCGTTTGTTTTAAATTTCCACGGCAGTTTTTATTTAATTGAATGTTTAAATTGTTGTGCAAGCTTACATACCGTCGTAGTATATGAAATACCACGACGTTTATTACTTACCGTCGTTTAATTAAATATAGACGTCTGTAATTCTTAAATACCGTCGTTTGTTATTCAGTACCACGACGGTTTAATTTAATTTTTTTATTTTTTTTATTTTTTTACTTTTTGTACAATGTCTTATATATATTTATTTATTTCTTATAACAGAAATCTGGGGATGTAGAAAAGATTGAAGAAAAGAAAGATGAAAAGGTAAATTCTCATAACTTTGTCTTTTTCATTTGTTTTTCATTTTTCAGACGTCTATATTTTCTTTAAACCGTCGTTTTTTTAAAATTTCCACAGCGTTTTTTATTTAATTGAATGTTTAAATTGTTGTACAAGCTTTCTTATATATATATCTCTTTATTTATTAAAACAGCAATCCAGTGTTGGAGAAAAGCAAATTGAAAAGGTAAATTCATATTAATTATGAATTTTGCATTTGAATTAGACGTCGGTTTTATTTAAACGACGTAATAAAGTATTCATTACGACGGTATTTTTTTTCTCGTCGTTTAACTTAACTTCAGACGACGGTTTGTTATTTAAACCGTCGTATTTATTTATTTACAACGTCACTTTATGTTGCTTTATTTCTTCAAACAGGATACTGAAGTACCAGATTATTCAAAGCTGGAGTTGCCATCTTCCTTACAATCCCTTTGTAGTTATGTTGAATCGACACTAAAGCCTCAGGAGAAGGCTATGACCTTTACAATTGAGAAGGAGGTGTTTGGCATAGAACGTAATACCTTCGTCTTGCATGAAGATATTACCCAATTTGCTGGCATGGAGGAAATTGGGGCTACTGTAGTTGCAGTCTATATGAGGTTTGTCCTTATCAAATATTCATTTGACACTCTCCTTTATGTTGAAAAAAAAAACACTCATGGTTTCAATTCATATATTTAGGTGCCTATTTGATCATTTGAAAGCTGCAAATATGGTGAATATGGTTGGCTTTATAGACCCTGCTCTAGTTAGTGCCGAAGCTGGTTCATTAACTGAAAGATCACATATCGTAGCCAGTCGTCTTCAAAAAACAGATGGTGAACAGATTTTCATGATGCCTTACAATCCAGGATTAGTCTCTAAACAAAAAACAGGATTTTGTTTGTATGATGCTCTGCATATAACACTATTTAACCTTTATATTTATTTTGTACAGCCGTCATTGGGCCTTGATCATTTTGAGAGCAAAGAAGGAGACCGTCTATTTTCTGGATCCACTGCCTGGAAATCGAGTGGTGGATGAGGACGGGAAAAACATAATGAACAGTGCTTTAAAAATGTATAATTCACACATAGGCAGAGTAGGCCGTAAAGCACCTCTTTGGAAAACTCTGCCCGGCACTCCAAAGCAACCAAGTAGTGTAGAATGCGGGTATTATGTCATGCGCTTTATGAGAGACATCATCTTGGATCCTTCCCTGGAATTTGAGAAGATGTTAAGAAGAAAAATTTTAGATTTATTTTTATGTGGGTTTTTATATTATCAACGACGGTAAATTAAAAATACCGTCGTTAAATTTATATACAACGTCGGTAAATGAAAAACAGCATCGTCTGTGAGATTAATCTTTGTTTATGGACTGTAGTTTGCCAAGGGAAAGGATCAAGCGCCATACCCCCAAGCTGCCATTGAAGAAGTTAGGAAAGAATGGGCAGAGTTTGTTTGTGTTCATATGGAGTTTAGGAATTTTAGCATACTTAAACATTTTTATAAAATGTACAAATTTTGTTAGAATTAGACAAGTTTTTGTACAAAATTAGTTAGAATTAGACAAGTTTTTGTGCAAATTTTATGTATAATGTACATTCTTTTTTTCCCTATGAATTTCAAATAGGTTTTCATTATTTTTGAATAACAGAAATTGTGTGACCAACGTGTAATCACACTTGCAACGACATAATTATATAGAATACCGTCGTCTTTATTTCTATGAAAATTCAAAATATTCATAATAAATTTAAAATATAACCAAAAAATGCACCGTCAACGTCCCTGTAAATTTGTTGAGGTTTTCATGTTGTGAAAAACCCAAGATCATGCTGAACCAAATTTGTTGAGGTTTTCATGTTGTGAAAAACTGTAGTTTCTTCAAAAAGACGTTGTACACACATAACAACATCACAGTTTTTTAAAAAGTGACGTCAAATGTTGTTAAAACAACGCTCTTGGTTCTATAGACGACGTTGTTTTCTTGATATTAGACGGCAAGAAGTTAAGAGTTTAGGTCATGAAAAATTGTTTGTACGTCGTTTTCTGTGTAAAAATGGCCATGGTTTGAACTTTAAACGACGTTTTTTTTAACGCCGACGTGGTTTGTGGGTTTTATTAATAATATAATTCGAAATATTCATAATAAATTTAAAATAAATCCAAAAAATGCAACGTCAACTCCTATGACGTAATTGCGATATTTTCTTCCCACTTAGCTTTAAAAAATTAAGTTTGAGTGATACAAATTTAAAATTACCACCAAAAAGTAAAATGGATTCATGAGTCACAACATCACTTATACTTTAATGGTTTAGGGTTTAGGGTTTAGGGTTTAGGGGGACAAAGGTTTATTTTTGGGGTTTAGGGTTTATGGTTAATATATATTAGGCTGTAAAACCATAAACCCTTTTCTATAATTATTTAAAAATATATATATAATTTAGGGTTTATATTTTATGGTTTAGGGTTTAGGGTTTAGGGTATAGATGTAATCAATGTCATATTTAACGACGGTTTTATTGTTTTCCGTCGATGATTTACGAAGAGCGCATTTCTAAACCCTTTTTTCTTTAAAATGACGTTGTACACACATAACAAAGTCATATTTTTTTAAAAAGCGACGTAAATTATTTTTCAAACGACGCTATTGGTTATATAGATGATGTTGTTTTCTTGACATTAGACGGCGTTAGGTTAAGAGTTTAGGTCGTGGAAAATGGTTTGTACGTCGTTTTCTGTGTAAAAATGGCCTTGGTTTGAACTTTAAACGACGTTTTTTTTAAAAATTAAGTCGTTTATTATAATTTAAAACGTCGTTAATTTATTAACGCCGACGTGGTTTGTGGGTTTTATTAATAATATTTTATTCTATTTAATTCGAAATATTCATAATAAATTTAAAATAAATCCAAAAAATGCAACGTCAACTCCTATGAAGTCATTGCGATATTTTCTTCCCACTTAAGCTTTAAAAAATTAAGTTTGAGTTATACAAATTTCAAATTACCACAAAAAAAAAAAATGTTTTCATGAGTCACAACATCACTTATACTTTAATGGTTTTGGGTTTAGGGGTTTAGGGTTTATATAAATTTAGAAAACTGATTAGGGTTTAGGGTTTTATGGACGAGATATTTTAGGCCATAAAACCCTAATCCCTTTTGAAAAATTATTTTTAAAAACAATATATATAATTTAGGTTTTATTTATTAGGGTTTAGGGTTTTTAGGGTATATTTGTCTATTTAATTTTCTAATACGTCTGTTTTTTTTTACGACGTATGGAGATACCACGACCCAATTATTTTAATAGGCGTCATATTTCTTTAGACATGTTAACGACGGTAGTTTGGTTTTGCATCGTAAGGATATTTACAACGACGTCATTTTTTAAATAAGTGTCATGTTTAGGTTGAACTTTTAACGATGATTGTTTTTTGTTTCCGTCGATGTTTTTAAAAAAGCGCGCTTTCTAAAAATTTCACCTCGACCTAAAAATTTCGCTCTAACTCTTATACTTGTAACCCTGAACCAAGTTGGCCATAGTCTGTGTCCTAAAACATTTCGCTCCACTCTCTCACTTCAACTCTAATTCAAAGTTGGGCTCTCCGTCGAATCCAAGTTGGCCAAGTTTACAACTCCGTCGAATCCAAGTCGGCCATAATCTGTGAGCTCTGCCTACCTGTAAGTACAAACCCTAATCTCATGCTTGTAAATTCATTGAATGATATTCAATTCTGTGGTAAAGGGTTTTGTGATTTTTTAATGTTGTCGACGGTATGGGTTAATGGATTTCATGTTTAATGTTTTCATGAATCGGGAATGGATTTAATGTTGTCGGATCTTTTAATCACTCTCTGTTATTATGAATCGGGAATGGATTTAATGTTTTCATGCTCAGTATATGTTGGTTTCGTGCTTAGTATACGTGTTCTTAATACCCTACATAAAAATTAATGTATATGTTGTGTTCTGAATATATTTTGGGTTCTCGAAAATAAATTGGGATTTCGATATCTTTTTTTATGCATATGACGACGGTTTTTTAACAAACCGTCATCTGTAAATATATACCACGACGCTTGTTTTAACTACCGTCGTGGTTTAAGTTCGCTGGTGTCTGTTTCTTGCTAGCATTAGACGACATTTTTTTAAAACGCGTCGTCTATATATGTGTAATACATCTGTTGTTGTTTAAAAACCGTCGTCTGTATACTTTATTATTTGCTATTAAAACTTTATATAATCTGCTATAGTGATAGTGGTTGCTTGTCTTTTCACCTTATTATAAATAATAGGATATAGTGTCCAAGATGGATAAGTCATGGATGCACTCGGATAGAAGATCGAAGGCATATGAGTTATGGGTGGAAGCATTTTTGCAATTTTCTGTAGAAAATCTTCTAACTACAACGCATATCCGTTGTCCATGTGTTAAATGTGCGAATTCGAAATTGTTTGGGGTTGGAATTATAAGGGATCACTTATACTTTAATGGAGTTGACCAAAGCTATAAGAATTGGACATTTCATGGAGAACCTTGGGAACCAACTACTAATGCTAGTAGAAATGTTGAAGAAGATGATGACCATAGTAGGTACAGTTTTGTGTCTGAAGAAATAGAGATGGATGATAATGATTTTGGTGATTTTGGATCCGATCGTTATGAGTTTGCTAATGTGATTGGGGATGGAGATCAACCATTGTACCCTGGTTGTAGAAAGTACACCAAGTTATCGACATTAGTGAAGTTGTATAATTTGAAGGCAAAACATGGGATGAGTGATGTACGTTTTACAGAATTATTGATACTTCAGGGTGAGTTGCTTCCAGAAGGAAATACAATACCGGCCTCTATGTATGAGGCAAAAAAGACTTCGTGTGCATTGGGGCTGAGTTATGAGAAAATCCACGCATGCCCCAATGATTGCATCTTGTATAGGAAGGAGTATGAAGATTCAACTAATTGTCCTACTTGTGGTATCTCAAGGTGGAAGAAAACCAAAGATGGATTCTTGAAAGAGGGTGTGGCAGCGAAGGTGTTGTGGTATTTTCCTCCAATTCCAAGGTTTAAAAGGATGTTTCAATCACATGAGACAGCTAAGAATTTGACTTGGCATGCTGGTAGAAAATCAATTGACGGTCAGATGTCTCATCCGGCGGATTCCCCGTCTTGGAAACTTGTTGATGACAAATGACCCGAGTTTGGTAATGAGCCGAGAAACTTGAGATTGGCTCTTTCATCTGATGGATTCAATCCCCATAGTTCCCTAAGTAGCAGATATAGTTGCTGGCCAGTTATCTTAGTTACATATAATCTCCCACCATGGCTGTGCATGAAACGAAAGTTCATGATGTTGACTTTATTGATTTCCTGTCCTAAACAACCCGGAAATGATATAGACGTCTACTTGGAGCCTTTGATTGATGATTTAAAATCTTTGTGGGATGGGATTAGAGGAGTGTATGATGCACACACTGGAGAATATTTTACACTCAGAGCTGCATTACTGTGGACCATTAATGATTTTCCCGCCTATGGAAACTTATCTGGTTGTGTTGTTAAAGGATATAAAGCTTGTCCAATATGCGGCGATGATACCCCTAGTCACAGGTTGAAAAAAGGCCACAAAATTTGTTACATTGGGCATAGAAAATGGTTACCAATCAATCATCCATATAGGAGGCAACGTGCAACTTTTAATGGGAAACCTGAATATGGCACGCCTCTGGAGCCATTAACGGGAGAAGAAGTGCTGCATATGGTTGAAGATATTAATTACATATGGGGCTCGAAAAAAGGGGGAGGTGGAGGTGAAAATGATGGTGACAGAGTTTGTTGGAAGAAGAAGTCAAAATTCTTTGATCTTGAGTATTGGAAATACCTTCCAGTGAGGCATGTCCTAGATGTTATGCACATTGAGAAGAATGTTTGTGATAGTATCATTGGTACATTGTTGGAGATCCCTGGAAAAAATAAAGATGGGATTGCTGCTCGGTTAGATTTATTGAACATGGGGGTCAAAACTGATTTGCAACCCGAGTATGGAGAAAGAAGTACTCGTTTGCCTCCAGGGCTTTGGAATTTGTCAAGAGCAGAGAAGAGAGCGGTTTGCAATTCTTTCTATGGTATGAAGGTCCCTAAAGGTTATTCTTCAAATATAAAAAATCTTGTATCTTTACAAGATTCAAGACTTCTTGGCCTTAAATCACATGATTTTCATACCTTAATGCAACAATTGCTCCTTGTGGCAATTCGTTCTGTTTTGGAGAAGCCTGCAAGGTATGCAATAACTCGTTTGTGCTTCTTCTTCAATGCTATATGTGCAAAGACGGTTGATGTTTCCAAGCTAGATAAGTTGGAAGAAGATGTAGTAGTTACTTTGTGTTTGCTTGAAAAATACTTTCCACCTTCATTCTTCGATATCATGGTTCATCTAGTAGTACATCTTGTCAGAGAAGTTCGTCTATGTGGGCCAGTATATTTTAGATGGATGTATCCATTCGAAAGATATATGAAAGTTGTAAAGGGGTATGTTCAGAACCGTACTTATCCCGAAGGTTGCATTGCGGAGCGTTATATAGCTGAAGAAGCTGTAGAATTTTGCACTGAACATTTATCTGATATTAGTACAATTGGAGTGCCATCAAGTCAGAAGATAGGAGTTTCAAAGCCATTATCAGGTTGCACAGTGAGCTTAGTTGATCGGGACCTGTTGAACCAAGCACATCTATATGTCTTGGAGAATACGGAGGAAGTCCTACCTTATATCGAGTATGAGTTTTATTTTTTAAGTTTCCATTTTAAATTATTCCTTATGTTTATCTTATATGTTTGGGACTGTAATGCTTTAATTTTTCGTGTCATGTAGGGAACATATGATCCACATCAAGGCCGCTTATCCAAAATTTAGAAAGAGAACAAAGTGGCTGCAAGATAAGCACAATAGCACTTTTATTCAATGGCGACACTTCAAGGTATATGTTATTCAATAACATATTGGACTTTTAATTTTCTTCTTTCTATGTTAGATTGAATTAAGATATGATTAATTTGCAGGTTCAAAGTGAACTTGATGAGGGAGACAATCATGGGGTATCAGAAAATTTAGGGTGGCTAGCAGCTGGTCCAAACATGGCCGTGCCATTATATAGGAGCTATCTTATTAAAGGTGTTAAATTTAACATCAAGGCACAAGATGATGTGCGGACAGTTCAAAATAGTGGAGTTTATTTACTTGCACATACCATGCAAGTTACTAGTGCCAAGGATAAAAACTCAATTCTCTCAAATATGGGTTTTTATGGTGTCATTCAAGAAATTTGGGACCTTGACTACCAAAAGTTTACAATCCCAGTCTTTAGGTGTGATTGGATAGATAGTACTTCCGGCCTTGTAGTCGACGAACTTGGATTTACCCTTGTTGATTTGAGTAAAATTGGACATAGGAATGACCAATTTGTTTTGGCTTCTCAAGTCAAACAAGTATTTTTTGTTGACGACCCGATGCATCCTAGTTGGTCGGTAGTGTTATCAATGCCTAATAGAGAATATAATAATGTTATTGGTGATAATGTCTTAGGTGATGTGAGAATTGAGTGTGAGCCATTTACTAGAGGGATGCCAAATGTTGACACATTTGAAGAACTAGTGGGTGAGTTTGGGAGTCAAAATATTCGAGATGGGTGTGAAGATATATGGATTGAATGATGCTTTTTTAATTTATGAAATTACTTATGCCCTAAACAGCACTACTGTATGACATTAATTTTGTAATAAATTGTAATGTGTTTTCTTCATTTTCAATATGCAGGTTTTGGCCACAAAACAATAAGTACATTAAATACTGGTTCAGTATTATAAAACGACGGTCCTCATAAAACTGTGAAAAACAGACGTCTGTTTTCATAAAATTATCAATAAAAAATGACGTTTTGGGGCATTCAACGACGGCATTGAATTTACCAACGTCTAAAAGCGCGGTAAAATGGGAGAAAGACGACGGTATTGTGAAACAGTTATTAATGATATCACGTCGGATAAGCATAAAGAGCCGACATGTAATTACAAATAACACGAGTCCACCAGTACCATAATACCGACATCTAAAAGGATAGATATCGAACCTGTACGATACAAAAGACGACGTCTTAGATTATGAACTCGTCCATAACAAATCAAAAAATGTCGTCTTAAAATTTTACCATGTCGCTTGTTATATCAAAAACGAAGTAAAAAACAACAATTCACGACGTAATTTGATATCCAGAGGTAAATTTGTCGACGTAAAAAGATATTTGGACGTCGTTCTTTTACAAAAACAACGTTATATGGAATATCCACGTCTCTTTTTTTATTCTTCTATGGTTAAACAGATATTCCACGTCGATTGGCCGGAAACCTTCACCGTCTCAGATGGATTAGACGATTACTAATTTGGTAAGGACGATGTATAAATAGAGAAGCACGGCTGTCTTTTGCATGATCACGACGTTGTATATAAAATACTATGACATTTATAGAAATAAATATGTCGTAAGTCATGAGCCTATCATATTTTCCACGTCGTTTATTTTATATACAAAGAAGTGGAAAACCAATTTCACGACGGTTATGAAAATATATGCGACGTAGTATATCTTAATAACGTCGTATTTTATTTATTTAAAGACGTAGTATATTTATGTACACGAATGTGTTTGTATAAAATAGGTCGTCTATTCTTATCCTTGACAATTATTTGGCTCATTTTTCAGTATACAGACGTCGGTTTGTTTTGTTAGTGACGTTGTTTGTTGTAACAACGACAGTGATTTACCCTAATCGCTATTTCCACATCAATATTAATGAAAAAAACGAAGTGGAAAAACTATTTCACGACGGTTATATGAAAATATTGGACGTCGTAAGTTTGAATAACGTCGTAATTTATTTATTTAAAGACGTATTGTATTTGTTTACACGGCGGAGTTTGTATAAAATTGGTCGTCTATTCTTCTCCATGACAATTTTTTGGTTCATTTTTCAATATACAGACGTCGGTTTTTTTTGTTAATGATGTTGTTTGTTATAACAATGACGGTGATTTCGCGTCGTGGTTTGACTTTGCAAAAGATGTCGGTCGATTTTACGACGGTTTGAAAACCCAATACACGACGGTGAATTCCCGTCGTCTTTTTCCTTTTTTGTAGTAGTGTGACGTGGTAATACAATAACCCACGTCGGTTCTCCAAACAATTGACGTCGTTTTCTATTCGTTTCGACGTCTAAAATATATATGACGTCAGTTTGTGATGTTTAATGTCGTTGTAAAAGGATACAACGTCGGCTAGGTCATTTGGCATTTAATTTTAAATGACTTTTATATTTTATTTAATTCCATATTAAATTCAAAACTAATTTTCAAAAATTAAACTGACAACTACCAAGCACTCATTGAAATATTGTCTCTCTCCTAAAGCTTTTAAAAATATAATTTTAGAAATATTTTTTTATTGTATTTAATTACTAATATTAATAATATATTCAAAACAAAATCTGAAAAATATACCAAAAATTCTATGCACTCATTGAGACAATATCTTGCCCATTAAGGCCTAAAAAAATGTAATTTTAGTTTTCAAAGTTCAAATGATAACAAAATTCAAACAAATTTAGAGACAAAGCACGGTACTCCTTATACTTTACATAACATAACCCTAAAGTTTATGTGATCCATTTGTGCCCATAAATTCAAAATGATGAAATCCATATTTTAGCCTACTATTATAGAAGGCATTGTTGTAAGGAGTCTGTAGCAATTTTCGGTTCATTTTTCTCATACTTGTGTAATTTTTAAAAATTATTGTAAATTTTAGGGTTTAGGGTTTATTGAAACGACGCCGGTTTTCTCCCGCTGTTTTTGGTCAACTACGTTACCCAGACAAATTGAATCAGGTTTACGATGTCGGTTATTAAGTGACGACGTATGTGATGTTTAGAACGTCGGTCTTGTGTGGAAACCGCCGTCGTAAGTACATATTAGACGTCCATATATAAGTATTTACCGTCGTCGTTGAAAAACGTGGTACTTTAAAAAATTTTATCGCGACCTAAAATTTTCAGAATTTCCCTTTAACCCTAAAATAGTTCATTCTCTCTCTTCAACATAAATTTGTCTTAAAGTTTTCGCTCTCTCTCAAAGCATTGGGTATATTCTCTCAGCTCTCTCTCAAGCTTTTGTTATATTCTCTCAGCTCTCTCTCAAAGCATTGGGTATATTCTCCAAGCTCTCTCTCAAGCAGTTGTTATATTCTCTCATCTCTTCTTAAATCCATAAATGTTTTTGTTGGTAGCTATGGGTTCTTAATTGGTACCTATATATAGGGTTCTTTTATGCTTTGGTGTTTGCATTCTTGTAATAATTACTCTCTGTTTGGGTTCTTTTATGTTTGTTTGGCCATGGGTTCTTGAAAAAAGGAGTGGGGATGGGAGATTTAAGCTTTTTTTTTTTTTTTTTAAACCACGACGACGGTTGATGGATCAAACTGTCGTCTAAATGTTTATTATACGTTGGTGGTTCTTTTACTCCTGTCGTCTGCTTTTTAAGCCGCAACTAGTAGCCTAAAGATGACTGTTTCTCCATTAAACATCGTCTTTAGGCTACCAGAACCCCGTACAAATTTTTGGGTTTGGGTATCTTAATGACGACGGTAACTATAGATGTCGTCGTCTGAATTTATATTAAACTACGATTATGTTGTAAAAACCGTCGTCTTGTTCATGTTTTATATTTTATTTTCAATTTGTTCTCTGCTATTTGAATGAGGTAGTGTTTCATTGTTGGTTTTTCCACTTTAATATATATACATATATATATATATATATTTACATGATTTAATAGAGTGTGAGATGGATAAGTCATGGATGTATGCGGATAGAAAGATCGAAGGCATATGAGTTAGGGGTGGAAGGATTTTTGAATTTTGCTGTAGAAAATCTTGGAAATACAACTCATATTCGTTGTCCATGTGTTAAATGTGGGAATATTCGATTGTTTGGGGTTGGAATTATAAGGGAACACTTATACTTTAATGGAATTGACCAAAGCTATAAAATTTGGACATGGCACGGAGAACCTTGGGTATGGACTACCAATGCTAGTAGAAATGTGGAAGAAGATGAGCAAAGTAGGTTCAGTTATGTTTCTGAAGAATTAGGGATGGATGATAATGATTTTGCCAATATTGGATCTAATCCTTATGAGTGTGCCAATGTGATTGGGGATGGCGATGAACCCTTGTACCCTTGTTGCAGTAAGTACACGAAGTTGTTGGCTTTGGTGAAGTTATATAATTTGAAAGCAAAACATGGGATGAGTGATGTTTGCTTTACAGAATTATTGATACTTCAAGGAGAATTTCTTCCAGAAGGAAATACACTACTTTCCTCTATGTATGAGGCAAAAAAGATTTTGTCTGCTTTACGAATGAGTTATGAGAAAATCCACGCATGTCCCAATGACTGCATTTTGTATCGGAAGGAATATGAGGATGCAACTAATTGTCCTACTTGTGGTATCTCAAGGTGGAAGGAAACCAAAGATGGGTTCTTGAAAGAGGGTGTGGTAATTTCCTCCAATTCCAAGGTTTAAAAGGATGTTTCAATCACATAAGACAGCTAAGAGTTTGACTTGGCATGCTACAAGAAAATCAGTTGATGGTCATATGTCTCATCCAGCGGATTCCCCGTCTTGGAAACTTGTTGATGATAAATGGCCCGACTTTGGTAATGAGCTAAGAAACTTGAGATTGGCTCTCTCATCTGATGGATTCAATCCCCACAGTTCTTTAAGTAGCAAATACAGTTGTTGCCCAGTTATCTTAGTTACATATAATCTTCCACCATGGCTATGCATGAAGCAGTAGTTCATGATGTTGACCTTACTGATTTCCGGTCCTAAACAACTCGGAAATGATATAGACGTCAACTTAGGGCCTTTGATTGATGATTTAAAATCTCTGTGGGATGGGATTAGAGGAGTGTATGATGCCCACATAGGAGAATATTTTACACTCAGAGGTGTATTACTGTGGACAATTAATGATTTTTCTACCTATGAAAACTTCTCTGGTTGTGTTGTTAAAGGATATAAAGCTTGTCCAATATGCAGCGATGATACACCTAGTCACAGGTTGAAAAATGGCCACAAAATTTGTTACATTGGGCATAGAAAATAGTTACCAATCAATCATCCATATAGGAGGCAATGTGCAGCTTTTAATGGAAAACCTGAATATGGCAAGCCTCCCGAGCCATTAACCGGAGAAGAAGTGCTGCATATGGTTGACGATATTAATCACATATGGGGCTCGAAAAATGGGGGAAGTGTTGGTGAGAATGATGGTGACAGAGTTTGTTGGAAGAAGAAATCAAAATTCTTTGATCTTGAGTATTGGAAATACCTCCCTGTGAGGCATGCCTTAGATGTTATGCACATTGAGAAGAATGTTTGCGATAATATCATTGGTACATTGCTAAAGATCCCTGGAAAAAATAAAGATGGGATTGCTGTTCGGTTAGACTTATTGAACATGGGGGTCAAAACTGATTTGCAACCCGAGTATGGAGAGAGAAGTACTCGCTTGCCTCCAGGGCCTTGGAATTTGTCAAGAGCAGAGAAGAGAGCGGTTTGCAATTCTTTCTATGGTATGAAGGTCCCAAAAGGTTATTCTTCAAATATAAAAAATCTTGTATCTTTAAAAGATTCAAGACTTCTTGGCCTTAAATCCCATGATTGTCATACCCTGATGCAACAATTGCTCCCTGTGGCAATTCGTTCTGTTTTGGAAAAGCATGCATGGTATGCAATAACTCGATTGTGCTTCTTCTTCAATGCTATATGTGCAAAGATGGTAGATGTTTCCAAGCAAGATAAGTTGGAAGAAGATGTAGTAGTTACTTTGTGTTTACTTGAGAAGTGCTTTCCCCCTTCGTTCTTTGATATCATGGTTCATCTAGTAGTACATCTTGTCAGAGAAGTTCGTCTATGAGGGCCAGTATAATTTAGATGGATGTATCCATTTGAAAGATATGTGAAAGTGCTAAAGGGGTATGTTCAGAATTGTACTCGTCTCGAAGGTTGCATTGCTGAGCGGTATATAGCTGAAGAAGCTATAGAGTTTTGTACTGAGCATTTATCTGATGTTACTACAGTTGGAGTGCCTTCAAGCCAGAAGATGGGAGTTTCAAAGCCATTATCAGGTTGCACAGTGAGCTTAGTTGATCTGGACTTGTTCAACCAAGTACATCTATATTTCTTGGAGAATACGGAGGAAGTCCTACCTTATATCGAGTACGTATGAGTTTAATTTTTCATATGTAGCCATTTTAAATATTATTACTCCTTATGTTTATCTTATATACAAGGGATCGTAATGCGTGATTTTTTCGTGTCAATTGTAGGGAACATATGATCCACATCAAGACCACTTATCCAAAATTTAGAAAGAGAACAAAGTGGCTACAAGATAAGCACATCTATATGTTATTGAATGACATATTGAACTTTTAATTTTCTTTCTTTCTATATGTTAGATTGAATTAAGATATATGTTTAATTTGCAGGTTCAAAGTGAACTTAATGGGGAAGACAATAATGGCGTATCAGAAAATTTGAGGTGGTTAGCAGCTGGTCCAAGCATGGCAGTGCCATCGTATAGGAGCTATCTTATTAATGGTGTCAAATTTAACACCAAGGCAAAAGATGATGTGCAAACTTTCCAAAATAGTGGAGTTTATTTACTTGCACAAACTATGCAAGTTGCTAGTGCCAAGGATAAAAACTATATTGTCTCAAATATGGGTTTTTATGGGGTTATTCAAGAAATTTGGGACCTTGACTACCAAAAGTTTAGAATCCCAGTCTTGAGGTGTGATTGGGTAGATAACACTTCGGGCCTTGTAGTCGACGAACTTGGATTTACTATTGTAGATTTGAGTAAAATTGGACATATGAAAGACCAATTTGTTATGGCTTCGCAAGTCAAACAAGCATTTTATGTTGACGACCCAATGCATCGTGGTTGGTCGGTAGTGTTATCAATGCCTAATAGAGAATATAATGATGTTATTGGTGATGATGTGCTAGGTGATATTAGAATTGAGTGTGAGCCATTTACTAGAGGGATACCAAATGTTGACACATTTGATGACCTAGTGGGTGAGTTTGGGAGTGAGAATATTAGAGATGAGTATCAAGATATAAGGATTGATTGATTGTTGTAATGTATGATATTAGTTATGCAGTTAATTGTATGATATTAATTAATAGCTCTGTATATCATTTTCATTCCGATCACATTTTCATTCTGCAGGCTTTGGGCACGACAAATCAAAAATTAAAAATAATGGGTTAAAGTTGAAAATACGACGGTCAAGTTACAAAAATCGCAAAAAGAGACGTCTACAAAATAACCAACGTCGGGTTTTCACAAACGACATAGAATGACAAGGCAAAAATGAAATAAAAACCGCCATTTGAAAAAGAAAACACGTCGGTTAAATTAATTAATTTCAAAATGGTTAATAAATATTAAAAAAAACGACGGTAAATAAAATAATCAAAGACGCACAATAAAGAATAACACGACGACAGAGCTCAAACCGACGAATTTACGGATACAATCAATTGATGATTACCGTCATAAAAACAATGTTGCACGCCAGTTATAATAAAACAATTGACGTCTCGGAGAATACACACATCAAAAAAGGTTATAAAAGAGACTTAACAAAGACTAGCCACGTCATGGAATAAACAAATCACCGACGTAGTAAGTTATATAACAACGTCGAATAATTGAATTCTTGGGACATAGTAAAGTTCTAACCACAACCTTCATTTTACAATAACTAACGTCAAATCCATAATTCAAGGCGTTTCCTTACTTCTTAACGACGGTTAGGCTAAAAGCAATGACGTCTCAAAGATTACACACGTCCAAGTGGCTCACAAAAGAGACTTTTAAAGTGCCAACCACGTCAAAGTCTATAAATTCCAATGTTGTAAATACCTAACCACGTCCCAAAATATGACTCCTAGGCCATAGTAAATGGATTAAACATGACAGGTATTTTAATTAACCGACGTGCAATATTAAATCCACGTCGTTTATTTCTCTGTTCAAGCCGTCAAAATCATTTTCAACGTCTGTGGTGACATAAAGGGTCGTGGTTATTTGTTTTTTGACGTCAGTCCAAGTAAATATGTGCCATGTTAAAGCTTTCAAAAGTCACCTTTTTTTACAATAGTGATGTCTAATTTACCATGTTATATGTTTTAGACGTCAGTTTTTTATTTAGTGAACGTAGTTATATATTAACCACGACGATTTCTACGTTTTACATGTCGGTTTTATTTTAATTAGAGCTGTTGATAATCATTTTTACGTCGGGTTTGTAGTTGTTTTTGACATTTAACATTATTTAAACATCTGTGTTTTACTAAAACCGTCGCCTAATATAGTCGAAGTTGTCTTTTTAAGCTTTTTATGTATGAATTAGACGTCGGTTTTAGTATTTTTTATGACGTGTAATATATTAACGACGTCAGTTATTTTCCGTCATTATTTTATGTGTTAAAAGATGGCGGTCGATATCACGTTGGTTTTAAAACATGCTACACGATGGTGGATTCCCGTCTTCTATTTCAATTTCTGTAGTATTGACAGTCGACCAACGGTCAAACTGTTCAAACTTGGTCAACCAGGCCCGCGGGACCCACAACCTACGATCACCAATTCGGGAGTTCCTATAGGTTCAACACACTTTTCTAAACCTACCCTGCAAGTTTGGTCCAAATTGAACGGTAAGATTGCTTGTGATCGTACGATCGGACGGTTATCGTAAAACACAAACTTTAACTTATTGAATCGGAACATCCGGGGCTCCGATTCACGATCCGCAAAATCCTACATGTCCTAGGAATGCCTAGATCAACATATTTTAAATTGGAGTTGATCCATCGGCCCGAATATATCGAATTCATATAATGCCTAATATGCGATATCCGATTAATGATCAAACCATATCCAAATTTATATCCGAGCATACCGTCATGCTCAGGACGACTTGAGGATGATTTTAGGACTCAAGGACTGGCCCAAAAGTGGCCCACGAGCCGCCACACGGGCTGGCAGCGCGTGGATGTCTAAACTGATTCTGGCGATTGGAAAATCTTCAAACCGCCAGTCAAGACTTATACCTACATGATCACCACATAGAGTGGAGCAACTTTTTTTCTTGGACCTATCCCAAAAAGTCGACGGAAGTGGCCGGAATCACCCTTTCTAATTCTATGTAACCTATACACTAAATACCATAGTTATGAGCTTGTAATTTATGAGTTGTTAATGTCTTTTTATCACTGTAAGCCTACAAATAAGAGGTCATACCAAGATGAGATATACAAGTTGATTGACACAAATTCTATTGTCTTTCTCTACTTTCCAATTCTCTCTACAATTTTCCCTTAGTTATATAACACTTAGCACTTTTTGTTAAGGGGGTGTATTCAATTAGGATTTTAATGTTAAATTCAGAGAGACGGGCCAAGGGCCCACTACTAACAACACTGATATTGTCCCCAACTTCTTCACCTACAAAACCCAGTAGGTGGGGGGTTTGATCACAAAAGGTCTCGGTGATATTAGTAGTGGAACCATTCATTATATATTTTATTTTATTTAGTTAAGTTTTCGATGTGGGACTTATATTCTTCAACATGCCCCCTCACATGGGACCACCATATAGTGGGCCACACGTGGAGCCAAGTCCACACTGGAGTCAATCATTTAAGCCCAACACATGAACACCCTGTATTGGGTAAGGGGTAGGGGTAAACATTCAAGCTTAACATGTGAACACCACATATTGGGTAAGGGTAAAGGCGCAATTCAGGCCCAGTCAATCAACCTGCACTGATACCATGTTAAATTTAGAGAGACGAGTTAGAGGCCCACTACTAACAACACCGATATTGTCCCCAACTTAACCACCCACAAATCCCAATAGGTGTACAGTTTTATCACAAAAGGCACCGGTGATATTAGTAGTAGAACCATTCATTATATATTATATTTTATTTAGTTAAGTTTTCGATGTGGGACTTACATTCTTCAACACACCCCCTCACATGGGACCACCACATAGTGGGCCACACGTGGAGCCAATTCCACGTTGAAGTCAATCATTTAAGCCCAACACTTGAACACCATGTATTGGGTAAGAAGTAGGATTAAACTATAATAACCCATACCTTAATTAATATTTAATTATTAATTTATTAGAGGAAAATATAATTTTGCCCTTAAATTAAATTATTAGAGAAAATTTTGACTTTTTGACTGGGAAGGAATTTGGGAATTTCGCTTGTACCGATGCGTAGAGCGCGACTAAATGAGTCCGTCGACACGTAGTGGACTCGAATCGGACTTGTAACGAAGGGAATACGAGCAAAATATTGAGAGGGGCAAAATCATAATTTTAAAACTAACTCTCTCCTTCTCTCTCCTCACTCTCTCTCTCTCCCAGTGTCTCTCCTCTCTCCCCGATATTAGCACAACCGATCACCACCAAGCCTTCCACCGCTGCCACACCTCACCGGACCGGCCAAGAACGAACCAACGACATCCCCCCAGCTGTCCGATGCCTTCCTCGCCATCCAGCCGCCACAATCTCGCCGGAAAACCACGGTTTTCAGCCGGATTTCTCTTTGATTTTCAAATCCCTCAAACTCTCTCCTCCGGCTGCCAAATCTTTCGATTAAGGTATGGATTTTCAACTATTTTTCACGATCTAGCTAATGGTTGGGTAGGATTTGTGAGATTTTGAGGTTTTATAGGTTGATTTTCGAATTGAAGTTCTGCCAGTTTTGAGAGCTCGGTGTCAACCACTTCTAGCCACTTTTTGGCCCTAGTCCAAGAACAAAAGTGGTTTCAAATTAGGTGTTTTACCTAGTCTAGGAGTTTGGGCCAGCAGTTTGGAGATTTTCCGGTCACCGGAATTTACTATGCACACCCACGCACTGCCGGCGAGTGAGCCAGGTGTTGAGGACCACTCTTGGTCCTACAATGATCCTCGTGTCCTCATGAGCACGTAGGAATTCGCAGATCTAAAATCGGATAACGTTTGAACCCCGAACGGATCTCGCATGTTGTGCGATTTCCAGGTTCAATACGTTTGGACCGTCGGATCGTAGTCAAACTGGAGTACGTTGATCTAGGTGTTTTCAGGATCGTGAATTGGAGTTCGGGCCTTCCGATCGAGACCAAACTCTTGGGACATATGTCCTAGGCATATTGGAACCTCAAGGAACTGTCGGATCGAAAATCTGAGGTCGTGGACCACACGGTGTCCCAAGTTGACATTTAGGGACTTTATCGCTTTGGAGTCCCGAGTTACTTCTGAATCGTGCCCTTTGAGAGAAAATCTAACGTGGGCATAGGAACGATCTTTAAAATGATGCATGCACTTTTAGGAGCCGGGGGTCAGGGTTTCTAATTTAATATTATGTTATTAAGCAGAGTTATTAATAAAATATTATAATGATTATTCAGGCACTCAGACATCAGGTGACCTGCAGGAGGGACCTTCGAAAGGTCCAGCTAGCGCAGATCACCAGTGAGTGGACTTTTTGTTTTATGAATGATTTATGCAAATTAATTCACTATTTGATCTTGAATAAGTTTTATTCAAATATTAGAGTTGCATAATTATTATATGCTTTTAAGTATTTCAATTTATATGCTGCCGAGGGGGATATCCTTAAGGGATATAGGAAAAGGAAAAATCTAATTAAGTATCAGTTTAATGGCAACAGAGTTTAAGGTTAAATAGAAATTTGTTTATTAGTTAAATCTTTTAGAATTATTTATATATGTTTTTACAAACCACCATAGGTACCCAAGAAGAATTAAGGTTGCCTTCGATAAATATGTTGCCTTTGGATTTAAATGGTTGCCTTCGGTTATAACAATGTCTACGGACATCCAGTTGCCTTCAGTTATAATGATGTATACGGACATCCAATTGCCTTCAAATATGTCAGCATGCTTGACTTACGCTCCGTGAGTCCTAAGGGTACCGGGACCGTGGGAGCGAGGTACGTGGGTTAGGTCGACTAAATGTCCCCTAAATTTTGCGAGGACTGCGGCTCGGGTGACTTTGTGTTTCCCAAGGTCTGCTAGGACATGTCACTCCGGTGGCACGAGGATGGAATTGACGGAAACTAAAGGAATTGACAGATTATAAGGAATTGACAGAATAATAAATGGGTACACCTAGGTGGTAGATTAAAGTTGGTTTCAATGCTTTCAAGGAATTAATGTTTGATCAAGTGTGTGATTGATTCTATAGATATAAATATGAATGCACTGATTTCAATATGAGTATATATATCAAAAATGATTTAGTTTCATAATTGTTTTTACAAAGGGGTTAGTATGTTCATATGCTATTTTCTAAAGCTTTGTTTTTGGTCCACTCACCTTTTCAATGTTTTGGGTCCCCAGGAAGTAAGCGTGCATCCACTACCGGGCTGAGACCACCTTCTGCTACCTATTGTGCTAATGTAGGAATTTGTATAATTATTTTATACTTGTAATCTTTTCCATGTAAATGCTCTGATATTGCCCTAGAACACTTGTTTAACTGTTGGAATGTAATTATTTGCATACTGGCAGTTGGTGTGTATATTTATATATGCATGTTTGACAGGTGTAGTTTCGGGATTGGTCTAATTATAGGGGAGACTCTGCTGAATTTTTGGCAGAAGTCAAACCCTAGTTTTAATTGAAATTTGACTAGAAGGGCAATTAGGTCATTCGTGCCCAGCACTTGCCAAGTGTTGGACATGCACAGAGTCCGGCTCGGATTCCAAAGTGGAATTTGGGTCGGGTCCTGTCATAAACATTCAAGCTCAATATGTGAACACTACATATTGGGTAAGGGTAAATGTGACTGGACCCGCCCCGAATTCCTAGGAATCAGTGATGGATCCTGTGGTTTTTCCGACATCAACCTGATGTTGGGCCCACTTACTAACATTATATCCTCTTTTCCAAATTAAGGAAAATAGGAACGAGACTTTCTGCCAAAATTTCGGCAGAGTCTCCCCTGAAAACAGACATTTCCAAAAAATTTAAACCTGCCAAAAACACAATAATATAGTCCTAACAGCAGCATGCACAGGGTAATAACATGCAACTTACATAATAAGCCTTCGACCTTTCATCTAACCCTAGTATGGGCGATCATAGAGCAATGTAAAGAGTTTCAGTTTACAAGAAAAATATAAAGTTCAACGGAAATAAAACAAGTAAAAGATTGTCCTACGGAAGCTTGAGGCTCAGAAGTTAAATTCTCGGCTCAGCCATTCAGTTCAAGTCAATCTACTGACTACGGGGTGCAAAGCATAAAATTGTGAGTGGACAAAAACAAAATTTTGTTACATTTAAAAACAACATATAATAACCCCACCGTTTGGAAAACGATTCAGAAAACATGCATTCAGAACCGATACAGATACATATAGCTAAGTCAAAACCAAGGTGAAATCATATCTCGTACTGATATACTAATACCCATCACATTCAAACCTTTCTCATTTTCCCCACACTACTCTCTCGAAACACGTGCCCGTTGACACAGCGAGCGAGGAATGATCCTCATCGACAAATAAGAATGAATATATAAGTATGTATATATATAATATATATTTCTATCTATATAAGTATGACCACTACCAAACTTGTACCAAGGAAACAATCCAACCGAGGGATTGTTTGACTAGACCACATGGAAGAATCCTCAATTAACCATGTGGATAGGGAACGAGTCATGCAACTAGGGGATTGGGCTCACCAGCATGTATAGCAGAATCCTCAATACTCGTACACCTGTGACAAGTCCTACACGCGTAGACTATCCCTGCTATGGGTCTACGAAACACCCTGTCAACAGTGCCCGGGTTCTGACATATCCAAGTATCCCAACATTCTAAGTATCCAAATCCAATTATTCAGAGCCGGAGAGGTATATAGGGTAGTGCTAATAGCACTCAAAAACTAACTTAAACCACAAACCCCATTTTTCATTCCATAAACCCTTTCCAACACTCCCTTGTACCTAACACATATTCAAGTATAAATAGGAACCCCCAAAGATAGCATACATCAATACAAAATAATTCCCAATCTACAAGTATCCGAATATACTTCCAATACTTTCATAACAATATTATATTCAAACATTTAAAATAATATAATAAACTCAATAATCAAATAACTCAATGGGTCAGATTCTACAGGATCAAACCTATGGGACTTAAGGAATGATGGAAGGGAATAAACAAAGAAATAAAAAAAGAAAAGAGAAGGAAAAAAAATAATAATAATAAGTAAATGAAGTAGAAGACCCCAAATTCCAAATGAATGAAACTATTTTTGGTTTTGGATCTTCCAAATCATTATCACAAGAGGTCCGGACCCATTTTTTTTCTAATCTACCATCCCTTCTTTGAAAATAATGATTACAATTTAAAACAAAGTCGACTCACAAATAATCTCACACTGCTTGACCCTGACAGGGTTCTGCCTGCTAAGTACGCTGAGCTAAAGTACCTATTTAAAAATACGAGGACTAGATTAAACATAAAGCGCTTCGAACGAGAACTTTAAAATGAATTCCTAATTTTCCCAGGAGTCAAAGTGTGTGTACTACGAATGGGAAGTTGTAATAACCCAAACCTTAATTATTATTTAATTAATAATTTAATAAAGAAAAAGACAATTATGCCCTTAGAATATTTTATTAGGTTTTAAGCTGATGTTTTGACCGGGAAAGAATTTGGGAAATCCACTTGTACGGTTGTGTAGAGCGCAACGAAACGAGTCCATAGACACGTAGTGGACTCAAATCCGAGTTGTAACGAAGAAAATACAAGCAAATTAAGTTGAGGGGCAAAAGTGTAATTTTTGAAGATCAGATTTTAAAAATCTGATTTCCTCCTTTTTCTTTCCTCACTCTCTCTCCTCGTGATCAGACCAGCCCCCCCCCCCCCCCCCCCCTTTCATTTCTTCTTTCTAGCCACCTTCTCACCTCCATAACCACCCAGCCGCGCACCACCTCCGGCCAACTTGACCGCCCAAGCCTTCCCTGCCCCAGTCACCCAACCTGACACCAGTCGCTGCACGAAAGCGCCGGATTCCGCCACAAAAAGCCACAAAAATCACGTCAATTTTGACAGATTTTCAAACCCTCGGTTCTTCAGCCTCCGACCACCAAATCGGACGAATTAGGTATGGTTTTTTGACTGATTTTCACGTCCTAGCATATGGTTGGGTAGGTTTTGAGAAATTTTGAGGTTTGAAGGGTTAATTTTCGAGTTGAGTTTCTGCCGAATTTGAGAGCTTAGTTCTAGCCACTTCCAGTCACTTTTTAGCCTTAGTCCAAGAACAAAAGTGGTTCCAAATTAGGTGTTTTACCTAGGATAGGAGTTTGGGCCGGCGGATTGGAGATTTTTCCGGTAGCCGGAAATTGTTATACACACTCACGCACTACAAGCGCGTGGGTGGCGCTTGAGCCAGGTAGCAGGGACCACTCTTGGTCCTAGAACGATCCTCGTGTCCTCACAAGTGCGTAGGAGTTTACGGATCTCAATTCGGATAACTTTTGAACCACGAACGGATCTCGCATAGTGTGCGTTTTTCGAATACGTTCGGACCGTTGGATCGTAGTCAAATTGGATTATGTTGATCTAGGTAATTTCAGGATCGATTAGGATTTGACGGATCATCAATCGGAGTCCTGGATACTCCGAAAAGGCCAACCCTAGGGTTAGGATTACGGGAAATCATTCGCCCGTCCGATCGTGCAATCATGAGCAATCCAACTGTCCGATCAAGACCAAATTTTTGGGACGTGTGTCCTAGGCAGATTGGAACCTCTAGGAAAGATCGGATTGGAATTCTAAGGTCGTGGACCCCATGGGATCTCGGGTTGACTTTTTGGGACTTTATTGCTTTTGAGTCCCGAGATTTCTTCTAAGTCTTGCCTATTGAGGGAAAAGCTAATGTGGGCATAGAAATGACCTTTAAAGTGATGCACACACTTTTAGGAGCCAGGGGTCAGGGCTTTTATTTTAATAATATATTAATAAAGTATCATGATGGTTATTCAGGCACCCGGGCACCTGGTGGCCCGCAGGAGGAACCTTCAAAGGGTCTAGCTAGCTCAGAGTATCTATGAGTGAACCTTTTGTTTTATAAACGATTTATGCAATTTATTTTCATTATTTGATCATGAATAAGTTTTATTCAAGGATTAGAGCGGCATAGTTTTAATATGCGCTTTTAAATATTTTAATTCATTTACTGCCGAGTGGGATATCCTTAAAGGATATAGGAAAAGGAAATTCTAATTAAATATCAGGTTAAATGGCGGCAGAGTTTGAAGTTAAACAGGAATTCTTATATTCGTTAAATCTTTCTAGAATGTTATATATATTTTCTTAAAAGCCACCATAGGTACCCAAGCATATTAAAGGTTGCCTTCAGTTATATGTTGCCTTCGGAATGAAAATTATGTTGCCCTTGATTATATTGATGTCGACGGACATCCAGTTGCCATCGGGTAGGTCAGCATGCTAGACACCGCCCCACGAGTTTCCGGGACACCCAAACCGTGGGTGTGAGGAACGCGGCTCAGATGGACCAAGTGTCCCCTGAATTCCGTGAGGATTGCGGCTCGGGTGACTTTGTGTTTCCCGAGGTCTGCTAGGACGTGTCATTTCGGTTACATGAGGATGGAATGACGGAAATTAAAGGAATTGACGGATTATAAGGAATTGACAGAATAATAAATGGGTACACCTAGGTGGTAGATTTAAAGTTGATTTCAATGCTTTCGAGGACTTAATATTTTAATCACATGTGTGATTGACTCTATATATATATAAATATGAATGCATTGATTCCAGTATGAGTATACATATAAGAAATGATTTAGTTTCATAGCTGTTTTTACAAAGGGGTTAGTATGTTCATATACTATTTTCTAAAACTTTATTTTTGGCCCACTAACCTTTTTAAAGTTTTGCGCCCCCAGGAAGTAGTCATGCATCAGTGTGCCACCACCGAGCCGAGGCCACCTTCTGCCACATCACTTTGCCAATGTAGGGTTTTGTTTAGTTGTGTAAATCTATAACCTACTCTGTATAGATGCTCTGATATTGCCCTAGAACACATGTGAAGTCAAACCCCAGTTGTAGTTGAAAGTTGACTAGAAGGGCAATTAGGTCATTTGTGCCCGGCACTTGCCCAAGTACCAGACACGCACAGAGTTCGGCTCGAATTTCAAAGTGGAATTTGGGTCGGGTCCTGTAAGAAGTTCCGAAGGTTCAACTACATGTTTCGAATGGTGAAATAACCTCGGAAGACGCTCAATCAACTGAGTGGTCAAACTTCCCAAATTTGGTCAACCGGGCCAACAGGACCCACAACCTCCGATTTCTGATCCAAAAGTTCCTACAAGTTCAACAGAGTTTACAAAACATGTCCTACAAGTTTGGTCCAGATCGAGCGATCGGATCGCTCGCGATCGCACGATCGGACGGTCACCATTTTATGGAAACATTGATTCATTGAATTGGAGTATCTGGGACTTCAATTCTCAATCCACGAATTCCTACATGATCCTAGAGGCACAGAGATCAACATATTTGAAAATGGAATCGATCAAACGGTCTGAACATATCGAACCCGAATAACGCCTAATATGCATAAATCCGATCGACCGCCAAACGATAACCGAATTCAAATAAGAGCATACCGTCCTGCTCGGGGGGACATGGGGAATAGAACCAAATGGGCCACCCAAACATGGACCATGCGACGCCACACGCATGGGTGGCTTGAGAAAATTCCGGCGACAAGAAAATTCTCAAAACACCCATCAATACATATACCTACGTGATCAGAAGAACTAGTGGAGAAACTTTTGTTCTAGGACCATGGCCAAAAAGTGGCCAGAACTTGGATTGTAGAACGAGTTTCAAAACTTCAAAACCGATCCTAACCAGCCCAACCATCAGCTAGATCACGTTGAGAGGATGAGAAAGCATACCTGTATCGACAAAAATGGTGGCCGGAATCGTCGAAAACGACGTCTGAAGTTTTGGGTAAAAAGTAGCAGTTTTTCACATTTTCCACCGACGGGAGCTACTGGTTGCAACGGGGATTGGGCGGGACGAAGAGAGGAAGTCGTAGGGATGGCAATTTACCCCGCAGGTAAGGGTCTTCGCAGGGATTCTACCCTAATGGGTCGGGTATGAAGGAAAAAAAATGGGTATGAGAATGGGTACAGGGAATTTTTTGGGTTCGATGTTCGGGGAGGGGCGGGGATGGTATTTTAATCCCCAACTCAAATCCTCCCCGTTTATGGTATATATAAATATGCTATTAAAGTGATTGTACCGACTATGTTTGATATTTTATATTATTATATTATATACTTATATAATTTATACAAATATTAAGCCACACTACTTATTTATTTAGTTAACTTCCAATACATATGTTGCGTAGATTTCAGCTGCATCAAAATGGATTCAGTTGCATCCTCAACTTGTGATACTCGCAAGTGCACGAGCCGTTCGGTGGTATAGCATATGTAAGTGCGAGGTCAATTCCACAGGGATTGGTGATTGAATGATCCAATTCAGTTTCCCTACACAAAACAAAAACAAAAACAAAGAACATGAAAGAAGAAAGAAAATAAGAAAGTAACTCAAGCAAATAAGTTCCCAAGTTCAATTTAGATTAATGGATTGATTCTAGCTAAAGTATGATAAGCCATGGTGTTTGGTCCTAACCTTGTATTCCTAATTTTATTTATTTGTTGTCTAACCCAAGCATTAGGAATCCATTAAGCATAGAAGAATGTTTTAAACAACCAAGAATGCATCTAATCCTTATTGTTGAATTTTCATACATACTCTTCCTATTCATAGTTCAATTCGAATTAAAGCATGGTGTCTACTTTTAATTCAAACCAAGATAGCTAACATGCAAGCCTTAATGGTGATCAATCATTTAAACTATCATATTAACTTATAAGCATAATGAATAAGAACAAAAACCATAATTGAAACTTGGAAACTAATTAAACTTGAATGCTTAAGAAAAAAATTTACATTGCAATGAAAAATAAATTACAACTAAACAATTAAGAACATTAAAGAAAAGCTTAGAGAATTCGAGGAAGAAAAGGGAGAAGTGTTTGAGAACTTTAGACGGGGGAGAAGTGTTTGAGAGATTTGGAGAATTTTGGAAGAGAAGGGAGAAGTGTTTGGGAAGTGTTTGAGAACATGGAGATTTTTGGAGAAGAAAGGAAAGTGGTGTTTGAGAACTTTGGGGATTTTGGAAGAAAATGTGTTTGAGAACTTTGTGGATTTTGGAAGAAGAAGAAAATGTGTTTAAGAACTCAGAGAAGGGAGAAGAAAGTGTTTGAGATTTAGTACAAGGATCTTGTTACAACAATTGAGAACTACAAAGGGAAACTAAGAGAATTTGAGGGAGAGAAGGGAGAGGAAAGGAATGGAGAGAAGGGAAGGAAGAGGAGCTCTAGATAAGTGCTTGAGAGCTCCCCCCCTTGGAGTGTGTTTACAAGCTTAGAGAACCTCACTATTTATAGGCCTAGGAGAAGTAAGAATCTAATTATACAATTGAGTGCACTAATCACACTCACTTCTCCTAACACACTATTGCATTTGAAAACAATTCCTCTTGTCTTTAGGCTTAGTGTTGCAGCTCCCACTTCATCTTCTTTTAATTCATTTGGCTGCTGCAAAATTCCACTTACAAATCCACCACAAGCAATTAGCTCATGCATATGTCATGCATGACAATGCATTGCAATCTTCTTTTGGGCTCGTTTTGGGCTTGTTCCTCCATTCTGAAAAATCTGAAAAAATATGGGTCATGAAGCTCTTTGAATTATCTTTCCAAGCATATGCAGCCCAACTCAAGGAAAAATCGAAAAGACCTTCAAATGTCATTTTTGGGCCAGTAACGCAGATGCTGCCGAATTTGACCTTAAGTTGCCAAAACTTGTATAACTTTCTCTAGAAGACTCGGAATCATGAACCGTAAAATTCTCCAGAAACTAGACTTCTGCATATTTTCAATGATATATGGCTCATTATCTGGTTCTTCTTGAGCAAGTACAGTCCAATCCGTGAAGTTGACTGATCTGCAGACACCGTTTTGAGCTAACTTGTCTCCAAAATGCATTTAATGAGTCTCAAAGCTTATTACACTAAAACAAATACAAAATAAATTAAAAATACAAGTTTAACTAAAAAACATAACCAAATCATAAGTTAGAAGGGTACAAAATTATATGTAATTATGCACCGATCAACATATATAAACATTCTTATATTGTCTTATAAGTATATATTATATATATTCATTATCTTGAATTAGTTCTCTTTTTTTCAACAACATAGTTATATGTTGGTTTTTTCTTCTGTAATGGGGCGGGTCGGGCAACTCATTCCCCAACGAAGGTGGGGATGGGAATCCTCGATATGAATATTGTGGGTATGAAGGCGGGGATGGGAGAAAAAAGCTTAATGGGGATGGGGATGGGAATGCCATACCCACCCCCGATTTGACCCATTGCCATCCCTGGGAAGTCGAGATGGTTGATTTGGTACAGACCTTGTGACCGGTGGTGGTCGGACATGGTGGTGGCCGACTATTCAAGGGGGGGCCTGTCATGAGAGAGAGAGAGAGAGAGAGAGAGAGAGAGAGAGAGAGAGAGAGAGAAATTAGGTTTTTAAAAATCCAACTTCGAGTTATTTACAGTTGTGCCACAACACTTTCGTTGATCGTAACTCCTTCATTACAACTCCAATTTGAGCCCATAACGTGTCTACGAACTCATATCAATGTCCTCTACGCAATGGTGCAATTTAAATCTCCAAAATCCTACTAGATTAAAAAGTGACCAAAATAACCCACCCCCAAGGGCAAAATTGTAATTTCACAATTAATTAAATTAAAATTGGGCCGGGGTGTCACAAAAGGCCCAATTTAGGCCTAGTCAATCAACCCACTATGATACCATGTTAAATTTAGAGAGATGGGTCAAGGGCCCACTACTAATAATACCGATATTGTCCCCAACTTAACCACATACAAAGCCCAGTGGGCACAAAAGGCCTCGGTGCTATTAGTAGTGGAACCATTCATTATATATTATATTTTATTTAGTTAAGTTTCCGATGTGGGACTTATTGTAACAAGCCGGTCCGAAATTAACAGTTAAATATTAAATTATTCGAGAAAAAGACAATTTTACCCGGGAATATTTAAATGATTTAAGAGTTGGTTTTTTTTGGGAATATTAAATAATTAAAATAACAGGAAATAAGTTTAAATGAGAAAATAAATTGAAATAAACAATAAAATAAAATGATTTGAATTAATTAAGGTTTTTGAGAATGAAAATATTTATTAATATTAAAGGGGCAAAAAGGTCATTTTAAGTTCAGAGCATGTGTTGGAGATTCCCAGCAGCCTGCATACATAGGAAACCTTTGGCTTTTGTCGTTGTTTTGTCTCCAGCCATGTGCTGGAGACTTTCAGATATTTTATAGGTCATTTGGGCCGTTCTTTAAGGTAATAGGCTAGTTCACTAAGGGGATGGGCCAACTTTCTAAAGTGATGGACTATTTTTACTAAGGTATTGGGCTATTTTCTCTCTTTTATGCTTACTCACATATTTGTGCTCAAGAAATGGGCTTGAGTTTCGGGGCTCCCAAGTAGCCCAAAACCTCCATTTCTCGGCTCATCAATGGGCCTAATGAAAACTCGTTATCATCCATGCCACAACCCACTCAGCAAGCCTCGGGCATTCGTGTGGCTTGGGCCCACTTAAGCTTATAGCGTGGCGTGTTGCTTATTTGCTTGGCGTAACACGTGTGCAAGCGTATATGACGAACTCTTGCATACCCAAGTTGGGTTTCTTCCCAAGTTCGGTGTCGAATTGGGCTAGAAATATATTTGGGCCCAGCCTTTGATTTTTTGGGACTCAACAAAGACAAGGAATAAATGGTTACAAGTTTTAAGGGTTTAATCAAGTTTATTATTATTTTCTTAAGCGATGAGGTTGTTTTATCAGTAAAAGAGAGAGATATATAAATATATATATATATATATATATATATATATATATATTATAAGCTAATAATATACAAATTGATTTAAGACTCAGAGGGAGTTCAGTGTATGGCTTATCTATATCTAGTATGCGACTGTTATGAGTATTAGGAAGTTGCAAGTATTGTTTTAGAGTTGTAATATGATTGGGTACATCATGCACATGAGAACTATCGGTTTGTTTAGCAAAACACGTGGCAATATGATGAATGAATAAGATATTCAAATACATTGTTAAAGAGAAAGAACTACGTGTCGCTTGATCCCTTGTTAAGGGTACATAGGCAACCTAGAGTTACTAGGTGCAGCCACGTGGCCAAGTGATTAAAAAGCTATTCAGTCTAGTTAGATTGAAATCTGTTAACTTATTCTTATTGTTCCTAAAAGTTGGGGTCAGTTTTTGTTGGCAAAACATTTTATTTGTGCACGAAAGGCCAAAGGCCATTTAAATTGTAGTTGGTTTGTCTGGATGAAAATTGAATGCATGCTCGCAGTTGAGATATACTTATATATGCTTATTTCACAGGTAAAATTTTTGGGGAATGAACAATTTACAGGGGAGATTCTACCGGATTTCCGCCGAATGAGCAATACACATATGAGAAATTACTGATATTTTCTCTCATCGTGCTTTTTGGATAAAATCTCTTCTCATGGTTGTTTGTTATATGTTTCTTCTCATAACTGTGCATAGTTGTTTTGACTAATTTGCTAAACTATCAGCCACGCACAAGGTCTAAAATATCGATAGTCCAAAAACACAGAAATTTCGATGGAAATATCGGGATATTATCAATATGGATAAAATTTGAATAAAAACCACGGAAATTGTAAGAAAAACATGGAGATTTTTATTGAAACTTTGGAGGATGTTTATTCAGTCAATTATCTATTAGTTTATCACAAAAAATTGGAACGAAATTCATTGCATGATGGGTTTAACTTATTTAAGTTGATGATATAGCGAGCTGAAAAACACTGTGAGTGTAGAAAATATGTAGTAATTAATGAAAGAAGATTAAACACACCATAATCATTTACATATAATGATTTACTACAATATTTTACACTTTATACATTGCATGGTAAGATACATGCGTGACTATGAGGTTTAAAAAATGTCAGTATCTTCATTATCTCTATGTGTAGAGTAAATGTATTGTGAGTAGTCATCAAATGATAAATCCTCAAAATAGCTTTCCATGTAATTGTTAACATGCCACCCATATGGATCCAAGATTGGTTGACGTTGTCCATAAGCAAAATCATTTGAAGATTAGGTCTCGGATTCTTTCCATGACACGCTCAATTCCATCCCAAAAGGAAAGGTCAAAGACTCACATTCTCATGTGAAAATCTAATTCTTGCAAAAGCAGTTCAAAACAAAACAATATAAATATACATATTTTAGCATATTATCACAAAAACATAAGCAACATGGTGGTTAAGGCGTTGGAGGAGTGAAATGGCAAGGGTCTGAATCCCCATTGCATGTGTGCTTTGTGTGTTTTTTTTCTTTTTTTCCATTACATTGATATTTTCGATATTTTCGATATTATAGCGATATTTTAACAAAATATTGTTGAAGTGTGAGCAAAATTATCGATATCGATCTTTTTCGATATTATTGATATTTATACGATTGTGCATGGATACATTCCAAAATATCCGTGACCCGAAAAAATGATAATATCCTCGATATTTTAGATTAGTACAAGCAATTGGTTAATTCAACCATTGAAGAGCACACCACCAAGCATGCGTAAATTAGTACAAGGAATGGGTTATGTTTTTAGTTGTGTCTAGTTTTTTTAAATATAAAAAAGCATGTAAAGTATGGTATGAGCTTTAACGATACTTTTTATGTTGAATTAACCCATGTTAATATATGACTTTGATTTCATATGGAATCCTATAATAAATCTTTTGATTCTATAAATTAAGTAAAATCATGTAATTACAATCTATTAAAATCACAATTGAATACACCCTCCTAAAATTTTAGAGGGACGGACTTTTTAGTGGGTTACAAGTGCAACTAATTCCACATCAGTCACTTTTTTTAAAATTTTTTTTAAAAACAATTTGGGGTTCGTTTGATTTGATTCAATTTGGGGGGTGTTTGTTTGATATGAGTTTGTTTCATTTGGGTTTAATCGGGCCCAGTCAACCTGCCCACTTTGATACCATATTAAGATTTCAGAGAGATAGATCATTGGCCCACTACTAGAAACATCGATATTGTCCCAAACTTAACCACTTATTTAGTAGGTGTGGGTTTTATACAAAAGGTCTCGATGCTATTAGGAGTGGAGCCATTTATTATATGGGACTTTCTATTTTCTTAAGTATCTGGTTCAACACTTTTCTCCTCTTGCGTATAGTTATGACAGGGCGAGGAACATAAAATGATATTGCCTAACGCAAGTATGGAACAAAAATGGATAAATGCTCTCCTCTTGCATATGATTAGAATGGCACCATGAATATAAAAATGATATTGTGTGACTCATGACTAGAACACCAAGGCTCGTGCATATTGATAAATGTTCTTAACAACTCTCCTCTTGCATGTGATTACGGAGCTAGGAACATAAATGTAATGAGTGAAAACACAATAAACCAAATATTTAACTTTATAGAAAATTGACAGCTTTTGCAAGACTTAATTGACAAAGATATAAAGCAGAAAACTAGAATATTTATTAGTCAATGAACCAATCAATAAGAAACAATAAACAAGAAAATAACCCATCTAAAAAATAAGAACCGAAAAGACTTATCAAATATAAATGAAGGCAAGTAGTACTTATAAGGAGTTATTCTTATCATAAACTAATGAATTAAAACTCTTTTTAACATAAAGTCTAAGGCCCCGTTTGGGATCGCTTTTTTTTTTTGCAAAAAATCTGCGTCACTTTAAAGTTAAGCAGTTTATAGTGTTTGGTAAAAATAAAATATCTCGATTATTTTAAAAGCAATGGCCTTTTTACAGCAACTTTTAAAAGCAGGCTCTGGGTTACTTTTTAAAGCTTCTTTCAAAAGAAGCAGAGATAAGCCTTTAATGCATTTTTTAAATTCCCAAAATACCATCATTAATTTTTTTAAATGACACCATCTCCACCTCCACCTCCACATCCAACTCTACCACCTCCACCACCACCGCCACCGCCACCATTGCCACAAACACCACCACATCCTCCTCCGCCACCGCCACCACCACCACCTCCACCTCCTCCTCCTCCTCCATCTCCACCACCTCCACCTCCACCACCACCTCTACCTCCACAACAGCCATCCCAACCCAACCACCACCACCCACAACCCCACCTCCACCACCGCCTCTGTCACCACCATCTTCACCTCCATCTCTTTCACCACCTCCACTACCACCAAATAATTAGCGCATAACACTTTCAATATCATGTCTATTTGAGTCATTTTTCACAGTTACAATAGTTTTATATTAAAATTTTACCAAACAGTTTTGACATTGCTTTTCGTACTAATAGCGCTTTAAAAGAATTATTTACCAAACATGGAGCTGCTTTACTTTATAGCTAATTATTTTCATAGCACAGCAGAAGCAATTTTTTTTAAAAAGTGACAGCAATCCCAAACTGACCCTAAAGCTTCACCCCAAACGCTCTTTGAGAAAACCCTAAGGAAAAATCCCAATTGCCGCCCCATTTGGGGGACGATGGCCTCCCTCCCTACCCACCTCTCTTATCTTCTCCTCATCTCTTCTACTCTCCTTCCCTCCCCCTTCCCCCCTTCCCAACCCCCCACCCGTTTTTCCTTCATAATCCTTCTTTGCTCTTTTATTTTCTGATGTGGAAGCAGTCATCGTCTTTTAGTCCACACATAAAAGGAAGATGTCAGGTTTGGGTTTAGCCGGTGCAACATTATGGATTTAGTTGATATGATGCTATGTCTCTCTTAAAGTTTCTCTGGATGATGTGGAGTGGTGATCCTTTTTTTTAGTTCGTTTACGTCTAATAATTCTCAGGAACTCTGTAGGAGTTTGTTGTGGTTTACCTTTTCTTTAGGTTATTTTATTCATATTTAGCTTTGGCTTTCGATATGAATTTGTCACGGTGGAGCTGTATTGCAAGTTTGAGTACATGTACTTCTAGTTGCTCAATCAATGGTTTTATTAGTCATCTTTGGGTTGTGCGTGATTCTCTCCATATCAATTTAATATGTTGTTGCATTTTTGTCACTAGAGAAGATATACCCATATTCAGTACATCGTTGCTTTGTACTTTTGTTTGTTTATCAATAAAAAAAACTATCACTTATTCTTGAAAAAAACCCAATACATGAAATTAAGGAGCCAAAAGTGTCTCGACTTACAGACCAATAATCTCAGGTTCGAACCTCATGACACCTTAGTTCTGTGTGTGTGTGTGTGTGTGAGAGAGAGAGAGAGAGAGAGAGAGAGAGAGAGAGAGAGAAACCATATTCCCCTTGTAGTTTAGACTACCACTTGCATTTTTATTTTTTATTTAAAAAGAAGAGAGGTTGAGTGAGTAAGTTAAGTTTAAGGATTTGGCATGGTTGATGGTTCCATGGTATTGGGGCATGGTGAGCTATGACTATGCTTAACAGCAAATCCTTGGGGTTTTTCCGACCACTTGCTAAGAGTGTTTAGATGGGAACTCAAATGGAAAAGGGATTAGAGTCTGGATGAGTTGCACATTTGTGCCAACATTATTTGTGATAGAAGATTCCTACAAAGCCAATAAAAGGAGCCAGAAGGGGTATCCGTTTCTTCCCTATGCTTCGGACTCAAAATAATGGGCTTGGATCCTGGGCTCACTCAAGTGGCTCATAATTTCTATTACTTGATGTCCATGCGTGGGCCTTGAGAATCTCTGAACCTTCCACGCCACAATCCACTTGCAAGTCTCAGAGTATAGTTGTGACCCATAATTTTTGGATCGAAATTGAGACCCATTAATTCCTATCAAATATGTCCAAAAATCAGGCCCAGTACTAACAGATCTATCTTGCTAATATTTTCTTTACACTACTACAAAAATTGAAATAGACGACGGGAATCCATCGTCGTGTAGCATGTTTAAAAACCGACGTGAAATCGACCGCCATCTTTTAATACATAAAATAATGACGGAAAATAACCGACGTCGTTAATATATTACACGTCACAAAAAACACTAAAACCAACTTCTAATTCATACATAAATAGCTTAAAAAGACAACTTCGACTATATTAGACGATGGTTTTAGTAAAACACAGACGTTTAAATAATGTTAATGTCAAGAACAACTACAAACCTGACGTAAAAATGATTATCAATGTCTCTAATAGAAATAAAACCGACGTGTAAAACGTAGAAACTGTCGTGGTTAATATATACTATGTTCACTAAATAAAAAAACTGACGTCTAAAACATATAACATGGTAAATTAGACGTCACTTTTGTCAAAAAAAAAAGTGACGTTTAAAAGCTTTAACATGGCACATATTTACTTGGACTGACGTAACAAACAAATAACCACAACTCTTTAGGTCACCACAGACGTTGAAAATGATTTTGACGGCTTGAACAGAGAAATAAATTACATGGATTTAATATTGCACGTCGGTTAATTAAAATACCTGTCATGTTTAATCCATTTACTATGACCTAGGAGTCACATTTTGGGACGTGGTTAATTATTGACAACGTTGGTTTATATAGGCTTTGACGTGGTTGGCATTTTAAAAGTCTCTTTTGTGAGCCACTTAGACGAGTGTAATCTCTGAGACGTCATTGTTTTTACCCTAATCGTCGTTAAGAAGTAAAGAAACGCCTTGAATTATGGATTTGACGTCGGTTATTGTAAAATGAAGGTCGTGGTTAGAACTTTACTATGTCCCAAGAATCCAATTATTCGACGTTGTTATATAACTTACTACGTCGGTGATTTGTTTATTCCATGACGTGGCTAGTCTTTGTTAAGTCTCTTTTATAATCTTTTTTGACGTGTGTATTCTCCGAGACGTCAATTGTTTTATTATAACTGGCTTGCAACATTGTTTTTACGACGGTAATCATCAATCGATGTTATCCTTAAATTCGTCGGTTTGAGCTCTCTTCCATCGTGTTATTCTTTATTGTCCGTCGTTGATTATTTTCTTTACCGTCGTTGTTGTTAATATTTATTAACCGTGTTTAAATTAATTTGAATTAACCGATGTGTTTTCTTTTTCAAATGGCGGTTTTTATTTCATTTTTGCGTTGGCAATGCATGTCGTTTTTGAAAACGTTGGTTATTTTTTAGACGTCTCTTTTTGTGATTTTTGTAACTTGACCGTCGTATTTTTAGCTTTAACCCATTATTTTTAATTTTTGATTTGTCGTGCCCGAAGCCTGGAGAATGAAAATGTGATCGGAATTAAAATGATATACAAAGCTATTAATTAATGTCATACATTTAACTGCATAACTAATGTCATACATTACAACAATCAATCAATCCATATATCTTCACACCCATCTCTAATATTCTCACTCCCAAACTCACCCACTAGGTCATCAAATGTGTCAACATTTGGTATCCCTCTAGTAAATGACTCACACTCAATTCTAATATCACCTAGCAAATCATCACCAATAACATCATTATATTCTCTATTAGGCATTGACAACACTATCGACCAACCACGATGCATTGGGTCGTCAACATAAAATACTTGTTTGACTTGACAAGCCATAACAAATTGGTCATTACTATGTCCAATTTTACTCAGATCTACAAGGGTAAATCCAAGTTTGTCGACTACAAGGCCCGAAGTGTTATCTATCCAATCACACCTCAAGACTGGAATTCTAAACTTTTGGTAGTCAAGGTCCCAAATTTCTTAAATAACCCCATAAAAACCCATATTTGAGACAATATAGTTTTTATCCTTGGCACTAGCAACTTGCATAGTATGTGCAAGTAAATGAACTCCACTATTTTGGACAGTTCGCACATCATCTTGTGCCTTGGTGTTAAATTTGACACCATTAATAAGATAGCTCCTATACGATGGCACTGCCATGCTTGGACCAGCTGCTAACCACCTCAAATTTTCTGATACGCCATTATTGTCTTCCCCATTAAGTTCACTTTGAACCTGCAAATTAAACATATATCTTAATTCAATCTAACATATAGAAAGAAAGAAAATTAAAAGTTCAATATGTCATTCAATAACATATAGATGTGCTTATCTTGTAGCCACTTTGTTCTCTTTCTAAATTTTGGATAAGTGGTCTTGATGTGGATCATATGTTCCCTACAATTGACACGAAAAAATCACGCATAGCGAACCCTTGTATATAAGATAAACATAAGGAGTAATAATATTTAAAATGGCTACATATGAAAAATTAAACTCATACGTACTCGATATAAGGTAGGACTTCCTTCGTATTCTCCAAGACATATAGATGTCCATGGTTCAACAAGTCCAGATCAACTAAGCTCACTGTGCAACCTGATAATGGCTTTGAAACTCCCATCTTCTAGCTTGAAGGCACTCCAACTGTAGTAACATCAGACAAATGCTCAGTACAAAACTCTACAGCTTCTTCAGCTATATACTGCTCAGCAATGCAACATTCGGGACGAGTACGATTCTGAACATACCTCTTTAGCACTTTCATATATCTTTCAAATGGATACATCCATTTAAAATATATTGGCCCACATAGACGAACTTCTCTGACAAGATGTACTACTAGATGAACCATGATATCAAAGAATGATGGGGGAAAGTACTTCTCAAGCAAACACAAAGTAACTACTACATCTTCTTCCAACTTATCTAGCTTGAAAACATCTACCGTCTTTGCACATATAGCATTGAAGAAGAAGCACAATCGAGTTATTGCATACCTTGCATGCTTCTCCAAAACAGAACGAATTGCCACAGGGAGCAATTGTTGCATCAAGGTATGACAATCATGAGATTTAAGGCCAAGAAGTCTTGAATCTTTTAAAGATACAAGATTTTTTATATTTGAAGAATAACCTTCAGGGACCTTCATACCATAGAAAGAATTGCAAACCGCTCTCTTCTCTGCTCTTGACAAATTCCAAGGCCCTAGAGGCAAGCGAGTACGTCTCTCTCCATACTCGGGTTGCAAATCAGTTTTGAACCCAATGTTCAATAAGTCTAACCGAGCAGCAATCCCATCTTTATTTTTTCCAGGGATCTCTAGCAATGTACCAATGATACTATCGCAAACATTCTTCTCAATGTGCATAACATCTAGGGCATGCCTCACAAGGGGTATTTCCAATACTCGAGATCAAAGAATTTTGATTTCTTCTTCCAACAAACTCTGTCACCATCATTCTCACCAACACTTCTCCCATTTTCCTTCCCCACATGTAATTAATATCTTCAACCATATGCAGCACTTCTTCTCCGGTTAATGGCTCGGGAAGTATGCCATATTCAGGTTTCCCATTAAAAGCTGCACATTGCCTACTATATGGATGATTGATTGGTAACCATTTTCTATGCCCAATGTAACAAATTTTGTGGTCATTTTTCAACCTGTGACTTGGTGTATCATCGCCGCATATTGGACAAGCTTTATATCCTTTAACGACACAACTAGATAAGTTTCCATAGGCAGGAAAATCATTAATTGTCCATAGTAATACACCTCTGAGTGTAAAGTATTCTCATATGTGGGCATCATACACTCCTCTAATCCCATCCCACATAGATTTTAAATCATCAATCAAAGGCTCTAAGTAGACGTCTATATCATTTCCGGGTTGTTTAGGACCATAAATCAATAAGGTCAACATCATAAACTTCCGCTTCATGCATAGCCATGGTGGGAGATTATATGTAACTAAGATAATTGGCCAACAACTATATCTGCTACTTAAAGAACTGTGGGGATTGAATCCATCAAATGAGAGAGCCAATCTCAAGTTTCTTGGCTCATTACCAAAGTCGGGCCATTTATCATCAACAAGTTTCCAAGACGAGGAATCCGCTGAATGAGACATATGACCGTCAACTGATTTTCTTACAGCATGCCAAGTCAAACACTTAGCTGTCTTATGTGATTGAAACATCCTTTTAAACCTTTGGAATTGGAGGAAAATACCACACCACCTTCGCTTCCTCACCCTATTTCAAGAACCCATCTTTGGTTTCCTTCCACCTTGAGATACCACAAGTAGGATAATTAGTTGAATCCTCATACTCCTTCCGATACAAAATGCAGTCATCGGGACATGCGTGGATTTTCTCATAACTCATCCCTAAAGCAGACAAAGTCTTTTTTGCCTCGTACATAGAGGAAGGTAGTGTACTTCCTTCTGGAAGCAATTCTCCTTGAAGTATCAATAATTCTGTAAAACAAATACCACACATCCCATGTTTTGCTTTCAAATTATATAACTTCACCAAAGCCGACAACTTCATGTACTTACTGCAACCAGGGTACAAGGGTTCATCGCCATCCCCAATCACATTGGCAAACTCATAAGGATCATACCCAATATTGGCAAAATCATTATCATCCATCCCTAATTCTTCATAAATATAACTGAACCTACTTTGCTCATCTTCTTCCACATTTCTACTAGCATTGGTAGTCCATTCCCAAGGTTCTCCGGGCCATGTCCAAATCTTATAGCTTTGATCAATTCCATTAAAGTATAAGTGTTCCCTTATAATTCCAACCCCAAACAATCGAATATTCCCACATTTAACACATGGACAACGAATATGAGTTGTATTTCCAAGATTTTCTACAGCAAAATTCAAAAATCCTTCCACCCCTAACCCATATGCCTTCTATCTTCTATCGCATGCATCCATGACTTATCCATCTCACACACTATAAAATCATATATATATATATATTAAAGTGGAAAGACCAGCAATGAAACACTACGTCATTCAAATAGCAGAGAACATATTGAAAATAAAATATAAAACATGAACAAGATGACGGTTTTTACAACATAATCGTCGTTTAATATAAATTCAAACGACGGCATCAATAGTTACCGTTTGTACGGTGTTCTGGTAGCCTAAATACGACGTTTAATGGAGAAACAGTCGTCTTTAGGCCACCAGTTGCGGCTTAAAACTCAGACGATGGGAGTAAATGAACAACCGACGTATAATAAACATTTAGACGACGGTTTGATCCATCAACCGTCGTCGTTGTTTAAAAAAAAACAACTTAAATCTCCCATCCCCATTCCTTTTCCAAGAACCCATGGCCAAACAAACATAAAAGATAGCTACGAACGAAAACACTTATGGATTTAAGAAGCCGTGCAATATCATTAAATAAAGAGATTAGGGTTTGCACTTACATGGGTAAGATAACCAATGCTTCAGAGAGAGCTAAGAGAATATAACAAAAGCTTGAGAGAGAGCTGAGAGAATATACCCAATGCTTTGAGAGAGACCGAAAACTTTAAGATAAATTTATGTTGAAGAGAGAGAATGAACTATTTTAGGGTTAAAGGGAAATTCTTAAAATTTTAGATCGCGGCCAAAAATCTTACAGTACTGTGTTTTTTCAACGACAACGATAAATACTTATATATGGACGTCCAATATTCACTTACGACGGCGGTTTCCACACAATACCGACGTTGTAAACATAACATACGTCGCCACTTAATAACCGATGTCGTAAACCCAATAAAATTAGTCTGGGTTTACGTAGTTGACCAAAAACAGCGGGAGAAAACTGGCGTTGTTTCAATAAACCCTAAACCCTAAATTTTACAATAATTTAAAAAAAATACACAAGTATGAGAAAAATGAACTGAAAATTGCTACGGACTCCTTACAACAATGACTTCTATAATAGTAAGCTAAAATATGGATTTCATCATTTTGAATTTATGGGCACCAATGGATCACATAAACTTTAGGGTTATGTTATGTAAAGTATAAGGAGTACCGTGCTTTGTCTTTAAATTTGTTTGAATTTTGTTATCATTTGAACTTTGAAAACTAAAATTACATTTTTCAAGCCTTAACGGGTAAGATATTGTCTCAATGAGTGCATAGAATTTGTCGGTATATTTTTCGGATTTTGTTTTGAATATATTATTAATATTAGTAATTAAATGCAATAAAAAAATATTTCTAAAATTATATTTTTTAAAGCTTTAGGGGAGAGACAATATTTCAATGAGTGCTTGGTAGTTGCCAGTTTAATTTTTGGAATTAGTTTTGAATTTAATATGGAATTAAATAAAATATAAAAGTCATTTAAAATTAAATGCCAAATGACCTAGCGGACGTTGTATCCTTTTACAAAGACGTTAAACATTACAAACTGACCTCATATATTTTTTTAGATGTCAAAACGAACAGAAAATGACGTCAATTGTTTGGATAACCGACATGGGTTATTGTATTACAACGTCATCTTATTTTAAATCACCGACGTTGTTTATCTATATGACGTCAATTGTTTGGATAACCGACGTGGGTTATTGTATTGCCACGTCATCTTATTTTGAATCACCGACGACGTTTATTTATACGACGTCAATTGTTTGGATAATCGACGTGGGTTATTGTATTACCACGTCATCTTATTTTGAATCACCGACGTTGTTTATCTTTACAACGTCAAATTTTGTATAATAACCGCCTTTGTATATTATTAAGATGTCGATATGGTTGTACTAACAGACGTAGTATATTGGTACAAAATTCATCTGTACAAGATGAATTAATTATAAACCATCGTGTTTATGACTGTTACATGTCGTTTTTAAGAATTTCCGTCGATGTTATATTTCCAATTATAGCAAGATGAACATTGTGTAAACATATGAGACATGTAAATTAGAATCAGACGTCGGTTTTTGGGAACTACACAAATTTACAACAAAAATATTTATGTACATTTTAAATAAACTAAAATAAACCTAAACATTGTTAATAAATATTTATGTACATCAATTATCATTTTGTATTTGCCTGTTAATGAATTCTGCCCATTCATGCCTAACTTCATCAATATGTTCTTGTGTATACTGAACTCGTTCATTTTTCTTTTCAAACTGCAAAATAAACCAAAAAACCGACGTGTTATAAAGATACAAACGACAGTTTTAAACAAAAATGACGTAGTAAAATAAAGAAAGTATATCTAAAATTTTGCCTTTTACCTTCTTCTCAAAATTTAGGTTTGGATCATGAATTATATCTCTCATGAATCGCATCACGTAATAGCCACACTCTACACTTGTTGGTTGTTCAGGAGTGCCGTGTAGATTTTTCCAAATGGCCTGTTTACGTGATGAATTTTTGTCTATATGAATGTTAAACATTTTAATTGACATGTTATAAGAAAACAAAGAGTGTTAATGACAAAACGAAAAATTTAAATACAAATAGTAACTGTCGTGGTAAATCAGTCAAAACGACAGAGTTTTAAAACAAATGATGTGGTATTTTGTTTCAAACGGCGGTAAAAAACTATCGTCGTTGTGTAACATTATAACGTCGGTAAGAGGAAAACGTCGTATAACAAAAAATTGAATAGAAAAAATTAAAACGTTCTTAAATAAAACCCAGACGACGTGGTAGTTAAATTAACATGACATTTTTAAGACAATACGGACGTAATAAATTATTTAAAACGTCGGTAATAACTTACCGTCGTTGTACTGTCATTATAACGTCGATATTATAAAAACCCGTCGTATACTTCAAATACTTTAAAGGAAAAAAAAATCTTAGATCAAAAGAAATCAACTTATGTATTCACTATACTTTTCATGTCGTCATCAATGGAGCGTTTTGGTAGTGAATTCATGTAATAGGCAGTCTCCTTTGCTGGTATCACAATTACCATCACCCAATGACCCCTACACATAATGATGCATATAGGTTAAATAGTACTAGAAAGAAAAATATTACAAGCTTAGGAAAATACTTTAAATAGTTAAGGGTACTAACCCTAGATTATAAGGGACCAAGAAAAATTCATCCCCATCTGCTGTTTTCAAGCGATTTGAAATATGCATTCTTTTCCAGAAATTGTGCACCACAAATTTCAGTGAAATAGACAGAGAGAGGGAGAGTGTGTGAGTGAGTAAACTTAAAACAAAACGGCCTTCTTCGGAATTTAAGCAGTTGTATTAATTCTATCTAGACGTCTAATTTATTCAAAAACTGACGTTCTATTCGTTTTTAAACGGCGGTAAATAAAAACTGTCATGGTGTTTATTTTATAACGTCGGTTATTTAAATGTGCGACGTCTATACCAAAATAAAACACTCTGTTTTTCAAATTTAGAACAGAGTTATTTTTGCCTTCTCTGAAACATTTGGATCAGGGATGTTTCCTGTTTTATCTTCTCTTGCCTTCTTCCATAGAAGAGCTTGATCGATTTCTTCACCGGGCATGGTTTCTTCCAATTGGTCCTCCAAACCAACATACCCTTTTCTAGACAACCTATGGTTGTACTCCAATTTCTCCCTCCTCTGTTTCTGCTCAGAATGCACAGCCTCAAAATCTAGGGATAACCTTGAAGCTACAAAGGCATCCCATTGTGATTTCTCTATGAACTTATAATGCTAAGGGGGTTCTTTTAACTTCTCCTTGTCATGTGTGAATGGAAGGATATACTGCTTAGTTACGTTATACTTGAAATCCTTCCATTTTTTGGCGGCAGACAATAGGACCATCTTCTTGCACCCATTCCGAATAACATAGGCCATTTGAACAGCTTCCCAAATTTGCGCCTTCACGTCCTTGGGAAATTGAGCCCATTTCTTGTCCACAAGAGGGACTCTGGTGCGTGCCAAAACACCAATATAAGACTGCATCTCAATAGCAGCCTTGCCATGTGGTCTACCACTTTTATTGAACTCAACCACAAGCTTAATCTTCTGAATTTTTCTCTTCACAACGCAGCTCATTGTGTTGATACCGCGGGTGGATTTTGGCTCCTCAACAAATGTGGCTGTGCTAGGGTCTTTATCGAAAGTAGAAGAAAATCTCATTCTCTTCGAGGATTTGCTTTGAAACTGATTTGCCTTCATCCATTTCAGCCTTCGAAACCATTTTTAATTAATCTGCAAGAAAAACAACGTCGGTTATTAAAAAATAACGACATAATAATAAAGAAACGACGTCCGAAAAAATACAGCCGTGATATTTAATTAGGACGACGGTTGTAAAACAACACCGTTGTCATAAATACAACACCACGACGGTAACACGAAAACAACGATGTCCTATTAAACAGTCTCTCAGACCATGTATGGAAATAAGACAACGGTTTTATCTCATTCATGACGTAAATGTTTATACACCACGTCGGTTATTCAGCCTAAGAACCGACGTGGTTTAAAATTTACAACATCAAACACAAAATACAACTATCGTCTTACTGAGAAGGGATACAATAAAAACGGCAATTCTTCACCCACCAAACGACGGGTTTATCTTGTTTCCAACGTATTAATTGTCACACCATGACGGTTATTAACCACCGTCGTGCAGTTTGCATTAGGTCGGATTTAACGACCGTCGTGGTGTGTCAATTCTATCGTCGCAAACAAGATAGAACTGTTGTCTTTTGACGTCATGAGAGTGATGGACTAATGAATTTAATCAAAACCAGTGAAAGATTTTCTCAATTTGACAGAATCTTGTTTCCAGACAACGACGGCTTTCAAATGAAATGTAAGAAAATGGTGAGAAAGTTTCCTTCCGACGTAAGAAAATGGTGATTTGGAGACGAAGACGAAGACGAAGATGAGATTCATACGATGATGCTGCTTTTGGGAAATGAGAGGGAAACGGAGATATTTTATCGGTGAGAGAAAATCGTAGAACATTAGGTCAGGTGACGAAAAGTTTATATATTTTCCCAGAGTTCAATACAACGACGTTTTTATTAAAAACCGCCCTAGTATTTAGTTATAACAACGGTAAATAAGTCGGAACCTACGTGGTTATTACTATAGCCAAACGACTTTTGGAATTCCGATGTGGTTATGACGGTGCTTGTTTATCTAAACTGATGTTGTCCTTCGAAATTCAACGACTATTTATTTTAAGAAACCGACGTGGTTACTTTGGGGTTCTGAAAACGACGTCGTTCTCTTTTTAATACACGACAAAAGTTTACTTCGCATATGTGAAAACGACGACATTGATTAGTTAAATATGACGTCGCTATTTGTAATAGAACCGACGTGGATATTTACGATAATTTGTTTAAATATGATTTTTTTCACTCGTATTTTAACCCTCAGTTTTCAATTAGGGTTCCAACTTCTTCTTTCCCTTGGCTCTGTCTCATCAACTTCTAAAAAATTGTCTTTCTGAAAGCAAATGTTTTTAGTTGCGTTTTCTGCTTTATTTCACTCACAAGACCAAGCATGGGGAATTTCTTTGTATAAATTGTCTTTTGTTTGAAGAATGATTCCTCACAAGACCAAGCATGGTGCAGCCGCACTTGCCGTTTGAAGGCATACAAGGGTGTTCCTTATGATAAGATAAAGAGGATGGTCATTCCTGCTGCTCTGAACTGAGCTTTTCACACTTTGTTGATTTTGATTATCTGAAATTATTAGTTTTCGTGAACTGAAATTATTGTTTTTGGAAATTATCTGATTATCTGAAATTATTTGCCTTTAAAATATTTCTCCTATTAAATATTGATCTATGGCTGTGCAGGAGCTTGAGAATAAGAGGAACAAGAGGGCCCAACTTGCATATGAGAGGAAGAAATAGTTGAACAAGCTGAGGGTGAAGGCAGAAAAGAAACCACGATGTATTTGCAGTTTAAATATTGATTAGTAGAGATTTTCCTTTTAAGACGAAAATGTTGTTGAGGACTGAGAATTAAATTTTGTTTTGTGTTAAGAAAGATATTATCAAAACAAAAGAAAAATTAATTAATTTTAAAAAGCAATAAAAATAAGACGATGGTTTACAGAGAAGGCAGACGTATAAATAGAAAAAATACGACAGTAATTTGAACTTAGGACGTGGTAAATAAATACGACAGTAGTGTTGTAGGTACCGTCGTAGTACACTCCAAAATAATAAGTCGATAAATTAATCTCTCGCGTCATAGTACATTGATTTAACACGTCGTTTTTTTGTAATATACCATCATGGATTCCATTATATTATACGACGTTGATTCCATTAAAGAATAACCGACGTGGTTTTGTACAATTAGACAGCGGTATGTGTATAAAGACCGCCGTGGGTTTTAAAGATTTATTGTATAAATTTGACGCTTTCTTTCAGTTTCAGTTTTCATATAGGGTTCCAAGTTCTTCTGACCTCTCTGGAGGCTCGTCTTCCTCTCTCACATACACACATATATCATCACTCTCTCTCACATCTCAAAGACAATAATTTGGATGTTAATGATGTATGCATTTTGGTGTATCTCAAAGACACAAAAATGCACACATCATTAACTTTCAAAACATTGTCTTTCTCAAAGTTTGCCGTGGTCAGTTCAGTTCGGGTTTCTTTTTGGATTTTGTGCATTTAAAATATTATCTTTCTCACTTTGGTGGTTCGATTATGATCAGGATCCAAAGATCTCAATGGTAAGATATCATACCTCTTGGGATCTCATTTTAATTTTCGTAGGCTACCAAAATTAAAAAATAATTAAATCTTAAAAAGAATGAAAATTAAGACGGCAGTTTACAGAGAAGGCACCGTCGTAGTATACCGACGTGAATTCCATTATATTATATTACGCAGACTAAGAATAGTTGGTCGTGTTTAGTTAGGAGTTAACACGACAGGTTTTTTGGTGAATTGTCGTCTTTATTTTCTACGTCGGTGGATTCATACCTGCTGTCGTTGTTTTTTGGTCAGATTTTAACTCTAGAGAAAACCTTTTTAATAAGACGACGCTTTTTTATTTGTGTGCGTCTTTTAAAAAAAATATTCAACAGTACCTCCATTTTTTGGTTGTTTAAGGCACTTATCCACGACGGTTTTTTGTTACCGTCGTCTTTTTAAACATGACTGTTTTATATTCTGCTGTCGTCTTTTTTTGGTCGTCTTTTTCACTTTTTGTAGTAGTGTTATAAACTGCCCCACACACACACCATACAGAACAGCCTGTATATGCAGCCCAATTTTTCATTATTAGTATTATTATTTTTGCTCAAACTAATTTTTTGTTATTGTCATGATTTACAGAAGAAATATTGTTATTGGTTTGATTTTCTACTTACGTTAAAAACTTTATAATAAAAAATGGGTGATCGTCTCAACCCAGCATGGGCGGAACTAGCAACAAGGCTACCATAGGCTCTAGCCCAAGTAGCCTTTAAAAAGTACAAAAGAAAAAAATTATATGTTATAAAACTAGATGGAGAAAATATAGAGAGAAATGATATGCTAAAGATAAAGTTTCACCATGTTTATTATACTTAATCTTTGATAGAACCCCCTATTTATAGGCTTACAAAATAGGAGATTGAATACCATAATTTACAATATACCTATAGGTTACAAGCACTAATTACAAATACTTAGTGCATAGGTTACATTAAATCCAACAGTGGAATACTAAGAGGTATGGTGGTCATCCACCAACTCATGCATTTATAACACTCCCCCTTGGATGTCCACCATACAATGACATAGTTCCCTCATTAAAAACCTTGCTTAGAAAACCCAGGGGGACAAAACCGAAGCGAAGGGAAAAAGAGTGAAACTTTCTTATGGATCATTGATATGGTGTTGGATGCGCTTATGTTGCCTCGTTAAAACCTTCCTAGGAAAAACCAAGTGGGACAAAAACCTAATTGAAGGGAAAAGAGTACAACACGCATATGTGATGTATGTAGTAGAACTAGGAAACTCCCCTTGATTGATGTCTCCCATTGATTTTCAATAATTTCTGGCATATAGATTTCAAAAAAGCTTTGGTAAAAAGGTTCGCCATATTATCTTGTGAACAAATTTGTTTGACTCCAATCTCTTGACTTTTTTCTAAAACTGTCACCCTTGATGAACCCTTATCTGATTTGAGCAATACAAGCAACATTGTCTTCATACATGATCGTTTATCACACTATTCGACATGTTTTTCACTTTTCGAATGATTGAACTCTTTAGTAGCATCAACAACTAATCTAATAGTCAGAATATGTTACAACAATATCAAATTTAAATTCAAAATACTCAAACTCTTAATCAAGAATATCGTGGTACTGTATATCCTTCAAGGGGTTGCTTCATGCGATATATCTCAAACATTTCATGAGCTTTGAGGATCTCCATGTACCCTATAGTCTTAATAAATATGCATTTAACACATGCTATAAGTTTCGCGTTAAAATAACAAATGTACTTATAGAAATGTGGATGCATCTACGATGAGATGGGAGACTAAAACCATGTCTCTACCAGGAAACCTTATGTCATATTAGTGATCTTATTTCACTTCACAAACACTAATCCGTAACTTTCATGCTTAACATTTGTAATTTGGTGTTTGAGTTATAGGTTCAATATCCAACCTTTCATATTTAGTGATAAATGGAATTGCCTATTTCCATTTTTTGGTCAATCCCTTAACTTGTCGACATTCATAAGGCAAGATTTAATATAATCATAGCCCTTGATGATTGTAGTAGCTACTAATAAACCAAATGTATCATCGATTCGTGATCCACAATTCTCATGTGCATGCGCATGCATAATTTATAAGCATCTCATTGCTTTGGGGTACCAATGCCTCATGAAGGGCTTATGTTGTCACTTATGGGACACACATCTCTTTTACGATAAATTATTTAGAATATGTGGATCATAACCTCTTATAGAGCGTTAATTTTTTATAGGGCATAAATTTTTCAAATAATCTCCACGTCTGAGAGTTAAGTCTTTAGAACCTATATTTCTATCATGCTCCAAGCATGCATTATATATACAGTTATAGTCACCATGTTAATGGATTGTGATACGAGAATATCAATCCATGTTAGCATATGTATAACTTATATATGCATTATCCTTTGATGAGACAAAAGCGGACCAATTCAACACTATTTCACGACGTTCTTTAGGAACTGCTATTACTCCCCCTAACGGCGGGAAAATTGTCTCAAAATTTAGGAAAATAAACTCGTCATCATTATCAAGTCAAATTGACTGGATTGGATAATGTGGGAGTTGTCCTTGTAAGCATCTTGACAAGAGACAAATATGTGACCATTTTAGTAGGTACATTCAATAAAACTAGTGAAATGATCCATAATTAAATGTTGTATAGGCTCACAAATATCCCCCTGAATTATTTAAGGAAAGAGGGCTCAAAGTCAATTTTTGACTGAGATGATCTTATGACAGCTTTTATTTGTGAGCATTCTTTGTAATGATATTTTTTGGACAAGATAATAGTTTGAGTCTTTAAACGATGTCCTTACAAATTTATAAAAATCTTATGGATCATTATAGAACATGGATTACCAAGATAGTCATGCCACAACATAAAAGTTATCCGATCAATGAACTTCTAGTTCATGACATCATAATCTTCAACTACTGTAATAGTTGTGTAATATTAGGGCCTCATGAACTTCTGGTTCATGACATCATAAAATTCCTACCCACCAAAGAAAGTAGAAAGTTTCTCCAATAGACACCTCTGGCTGTCAATACTGGGGCGATAATACAAGACATTACCATTGTACAACGAAATTAACTAATAACCCAACATAAATAAAATAAAACTAAATAAAATGAGTAAAGTGGTATAAACGAGGAATAAAATAAATAAATTAAAGACTATGAAATTCCAAGATAATCCAATATTAATGTGGATTCAATATGTAGATAAAACTACAAGTTTAAGAATTGGATTTCCAACCAATTTAGGTTCATATAGGCACAAATAAGTAATGAACTTCAGATTCATATATAGTATTAGGATCCATGAAAAACTATGAACTTCATATTCATATCAACATATATTCGAAACTTCAAGTTCGAATACGTAGATCTAAATAAATTGAATTAATAGTTGTGCTTTAAACTTCATACTCAAATCGATGTATATGTACTTGAAACTTCTTGTTCGGGTTCTTGACATATGTAGGCTTCATAGAATTCTGATTTTGATTAATACAAAATCAAGGAGTTTCATGTCCTTATGTGCTCGTTAAATTCGTTGAACTTCATGCCCTCAATTATTTGGAATCAAAGAACTTCAGGTTCTGATTCAATCAAAAGGACTCGAGGTCCTAATCTAGTTATATGATGAGGATCGAGGAACATCGGGCCCTGATCTTTTGTATAATACAAACTCATCGTAACATATTGTAATGAATTAAAAACATGCTTAAAATTGGTAAACAAACCAATTAAATAAAATATGCATAAAGGATAAAAATAAATCAAAACATTTATTTATAATTTATACCTATCAACTACAAATAATAACATGCAATCGATTTTGTTGATTAATCATACACGCATACAAGTAAACTAATAGGCCATCATATCTTTTTTATTTATATTGTAATTGCCACAAAATTTCCATTAGTATGAAAGGACAAAAAGAAAAAGAAAAAAAGATGAAACAAGCCTTGTAGGAAACATGCGTACATATTAAAAAATAATAACAACAATAACTCTCGGCTATATCATGTCAGTTACATGATTCATAAAGTGAACGCCATCATTGAGTTTCTTATATTTGCAATAAAAGAAATTATAGTGAAAAAAAAACTTCAATATAATCTATGCTAATTATGTGATCTACACAAGGGTTAGCCAAACAAAATTTAACATAGTAAACTAAAGCGTGAAACATATCATGAAACATTAATAAAAATGTGTATATATGATACCCACATCGTACACTGGTATTTTATAGATGCGCAACTGCATCGTCCAAGTTGTACATATCATTGTGGTGTAAGAAAGGAGAAAATATTAAGCAGTCGTGCTGATAACATGTTATAAAACTAGATGGAGAAAATATAGAGAGAAATGATATGCTACGGATAAAGTTTCACCATGTTTGTTATACTTAATCTCTGGTAGAGCCACCTATTTATAGGCTTACAAGATAGGAGATTGAATACCATAATTTACAATATACCTATAGGTTACAAGCACTAATTACAAATACTTAGTGCATAAGTTACATAAAATCCAACGGTGGAATACTAAGAGGTATGGTGGTTGTTGAGGCCCAAAAAATCCACGGTTCAGCCCAAATAAATTCTCGGCCCAATGCAATACCTTACCGAGAAGAAACCCAATTTGGGCATGCGAAAGTTCGTCATATGCGCTTGCACACACGCCACGCCAAAGCAAATAAACAACACGCCACTCTACAAGCTTAAGTGGGCCCAAGCCACGCAAGATGCCTGGGGCTTGCTTGAGTGGGTTGTGGTATGGATGGTAATAAGTTGATATGAGGCCCATTGATGGGCCAAGAAATGGAAGTCCCGGGGTTGCTTGGGAGCCTCGGAACTCATGCCCATTTCTTAGGCCCAAACATGTGGGTGAGCACAAAGAGAAAATATCCCAACCAAAAAGCCCAACCGAAATAGCCCATTACCCCAACCAAAATAGCCCAACCAGAAAATAGCCCATTACTCCAACCAAGAATGGCTCATTGCCTCAATCAAGATGACTCAACACTTAAGGGTAGCCCATTTATTTTGACAAACTAACCCATCACCTTAGAGAGGCCCAAGTAACCAAGGAAAATATCTGCCATCTCTCTAGCACTTAGCTGGAAACAAAAACAACAAGAAAACCAAAGCTACCCATGTGAGTGGACTGCTGGGAGCCTCCAGCACATGGTCAAAGACAAATCCCAACACAAGCCATCCAAAAAACCAAAGGATACTTGAGCAAAACACCCTTCAAACCAGTGTACATACCCATTTCTTTCCCCCCATCAAACCTGGCCATAAAAAAAGGAAGAAAGGAAAGGAAGGAGATGGTTGAAAATGGGAGTTCTGAGGCAGCTACGGGAAAGGGTCTTGAGCTCCCAAAAATCCCTGATTTTGTGCAAATGGGCAGAGTGGATTTCACTAAAATAGGATGATTGAAGGGATGAGGAGAGAAAGGAAGGGAAAGACTTGGCCAAATTGGATAGAAGCCATTAGGGTTTCTTAGAAAATGGTAGTTTCCAGCGCCTATAAAAAGAGGCATTTCCTACCCATCATCACAAGACACATTCAGAGAGCAAGCTTCCTCTCTTGCATGCAAAACCCAGCAATTTTCGTGCTTAGTTCATCTCTTTCCTCAGTTTTCCCTCTTGCTATGCTATTCTGACATTTGACAGAGTCACTGTCAAGCTGCCGGAAATAGCACTCAAGCTACCATCCCTTTCTCTCCCTCCTCTCTCAGCCAAACCTCTTTGCAAACTCTCCATCTCCTGCCTTAATATCCCTTTTTCACCCAAGAACACTCAGTTTTCTCTTCGGTGCTAAACTCATGTCGATTTTGCTCCCATGCCACAAGCTTCTCATGCTAAGCCAAGAATTTATCTGTAAGCAGCCATTATTTTCGTTGGTGAAGATAACCAAGGTGTTTCCTAAGGCCCTACTGTCCTTTCGAAGCATTCTTGGGACTTGATCTCTGAACTCAGACACAAGGGGTGATTCCAGCCATTTGCTCTTTACAGCAGCCTAGGCCCATTCGTCAAGTTGCTGGAACGAAAAAGCCCCTACAGTGGTCATCCACCAGGCATTTATAACATTATATGTATTTTAATGTGATTTCACTCTATAAAAGATTAGTAGTTCACCCAAATGTAGCCTAATAACCCATTGTCTACTCAACCTATAGGCTTATAATCATCTTATATTTAATTTGTTTACTCACTTAAGAGCATCTCCAATGGAGCTGTCAAATAATGTGTATCAAAATTGAATTTGATGGCTCTAGGGGTCTTTTTGTTCCAGCAGCCTGACGAATGGGCTTGGGTTGTTGTAAGAGGAAGACAAACAAATTCCCTAGTGCCTGAGTTCAAGAATCAAGCTCCGAAAGAGTTTTGTAAGATTTACCGAAACCTTAGAAAACGCTTTTAGGTTCATTTCACTAATAACCAGATGAACGTAACCAGTTGATAAATGGCTTGGCTTGAGGAGCTTGTGGCATGGGAGCTAAGCCTTCACAAGTTTAGCAATTTGAGAGAGAGAGAGAGAGAGAAGAACGTGGACTTCTTACAGAGAAAAGACAAAGGTTCAAAAGTGGGAAAAGAAGGAAATTAGGAGGATTTCAATCTCAGAAAAGGAGAAAACAATGGAGACAGAGGGTAAGGTGTCTAGAGTAAATTCCCAGTTGCTTGACAAAGCTTGGTCATGCTCTGGATGGTGATTTTTTGGGTAGAGGAGTGCTTGTATATGTCCATGCCACAAACTTCTCAGCAAGCTCCGGGTAATTACGTGGCTTGGGCCCACTTAAGCCTGTAGCACGGCATGGTATTAGAATAGCGGTCCTTTACATGGCGTTACATGTTTATTCAGGATGCTTGTGCTTGAGTTCCATCATGCCACAATAAGCTGTGATCAGGCCAAGTAGCATTGGATAGGTTAGTAAGCATGAATTTATAGACCCGGTGCGTTTTGGCCCCCCTTTGCGTGGTGGGCATGCACGTTTGCTTGGCGTGACACGTGGCTCATGGCTCGCGCAGGTGCGTCCCACAAGTTCCCTTGTGTCTCAATTGGGCTCATTTTGCAATCAAATATTTGTGCTGGGCTAGAAATAAACTTGGGCCCAACCCTTGGATTTTTGGGTCTCAACAATGGCTAACAACTTTAGTGTTGAACTATAAACTAGCATGGTATATATTATTTATTTTTGTTATTCACTAGGGAGGGGGAGTCTTATAATGGGTTCCCTCAAGATTATCTCCTACATGAATATATAAGGGTCCACTTGAGGGGTAGGGAGAGAGTTTGGCCCACTTTTCCACTATAGTGTCACTCAATGTGCATGGTTTATATAATTTAATGTATACTTTTATTTCTAAAAAAATTATAGAAATTGTACATGAAAAAAATATTGAGCATTTGAATTTAAGCTAATAACTTTAGCCAGCCCACCGTTGAAAAATTCCTAGTTTTGCCCTTGCTACCCAATGCACTCGTTCCTTTAGTTGGGACGTCATTTTATTAATTAGGACTGACCATGGAGGATGAAAGAGATTTGCTCAAACATACAATGGTTAATCAAGATTTGTCTTTCAACATACAGTAATCAAGGAACTTGTAGCTCAAGTGGTTACTTACTCATTAAACCCCCCTTCCCCAATATCATTTATATCAAGAAATAAAAAACCATTGCCTTTCGACATACATTACAAGTTACAGCTGCTTATATCATTACCTGAACACATTTATAAACCATTGCCGAAACGAAAGAAAGAAATCTGCAGATGCACTCGCTTATGGAATTTACATGGCGGCTGCTTTCCACAAAAGCCAGCAACCTAATAGGAATTTACATTTCTCACCCTCAAACCCCAACACAAGGAACATAGGGAAAAAATGGAATACAAACTCAAGGAGAAAAAAAAAACAAAAAAAATAATTAGAGATTAAGGAAAAATGATATAAAAAATAAAAAAAATTTAAAAAAAAGGCAATCAAACCCATCTAAATTCTCTCTCCTATACCAAGCCTTGCTTCTCTCAATCCTTTATAAGAATAAAAACCAATGCTAATTAACCAGAACGACCTTAGAAACCCAAGCTTGAATCTGAAAAAAGGTCATTTCATGTACAAATGACTTTCACATATCAGCGAGCCAAGTCCTCACTCCCGACGCCTACACTAGACTTGTCTACCATGCGCACATTGTATTGTTCATGCACTCTTGCCCGGTTCTCTGCCCACCAATCTTCTGCTTGTTTCTCACTAAATCGCTTCCGACTGCATTCAACAATGATAGAGAGTTGAATACTAAGTATACAGATTTTATGGTAAATTTATATAATGGATCAAAAAGACTCTCAATCTCTCTATATTTACACATACTGTATACAGATGGAAATGTTTTCGTGCTAGACAATTTTATGTTGCAAAATATTTCTTGCCTGAAACTGTAGCGCAAATTCATACGTGCCAGTCTGACAAGAAAACATTATCCTTGTACATATGCACTCCCATCAAAAATAAAAATCCAACCACATGCACACACATATATAGTTATGTAGGTAAGTACAGTATACCTGAAGCGGACTCGCTTGAGATCCTTTGCACCTCCTGGTAGGGAAGTCAGTGTAATATATACACCAGGCTCATCTTGCTCAACCCATTCAGATTCATGACGAGATTCGTTTTCTTTAATTCTGTTCCCGTTTCTAGTTGCTACATCGGGATGGACTTGTTTGCTGTGACTTGAACTGCGGGTACCGGAGGTGCTGGACCCGTTAGAAAGCAACTGGCTATTTGATCCATTGGAGTCTGGTTCTTGGCATGTTACTTGACCATTCAATCGGTCAGTCAAAGGACAAGAAACTTCATTGGAAGGATCAGAAACCAAGGAAGAAGCAAGAGAAGGTGATTTAATATTCCGCACTGCTCCAACAGGCAGCCTTTCAGCCATGTCCTTCAACTGGTCACCATATACGAAACACAAAATGAACCGTCAGCAAGACTAGGCCAACCAGAGCATAAGTGAAAATACACAGTAAGCCTTATTACAACGGTCGACCACTTAATAGATCTGCAGAACTGACTCAGGAAAATTACATCGAACAGTAGATAATTTACAGGTGACAATGAAACATCATCCCATGCGGTTTAACATGTAAAACACATTTGTTATGACGTGAGGTAGAACAACTTGAATATCTAGCAGAGATACTAACCAAGCAGCCACTACATGTCCAATGAAAACCATAAATCAAACTGAGGTGAACCCATTTCTTTACTATTTCCGGTAAAAAAGAACTCTAGCTAGAATTCAATCATATTTTTATCAAGAACAATTATTTATCAATCTAACTAACAGACTACATTTGACACAATGGTTGGAAAATAACAATTATTTGTCAATCTAACTAACAGGCTACATTTGACACAATGGTTGTGAATTTCAATAACTATTTTACCAACACACGTAAACATCTATCTTACTTGGGCGGTAAGTGACTGGATCACGTCCTTTGCTGCTTTGCATTTTGCAGTCTCTGCACCCGCAATTGCTATTGCTTCCTTCAGCTGCTTAGTTGTTCTTTCCAGCTCAACCTCTTGTAGTTGGGCTTTTCGAGTAAGACTTTCAACCTAAGAGATAAAAACTAGTCAGACATAATGCAAAAAGACAAAACTGAACAAGCCTAATATGAATGTTGGGTCCTAGATAATGAATATGAAGGGTACAGGACAGCCCAACAACACTTCTTAGATCAAAGTAGAATCATAAAATCAATTTTTTAAGAAAACAGTCATGTTGCTACAAATTGAAAAACTAACATGATTATTTCAATTGCTTAATTTTTCTCTTTCCTTTGTTTTCTCTCTTGCTGTGTTTTTATCTTATCTAAGAATACAATCATTTTTCTATTTGAAAAACTAACATGATTGTTTCACTTTCTAACTTTTGCTCTTTCTTTTTCTTATTGTTAATTGCTTAGTCACTTAAGCACAAAAACTCATGCATCATTGTCTGCCTCTAATTTGAAAATAACAAAATTCAAATTCAATTACGTGTTGATGAATTTTGTCCAGAAAAATTATGGCTCATTGCCATCTTGATTTTTTTGAAATTCAATCGCTTATTAAATTATATTTGGCACTCATTTATCAAAAGGCATATTTCATCTTCGCGTCAAGAAACAATTTCTTTTGTTGGGAGGGGAGGGGGATTTTGGTATCTACTATTGCACTGTATATAGTTACTATCATAAATTCAAAAAGTTGGACAGACTTTCTCGTGGTTGCTTGAAATTCTTGCAAGCTAAAATAGCTGACTCATTTACTTCCTAAACCACTTACTTTATGCTTCGCCTAATTGTCCACCAAAGATAGATCATAGGAGGATGCCCTAAAAATCCAGGCCAATCCAACTACAAATACATTAAGTTTAGATGGAACAAGCAAGTAAACCAAAAACCATTTCAGCCTGTTTAAAGTAATTTAAAATCCCTATCAACTCAGACCTGAGAAAATAACTATCGTCATAAAAAATTGGTTAGGTATCAGTGCGAAATTTGGTTTGCATAATGTCAAACCCAAAAGAACATAACTGACCCATGATGGACCTGAAAGAAACTCTTAACCTACGTGGTCCTATGTTAGTACATATGTGACAGTCATATAACACATTTACTGTAAACCACAACACCAAACTAACCACTTTATGCTGGAATTGTTGCTACTGATTTGGAGATAAAAGGATGTTTACCAATCTCTTCCTTCACTGTTATGCATCACTTAAAAGTTTAAGTAGCATACACAGTTGAGAGGCATTTACTTGAGAATTTTAAGCATCAGACCAACGATGAAATATTTAAAAGGCATGCTTGCCAATAGTAATCCACATATTCATCAGGGCACATTTCAAATACTGGATGTTTAAATGTTTAACATTTCTATCCAAAATGAAATATGTTAAGTTGAAATTAAGTGGTACAGAGGTCCATAGACAAATATTTATTTCATCAACAAAAATTGGTGAAAGGAGAAAAAGACAATCAAGTAAACAAGCTCAATTTTCACAAGCAGCTGGCATACTAGAGTGCTGGGCACCTATGCTCTACTTGTGCAAAATAAAATGAAAAGTAGTGGGTACCTGTGATCTCAGTTTGATAACCTCCTGGCTAAGGCTTTCATTTGTCCTTTTAGCATCATCTACAACAATCTTTGGTGATGTAAGTCCACCCAGAGTTGGAGTTGGTGTTGTAGAACGAGGTGGGCTGGGGCGCCTCGAAATTGGGGATGTAGCTCGAGAAACAATTCTTGATCCAGGGACAGAAGCTGAGAAAAACTTCTTCGATGACCCAAATACTGGATTAAAAGATTTAGAAATATTGAGAGCTCCCCACTGTGAACCTCCATTTGGAACAGGTGAGACTCGACTGCTGTTAAATTCTAGTTTTTTATTTTTCTTTGAAGAACGGGTTTCCACATGCTTCAGAGATTCCATCGAAGAAAATCTGGCAAGTTGCACACGAGATCTGGAGTCCAATTTATCATCTTTATCAATAAGCTCATTTGACCCCTGATTGATACTTCCTCGTCTGCTCATAGAAGTTTGCGAAGAAGTATCAGTTTCAGCAGCTTTTCTCAGTTTATTAAAGCAGTTATCACAGACACGATAAGGTTTGTTGGGGTTTGGTGCCATAGAAGCCTTAAGTGACTTCTTACTGCTGCATGAATGACAAAATACAAGCCCACAGTTATAACAATTATGGCGCTTTCTTTTAAAGTTAAATGGAAGGCGGCAACCCGAACACATTGACTGATCAACTCCTGAAACCCATTTATGAAGGCAGATAGCTGCAGTAAAATTAGCACCACAAGCAATACTTTTGACTTGTTTATCTTTCAGAGCTTCAACCAATGTTGGGGAACTCCGATCATCTATATTCCCATGACCTAAACGACCATTTGCTCCTTTTCCCCAAGTATAAACTTCAGTTCTTGAAGTTAAAACTGCAACATGATAGGCACCACAAGCAATCTCATCCACACGACTCTTCGAGAGCTTTCCCTCAACTCGAGTGGGGAGCTTTCCATCAGCTTGAGGATTTCCTAACTGACCATAAACAGGACTGCCCATTGTGTAGACATGGCCAGACGTTGTAAGTGCAACTGTCATACTATGTCCACAAGCAACTCGACAAAAGTTGGGTTCTACAAGAGCAGCAACACAGGTAGGCACAAGTTTTGCTTCCTTGTCACCATGCCCAAGCCTACCCTTATCACCATCACCCCAAGTGAACAACTTTCCTAAAGAACAGTTACTGGAACTTGAATTCCCAACCATGACTTCTACAATGGCAGCAGTATGCCAAACACCACAAGCTGCTCGCACAGTGCGAAGGCCCTTTAGGTTTTCCACTTCCCTGGGAATTGAAACACTTTTTCGATCTCCATGGCCTAGAACACCAAAAGTACCATCACCAAAAGTAAACAATTGCCCAGCCGAGGTTACAACAGCCGTATGCCAGGGTCCACAAGATATTGATGAGACATGTATACCCTCCAAGGGTCCATTCACCTTTTTGGGCACCCAGTGACTCACTTCATTTCCATGTCCAAGTAGACCAAAATTGTAAGTTCCATCGCCCCATGTGTACAGATCACCAGAAAGAGTAACAGCACAAGTATGGTACTCACCACAAGCAACAAGATCAATGTTCATACTACTAAGTGCATCAATGAGCTTTGGATGCAAAACGTCAACATCAACACCATGCCCAAGCCTGCCTCCAGATTCCTCTCCCCAAGAGAAAATCTCCCCTTGCTTAGTCACTAAAGCAGCATGTCGTCCACCACAGGCGATGTTTTGGACATCAAGTACAACTGCAGATTCTAAGGCTTTGGGCAACAAAGAATCCATTTTTGCACCATTACTACTTCCAACTCTATGAGAACCACCACCCACAACACCATCTCCTGTGCCTTCTCCCCACATGAAAACATCCCCCAAGGCATCACCATCATCATGTCCAGATCCTTGGCTTGATGAGCTAACAGCACTGGATAGACTAACTCTAAAAGCATCCATTGCCATTGCCTTCATCTGCCCATGTACGCTATCTGAGCCACCAGATGACACAGAATGTACTGAACCGCTGGCTGAATCTGAAGGGAAAAAACCCTTGGGAGGAACAGCATACAGTATAACATCTGATAGTGCCTTATCCAGACCATTTTTAGGAGGACTTTCATATGGACTATGAAGGCGAAGGTGATCTGCACTATCCTGAATTGAACAAAAGACAGGATTTAATTCAATTTTCAGCATAAATTAAGAAAAGTACACAAAGGACATGAAACCATACCTTCTGCAAGCTATCATTACTACCAAATGGAGAATTAAGAGGAGAACTTCTACGCGTGTATGTTCTAGGACTATTGGCTTCAGATGGAATTCCATCACTCCTTGACTCTGTTCTCCATTTTCGATGTTGGCTGCGGGATATCAATGCTTTTAAACCACTAAACCATACGTCAGCTTCATCTTTATCCTTACAAATCTACAGAAGAAACAGATCACTAAATTTAAAAAAACAATAGCAAAAGCTTTCTAATTTGACAGTAGAATAGAAGCTATTATACGAAGACCTGGATATAAGTAGAATAAATCTTACCAAATCTAGTGATCTGTCATTATATATTAAAGAAAATGACTGATACTCCTTCTCAGGGCGTGGATACCTTTGAAAGATTGGCTGGCAGAATGAAAGACCATGTTTGATCAGTACAAAACAGAAAAACTTCTTACTTAACATCAATTATCTTTCTATTTTAAGCAAAACTTAACATCAAGTTACTGCAGATGTATAAACACATGGAGCTTCTGGTTTAAATAAAATGCAAACAAAAATCAATCATGGGAAAAAAAATATGCAGGCATAATCACTGAGATGCGATAGTGATAATGATGTAGTACAACCCGTAGGTATTAGATTAAGCACTCAAACAATAGAACATAGAAGAATATAAAGGATCGAGGAGACGAAAATATAGATCAAAGGGACGAAAGAAAGGACCGAAATCAGAGAACCGAGAAGGAAGAACAGAAATCACATAGTTTTAAGAGAAGGTTTACTCAATATCCAAATCTGAATTTTAAAGAACTACATGGGGGTATTTATAGCAAACTAAAACCTAGACATAATATGATAAAAATCCCTTGCTTAAAGGGAAATCCTAACCCAAATAAAATAGGAAACTTAAAACTAGAAATCTGGAAATCTGGAAAAGTAGAAATCCTACTAGAATTGTGAAAACTAGAGAATCTAGGAAACTAACAAACACATTAGGAAACTAATAAATTTAGGTCATATGCATCCTGCATCATTCTCTTCCGCCGAAAAGAACTCGACTCCGACGAGTAAACAGAGACAAAATCAAAATCCCAAGGAAGTGTGAATAGGCATGTTGCGTTTTTTAGGTCGTCAAGATCAGCATCATATTTGCCACCTTGAAACCAGCTGTTCCGCAAGCATGGAACATTAGTCCTTGTAAGAATGGCAAATAGAGAGCTCTGCCTAGACCCGACGAAAGTGATCGGCCAACAAATGCAAGCGCGTGTGTGGGTGTGATAGACCCTCAATCCGTTGTGTTCGTAAGTCGTCGCCAGAGTGCCTTGGTTAAAGAAAAACACCTAGCTTGGCATGTCGGGTTATCTCAAAATCCAAGGGTCGGTGCATGAAGTTCTTGTTGTGTGGTCGGGGTGGCAGAGTAGGGACATGAATGTTGTCGTCAACCAGAGGAGAACCCATCGTATGTTGGGTATGGTTAGGCTGCAGCATAGAACCAAAAGAAAATATGGGCTCCAATTGAGCCTTGGGCATGCCAATCGATAGTCCCGTTGATTGATTCGGAATACCTTGTGGCTTGGCCTTGAGTTTTTGATCCAGCGGTGGATTGGGAAGAAGGCCACCTTTTGGCGACGGCGTAAACAAACTTGAGAGCACAGCTGAGGTAGAAGAAGGCTCAGTCATTCCAAGCTGAAAGTGATTGAGAAGCATCTGAACGGAGTCTTGGAGTTTGGCGATGGTGAGGTCCGTCGTCGCACGATGTTCTTTGAGGTCAATGCTGAACTTGGAGAGCTGGGTTTTTATGCCAGCGATGTCGTCAGAAACCTTGTCTTGGAACGCATGACATTGTGCCGCAAGGTTGGCCACGGTTTGGGGTGCCATGGCAGAGAGCAAATGCAAGCGAAAGGGAGGGAAGGCTCTGATTACCAATTGATGTAGTACAACCCGTAGGTATTAGATTAAGCACTCAAACAATAGAACATAGAAGAATATAAAAGATCGAGGAGACGAAAATATAGATCGAAGGGGCGAAAGAAAGGACCGAAATCAGAGAACCGAGAAGGAAGAACAGAAATCACATAGTTTTAAGAGAAGGTTTACTCAATATCCAAATCTGAATTTTAAAGAACTACATGTGGGTATTTATAGCAAACTAAAACCTAGACATAATATGATAAAAATCCCTTGCTTAAAGGGAAATCCTAACCCAAATAAAATAGGAAACTTAAAACTAGAAATCTGGAAATCTGGAAAAGTAGAAATCCTACTAGAATTGAGAAAACTAGAGAATCTAGGAAACTAACAAACACATTAGGAAACTAATAAATTTAGGTCATATGCGTCCTGCATCAGATAATGAGAAAGCACAAGTTTTACACGCATCACAAAATTTCAACCAAAAAAAAAATTACAAAGGAACCATTGTTAGAACACCAACAAATTTAAGGAGAAAGAGCAAGAAACGGCACATGAGCAGCAAAATTTAAGGCTTCCTGCGATCCAGAATGACATGATCGAGAGACAAAAGATAGAAAAAAGAAAAACAGGTAAACTTGTACCACATTCTTCAAAGTGCAAAGTATGCTTTAACGTAAGCTATAAGCTTCAAGAACAAGGGGAATCACTGGTCAAGCATTTGGTATCAGCACAACTGCATCCTGATTAATGCTAAAGTGCACTAAAGGAGCAAGAAGTTGGCAAGTAGGACAACTAACTGGGGCCCATTACACACAGAACTTATCTAAAAAGAGTAGCCAAAATAAGGTGCCAGGCTGAGGTTAAAACAGATGTAACTGATTCTATCCAACTCCAAATCAGCTTATGCAAGGTTTGGACAAAAATGATGGCTAATATGTACTCTAATTCTTGTGAAAACAAAGTTTACAAGTAATCGATCAAAATAATAGCAACCTTTTCAGGGTTGCAACCATCTTTCAGTCACAAAAATCATCACATTATGTAGCCATGCAACCACATTGTTAATATTCATTAATATATTAATGAACATGTGAAGTACAGATATACAGATATCTTAACAGTGAGACACTTACGGTGCGTTGCCCAGTAATAATTCTAGACACGTGGCTCAGCTTAAGGTGCTTTTCCTCTTTCCCAGAGAACCATATTAGAACTGATTCATCCTGAAAGCAAGAATGCAAAGACCAGTCATTAAACTACTGTATTAAAGAGCGCACAAATTTTAACCACAGTTACATGCCCATGAATAAATATCATATAAGACTGTTGAGAATAAAGGAATATGATGAAAGGGTTGCGGAGGAACCAGCATAGGGGTAGCTAATTACTTCAACACTATCTGATTCAGCCTGATTCATTTGTTGCTGAATAGATGTTAATGTAGTGAAATCTTCCTCTGCTCAAAGATGGCACTAAAGCTACTATAACTTTAACTTTCTCAATTTGTTACTTGGCATTTGAGTTGTCACAAATTACAATACTATTATCTCATATGGATATTGAGTGTGTAGAACTCTGTTTGACTACTTTTGGAAACAATGAATACAGCTAAAAGCATTGTTGCATACATCTAAAACCAACAACGCTTTAGCTGTCAATAAACCTACTTGCAGAAATTTTATCAGCATGGTTGTTTTTATTATCCAATTCCTTACAATGAGACCTTTTCTGGGTGAGTAGAAGTACTATTGACGTGCGTAAAGGTTATATGGCTCTGCATTTCTGAGAGATAAATAGAGTTGCGGAAGAAAAGAATACCATAACGCCCACCAATATGCAGAAAGAGGTTTCAACAATGAGAAATAACCTAATTACAGAGCTAGAATCTCTGATCATCAGTTCCTTTGAGCTCTAATGTAAAGTTTTGGATTTATCCTTTTAAGGAGATTTTTTTTTTTCCAATGCATGGTGTCACACATACAAGACAGACCACATTATTCCACACTCCGTCTGTTAAAGCTGTCTTCGATTTGGGACAAGGTTGGGCTAAGAACTTAAGATCCCATAATTATGTATGGGTTTGAGGTGGGCTTCTGGGTCCCAAAACCAACCCATTCTCATACCTTTTGGGGGTGGGGGGCAGAGAAGAAATCTAGTTTCAAATGAACTGATTATCATAAAGGAAAAACATTCAAATGGGGGAGAAAAGGATGCATATGATACTGTTGCAATGAAAAGAAAAGAACAATATAGATATGAAGAAAGGCAGACAGACATACCATATTACAATAGTAAATCAGGAAATTCAGGACCAAACTTACATTGGAAAGACGGAAGGGACAAAACTTAGGCTTCCCCCTTCTTCCATACTTGAGCAAGTATGCCCCCTTCTTCAGAGCAGTAATAGCCTGTAGTAAAGAACAATCAAGAATCTAAGTTAAACATAATCAGCACATTTGCATATGGGAAGAAAATACTAAGAAGAAGAACAATAGAGAAGTACAGGAAACGATAAGTAAATTGCATATGCATTAATCACCTAACTATATAAATTATGAAGAGCAAATAGATATTTTAAAGAAGAAGTGCATAAATATGGAGGAGCAAGAATTCAAAATGAGTTCTAGTATTACGATTCCTTTGAAGACTTCATATTGAGTTTCACCATATTTTGATATTTTCCAGAAACCCATAATCTTATATAGCGTAATAATCATGGGATCAGGTAATGTCATGGTTAGGCCATACTAAATTTCATCGATAGATAATCAAATTGAATTAACTAAAGATGACGGTAACCACTCCCGACAATTCACTCTTTGGGAAGAGTAACACATCGGCAAGGGAGGATTGGGATGAGGGAGAACGTTCTGATTCTCCAAATCTTAAAAAATTAATTCGTTTTCATCATCATTCAATTATTGCCACAGATTATCATCAAAGAAAGATCCTATTCCACTAACCCCCTTTCTTCTTCATCTGCTTCTTCTTCTTTTCTGTTTTCTGTTTTTGGTTCTTTTATTTTATTTTTTGCTTTGGTATCCCGTGGTCGCTAGCTGGCACCTTTTGAATGGATACAATTATACTGAAACCACTTCAAACATCCTTCATGTTCTCCAAATTATGTGCATCAGCCATCATCATTTGCAAGGAACAAAAACTGCTGCTGATCCAGTTTCAGTTCCCTGACCTTCTCATATTTGTATACCACTATATAGAGAAAATTCGTTGTCTGTGATAAAACAGTGAACACCATAGAAAAGATTACAGCAACAGACAGCTGAACAAGACTTACTCAGATTGATGATCAATTTAATTGGTGTTTTGCATTCTTTTATGTACAAGGTAACTGCAACCCCATTGATAGACTCATAAAGTAAACTACAGTCTGTCATTGCTGAGCTTAGAGCAACCAAACCCAACCCCCAATCCTATCTCAAAAGGCAGCAAAATGAAAATACCAATAACATGACCGGAAGAAAAAGAAACCAGGCATTTCCTGATTAGCCAACTGTGAACTATGTTTAAAAACAGGAAACACTGAAACAGATAAACCCAATAGTCAACTGTCTATCATCCCCATTTGAACAACAACCCAAATATCAATGTTAGCAATTACTAAAGTCCATGACTAAATCTAAATGCGCTCCTATAAATTCCATGAGTTACAGTCGCTACAAATGCCATAAGTTACAATCTCCTTCAACAATTTATTTCATGCTAAAAGCAACACAATGCTACTTGATCACATTGAAGAAAACCCGAAACAGCATCATCATCATCACCACCAAAATAGCATCCCATACCACAAAACAAACCACTCAACTTGAGGTCAATGATATCTTCAAATTCGTTTAAGCAAATTATTATACACTAGGCATTCAACATTTCAGCTAAACCATTAAAACTGCAGATGATCCAACTGAAACCGCAAAAGAATCGAAAACAATTCGTAGCACAATACCTGCTCGATGTCTCTTTCGACCGGCCCGGTCCTGCTAAGATCGGAAGGCATCCTATCAGTCCGCGACATTTCTTCTTCTCCTCAAAAGCCCTAAACAACTCTAAATTCTAAACCCCAATCCGGGACTCATTCACTCTCAAAACCAAACACTGCCATTGAACGATTCTTAACTCAGTCTCCAAGTCGAACCCCATATCCTCGCTTTCAAACAGCTCCAAATCTCCACCGACACTTACATCTACCATCGTAGCCACTTTACTTCAACTCCAATTTGCTCAGCTTCAGCTGCAGAACTGTACAGAAATCAAAGGCTTGGAGTCTTCGAGTGAAGTCCACAAGCTTCGTCCAGTGTGAACGAAACCAAGAGAGAAATGAGGCGAGAGTTTAGTGTTTCCGAGAATTACGGAATCGGTGACAGGGTGAGTCACAGACTTACTGACTCGAGTCAGTGTGAGAGAGAATCTAGGACAAAAAGTGAGGGAAAAGGTGAGAAAATCCAGGTGAGTATGATCTGATTTTGATTATGAGTTGCAGAAGAGAGAGAAACAGCTGTACCTCTACACACACAGAGAAGAGGGAGGGAGAGAGAGAGAGAGGTGGAATTATATTTATTTTTAAATTTTTTTTTACATATGAGAAAGTGTAGGAAAATAATAAAAAGATGCTGAGACCTCGAAATAGAAGGGAGAAAAGGGAGAAAAGGTAGAAGGAGGAGGGGATTATCTCAATTTTCTTTTGACACTTGCTTTTTGGTCTTTCTGTCTCTTCATTCTCTCTGTTTTGTTTGAATAATAAAATAGGACCCAAAAAAACTCCGTTATCTCCTTTTTTTTTAAAGTAAAAAATTATGTCTTCTTATTAAGGGTGAGTGCACTCCAATATGGATATAATTTTTTCACCCTCAAACTGCCATTTTATATCAATCAACCGTTAAGCGATGAGTTACGGAATGAGGGAAGAAATCAAAACAAATTAAACAACTGTTAGACGATTTGGTTCAAGCAGTTTGGTGGTTTAAGCCTGAACTCAATACTCATTTATTTTTAGTGATTTTAGCCTAATTGCAATACAAAGTTCTTCTCTCTTTTTTTTTTTACTGTTTGATTTTTCAAAAAGTTGATTTTAAACATTTTTAAATCTAATAGTAATGTGAAATTAAATTGGGTAACTAATTCTAAAATTATGCGGGTACACCCTTCTACTACCACAATATTTATTGAAATACTAATTTACCGTAATATAAAATGACCAAAAAGAATATATTACATTGTGAAGCACACGTAATTTTAATAAGTACATCCTCTTGTTGATTGATCAACTTGTTTCTTAGTCTAATAAATTCCTCTGATTCACAAGCCTTCAATATCATCAAATCTATTTCCTGGAATTAGACATCCCAATATATTTTTTTAGGCATCATTTTTCCCAACTTGGTTTTCCAAATGATTAAATTAGTTTTGGCAGTACCTCATCAAATAATATATCATAGTCACATGAATTATAAAGAAAGAATAATATGTGTCCGCTACAACCCGAATTTGGAATAAAACACAAGAAGTTGACATACCAAACTCATCTCCAAATCGTGCCCGTCTCCATGACTAGTTACATCAAATGTGCACATAACCTATTTGAATCTGCAACAACAATTTCGGCAGTGAAAATTTTGTTACACAACCTCAATCTAACCTAATTCATAACCCAAATACTACCAATGCCAAGACTACAAGGTAAAGTTGAGTCTAATATTTGACAAAACTTGGAAAGCATCAAAAATCAGTTACATACCTTGAAGTTTTGGTCAGCAGCTTTGGTGGGTTAAGCAGCAAGTTCGGCAACAAGGTGGGTTTGCTGGTATGATAGTGTTCGGCAACCAGCTCTTGAATGGGTTTGGTGTTGTGTGATAAAGTATTAGGGTGTACCATGGGTATTTTTAGTAGTTAAATAGGGTGTACTTAGTTAATTTTACATTTTGATTTAAATATTATGGTGCACTTAGATCAAAGGGTGCACTCAGTTAAGTTTATGGTTCATTTAACATCACCCATGAAATAAATCAAAAACCTTGTCAAGTTATGACTTTGAAGAAAAGTGGGATATGGGCAGTGGCTATTGTATCTCAGCGATATATCCAACATCAAGCTGAAAAAGTGTTTATGATAACTCAGAACGTGTTGAGATCAACCTACAACTTTGTTTATCAAGAACTTGGTTTGGATTCCATCTTATTAGTCAACAGTGAAGTCAAATTAGCAATCTCAAGTTGCTTTTGGCAGAATAAGATATGGGACGGTGATTTGGATAGCTATGCATCTTTGATCCAAAATCTTGAATATCATTTTCCTAATAAGCAAAAACCGTTTGATCAAATTCATTTGTGTAAAATTTTAAACTTGAATGTTGAGTTACTCAAATGATTATTGTACCATTTCGTATTATGGACCTGGAAGCAACAAAACAAATTGGGACTATGAATTTATTATTCCAAATTTGTGGAGGAGCCCTCAAACTCAACACTAATGTAATAGAATTGATTTCATTGATTTTAAGTTTTGGAATTTTAAATTAAACACCCAAACCCTTGAGATCATGCACTCAGCCTATTTGGACCATTTATAAATTTTCAGACGTAACACATATCTAGGGTTTATGTAAGAATTAGAAGTTTGGAGGTTCTCCTCGTTCAAATCTATAGCATTACACATTTAAAGTGCTAAAATATGAGAGAATAATTGTTGTGGGAATTTTTTGTGTGTTATTCTCCTTATAGGAGACCATATTTATAGTACAATAAAGCATTGGAGGCCAAGTACAGTAGGAAATCAGAAATAAAGGGAAATTAATATAGAAATTCTTGGCGTGCAAGGGAAGTCAACTGCTAGCCACAAGTCACGCCAACACTCTCCCTCAAGTTGGTGCATAGATGTCATTGATGCCCAACTTATCTAGTGAGTTGTGGAATGCCTTACCATAAATGGCATTCGTTAATATGTCTGCCAACAATTCTTCTAACTTAAAAAAAGGAAACTAAATTTCTTTGTCTCGAGCTTCTGCTTGATAAAATGTCAATTCACTTTAACATGTTTAGTGCAATCATGCTGAACTGGATTATGTGCAATGGATATCGTAGCCTTGTTATAACAAAACAACACATAATTTTAAGCTTGTGCAATTTACCACCGAGGCATAACTCCATTAAATCAAACCACATGTTGAGCATGTGATATTTTTTTTTAAGGACATTTTTGTAATTTTTAGAACTAATAGGATTAAAAAGAAAAAAACTCATTATCCCACCTCCTTCCAACACCCTTCTCCTTCATTGTCCGACAGCCCCCTCCCCACCCAAAGCCCTCGGCAACCCATCCCTCTACATACAAACTCCTCTCTCTCTCTCCAATTGCATAACTAGAGGTCAATAAGCTAATCAAGCTATGCAAATTAGTAACAAATTCATCCATAAGTAAGTTTAACATTTAATTGATTTCTTCATTAACATTAAATTTCCGAGTTTTTTTTTTATTGATTTCTTGATTAACGTTAAATTCAAACAGAGTCCTCATCTTAACTTAAGGGAGGGGCCAATGGGGTCTAACCCAATTGAGAAGGGCCTTGACATGCATGCTAAAGGTTTTATGTTCGAATCTCCACGGCATCATAGTTGTGTGCGTGTGAGAAATCCTCATCCCCTAAAGTTTTGACTATCACTTGTGGATGCACAATAATATGAATATATGTATGGGAACTTTTCCACCCAGCCAAATTGACATGGAGTTGATGATAACGATAATTGGCAAGTTGAATTTTACCAACAAAAAGAAAAGAGAAAAAGGAAATGAGTGCTTTGTTTTAATGTATTAGAGAACTAGTATGTGTTTAGAACTCTAGGGATAGCTTCTATTTCTGGTTAGACTTCACCTAGCATTGGAAATTTCCAGTGGAGGAGGAAGATGTTGGAAGGGGCAGGAGGAGGTCATGTAATATGGTTGATTTTCATTTTTTTAAATTTTTTGTTAGTTATTTTTTCAAGTGTTGTGAATTGACGAAATTCCACTTCAAAATAGTATCGTTGGAAGGGGCAGGAGGAGGTCATGTAATATGGTTGATTTTCATTTTTTTAAATTTTTTGTTAGTTATTTTTTCAAGTGTTGTGAATTGACGAAATTCCACTTCAAAATAGTATCACATGTGCATCATGTGACTCGACTTAACGGAAAGTTTAACAGTATTACACGTAGGTGGTAAATTGTTCCACTTTACAGAGTTTAGGGGGTCAATAATAAAAATTAAAAATTCAGTTGGTAATCATACACAAACCTAGGCCTATAAGTTCAGGTGGTATTTATACAAATTTTCCTAATATTTATTTTATGTGGTTTAGACTTTATGCTTTATATATATATATATATATAGTTATTCTCTCCTCTGGATGTCCTCACATCCATTGTAAACAATGAGGAAAGAAGGAAGGGGAAGTAGAAAATACGTCGCGTTCGCACGGTAATAACATTTGGATGTTCACATAGGAGAATTTCTGTATGTATATATATTTTTGGTTCAGTGCATGTGAGTTTTTTTTAGCAATCAAAGTTAAAAATTTTAATTCAAAATTAGGAATAATAAATTAATTAAATCAATGGGCGAACCGTTCTTGGGAAAGCTATTACTCCAAACCAAGGTCTAAAATATTGACGGTATCGGAAATATCGGTAGTCCAAAAACATGGAAATTTCAACAGAAATATCGGGATATTATTGATATCGATAAAAATTGAATAAAAACCAGGGAAATTGTAAGAAAAACTTGGAAATTTTTATTGAAACTTTGGAGGATGTTTATTTAGTCAATTATCTATTAGTTTGTCACAAAAAAAATGGGAAGGAAATGCATTGCATGATGGGTTTAACTAATTTAAGTTGATTATATAACGAGCTGACAAACACTGTAAGTGTAGAAAATATGTAGTAATTAATGAAAGAAGATTAAACACACCATAACCATTTATATATAATGATTTACTACAATATTTTACACTTTATACATTGCATGGTAAGATACATGAGTGACTTAGTACCACATAAAGTTCCTCTTTGCGTATTATCACAAAAACATAAGCAGCATGGTGGTTAAGGCGTTGGAGGAGTGAAATGGCAAGGGTTCAAATCCCCTTTGTGTGTGTGCTTTGTTTGTTTTTTTTTTCCTTTTTTCCATTACATCGATATTTTCAATATTGTAGCGATATTTTGACAAAATATTGTTAAAGTGTGAGCGAAATTATCGACATTGATATTTTTCAATATTATCGGCGATATTATCGATATTTATACAATATGTGTATGGATATGTTCCGAAATATCCGTGATCTAAAAAAACGATAATATCTTCGATATTTCGTCGATATTATCGATATTTTAGACTATGTTCCAAATCACTACACTAATGAGTACTTTGCATTGATTAGGCAATCTAGAATAACCGAAAGGTGATGTTTGCTAGATAATTACTTTTTTTGATCAATTACGATGCATAACAAACGTTCATGATGCCCTTCACAAGAGCAGTAGGCTTATTGATTGATACCAACACCATATGGGGGTGCACTTTTTAGAAAAAAAGTGGCTTAGCACAAGTCAGAATTATGGTCCCTTTCTCCCCCTGACAGTGGTCCAAGCCTTTCTAATCTCGTAGTGGGATGGGGTGCTTATCATTCCATGACCCAAACATTCCTTACCACATATATAAGGCCTAACCTAAGCTTAACTATTGCCCTACAAATAAAAAAGGTGCTGGTTTTCCACTCCCATTTTATCCATTTACACTCTTTTTTATTTTTTAATATATTTTACTATAACATATAAGGGAGTGTAAGTAGACAATGAAGAGTGGAACATACAATTTTCAACAAAAAAAGTATAAGTGGTCAAACGAGGAGTAGGAAAATCAACTCCCATAAAAAAAGCTTTATCTCTTATAGTTGAAGCTCGATCAGTCCTTGGAAACTATACTGTTTTTCCAATGTGGGAGAGGCATCCCTCGTTCTATCAGTGTAGGCAGCACATATTTGGTCATGCCTTTTCAACTTTATTGAACCTGTGGTGAGGCTAAAAGATAAGTGGTCCATAAATAAGGGCAAGCTTTGTGGTTCAAAATAATGAATAGCCAGAAGGGTAACATAACATGAGTATAGGGAAGCATGCGGTAATATATTTTGGAAAAAAACTTGACTCCTTAAATCTGTCCACAAAGCAAATAGAATTTTCCCACTTGACAAATTTCTTTAATTTTTTTTTCTTTGAATTCCTTTAACCTTTTTTTCTTTTCAACTTTAGTAAGTGTCAAAATCTCATTTGGAGTGAGGATGTGCTGCTCCTCAATTTTAAGGAACTAAGCCATACTCATATATATTTTTTGATAATACTAAAGTTTTGTTGTTGTTGTTGTTGATGAGCGTTATTAGGGGAGGGGGAATTTGAACACAGGACTTTGTATACATGGGTAAATGCTCTTAATCACTTGAGTTAGAAGTCCCTTGCCGATAAAGGTACGTAACGAAAAAATAGAAAGACAACTATGTGTTGTAAATATATTGTCATATATTTTGTTTAATTTTGAATCATGTATGTCATATAGCTTTTGTTAAAATGAAGATTGAAGAAGTTACAAATATATTTCTCCCAATTATAAGGTAAGCTACCTTGGAGGCTACATGGGTGGATCATATATTACTAGTTATTAGAATTACATTACATATGTTTTGGAATGTTCAAAGAATAAAAACATGAAATATTTCATTGATATATGGAGTTTCTAAACATGGGATCACGATGAGTTATACACCATGCATTTGTAATAAAGCAGCTCATAGGTTAGCACTATCTGGTTTGAATTATAACGAGAGGCTTGTAGGGATAGAGGAGGGCCATCTTGGCTTTTCCCCAACATTCCAAGTTGATACACATTTTCTCTTATTAATTTAGTTGCCTTCATGACTTTAATTTAAAAATAAAAAGGTTGGTTGATTTTGACTTTAGGTTTGTGTTAGTTCTTTTAAATTTCATTGACTATCCTCAATTTATAGAAAAACTTTTATTAAATTGCTTTAGATGTAGATGGGTATAATTAGAACTCTCGAAAAAATGGTTGACAAGCTCTGTTCTCAACACATATACATTCATTCTCAATGATCCAATCATACAAACCATCTATTTTTCAAATCCAGGACATATATCAAAAGGGGTATCATTCGTGTGGTGTGGTTTAGGAATTGTCATGGTGGCTAATAGAACGAAATCTGACGGATATGCCCTCCACAGATGAATTATTGATTGATCCTTTAATATATTATTGATTGGAGGTCGGCCTAACCTAAAAGATGGTACCACACTGGACTCTTAAGTCAATGGAAGAGAGACATCCCACGTTCCCTCAATCTCAATGTTCATAGCCAAACATAATACGCAAAGCAAAGCACACTCTTTTTCTTCCAACTAAGTTTGAGTTTGATTCCTCAGCTGCTCTGCTGCCTGAATTGTGGTCCGCTAAAAGGAAATGACTAGATACGCATAATTGGGATTATTGCCTGCCCCTTATTAATGGACGGTTTTACACTCCCAGTCCCACATAAAGTAAAAAGAGGACTAGATCCTAAATCTGTTTAACAAAATTACCAAAATAGACGAATGCTTAACGGAACACATCAATTTTTGAGTTACCAACTGATGTGAAAATTTCTTATTTTTTGTGAATAAACAATGTAGAGTAGATATAAACATAAAATAATGATACAGTATCACATTAGTTGGTCTCTCTAGCATTGCTCGTGTTTGATAAAATAATCCCATTGACTCTAACTAGCATGGCTCCAAACAAAAGCTCCTTTTAGCACCCCACAAAAACATAGGATGTGAATTATTCCAAGCGAAGTCCATTCTAGATAGTACTTATAATTAGTCATATTCAAGCTAATTCTGCGTAAAAAACGAGCCCTAAAATTCTCTTTTTAGTATAAATGAAAATACTAGTTAGTGTTGAATGAGTGATGTCACAACAAACCCTCATTGCCCTACATTATAACATCTCTCAATCTAAATTCTAAGAATCTATTCTTTCTATTCAGCGGACGCAATCATTTAAACCCAAACTCAAGTGCATGACACAGACAGTCAAACACAAATGCATATTACCGGCAGAAACATTATGTTTGAGGGCTACCTCTGCTAACATTTGATCATGAATACTATATCATAATTAATATGTAAAAAGAAACAATTTGAAATTAATTTACATGAAAATTTAAGGTGTAAACTAGAATTGATTGCTTTTTCCCTTTTCTTTTTAAAGAAAATTAAAATAGTTGAAGACTACTATTGCTGGATTTAGACGTGGACGTACAAACTGATTTTCATAACTTATATTTTGTTTTTTACAAGAACTTTTATTTTCTTTATATATATATGAAAAACATAACGAATTGGGAATGCCAGTTTTATTTTTTATGGAAAACGGAAAACAAAAGATGGGCCAATTCATTGTTGGAATATTTAGTAGGCTAAGAACCGTGACATAAACAGTTCTGTGCAAATTATGGCCTTAAGACTCTTAGGGCAAGCCCAATGAGAGCTCTAAATGGGGCTCAACCAAAGGCTACAAGTTATACAACTCGGATCAGGTGAGAACGCTTATGTGAGAACATTATATAAGAATAAATCGCAGCCATTGAAATGCATCTGAACGATTGAAGAGAAAAAGCGAGCTTACGGTGCATTAGCGTAGGCTGCAGTTTCCCCTTAGCAGAGGTGTCAGGTCGCGCCTGGTTCGAAAAAATCGTGCCTTTCTTATTCCTGACAGTGGTGCCTTTCTTGTCAATGGAGTTATGAATGAACCCTAGTCATAACACCCAAATACCTACTAGACATCAAGTTCTCTATTCCTCATCTCTTCTCACAGAAACTCCTTTGTGTACTGTTTCTTTTTGACTTGCTCTTCTGTCGTGGCAGAACCTCCGTGATCGAGTAATTCTCATCTGAACGTCTGAATCGGTACGTTTCTGTCGAATTTCCTCCCTCTCTTTGATATTAAAGTTTGCATTAGCATTCACTTAATTGAAATTGCTTTAGGACTTTAAGGAGGATTTGAGGGCTTTGATATTCTAGGTAAGAGTAGTCTGTCTCTGTACAGAGTGTTTGCAAAAATATAAATTGGCCTGAGTAATTTGTGTTGTGTGTTGTAGTTCGTATTTTTGTTTGCATTCTGGTTGTTTGTTGTGTTTTTGTAAAATTCGAGGAATCTTCATCTGTTCCTCATTGTAATCCTGCTTTGGGCATGTAGTGGTGTGAGTGTTGGGCATAATTTTAGGGATTTAATGGGGCTTGGCAAACAAATAATAATAAGTACCAGTTGAAGTAGAACGCATAAGAGAAAATTGAATCTTAACTCTGAATATGAGATGATTTGGGATGCATAAGGAGCAATGCATCTTGTAGTATGTATCAATTTTGTATCTGAATTTGTTGAAATTAGTGTTTGTAGGTGAAATTATGTATCTTAATGTGTTGAAAATAGTGTATCAGTTTTGTAACTTGATATGTTGAAGATTCTGTTAGTAGGTATCAATTATGTAATGTGTTGAAAATAGTGTTTGTAGGTTTAAAAATGTGTAGATAATATTGTGAGTAGGTATCACTTCTGTATGTTAATGTGGTCATAATATTGTCAGCACGTATCAGTTCTGTTTCTTAAGCAAAAGGTGTCTTTTGGAGGTATAAAATGGGTTGTTGGTTTGAGCTTTGTTTCTCGGAGTCAGAGGTCTATTATGCCCGGGTGAATAATCTGTGTGTGGTGCAAACAATCCTGTGTAATTTTGGGGCGCATTTCAGTGAGTCGCTTATGGAAAGATTTAGAGAGAGCTATTTTGGGCACCTGTTGGGAGTCCATAAAATTGCATTTAGTGGTCAAATTGTGCATGGTCTGGCACTCAGGCGAGTCGGAGGACTTGGTGTGAAGGACATGATGGGCCTTAGTTATGCAATAGGGTCCAATGTTGCTCAATTCAGTGTAAAGGATTTTTGTTTGATAAGTGGTCTAAAATGTGGAAGCGAGCCTGACATAACGTCTGCTGGGTAAGATCATGAGCGATTTATTAAAGCGCATTTTACCAACAGGAGTCACATTACTGGCTAGGACTTAGAAAATGCATTCCGAAAGTCCGAAAGAGGAAGCGATGACTCGTTCAAATTGGGACGGCTGTATTTTGTGGAGTCTGTGATAATGGGCAGACCCCAAAATGTAAAGATAAATGAGGACTACTTACATTTGGTTCATAAAATGGATGAATTCAACAAATATCCGTGGGGATCTATATCGTTTGAGTGTCTGCAAGATTCTCTGTTGTTTGTTCCCGGGAAGAAAGAGAGAGATGAAGACAAGGATGGGCAGGGGAAAGGGGAGAAAAAGCGAAAAAAGGCGGTGCGGAGTTCAGTGAGAAAAGGGAAGAAAAACGTGGAGGATGAGAAGCCTAAAAGAATTAACAGACCTGCATGGAATATAAAGGGATTGAGCTATGCTTTCCAGGTATGATTTAGTTCAAAATTAGTGTTTGTAAAATTTAAGTTCGTAACTAAGTACTGACTTTGATAATTTATTTGTTGTAGATTTGGGCGTATGAATTAATTGCTGAATTGGGAATTCCCCCCCTTAGATATTGTAGGCGGATCAAGGACACTGCATTAGTCCCTCGAATTTGCCGGTGGGAATCCACAGATAAAGTGCCTGAGTTTAGAAAGCTGAACGCTTATATATTTCAAAGCAAACAGGTGTGTAGTTAATAATTGATTTCAATAGTATGTTGGTTTCATGAGGAAAGTTGTTTACTATTGTATATGACCTGTTAACTGTATATGTTTGACAGCCTGTTATACTGCGGCTCTTACGACCATGTGAATTGGAGATGAGGCAACCATATTGGAGTTGGGGATCAGTTGTTCCTGAATGTGATGCACCTAGTGCAGGCCCGCGGGTATGTAAGGACCTTGATGAATTAAACTATATTGTGCAGCAGTTGAGGAATGAGGTTGCACTATTGCACCGTGAGAAGGGTGAGCTGGAGGAGAGAGTTTTACGCTTGGAAATGTACCAGTCATGCAGACGCCAGGAAGAGTGAGGATGATGGAGAGGAGAGACTTCAGACTGAGGATGCTGGAGAAGAGAGACATAAGACTGAGGATGCTGGAGAGGAGAGACATGAGACTGAGGATGCTGGATAGGAGAGTGATAAAACCAAGGAAGGTGGAGTACCCGAATCGAGAGAGGAGTGTGTACAAAATGTGAAAGAAGAGGTGCAATATACAACCCTGGATATAAATTGGGATGATCCAGATGTGGTGTGTGTCACCCTTGTTAAATTCCTCACGAATCCTCCTCGAAAGATTGACATGTCCACTGCGGAGGGTGAATGTGGCGAAGATGTGATAGTTGGGGTGGGGCGAAAGAGGGGTCGGGGAAGGAGTCGAACGGTTGGTCCTGTGACGAAGAGGCCAAGGGCAGTGGTAAGGGAAACTCCATGGCAAGGTCAGGAGATTCCCAATATTTCAAAGGACCCAATTGCTGACCGCCTAAGGCCTGTTCCTCGTGATTCCCTTCTGGAGGTGGCAAAATTCAGCTGGGAATGGGGACAAGAAGTAAAGTAAGTTCAATTTGCCCATCCTTAGTGAAATGTAAATGGTTTATTATGATTACCTATTGAGTCACTGGTGAAACGGAATTGCTAATAACAATGATTGACAAATATAGTTCACATGTGCGGTTATGTGGAGACGAAGCTATGGAAGGTTCGCATAACTTCTTTGTTCGGTTGCTGACCAAGGACGGTTGGTTGGATGACTCGGTAAGCATTGATTGATTTGGGATTTTGTCGATAAGCCGTTGCTATGTAGTAATTGATTGATTTAATAATGGAAACAACCCTTTTATGTAGAACATTGACATGGCCTTGCATTTGCTACGGGAGCGGCACAACAGGTCTGGCAAGTGGGCGGGTTCTGACTGGACGATACTAGACACCACTTTTCAGGTCTGTATTATTTCATAAGCATTGTTTGTTTTGAAATTCCGTATCCGTTATGATGCATAACTGGTGTGCCACTATGCAGAAATGTGCTGCCTTAGATTACACGCAAATGAAGTCGTATATTGGAAAGGAGGAGAGGAAGCACAGCAACGGTCTAGTGGGAATGGTGAAGGGCGAAGGGCATAAGTTGGCTAAATCATGGGGGTCTGTGAATCAAGTTTTTTTACCCTTCAACCTAGAAAGGCAGAAGCACTGGATCTTACTTGTTATCGATCTAAAAGAGTGTGAGATAAGGGTATATGATTCAAAAGTAGATCTGTGCAGAACTCAAGCCATCCAACGGGCTGTGCAGCCGGTGTCCAAAATACTGCCCCGGTTGTTACTCGAAGCTGGATATATTGGCGACGGTCTACTTAAAACTGAGTGGCCAGTTAGTCGCGTTTTGGATGCACCCCCCCAACAAGTAGGTGGGTGAGTCATATTTGACCTAAACACATTGTGTTATAAAAGTGCGCTTTTGTTGTACAATGAATGACAGCTGCTTCGCTATGTTTCAGGGGCGACTGTGGGATGTACATTTTAAAATACTGTGAGTTTCTGACCTCCAATGTAGAACTAGCCAATATTTCCCATCATGCCATGCCCTTGTATCGGTTGAAGCTCGCTGTGCAGTTGTTGCAGGGATATTAACGCGTGTGCTTAATTAGGAGAGGCAATATGACATAACTGGGTGGGTGTAGTATAAAAAACTTGCAAACTTCATTTGACTGGGTGGGCGGTTTGTAATTATGTAGGTAACAGTAGTTGAACTGAAGAAATTCATATTGCTTGGTATTGGCTCAATTCGCGAGATACAGAACTAACCTTTCTATCATATAAGGGAAGCTCGAAGAGCTTTCTTTGCATGCTTGAGGGCATCCTTCCAGTTTGTACGAAGGTTTTGAAAATGTAGTTTTGAGTCTTACTTGTTAATGAACAAACTCTTCTTTATGATCCAACTACCCCTTTTGACTTAAAATTAAAGAATAAGTTATTTTTATTGGGTTCAAATCCAACCTGTACGAAACCGTCAACACATGTTGTTGATACTATGCTGAACCATAAACTGTAGGACCTGCGACACTGTGTTTTCAAATGTGGAATAAATAGGAATGTTTCTTGTTTACGGCAAACAAGATTGTGAAGGTCAAGATGAAGGCATATCAAACGTTCAAAAATTCATTTCCTAATTATGCTCAATGATTAATTCATAATAGTAGATTTACAAACACTTCTTCATATTTCATAGCTGTCCGGATTAGAAAATTACAAAATATATACTTGAAAAGCCAAAACAGAACACAATTTATAAATATATACTTGAAATAGCTGGAAGATTTCCAGACGCAAAAAGTTTCTTACTTCTTCATCACTTGAACTGCCAAATTCAGAAATGATAGAACTAACAACAGTAGGAGGATTGTTTTAATGCCCTTCACCATACGGATGACTTCAGCATATGCATTAAGTTCCTTCACATCCAGCTGGTTTTCAATTTGAGATTCAGTTGGCATGTTGCCTCCAGTCACCCATTCATAGCCACTACACCTTGTAGCTCCCTACAAAAAACATAAGAAAGTTACATTTTTAATTTTCGGATTACAATGTCAGACCCAATTCTTCTACTCTGTAGCAGTTTTCGTTGGCTTAGGCAATGGCCGATCTGAGTTAGTGTTATTGGCTTAGGGAAGATAATACTTACATACGTTGTGAAGCACTTCCAATACGGTCTGCCCATATTCCTTTCAGATTTGGAAATTAGCATAACCATCTCAGCATTGCAGTGCCGACACCTCTTTCCTTGAGTGTTTGTTGAAGAATTCGACATGGCTTTGCCCAGAAGGGAAAATGAAGATAACAGAAGATGACAACCCTTCCAAAAATTTGCTTGAAACCCCCAATTAATTTTCCTTAAAATTTGAAAAGGAATGGTTTTTTTTTTTTGGGGAGAACTAATATGGAGTTTCAAGTTTCAATTGTCCTGTTTTGGTCGTAACAATCCGTGACTGTGAGTGGCAAATTCAAAATTTGTAGGAATGTTTTTTTTTGTTTTAACCGTAACCCATGAGCGGGAAAGAAAAGCATTGGTTTAATATTTTTTAACCCTAAGCATTCGACAGTAAACCCTAAACCGTAGGCGAAAAGCCCCTACACCCTTGACGTCGTTTAAAAATGGAATATTTAAGTGGAAAAGATTAGAAAATAGAAAAACTGGCGAGTGGCGGCATGGGATTGCGCCGCGTGGCGGTCAGGCTTGCAGCTCCCCACTCCAGCGCCTCCACTTGGCATTTCTTGTATATTTTATTCAGTTTTTTCCCAATTATCGTTAAAAATACAGGAAAATTAAGGAAAAAATTGGGAAATTTCCTAACTATGTGTGGGGATGAATACTTCATACGGAAAGTACAAACCCTGGTTTAGGAGCGAGTGAAAAATAAAATTTGGGAACCAACCCTACATTCGGATGATGCAAATGAAAACCCCAAAACACTTCGTAAACCCCACACTCTCATATGTTCGATCACATTAATCCCGTATCCAAATTTGTTTGTCTTGGCCTTTTTCCGGATATGTCATCGAAGGAAATCCCGTCCCGATCACTGAGGAATTTTTCGGGATTTTTTCACTTTCAATTTCGATTTTTAATTGAATATTTAAGTGGAAACGATTAGAAAATATTAAAACTAGCGTGTGGCAGCATGGGAGCGCGCCGCGTGGCAGTCAGGCTTGCAGCTCCCCACTCCAGCGCCTCCACTTGGCATTTCTTGTATATTTTATTCAGTTTTTTTCCCAAAAATCGTTAAAAATATAGGAAAATTAAGGAAAAAATTGGGAAATTTCCTAACTCTGTGTGGGGATGAGAGTGTGGGGTTTACGAAGTGTTTTGGGGTTTTCATTTGCATCATCCAAATGTAGGGTTGGTTCCCAAATTTTATTTTTCACTCGCTCCTAAATCAGGGTTTGTACTTTCCGTATGAAGTATTCATCCCCACACATAGTTAGGAAATTTCCCAATTTTTTCCTTAATTTTCCTGTATTTTTAATGATTTTTGGGAAAAAATACTGAATAAAATATACAAGAAATGCCAAGTGGAGGTGCTGGAGTGGGGAGCTGCAAGCCTGACCGCCACGCGGCGCAATCCCATGCCGCCACTCGCCAGTTTTTCTATTTTCTAATCTTTTCCACTTAAATATTCCATTTTTAAACGACGTCAAGGGTGTAGGGGCTTTTCGCCTACGGTTTAGGGTTTACTGTCGAATGCTTAGGGTTAAAAAATATTAAACCAATGCTTTTCTTTCCCGCTCATGGGTTACGGTTAAAACAAAAAAAAACATTCCTGCAAATTTTGAATTTGCCGCTCATAGTCACGGATTGTTACGACCAAAACAGGACAATTGAAACTTGAAACTCCATATTAGTTCTCCCAAAAAAAAAAATACCATTCCTTTTCAAATTTTAAGGAAAATTAATTGGGGGTTTTGAGCAAATTTTTGGAAGGGTTGTCATCTTTTGTTATCTTCATTTTCCCTTCTGGGCAAAGCCATGTCGAATTCTTCAACAAACACTCAAGGAAAGAGGTGTCGGCACTGCAATGTTGAGATGGTTATGCTAATTTCCAAATCTGAAAGGAATATGGGCAGACCGTATTGGAAGTGCTTCACAACGTATGTAAGTATTATCTTCCCTAAGCCAATAACACTAACTCAGATAGGCCATTGCCTAAGCCAACGAAAACTGTTACAGAGTAGAAGAATTGGGTCTGACATTGTAATCCGAAAATTAAAAATGTAACTTTCTTATGTTTTTGTAGGGAGGTACAAGGTGTAGTGGCTATGAATGGGTGACTGGAGGCAACATGCCAACTGAATCTCAAATTGAAAACCAGCTGGATGTGAAGGAACTTAATGCATATGCTGAAGTCATCCGTATGGTGAAGGGCATTAAAAACATCCTCCTACTGTTGTTAGTTCTATCATTTCTGAATTTGGCAGTTCAAGTGATGAAGAAGTAAGAAACTTTTTGCGTCTGGAAATCTTCCAGCTATTTCAAGTATATATTTATAAATTGTGTTCTGTTTTGGCTTTTCAAGTGTATATTTTGTAAGGGAGTTTCACTAAAACACCCAAAATGGGGGCTGAAATTATAAAAAAACCCAACACCCAAAACACTTTATAAACACACCCAAAACCCATCATTACACACACTCAAAACCCATTTATAAACACACCCAAAAAATATACAATTGTTGATTTTGGGTGTGTTTCTAAGTTTAAATAGTGTTTGAGTTTTTTTATAAATACATGTCTAGAATTGGGTTTATCACTAAATTTGTAATTTTGTAATTTTCTAATCCGGACAACTATGAAATATGAAGAAGTGTTTGCACATCTACTATAATGAATTAATCATTGAGCATAAACCCTGAACCCTAAACCCATAAACCGTAAATGGTGCCACACAAGAATAAGAACGCTGAAGATGTTCCTGTAGGACCTGCGAAATCCATCAACTTTTCATCTGAGGACCACGATGATGCAGGTCGTATCGACCAGATGCCGTACGATGCGTTGAAGACTGAAATAAAACGTCAGAAGATGAAGCACCAACTTCTGCGTCGGAAGATGAAGAGCTGCAACATTGAAACAAAGAAACAAGTCAACAGCATTTCTTGTACAAAATTCAAACCCAGACAATTACATATTCACTTACCCGCTCACAAGTTTTGGACAACTCCGTCTATCATGATCAGTCTTCCGACATTCACTGCACCGCCGTTTATGTCCTTCCGCTGCCTTCTCTTTTTGTCCTTTCACTCTTCTCGCACGCCCTTTTGCTTTTACTCGATGGGGATCCTTAATTCTGACTTGGGAAGAACTAGTTCCGACCTCTCCATTGGGTTCTTCTTCGACACGAGCTCTTGATGACAACAACCTTGTAAGCTTCCCACGAATGTCGTCAAATGAATTTTCCAGCAACTCAAAACCTTCATCACACAACAAAGCAGAATCTATCAACTCACCTGCAACTTTGCCAAGTTTCGATCTCTTAACCAAAACCAAACTGTCCACGCAATCTTTAACTTCTTTGTCATTCTTATCATATACTACACCGCACTTTGCACTTTGAAGCCATCGTTTCACTATGTAATTGTCTGGCAAGTGCTCCACCTGCTTCATTCTTAAAAATGCTAGGATGTGTCGGCACGGAATACCCTGAAATTCAAATCCTTTGCAGCTGCAATAAGCTTTATCGGCATCTTTATCATGCACAAGCTCCTTCATCCGTGTCACCCCCAGATTTACTCGCTCACTTACTTTGTACCTGCACTGGGTCTCATCTTGCTCTACAAGTTCGAAGAAGCATAAAAGGCTTCGAAAGTCTTCCCTCTCAAACATTTCAAGAATTTCCCGAGTGTAAATGCGTGCCATTTGATGTTGCATTGGTGTTCGAAATGGCAGTGGAGATTTTTCATTGGTATCAACATGATCAGCCATTAACTCCTTGTGCCTCTGTGAATCAAGAGCTCTTTCAAAACGTACAATGAATTCCATCAATGTGTTTTTCCGGTTAATATATTGTTTGAAAAATGCATGACAGCTTTCAGCTCGTTGACTACTTGACATCCCAGCCGAAAACACATGTTTTACATATGATGGAACCCAATTCTCCCGCAAAGCATGAATCGAGCTCAGCCACGGATGGTCTTTCAGCCCATTGCTTATGACGATTTCATCCCATTTCGCATCAAATTCTTCTTTCGTGTCCATACCCCATATGCATTTGCACATTTCCGAAAAACATTCCCCAATGCCGGGTTTCTCCATAAACTTATTCAAGATATGCCATATGCAATATCTATGGAATGTTGTTGGGAGAGTTAAAGCAATTGCCTTTGACATGGCTGCATCTTGATCAGTGATGATCATTTTGGGTGGCTCACCTGGCATGGCTTTCTTGAATTCTTCGAACAACCATACAAATGAATCTGTGGTTTCACTAGTTAGGAATGCACAACCAAACAACACTGTCTGCCTATGGTTATTAACGCCTAACAAAGGCACAAAGACCATCCCATAGCAGTTCATGTTGAACGTCGTATCAAATACCACCACATCCCCAAAAAACCCATAAGCTCGTCTTGACCTTGCATCTGCCCAGAAAACATTTCCCATCCTTCCTTTCGAATCAACCTCCATATTGAAAGAAAATGATTCATTTTTTCCTTGCTCAGCCAAAAAATGCTCCTTCAACAGCTGTGCATCATGCCCAATCACCTCCCCACGCACGTCCCTTGCATAATTATAGACATCTCTCCTAACAAACCCAACATTTTCCAATCCCCCTACTTGCACCTCAAGAAGGCTTACTTGTTTATGTACAGGGATATTAACTCTGCTCATATGTGCACTATAGGCCTTTGTAGACTCTGTTAAGTTACGGTGAGATCTCAATAGATGGACTTTATCAACTGTGATTATGTCATGGTTGTGTACCTCATTGAATCCTACAACAGTGTACTTATTCTTCTCGTTTACCTTCAAAATCGCAAGTTTAGCCTTGCACCCAGTTCGAGTACAACCTCGCTGTCTTCTCCTACGACTAACAGTGCTTGTCAACGCATACCCTTGTTTACAGCATACATATTCTTTCCTTATTACCTCTCCTGTGAATATGCAAGTTCTTGTTGTAGAACACCGAATGCCGAATCCGGCTTTCGCGGCATACATATTATAGAAATTGAACACATCCTCACAGCAATCAAATTCAAGTCCCAATTTTAGTTTCAATTTCGAACTAACTTCCGGTGTCACCTGTCCTTTGCACTCCATTTCACAGTTCTTGCAATTTAACCCTGAATATCACATAATAACCATCATATATGACATTAAAATCACTATCTGTGAAACATTAAAGACCTACATACACACTAACGTAACTCGTGCTGATGCCCAATATTTGGCACAGGCTTTCAAAGAGCTTTAAAATATATATCAACTAACATATGACATCCAAATGACTCTCTGGTGAAACATTAAACACATACATACAACCTAATCTGACTCATGCTGATACCCAATATTTGGCACATGCTTTAAAACAGCTTTACAATAAATATTAACTAACATATGACATGCAAATGACTCTCCGCTGAAACATTAAAGACATACATACAACCTAATCTGACTCATGCTGATGCCCATTAATGAAATTGACAAATACAGTATATGGCTTACCTCGTAATTGATTTCCAACTTCAAATTTTCAACAACTATGACAACGTAACGTAGCCCTTTTAGATCTGGACATCAACCCCAAAAACTTTTCTTCTTCCTCAACCCCTGTTTCGCCCCCGCTCAAGGATTTCAAAACCAACAGAGCAGAACCAAAACGGTACGGTCAGCACTTTCCAACTCAACGCCAGTTTCGACGTTGCTCAAGGATTGACGTATGTCGCGACCCCAAAAACCCAACCACAAAGATGAAATTATAAAATCCAAGACTCCTTTGTTTCACCTGAATGGGAAACCTAGAAAAATGAGGCTGCTCTCTCTTCAATGTTACAGTTCTTCCTCAATCAAAGCTGATAAAAAAAATGGTCATTTTCATTGAACTGAGTGAAGAGCTGGTTTGGAGGGGACTTCTGTTTTGGAGGGGACGTTTTGGGGGGAGAAGAGAGTATTGGAGGGAGAAGAGAGAAGAAGGCCTCGTTCTAATACAACACTTACACTTACAATTGCTTTTCATACAGCCGTTGGATTGGATCCAACGGTGTTCTCATGTTATGTTCTCACATAAGCGTTCTCACTAGATCCTGACCCCAAGTTATATTAACAACTCTTGCTAAACCCATCCCCAATAGAGCAAAAATGGGTCTATAAATGGTTAAGCCCACCGGAGCATTGCAACCACATCCATAAATATATGGAGCTGGTTGAAGCCAAGAGATGAATACATTCCATCTTCTTTTATCCTACCGGTAAATCAAGAGTGGAAATTATGTCATATGGATGTTGAAGATGTGTTTCTTCATGGTGATCTAAAAGACGAAGTTTATATCAGGGTACCTCCTAGTAGGGGTGGGTGAGGTCCGGTTTGGTCCAGTTTCCAATTCACACCGGAATCAAAACCGATACTTTTCAACTGGTGCTGTTCGGTGCAGTTTTGGTGAAAAAAAATATGAAACTGGTCGGTTAGGTTTAAACCGATTTTGGTGCGGTTTTCAAGTTTAGACAGGATTATATATATATATATATTTCAAATTTATTTTTTTTACAAATTCCAACAATTTTTTTTTATTTTTTGGGCTTAAAAATTCCCAAATGACCCAATTTCATGCAAAGCGAGATGATTGGGCCTTGAAAAAAGAGGTGCATTGAAGTTGAGCTTGGGAAAATATTAGTTATGAGATTAGAAATTTAGCTTTGAACTTAAATTTTTCAATAAAAAATAAAAAATACACGGCCTGTCCAGTTCGGTTCGGTCTGATTTTGTAAGGTGTGAAATTGGCACTAGAATCGATTTGAACCAGTTTAGTTCGATTCGATGCTATTTTGTTGACTTTTTAGTGAACCCGATTTTTTCTAGTTTTTCCCGTTCGATGCGGCTCGGTATTCCGAGTTTCCGGTTTCGTTGCCCACTCCTTCCTCCTAGTCAACCACAAGAACGGCTATATATGGACCTTCCTCCTAGTTAACCACAAGAACGGCTATATATGGACTAAAACAATCACCGCGATTGTGGAATGCTAAGAGAAGTTCAGTTCTTACCGATGAGCTAAAAGGAAGTGTTGCAGATGCTTCTCTGGTACTACCATTGTTTTGGTTTATGTCGATGTCCTAGAGATGATAAAGATGAAATTTCATAGCTAAAAGATTAGTTACACAAGCAAATTGCTCACAAAGACTTGGACTTCTAAGATACTTTCTTGGATTGGAAATTGCCTACTCAAAAAGGGCATATTTCTTTAAAAAGAGTACGTATGGATCTGTTAAAAGCAACTGGAAAACTGGGAGTCAAACCATCAAAAACGCCTACATAGGCAGTAAGCTTATTACAAGAATTAGGATTTAGTTTGATTTAACCTACAAAATAGCTTTGTGATAATCAAGCTTGCTTCAAACCCAGTTTTTCACGGGCTAACCAAACATATTGAGGTGGATTGCCACTTTCTTTGAGAAAATGCGCAGGCCAATGTTATTACTCACAACCTCTGTTCACAGTAATTAGCAATTAGCAGATATTTCACTAATTTGTTCATATCTGCAGGTGGTTAAGTTGGAGAAAAGAAATTTCATGCATACATGCAGATTAAAAAACAAAAAATCAAAAACCCCTAATGAAATCATGTATCTGCTACAAAAGTTTCTATGGAGAAATCATGTATCTGCTACATGAGTTAATTCCTCCACCATAATGCATGAACCGGAAACCATTAATAAGTTACAACCCGTTTCTTCTCATTATAAATTAAAGCAAGCCAAATTTTGTAGTTGCAGAAAGCTCAGCCATCATTTAACCAACAATAAAAGCAGTAACTTGCGTTGGATAACCTTTCCTTCTAAAGACCATACTCATAGCAGATCCAGACAGAGACCTCTATCAGAGTCACCATAATGCACTACCAACTAAGATTGTGTAAAAAAAATTATTTCTACACATATTAACAAATGATCACTGGAAGAGCAAAACAGGCCGGCAGCTACTGCATTTTGCTGCTGACGATAACAATGCCGCATATATTACTTCTGATGTGCTTAAATGGAATACATGCTCTATTCAACTGTACATCCCTAGGCCCTTGTGAATCCCTTCCAGCTTTCCATCCTTCAATTGCGGGATCCTCAATCCACAGAAGAATTGGTTTCTGCAGTTTCATCCTCACTGAAGCTAGATGGCATCTCCATAGCAGTTCTAAATGATGCACAATATAGTCAGAAAGCGGATAGCCACGGAGGATCCATCAAATATTTATGTAGGCAATTAATTTCAGTCATTGATGCTATTACATTTGCAACATGGACAAAGTAATACTTTGTTCATCCTCAAAAGGATATAATCCAAAAACAAAAAAAAAACAATTATTTTCTACTAGGACAGCATTCAGGAAGTAGGAAATTGTTCTTGTGTCTCATGCACCTAAATTCAGTAAAACTTCGATGAAGTGGAAGGTCAAGATTCCAATCAGTGAAAGCTTATTCTCACCCACCTTAAGGATAAGAATCACTTCATCAAAGTCAGGGCCTCATAAAGAGTTTGCCAGATGTAGCAAGTATAATGCCAAACATAATATACTGCAAGTAACAGCATGTCATCATGGCAAAGGGAAATGCCACTGTAACTGGACCAAGAAAGTGAAGCAAATCACTCCGCTGCTAGTTGGGAAAAGATAACAATCTAACCTAGAATAGCTTTCCATATACAGCCTCTGTATATTGACTCTTACATGTAAAACTAACATTATTTAAACTGGTTCAGGGGGAAAATGCAGCTTTTGCAGCCTAAACTTAAGCAGTCAAAAGAGAAATAAATCCCTCGTAAGTGAAAACAAGACAAGCACAAATTGACGACCAAAATCACATGGAGGACACTCAAGCCCACAAGCACACATTTGCGCACATAACTGTAGGCACATGCACATTGAGGAAGTTATACAAACCCTTTAATCTGATTTTTACGAGGTGGCAGTTGAGGAAACGAATTTGTCGAATAATCTCGTTGAGGGAGTTTAACTCTGGCTTGTTTTGCAACCTTCATCAATAAGGAAAAAGGATGTGAACAAAAAGCAAATGAGAATACATTCATAAGTTGTATGTACTCATGTATGCATGCCACACATACATATTAACATTGTCCCACCAAATTTCAAACTCACCACCATTTCATCAGTAGAGTTCATCATTACTCTAAGTGGATTGCTATAGACTTTCGTGGCCTTACATTCTCCATCAAGGTTCTCCTCCTGGCACACATAGCAATTAAAAACAGTCACAAGACAAGTACTTTCCATATGGGAGTTTTTGAATAATAGAGCATATAAGTTGAAAGGTATAGGGTCTCAGAATGCTTAACTATAGAACTCGAAGGCTTTGGCTTCAAATAATCACTCCTTTGGACAAGCTTGGGGCTACTAACTCTATCATACTCATGTAAACAAGGCTCTGTTTGTTCACTAGTAACTTTCCTGCCAGAGTAACCCCGCTTAGATCTCATTTTATCCTTCCTATTGGTATTATAAGCAGAGGTTCCGCCAACAGATTTATCATAAATATCCAAGGAAGAGTTTTTTCCAGGAGAAGAGTTTGTTTGGTTGAGATAAGTCGACTTTTGTCTCAATTTTTTGCTAGATTTCTTCTCCTGAAGATCAAACCCATGCATGATGCAAGGATTTTCCTGCTGTACATACAAATCCTGGGAACTGAACTTGGAATTGTATACTTCATATCTCTGCAAGAGCATCAAAAGGTGGAAAGAATATCACAAAAGGGAGGGAGAAAAATGTGTTCCGGTTACGGACAAATGAAAAACGAAGATATTATAGCAGAGATATTTTGCCTCCTTGAGGTGTAAGTTGTGCTAATCCAAACTTTCAATTATAATTTTAACTTATGCAAATGCAATTTGGCTATATGTCATGTCAAGACAAACTAAAAATAAATTCATAAATAAATAAAGCGGTTCGGGCTTAAGAATGTGGATGCGATTCTATTGGAAGAGGAAGTACTACGGTTGTGGACCAGCCAAGATCCAGGAGATGTAACGGTTCATAGAACTGTCGTAGTAGTTCTATCTTGGGGGCTTTTGTTTTACATTTCAGAGGGTGAAGAGGATATGGAAGTAAAGGATAGGGTTCACAGCAATGGTGATGATAATGCAATGCAGGTGGCATGGCTTGTATCTGCTGGCACACATCTACAGTCAGCAATGGTGGTGCACTGAAGATAGAGAAGATTATGGTACAGTAAGGTCTGCCAGATTTTGAACCTGCAGAATATGGGGGACCATAAAGGAAAAAATCTAGGTGCTGCTCACTAAGACCTATCCACCAAATTAAAGACCCAACACCAAAAGAAGTTCTGGCCAACGTTCCAAACCCAATTATGCCAGTTTTGACAGCATTGGATTAGTGATAATGGGTTTGATTTGGGTCTTGTAGCCAACAGGCTGTGCAGCATATATTGTTTGGACTCTTAATTAGGCGTTGGAGATAAGATGGGTTTGGTTTCATCTGCAATGGCAGATCCGCCATGGGATAGATGGGGGAGAAGGGAGGAGATGAGGGTCGAAGAGAATTGGGGAAGATTAGGTTTCTTTCCTTTTATGTTGTTTAGTTTCTAATTTTTATCTTTAAATCTTTCAATACTTATCTGATTCTCAATTTTTTAAACAAGTAAAAGGTTATTTGGCTTTTTTAATAATCAATTTTTCCCACGTGGCATAATATTCATCAAATTTGTGGGGCCCACTACTTCTACATCAGCAGAAAATGGCTAAATTGATGGAGACACTAACGGAAGTTTGAAATTCAAAGATGGCGCAAACTTTGGGTATGGCATTGTAAGGTTTTGATTGTCATGCACCAAAGTGAAAATGCTGCTATAGTTTATGTGGGTAAAAAATGTAATCTACCCTATAATATAACAATTACAAAATAGGCAGTAACCAAAGTAGAACAATCTTCTCTCTCTACCTCAATCCATAACAGAACATGTCTCGCACCTGGGCCTAAGGGAAATGACCAAAGAGATTTGAGATTCTAAAATTCTGAACTTTGAATTTATCAAAGATGATGAAGTTGCATACACTTGCACATAGTTTTGAATGATAAATCACAAGGATGTCCCACAGAAATTTTTTAACAATGCCTTTACATGTTTTGGTTGTGAAAGGAACACACATAAACAAAGGATCAGAATACCATTTTGCGGGATGTGAGTGCCCAATCGACTGGCAATACATAAGTCAAGCACCGCCTCTCACATCCTGGGAAACAGGAACAAGTGGTATCCCCCTCCAGTACACACACACACACACACACACACACACACACACACATGAATAGGATAATGTTTTCTTCAGTTTCTTTTGTGAAATAAAATTTCATCCTTTCCTTTAAAATAATAATAATAATAATTGTTCTCTTGTCAGACTAATGTGGCCAGACTCTGAATCTGGACTTAAAAACTAATAACATTATTTCATCTAGAATGGTATTCTGTAGAAAAATTCATTTATGAAGAATAACTGGCACCTAAGCATTCAGAATCAATATCAATTGACTAGATAAAATTTCCTTGCCATTATTATCTTTTATAATTGAGATGAACAAATAAATTAGCTATGCCATGAAGTTTTCACACCCTTTCCCCCACTAGATCTGTCCAAATATAACACAAATGCATCAGAAGGTCCACTTACAGTTCTTGGACTAAGTTGCCCTTTCACTCCAGAAATGTCAGGAGAACGGAGGACAGGATTCCCAACAATGGATGGTTCTGCATAGCATTGAACAAAAAAGAAATAAGAATACACTTCCGGAATATATAAATATTCAAATAAACATTCCAGGTAACTACTAAGAGACTCAAGAATGTGAATGAAAGCAAATCACACTCCTCTAGAGTACAACTTCAAAATAAAAGAGAGGGGAAAACAATTTTTTAGCTTCGTTAGCAAGCATGCATAGAAAATAATGAACTCCCAGACTAAACAAGCATTGAAAATTACATAAAAAAGACTGATGTGCTAATGCCTATGGAGCAACTTGGTTTGTTTTTTTTCTCTTGAAAAAGTAAGCAGCTTGGTGGTTTGATGAATATTTTTTTTTTTTTCTTCCCATTGCATTCCTTGTTAACAAAATTCTCCATGATATCATATATCCCCGACAAAGTTCCAAATTCATCAACATTAAAAATATCTAAATAGTTAGAGTAGAATCAAAAGAAATACACTATACAAACTATTACTTGTTTTCAGTAAAACCTACAATTTCGCATTTGCACACACATTGTACGCTATTAGTCTAACCATCATATCTACCGAGATCAAGATGAATCAAAATCTGAAACAAATGGTTCCAAAAGCTTCAAAAGAGAATGCACAACAGAAATTGGCAAACAAGACACAAGAAGATAAACACCGATATCCAACACGAAATGAGTAGGGGAGTTCACCACCCCTCTCTTTCCCCCAGTTTAAACTGTAAGGCCCCTTATTAAACCTGGAATTTATAGCAAACCACTCAGAGAGTAGGTCAAAACATTAGTGCTCCAATTACAGGCAAAAAAGTTGGAAGTTCATATTATATAGAGAAAAAACTACACAAGAAAATGTTACACTGGATACATTGAAATAATTACTGTAAAAAATAGCTAAAATAATGGAGGGCCCAAGGCCCCAGTTCATCTTCTCTCAAACACAATAATTCAGTTTCTATTACACTTTGACCGGACCGTCTCCTGTCCACTGCAAGAAAAAAATTAGACTATAGGCCCAGTCACCACTTCTTGGGCCTGACTAACCAACTGACACAGGCTTTTGTAACTACTCTAACAACTGAAACCAAAAGATAAAATGGTAAAGATTTGAAGAATGCAGAAGGACAAAGTTAAAAGGCTTGATCACAATAGAACCATGTCAAGGAATAAAGTTCAAACCATGAAAGTATTGGAATACTGCTGATTCATATATGCATAAAACATCATTAGTACAATGACGTATCAAACAAAACATATTTGCACAGATATGAGATATATAACTCACATACATATTCAAATCAGAGCTTCTATATATGTTGTATGTACTTCAGCGTCCTTCACCCCACTAGGTATTAAGAATCTTCACATCCACGCACACGTCTTCTCTATATTTACACTACTATAGAAAGGGGATTCCCTCTCTAACCACACTTTTCTCTTTCTCCAAACTACTACTTATTCGTTAACACACCTTATCTTATTAGGACAGTTTTCTTGTCTTTTGATATGAATCTTACAGAACTACCTCTAACTCACACTTCCAGTAAAAGTCCACTTAATCTGACAATTACTCCACTTTCCTCCAACTACCCAAGTGATAAAAAAGTGTCAGAAAAAAAATAAATAGAAGCCAAAAAATAGGAAAGCAAACTCAACCACTTGTGAGAGGACTAGTTTATGTTATTGCAATGTTTCAAAAGCCTAGCTAGTAAATTTTAACACTGCTTCAAGGCATAAGTTTAAGTAAATTTATCTTCAGGAAGCTATATTATAAAACATTAGATTAAATTATAGGCTCTACAATGAAGTTCAAGATTTCTAAGTTTATGCTACTGCACTGGACAAAGCCCTGTGCCAGTAGAATCAGGTAAATATAAACATCAGCCTTCCATACAGAACAACTTGCATAATCTTCATGAAACTGTAAAATAATACAATAAAATGTCAAAACACCTTAAAAATCTTGTTTCACTGGTTATACACAAAATGATAATATTTGCATCATCTATGCACAGAGCAGATAATAAAAATAACAACTACACACCAATCACTACACGTTTTCTCTCACAAACCATCATCATGTCCTCTCTCAATGCAACATTTACACTCTCTCACAGTTTGTTCAGTTCTCTGCTTGAGCCAAAAAGAGAATCATCTCCTGTACATAAGCATACCTCACAATCTATTTGTACGATGCTGACCCAAAGAAAATATAATTAATAATATGAGAGCATCAATACAAGCTGAGTAAAAAGATCTAAAAAACGGTAATCAAGCTTTCTGTTCTCTGAATAGGGAATATGAAATTTGTTCTTATGACAGAAACTATATTATGACGTACCATGGACTGAATCCATAATCGGGGATTCAAATGCACCAGGAGGAAGCAAATCAAATTCTACACCTAATGGGGGACCATCCTCCTGATAATGCCTCCCAAGTTGCCTCTTAACAGCTGTAATAGCAGCATTTTCTGCTTCACCTTTCACTTTCAAATACCCTGAGGGCTTATATGCCATGTTCTCTGTGCCCCTGGGATTTATGGGTGAAAAGACTCCATTATGTGCTAGGTATCTAGAAGTTTCCACATCATACGGATCCTCATTTTGAGTAAAGAACCTATCTTGTAAAGAGGAGCTACTTTCTGAAGATGTATTATCCATGCCACCAACTCTTTCGGTATAGTGACTCCTATACTCACGGGTAATATCTGCAGCTGGGAAATCATGCCCAGAAAGCCTTCGACTTTCAACCTCCCTTGGATCAACATACCTATGATCTCCATGTTTAGTGCTGCCACATGAGTCTTGCCCAAGTCCACTAGCCCGATCCTGAATAACACCACTTGAACGATCTTGCCGTCCATTAGCACAAGTTTCATCTCTTGACAATCTTTTGTCTTTTAACCTTCTGTGGCAAAACCATCCAGATATCTGCTTTTCTGACAATCCTAACTGCTCCGCAACTTGTGATTTCATTTCCTCTGTAGGGTATTTATGTTCTGGAAAAAGAAGAATTTTCCTTTGAGAAATTTGATGACTCAAAACTGAGCAAGACAAAAGATATGCCAAGACAAGAATCCTTACCATTATAAAATTTCTCTAAAGCCATAAGCTGGGCTGGTGTCTTCAGCTTTCTTTTCTTATTATTATCTTGGGAAGTTTTATTCTCCTCAGAATGCAGTTCATTTGATTCTAAAAATCAACCAAAAAGTGAAAGAGGATATATTAGTCACAAAATGAAATCAATGATAGGATATGATGTAGAACAGCCCGTAGGTATTAGATTAATCACTCAAACAATAGAACATAGAAGAATATAAGAGATCGAGGAGACGAAAATATAGATTGAAAATACGAAAGAAAGGGCAGAACAGTAGAACAAGAAGAATATTCCAGGTTGAGGAGACGAAAATATAGATCGAAGGGACGAAAGAAAGGACCGAAATCAGAGAACCGAGAAGGAAAGACAGAAATCACATAGTTTTGAGAGAAGGTTTACTCAATATCCAAAATCTGAATTTTAAAGAACTACATGGGGGTATTTATAGCAAACTAAAACCTAGACATAATAGGATAAAAATCCCTTGCTTAAACAGAAATCCTAACCCAAATAAAATAGGAAACATAAAACTAGAAATCTGGAAATCTGGAAATCTGGAAAAGTAGAAATCCTACCAGAAGTGGGAAAACTAGAGAATCTAGGAAACTAACAAATACATTAGGAAACTAATAAATTTAGGTCCTATGCGTCCTGCATCAGGATAATATACATCTATCAGAACATATTTAATACCCAATCAGCTTCCAGGTATCAATATAAGACTCAACATAACCTTCTCCATATTACTTGAGTTCAGTCACAAGAATCCTTCACCATTTCTATGTCGGGACTACATATTCTGTTAAGAATACATACAATTCTGTTAAGAATACATACTGTATTCCTTCAAATCCTTTACTTCTAATCTTCGAAAACATCCCTTTCTAATTCATTGGCATCTCCACTTAATATGAATGGAGCACCAATGACACCTTCCTCCTGGTTCCCCATTTTTTATATAGGAAACGAGAACTCTATTGACAAAGGAACGACAGGGTACGCATAGGTGATCCCCAACCCATTTATCTCTAAAAACAGATCCTCTCCCCATTCTCCCAAAATGGAAGATAAAACACCAAAGCCTTGAGAAAGGTCTCTCCGAGGACATCGGCTTGAACCTCTGACAATCACTTTTGAATCCCATCAGCAAGCATGCAAAAATATTTACACCGAGCCCAAAACGATACACGGAGTACTCCCCGAAGTCTCAAACAGTTCAAAGGCCACTCACCTATCTCACAACCCACTCCCTGGGATAAGAACACCAAGAGTCATTCCTCAACATTGATTCCTACCAGCAAACTCTTGGCCGATTGTCTTTAAACCCAAGACTAACCTGAAAAAAATCTTTATTATGTACCAAGTTACCACATCTCTCCTCCTCACTTGTTGAGGAGAAAAAATGTCAACAGCAAATTAAAGATGAGAAACCGAGTACACTCGCTCCCCACCATAGGCTCAATCAAATTTAACAAATCCTTCACATGGAAAGTTGCCATCTTCTTTGTAGCATAAATGACCTAAAAAGTGACCAATGATGACTTCCACATATGATCCACTACCACCTATGCTATATCTTCCCACCAGCATTTAAATCGTGCAAAATAACCGAGAAGAGGGAATGATTCTAATTTTCAACATTTAACTTGTATAACAAATAGTTTCTCAACTTCAACTAGATTTTCAATATCCCTGCCTACCATAATCAAACTATGGGAAACAGAATGGGGGCTAGCTCTCTCCAATCATCTTCCCCCTCCAGTTCTAAATAAAATCCCCTGTGAAGGTAGGATTCTGTGCGAAGATTTTACCAAGAAGCAAGACGGCACCTTCATGACAAACGAAATTCAACGTGTCGGGTAAATACTCAGTGACACAGATAACATATACACTCCTCTTGTTTGTATCCCTCCTTGGAAAATAATTACAGAATTTTGTGGCATCCCCACCACCAAGTGATCTTTATATCAGCAGATATTATCAGATTCATGCTTATTTTGCATCCATTAATATTATCAGATATTAATGATTACTGATAGAAAAGAGAAGTATAAAGCATGATGGACAAGAAGTCCATCAAGAGCACACCCACCCACTAAAATAAAAAAATAAAAAATGCCCCAGTCTTTACAAAACAAATTAACACACTTAGTCTAAAAAAGCAGCCCCATCCAGATGAATCCTACTAAAGAGGCATCCTTAAATTTCTTAGACAAGGAAGCCCACAGGGAAGCATGATAGAGAATTATGTCCCACAGTGGAGCTAAATTTTCCTCTCTATTATCAAGGATTCTGCTATTCCTTTGCTACCAAAGCACCCAAAGGGAGCCAAAACAGCCCATCGCCAGAGGGTGACAGTTTTCTTCTTGAATTCCCTTCCCAGAAAGAATTCATATGGAAAAGAGTATCAATTCCTACCCATTCCAAAACAAAAGCCAGGATTAGTCTGCTCCAGATTTGGGACGTTAGGGGGAGTTTTTCTCAGCACACACCAATGAGGAGATAATGAAGAGTACTTCCTGCTCTTTTGAAGCATATCACATGTGATAATGTTACCATGAACCACCAGCCAAGCAAGTGACTGGACATTTTGGTAGGCACCAAAGATTTGCAACTTATATTACAGGGATCAAAGGTGGAATGCTTCGGATTGTTTAGCTATGAAAGAAAAAAGATTTACAAGAGATAACCCCAGATCCCTGAATAGCCCAATATCTCAACTTATATTACAAGGATCAAAGGTGGGATGCTTCGGATTGTATAGCAATGAAAGAAAAAAGATTTACAAGAGATAACCCCAGATCCCTGAATAGCCCAATATATCCTCTCAGCACAAGTAAGATGAAAAACCAACTACTAATGCAAGATATCAAATGTGAAAATTCTACAAATTCTATATCACTTAAATTTCCCCTAAGTGAGAAACAACCTGGGAGCGTGAGAAAGAAGCTAAGAATGGTTACTTTGTGATTCAACAATGCCAAAGACTACGAATATGAAATTGAGAACTCTTGCAAAGTTATTCTTGCAATAATGTTCACATGTCTTCATTAAGATTATTATAGGTGTGGCTATGCTTATGTATTGTTTTCTTATTGGAGACAACAAAGAATAAGACAATCGCCACATATAAGAAAGACCTTCTAAGAGAAATATAAAATCGTGGGAACAATATGCAATTCCTTCCTTCCTAGGTTGCAGACATGATCACAGGTTGAACTGAACCTTTAGAACAAAATCTTCCAAAACTAGACACCATTCAGCAAAAATGCCTAAGTTCAGAAACACATTTGAAAGCATTGCTGTTCTTGAACTCAAAAACATTTAACTCAAGTTTCACAAACATACAAACAAGTATACAACATACTTCTTCATAATAAAATCCAAACATACAAATATAGCAGCTCCAGCCTTAAAGAAGTACATTAGATTGCCTTAACTTCAGCAAATAAGGCAGTCATGCATAATTCTAATAGAGTTGCTTAATCCCCTAGATCAACTAGTGGGACTCTTAGAGGAGGGCATTCTAATTTCTAAAACAGACAGTACTGAAGCTTATCTTCTCTTCAATAAAAAAGTATTGAAGCTTATGTTTCGCACAAGTCCCTTCCACAGCCTTGACCAATGAGTCAAGTGTGCCCCAGTGAGTGAAATCCAGTTTGTAAATGCACATAGGTCATGGTTGCATGCCTAACAGCATCCCGTTTCACAAGCTTGATTTCACATAAATTTTGTACATGTACAAAGGTCATGATTACATACCTAAACGAACCTTGTTTCACAAACTTTCTTGAAGGTTTTTTTCATTTATTTATCATCATAGGCTTTTCTTAAGTTAAACTAATTGATATTGCCATCCATCCATATTATATGCCATTAAAATATTTACAAATGGATAGCTTTTTTTTTCCTTTTACTAACTTCAGCAAAATTTATGTGATACCATCTTCACTTACCTCACTTTTCCATATATTAATCTACCAACTAACCAGTTACCCCCTTATTTTTTGTAAACTTTCTTGTTTGGAAACAAATTTTCCAATTCAATCATAGCAAATCTAATTACTTGAGGTTTGTTAATCAAACACCAGAACATTTGATACTCAAACATATAACAAGGACAACACCTTACACTATTAACCATAGCATTTACAGAAGAATCGATAAAGTCGAACAAAACTCCCAAAAAATATATTAAGGGCATCATCTCTACAAAATTTAAGCCTTTCCTGAGATTTCCATATCTTGGTGATTAATGATGTTACGATCACCTTTGTGCCGATAGACTAACGAAATTCAGAAAAATAAAACTTAGATAAATAAAAACCCTAAGGCCTAATCTTGTGTCTAAAAAGAAAATGTAGGAAACGTAAAGCATTGAAATTATATAAAAATATATTAGGCTAATGCAGATAAATGAAATATTACACTCTTCTCCATCTCCTTTCTCAATAGACTCGACTAGTATTGGTACTGTTATACAGTAGGAAACAGAAAACAACATGATGAAAACCCCATTTTCCTTTTGTAAGTTTCTCAGTAACCAAGAAGCCAATAAATAAAACCCAGACAACATCTTCACCATTAGAACAAATTCTCCATGCATACAAGATAATCCCAAATACAAACAAACAATGCAATGCAAAAATTCACATAAATCAATCAGAAAATAGAAAACCCATATCTCAAAAACGATCTCAGATAGAGAGGAAAACAACAATACCTTCCATGGTGTGAGTTTCCGGGGGTTCTCTCGCGTTGTGAGTTTTTGATTTCTATGTGTCTAAAATTCGAAACCCATTGGACCTGTTTGGGCAGATTGATTGAAGTAAAGGAGTGCACAATTGAGTCTGCATGTTTTTGTTTGCACCCAATTAAATTTTGATTGTGGAGAGAGAAAGGAAAGGTTCAAAGACGGGGCATTTTGTTTCTTCTCTGTTTTCCTTCGTTTGGTTTGGCTTCTTCATCCAAATTAACTTTTACAATTTGGCCTTCTTTTAAGTTAATTTATTTAAGGGAAATGCCCCCAAATACCACCGTATGTTAGTGAAATTTCAAATATACAATTATCTTATAATTTAACAATATTGACAAAAACAACTAAAATTTTATTGAGACACAATATTTTTATTTATTTATGTTATATCAAGATTATCACGAAATGTAGACTACCAAATTAATGATATCATATCGATATTTTAAATAGCATATCGAGGTAATATCGATATTGTGATAAGTGCTATTTGAGAGCATTTCTCTTTATTTATACCCAATTTGGTGTTTTTATAAATACTTTTATTCATTTTCTTTATTAAAAAAACCTAATGTTATATATTACAAGCATCAAAATAATTCTCAAAATTTTGATATAGGTAATATTTTAGGATATCTTTAGGTCGAAAATATTACAAGCAAGATTCAAATTAATTATGCATTATACATATCAAATAAAACTTGGGGAAACAACTTTGGTACCTAATTTTATTTTTTTTAATTTGCTAATTAAATGAATTTATTAACCAAAAATAGGGCAAAGCCCAAAGAACAAACAACAAGGTCAAAAAATCAACGAGGAAAACACAAGGGGATAGTACAACCAAAGAAACACACAACCCAAGATAACAACAAAAACAAGGGAGAATTTCACTTAGGGCCCCTAAGGTTTGACATAATTACAGTCAGACCACACAGATTCATTTATTACAATCACACCCCCTCAATCTAACAGGAGCTAAGTCAACTTAACATATCAAGGTAGACTTGAGCAAGGATCGATTTGGAACGGTAAAGGGCTCTTCCTTTAACCAAGCCAAAGTCTTCAGTAGACCAATTTCTCTTCCATTAACGAACCATTAGAACCTTTAAACTTTCAAATCGATTAACCGCTTATTCGGTTCAGATTAATTCGATAGGGCGGTAGTACCATTTAACAAAAATTCTTGAGAATAAAAATATTTATTACTAATGCTATAATTGAAAAACTCCAACTCAGGGATCCTTTCTTTGCCAGGGATAATAGTTCAATCTTAGAAGAAAAAAAAAACATAGAATATAGCACCATGACAAATGCAAAATAGTAATATTAATTATAGGCTTATATTCTATAACACGCACACACACACACACACATATATATATATATATATATATATATATATATATATATATATATATATATATATATATATATATTAAAACACATAGTTATAATGTTTTACCAGGTACACAGCCTTTAACCTTAATCTACAGAATTTATTATAAAGTCACAGGTACTAATATGAATTTCCAAGCCCTGAGCAAAAGCCCAAAGAATCAAACACTTTTAATTCAGAGCCATACGTCTTGTGCCAATGTTAAAGTTCCCCAAATGATTAGATGGTCCGATGTTAGTTTACCAAAAGATTGGTTTTTAACAACTGAATGCCCACCTAAGCCAATTCAACGTAGTCTAAACGATTTAGACTATATTCAACCATATTTAGATGGTACAGTTAAGATTAGTTTTGATAGGCCAGTTAAGTCCACAGTTCAATTAGAGCAATTACCTATGCCTAGTCAATCTTTCAAAATGCCAGTCAGACATTCGTCCGCAGAGTCATCCTCAATTACAGAAAGAGATTTAGAAGCCGATAAAGCCTTAATTGATTTTAAAATTAATGAATTAAGAAAAACCAAAACAAGTTGTCCAACCAAGTTACAATACAACCCCTACTGCCCCTCCTGAGCCAATACAACCAGAATCACCAACTAGGTCAGATATGCAAGATTCTACTTTCGAAGTTTATAATTGTGATGCCCAATTAAGAGTCCTTAATAAACCATTTAAAATTCATTGGTCAAAGCTAGATGCCCACTTCCAGGCCCCTGAAAATGCTGAAAGAAAAGCCAAGTATCATGATTTTTTTTCCCAAGCCCAAAGAAAAGAAATTTTCAATGAATGGAAAGATTATCTAAAAGCAACTAGGTCCGAGTCACCTTATCTAGATTACGTAGAAGCCAAATATCTAAGTCAAAAGTTAGTTACTTTAACTCAGGAAAAATGGGAAAAAGCTGATAATACTAAAGTCACCAGTACTCACCCCCCAGTTGAAGCAATAGTAATTAATCATAGAAATGCCAAAATTATTGCAAGTCCTTACAAAATGGCTGACTCAAAAGATGAGCCAGTTAAGAAAGTCATAGAACAGAATAATTATGCCAACACAAGCCTAATAGTAATAGGAAAACAATTAGATAAGATAGAAACAAAAGTTGATAAGCTAATCCCACATGAAATTACTCTTAAGCCCAAGAAAGAAAAGCCTTTGGTACACTTTGAATTAAAACCAGAATCTGCACTCAAAGTCAGTCCAACAATGCGTAAAATAGAGGAAACTTTTCACGAGTTAACCCCAGTTAAATCAAAGCCTAATAAAGATAAAGATATAGGAAAAGAAGAAGAAACGTCAGTCAGAGTCTTAAGTTTTGAAGTTAATTCAGATAGCGAGTCAATTATGTCTTTAGAATCAAGCCAAAGTCTAGAGTCAGAAACTAGTAATATTTCTAAAATTGAAAAAGCCTTTAATAACCTCCAGGTTAATCAAGATGCCCAGAGTCTCAAAGTTAGTCGTCTAACAGGCAAAGTTAATCCTACAAGTCTTACCAAAAATTGGTATCCTAAGCCTACACCCCTAGATGTTCAGTTTGAATAAAGAACCCAAAGCCAATTTTCAGTGTCTTCTGATAAGCTATACGAATGGAATATCGATGGTCTGTCCGAACAGGAAATACTTAATAAGTTACAACATATGTCTATGGTAGCTAATAGTTATGCCACTAATCACCAATTAAGACAGTCAGAAATAGTTTCCCTTTTAGAAACAGGTTTTACAGGAACACTTCATTTCTGGTGGGATAAACATCTCACAGAAGATGCCAAATTCAGAATAATCCATGCCTTTAAAGCAAATGAAGATGGTCACCCTATTTTAGATGAAAGAATAGGTACAAGTATAGAAGACGGAGTCAATGTCCTTTTATACACAATAATTGAACATTTTATTGGTACGCCTAGTAGTACTACGGCTAGAATTCATGATCAGTTAAGTAATTTAAGATGCCCCAAGCTAAGCGATTTTAGATGGTATAAGGATGTTTTTATTAATAGAGTTATGTTAAGAGATGATAGTAATCAAGCCTTTTGGAAAGAAAAATTTATTAATGGTCTCCCTAATTTATTTGCGCATAAGAATAGAACAGTTTTAAGCAATGAATCAGGTCAGATTAATTATGATGAATTAACTTATGGTAATATAATTAGTACAATTAATCAAGTTGGTATGAAAATGTGTGTAGATTTAAAAATAGGAAAATCAATCCAAGCTGATAGTAAAAATGCTAAGTATGAGCTAGGAAATTTCTGTGAACAGTATGGTCTAGCACCGATCCCGCCGTCTAGACAAGCCAAAAGAAGCCATGATAGACGCTTTAGTAAACGACGCCATTATTCCCGCAAAAGAGATGCCTTCAATAATAATGATCAGTTTTATAGTAAAAGAAGGTTTACCCCTAGGAAAAGTAAATGGTCAAAAAGTTATTTAAAAGGTTTTAGGAAAAGCCCCCGACAAGGTAAAAAGAATTACTTTAGGAAAAGCACAGATAAAAGTAAAGTTAAATGTTACAAATGCAAAAAGCAAGGTCATTATGCCAATAAATGCAAAGTTAAAGAAGCAATTAAGCAGTTAAAGTTAGCCTCTGAGGAAGAAGCCAGATTAATTAAAGTATTAGAATTAGCCAATACAGAGTCTGATCCTATGCCTTTAGATAGTTCACATACCTACAGTACAGATAATTCCCAGTCCAGTGAGCCGGAGGTCCAACTAGGATGTAAGGATAAATGTTGTAGAATTTTAAATAAATCAATTTGTGTTTTAACCATGCAAGAAGAACAAGAGGGAGTTATTAATTGAATTAATTAGTAAAGTCCAGGATCCCGAATTAAAATCAGAGTACCTTAAGAAACTTAGGAAAATTATAAGTCAAGAAGAATCTAGTTCTCCTACGCCTCCTAAGATAAGTCTTAATGCCACTTTAGAAAGGTTCAATAAAAAGAAAGAAGTCACTCTCCAGGATCTCTAGTTAGAAGTCAAATTAGTTAAAAAAGAAATTTTAGAATTAAAACAGATAAGCCAAAAGTTACAAACTGAAAATTATGCCATTAAACAGGATTTGATTAGTCTCTTAGAATCCAAGGCAGAGTCTAGTAATCCATTTGGTAAATCCAGTTCTGAGTCTGAGCCTGAGTTGTTTGATAAAGAAGAAAAAGTCATTAATTTAATTAAGCAAATTAATTTTAGGAAATGGTATTCCAGAGTTAGTATTTTTATTAATGAATTTGAATTAAATACAATAGCTTTATTCAATTCAGGAGCCGATTTAAATTGTATCTAGGAAGGCCTAGTACCAACCCGATTTTATAGGAAGTCTAAAGAAGTTCTAGGAACAGCGTCCGGAAAAGCCCTTAAGCTAAAATATGAATTACCTAAAGCCCATATATGCCAAAATAAAATATGCTTTAAGACGTCCTTTGTCCTGATCCAGAATATCACGGATGAAGTAACTTTAGGTTTACCTTTTATTTCTTTACTTTACCCCTTTCAGGTGGAATATGATGGAATCACCTCAAGCCAATTAGGAGAAAAAGTTGAATTTGAGTTTTTAACTAAGCCAGAATTACATAATCTTAAATCTCTACAGAAGTCAGCTATTTCTAAGTCAGCTAGATTAATTCAGAATAAAAACAGACAAGTTAATTTTCTTAAGGAAGAAATTAAGTTTAAAAGAATAGAACAACAGTTAGCCGATGAGTCACTTCAATTACGGATTAGTAAATTTGAAGATAAGTTAAAAAATGAAGTTTGTTCTGATATGCCCAATGTCTTTTGGCACCGCAAGCAACATGTCGTTTCTTTACCTTATGTCAAGTCCTTCAATGAAATGAATATTCCCACTAAAGCCCGTCCAATTCAAATGAGCCAAGAGTTAATGGAATTATGCAAAGCTGAGGTCACAAATTTAGTCAACAAAGGAATAGTTAGAAAAAGTAAGTCTCCATGGTCTTGCCCAGCTTTTTATGTTCAGAAAAATGCCGAGTTAGAAAGAGGAGCCCCACGTCTAGTCATTAATTATAAGCCCCTTAATTCAGTTTTAGAATGGATTAGATACCCAATTCCTAATAAAAGAGATCTAGTCAACAGACTAGGAAATGCTGTAATCTTTAGTAAATTTGATATGAAAAGTGGTTTTTGGCAAATTCAGATTAAAGAGTCAGATAGGTATAAGACTGCATTTGTCACCCCTTTCGGTCATTTCGAATGGAATGTTATGCCCTTTGGATTAAAAAATGCCCCTAGTGAATTCCAGAATATTATGAATGAAATCTTTAATGCCCACAGTCATTTTTCCATAGTATACATAGATGATGTTCTTATTTTCTCTGAATCAATAGAGCAACATTAGAAGCATTTACATAGGTTTTTTCAGATAGTTAAATCTAATGGTTTGGTCATCTTAGACAAAAAGATCAAGCTCTTTCAAGTCAATGTCAGGTTTCTAGGTTTCAACATAAGCCAAAGCCAAATAAGCCCAATCAATCGAGTCATCCAATTTGCTGATAAGTTTCCAAATCAAATTCTTGAAAAAAGCCAACTTCAAAGATTTTTAGGTTCTTTAAATTATATTTCTAACTTTTATCAAAATTTGAGAAAATTATGTAAACCCCTATTTGATTGTCTCCAGAGCAATCCTCCTACTTGGACTTCGAGACATACAGAAATAATAAAGCTGACAGGACCCGACCCAAATTCCACTTTGGAATCCGAGCCGAACCCTGTGCGTGTCCGACACTTGGCATGTGCCGGGCACAAATGGCCTAATTGCCCTTCTAGTCAAACTTCACTTTAAACTAGGGTTTGACTTGTGCCAAAAATTCAACAGAGTCTCCCCTAAGATTAGACCAATCCCAAAATTACACCTGTCAAGCATGCACACAAACAAAATACACCAACTGCCAGTATACAACTAATTACATACCAACAGTTAGACAAGTGTTCAAGGGCAATATCAGAGCAACTATATGGAATAGGTTACAATTAAAACACTACTAAACAAAACCCTACATTGGCAAAGGATGTGGCGGAAGGTGACCTCGGCCCGGTGGTGGCGCACTGACGCACGACTACTGCATGGGGGCGCAAAACATTGAAAAGGTGAGTGGACCAAAACAAAAATTTAGAAAATAGCATATGAACATACTAACCCCTCTGTAAAAACAGTTAAGAAACTATAACATTTCTTTATTCATAATTGTACAGAAATCAATGTAATCATATTCATATATATATATATATATATATCAAACATATACTTGATCAAACATTAAGTCTTTGAAAACATTGAAAACACTTTAAATCTACCACCTCGGTGTACCCATTTATTATTCCGTCAATTCCTTTAATTTCCGTCAATTCCTTTATAATCCGTCAATTCCTGTAAAATCCGTCAATTCCATTCTCGTGCCACCGGAATTACACGTCCTAGCAGACCTCGGGAAACACAAAGTCAACCTGAGCCGCAATCTCACGGAATTCAGGGGACACTTGGTCCATCTGAGCCGCGTTCCTCACACCCACGGTTTGGGCGTCTCCGAAACTCGTGGGGCGGTGTCTAGCATGCTGACTTACCCGAAGGCAACTAGATGTCCGTCGACATCAATATAACCGAAGGCAACATAATTTTATTCCGAATGCAACTTTATTTCCGAGGCAACATTTATTATACTGAAAGCAACCTTGAGTACCTATGGTGGTTTAAAATGAATGTATATATATATATATATATATATATATATATATATATATATATAATTCTGAAAAAGATTAAAGTTTATAAAACTACTTATAAAACTATTCCTTAACTCATGCTGCCATTTAATCTGATAATACCTCAGTTCTAACTTTCCAAATCCCTTTTTAAATGTTCCACTAGGCATCACATAAATAAACAGAATATTTAAATCTATCAAGTCATGCTAGGAAGCCGTATTCAGTAAACTTATTCAAGATCAAATAATGAAAATAAATGCATAAAACGTTTATAAAACAAACAGTCCACTCACAGATACTCTGAGCTAGCTGGACCCTTTGAAGGTCCCTCCTGCCGGTCACCTGGTGCCCGGGTGCTTGTATAACCATCATAATATTTTATTAAAAACTCTGCTCAGTAATGTAGTATTAAATTAAAAACCCTGACCCCCGGCTCCTAAAAGTGCGTGCATCACTTTAAAGGTCATTCCTATGCCCACATTAGCTTTTCTCTCAATGGGCACGATTTAAAAGTACCTAGGGACTCAAAAGCGATAAAGTCCCAAAAAGTCAACTCGGGACCCCGTGGGGTCCACGACCTCAGAATTTCGATCCGAACATTCCTAGAGGTTCCAACAAGCCTAGGACACATGTTCTGAAAGTTTGGTCTCGATCGAACGGTCGGATTGCTCACGATCGCACGATCGCACGATTGGATAATGAATGATTTTCCGTACTCCTAACCCTAGGGTTGGCCTTTATAGAGTAACCGGGACTCCGATTAATGATCCGTTGAATCCTACACGACCCTGAAACTACCTAGATTAACATACTCCAGTTTGACTATAATCCAACGGTCTGAACGTATTGAACCCAGAAATCGCACACTATGCGAGATCCGTTTGGGGTTCAAACGTTATCCGATTTGAGATCCGCGTAAACCTACACGCTCGTGAGGACACGAGGATTATTCTAGGACCAAGAGTGGCTCCTGTTACCTGGCCCACGTGCCGCCCACGCCCCGGCCGCGCGTGGGTGTGCCTAACAATTTCCGGTGGCCGGATTTTCTCCAAATCATCGGCCCAAACTCCTATCCTAGGTAATACACCCTGTTTGGAACCACTTTTGTTCTTGGACTATGGCCAAAAAGTGGCCAGAAGTAGCTGAAATCGGCGACGCAATCCGGCAGAATTTCAATTCGAAATTTAACCTATCAAACCTCAAAATCTCTCCAATCCTACCCAACCATCAGCTAGTTCGTAAAAAATAGCTAGAAATCCATACCTTACTCGCTTGATTTGGTGGTCGGAGGAGAGAGAACGAGAGGCTTGAAAATCGGAGAAAAACCAGCCAAATCCGAGCTGTGTCCGGTGGCTGTGGCGTCGGCGTCGGCGGAGGACGGCTGGGCTGAGTCGCTGTGGCGGTGGCGCTATTTCCTTGGGCGGTCTGGTGGGTTGGGGTGAGGTGTGCTGGTGGTTATGGTGGTTTGAAGGTGGCTGGAAGAGAAAAGAATAAAAGGGAGGGGGGGTGGTCGCGTAGGGAAGAAGGAGAGAAGAATCAGATTTAAAAAAAAATCTGGTTTGCAAAATTACCAACCTACCCCTCAACTTATTTTGTTCGTATTTCCTTTGTTACAAGTCCGATTCGAGTGCACTACGTGTCTACGGACTCTTTTCGTCGCGCTCTACGCAAAGGTACAAACAAAATTTCCAAATTCTTCCCCGGTCAAAAAGTCAACTTAAAACCTAATAAATTATTCCGAGGGTAGTTTAGTCTTTTCCTTCATTAAATTAATAGTTAAATAATAATTAAGGTTTGGGTTGTTACATAAGCAAATTAAAATTCACGTTAAGTCTCTTCCATGCTTAGGTATTCCTTCAGTCAATTCTTTTAAAATCGTTGAAACAGATGCCTCTGATTTAGGTTATGGCGGTATTCTAAAACAAAAAGCCAATTCAGAGTCTCCTGAGCAAATTGTTCGCTTTCATTCTGGTGTTTGGAGTCAAGCTCAAATTAATTATAGTACTATTAAAAAAGAAATTTTATCTATTGTATTATGCATAAGCAAATTTCAAGATGATTTATTAAACCAAAAGTTTTTAGTTAGAGTAGACTGTAAGTCTGCAAAGCATGTTTTAGAAAAAGATGTTCAAAATATAGCTAGTAAGCAAATTTTTGCACGATGGCAAGCAATATTGAGTGTTTTCGATTTTGAGTTAGAATATTTGAGAGGTAGTGAAAGCAGTATTCCAGATTTCCTTACAAGAGAGTTTTTACAGGATAAGAAGCCAGAGCCATGTCAAGCAAAGAAAAAGAAAAGAAAGACAAAGGGATAATGCAATATAGTCAATCAAGCCAACCAAGCCCAGGCCAGAGTCAGCCCAGAGTCCTTCCAGCTACCCTGATGCCCAAAACAGAAGCCAATACCCAACTTGTACCTTTTCCAGGTTATATGCCAATTCCAGTCAATAATAGATTTAATCCTTTAAGCCAACCTTCTCTACGCCCTAATTATCAAGCAGCATTAACTTCCCAATATGACCCTTTTATTGTTCATTCTCCTATGTCCTCTCAGAGTCAAAGCCCAGTCCAAAGGTCCAGATATCATCCTAAAAGCCATTCCCATCTTTTTGTTGTTGAATCTAATCTAGAAGATCTGAATGATCCAGTTAAAATAGCTCAAAAGTTCTTTCCACCCAATACTCATTTCTTTCCAAGCCATCCTTCAAAGTCATTAAGGTTCTATAGGGATATTCTATATGAAACCCAGTCGGTAGATATTAAGCCCATTAAGGATAAAGTAACAGATGCCACAATTTTCCATTCCCGTTATATTCGCCAAATCATTAAGCTAGAACATTGGAGTAAAAATGCCTATGACCAGTTGCCACTTCAATCAGGCCTTACTTATAATTACGGAGATTATATTGATGCCTGGTATACAGTTTTATTTCATCAGCACCCAGATTTTAGCCATTCATGGTTTATCAATTTCGATGTCAAATTCAAGCCCTATTTTCCATGCTGGTTTCTTCAATGGTGGAACATTATTGGTCCCTGTTGGGAAATTATTCCAGAAGCCCTCCGATCCACATTTAATTACTTCACCCAAAAGCATCAATTAACTAAGCAAGAAAAATTCTTCCCTATGCTCCTTCATTTCTTTGCCAAATACAGAATTCCTTGGATTTTAAAATGGAGTTATCAAATTAATTGGGACACCAGGATTTTAAGCCGTCATTATGTAGTAAAATGGTGGGATAAGGTTATCCTGCACGAAATTGTCACTAAAGTCAATACAAATTATCCACCCATTCGGATGCCTGCAAGCAATTCAAATACAGTTAAAGAAACCTCTTCAGGCAGTTCAAATGCTTCCCTCAAAGGGAAATCTAAGAAAGAATTAACGGAGTTAGCCCAGCAGCTCCTAGCCCAAGTTTCTCAAATGAATGATGAAGATGACGAAGATGCCAGTCCAAAATCAGAATCTTCTTCCAGTCAAGTGCCTAGTCAGCAATTCAGTCAGAAGCCCAAGCCTAGATGGTTAGATTACGTGCCCGACAGTCAAGATCCCTATGATCTCTCTGAAGATTGAAGCCTTCCAAATCAAAGATGCCTCTGCCAAAGTTAAAGTAGTCGAAAGCAGAGTTAAAGTCCTTCCACCCATGTGAAAGCAGATGCCTTTTTGTTTCACCAGAGTTAAAGCAAAGATGCCCTGACAAGTTAAAGGTTTTTCAAAGATGCCCATGCCTTTCAATTCAAAGATGCCCATGCCCTTCAATTCAAAGTAGCCGAAAGCAAAGATGCCCAGACAAAGTTCAAAGTTAAATGCTTTTCACTTCAGTTAAAGTAGAAGTTAATTCAAAAGTTATTTTGTCCTCTTTTGTATGCCAAGACTTTAAATAGAAGCCTTCCGTCAGTTGTATCTCCAAGCTTTGTTAAATAAGCATTGTAAGTTTCTTTCAGTTTTCAAAGTTCTCTCAGAGTTTGTAGACCTGAGGCAACTACAATAGTTGTGAGTGAGAGTGGAGTGTGAGTGTCCTGAGTGACATTGCTTGCTTTCACTGAACTAGGATTTCTGTAAGTTCTTACTTTGTTTTCAAAGCTTCCACAATTAATAATATTTCCAATTAATATTATTTTCTGTGTTTATCTTCATAGTCCTTCAAATTCTAATTTATGTTAATTCAATTATTTTCATTAATTTGTATTCTCATTTTAATTAAATTTAGTGCTCTCATAATTTTTTATTTGTATAATTTATTCACCAACGTTAATTTTCTTTTGAGTTTGTGATTAATTTATTAGTTTCAATTTGCATCCATTCATTAATCTATTTTATTCATTATTTCTTTATTTTTATTTTTTAGTTGCTCAAGTCATCTTCCAAGTCAATTACTTAGTCACACTCTTTATTCTCTTCCGTAGCAAACTATTTCCTCTCTTCCTCCAAGTCTTCGAAGTCTTCAAATTATTAAATACACAAGACTTTCCTCCTATAACTAGTTAAAAATCCTTTTTAATCTAGTTCTTCTAGATTATAGGTCCTAGTCCCCATTTGGTATCAGAGCCCAAAGAGTTGAAAGAGTTGAGTCTAAGTTTGCAACTCATATCGCCCAAGTGGCTGATTTAAGTCTTCTAAGTTAGCAAGGTTCCCAAATCTCTTCAAAGTTAGTAAGCCTCCCAAGTTTCTTCAAAGTCTTCTCCTAGTTATCTAGTTCCTTAGGTTCATCTCTCTCAAAAGTCCATAAGGTGAGACCTTTTTACCAAACAGTAAGTCCCAAGTAGAGGCATGAGCGGTTAGGCACGACAAGGTGAGAGAGAGAGAGAAAACCCATAGGTTCTTAGATACCTTAGAGTCAGTCTTAGGAGTTACCCAAGAGTCTTTCTAATTTAGAAGTCATGTAAGAATCTTTATAATTAAGTTGATTTAAATTAAACACGTAAGCAAAATGAGTCGTTTATTTAGAACCAATTCAATTAATTCTTCTAGTTCAAGTACCAGTCTAAGCCAAGTACCAGATATAATTAATGAAGAACAATTAGAATTTGAGTCTTCTAGTTCAGAATTACATTGTAATGATTGGAATATACCCAAAGTCTCTAGTAAAGAAATTTATAAGCAAAAATGGTCAATCAATGCATTCAAGACTACTACGCATGTTAAAACAGTAGAACAAGTCTATGCCTTAGGAAAAGAACATGAAACATGCCAGTTACTTAATTTAGATGCAATTAAAAATCATAGAAAAGAAGGTAATAATTTTTTACATATAGGCCTAGTTCAAGTTGCAGTTAAGCCCTTAACTAAATTAGGTTTAAAAGCAGCAATTTTATTAAGTTTAAGAGATGCTAGATTTAATGATTACCAGGAAGGAGTCATAGGAATTATTGAGTCAAGTCTATGCCATGGTCCAGTCCATTTTGATTGTTATCCAGACTTTACAGTAAGCCTTAATGATCCTCATATTTTAAAGGTTTTAACTTTAAATGTTTATATATATATATATATATATATATATATATATATATATATATATATATATATATATATCTTTAGTATAGGCATTTGTATACTTCTGATGTGTTATATATATACACATACATTATAACAAAAATTAGTTCACATACATTAGTTCGGTTCGGTACGGATTTCCGTCAGGTTAGAGATAGTGTTACCCAATCTTTTAACCAAATTTTTCAGTACGGATTAGATAGGAAGAATAAAAAATAAAAAATAAAAAATAAACCAAACCAAACCAAATTGTCAGTACGGTATGGTCAGTACGTGGATTTTTTGGATGAGATGCCCACCTCTAATTCAAGGGAAGGATTGTCTTTTTACTTAAATTAAATAAATTATATTAACAAAATTAAAATTATTGGCAAAAGCAAATTCAAAAATAAATAACTTCAAACTTCAAAGTTTTTTTTTTTAACAAAAAACTTAGAAATTCATTTCTCTCTCCCTCCATACCCACGCTCTCCCCCTCTCCTCACTCTCTCCCCTACTCTTTCACAGAACCAAAAAAATTTTAGCTACTCCACCCCAAAAAAAATTCCAAACCACCACCCACCCCATGCCTGCTTGGTGGGGAAGATAATCCAGCAATAGCAAAGAAGAGCTTGGTGGGGGTGTCTACTCGATTTTCTGGGTCAGGGAGCTGGGTGAGGGAGATGTGGCTAAAGGTTGATTTGGGTTGTGGTTGAAGGGCTTTGAAGGGGTTGGGGTTGGGGCTGTGGTTGGGGCGTTGGGGAGGGGGAGGGAGAGAGAGAGAGAGAGAGAGAGAGAGAGAGAGAGAGAGAGAGAGAGAGAGAGTGTGTGTTGATGCTTGATTTTCACACTAACAAATTAAAGCATGTCCAAACCCTTTACTCTAGCCTTCCTCAAGGATGGCCCTCTTGGATTTGACAAACATACTTCTGTAAAGCTTCTTTCCCTTGAACTTTTGGGGGGATTGTACTGTAGCGGATAATGGATGTTGACTTTCCTGAGAAAGAAGAAAAAGAAAGGGTCACTAGAGGTGGTGGTGAGGTCACCAACCACCCTCTGATCCCTAAGTCAGATCTTTCCCCAAAAAAGGATTGAAATGTGGCATCTTCGAGATTAGGATCCCAACACGTGGTTATTCCTATTCTCAGATTAGCACACTTCATGTGATCGCGCTTGGTGGGCCTCGCTCGATGTTTGGGCCTTTCCTCAAGCCTTGATGTATGGTTGATGCATGGCCATAGGCAGCCCTAGTTGATCTCAATCGAACTCAGGTAGTCTTAGAAGAGGCCAGTTTTGGGTAGGGTTTAGTTGCTTCCTCAAGCGAGTTGGGCTTAACTTTGTTTTGGGCCTTGGAGGGTGGGTCTTAGAGGCATTTTGGGTACAACAAAGAGTGAGAGAGAGAGAGATACACACACACACACACACACACACACACACACACACACACACATAAGGGGGAAGTTGAATCTTAAGTCAAGTGGAGATTTGAATGATGTTATTATTAGTGCGAGTCCATAAATTCCTCTGTATATCAAGAGATAATTGTGTACTTGATTGTAATATTAGACAAAATTGTATTTACTTTCCTATTTGACGTTTGTATATTTGTAATCCTATAAATACCTCCTAAAGAGAAGAATAAATTACACTGATTATTTACCCTACTTGGAGCACTTACCTGCACACTACGATCGTGTCACACGACCGAAGTCCTGCATAACTGACAGTAGCCCAACCTAGACGCTGCAAGACCACCACGACACTCTTTTACACCGACTACTTTATCAAACCCAATCAAGTCTTCAATTCTCCTTCGATTCTTTTTTGCCAATTTCTTTTTGGTAACAAACTATCATGATTAGAGGAATTGAGGAATGTTTTTTATTTAGTGGTGAGGATCCTCATATCAAGACAACACCACAAACATCTACCATGATCTTTCTCACTATGGGCGGAAACTATTTCAATTCCTTTTGGTGTTAGGCTAAATAGCACCAATTACTCTCTTTGTTCTCAGATTATTGAGAAGTTTGTTGAAGTACATGGCAAATATGGCTATTTGACAAGGAGTACTACTAAACCCAATCCAACAGATACATTCTATGAGTAGTCGTGAATGGATATATAATGCTATTGTGAAAGGTTGGCTGATTAGTGCCATGGAACCCGACGTGATGAACATGTTCATTCATTTGCCTGCACCAAAGAGAATTTGGGATGCTATATCCAAAACCTATTTTGAGGGACCTGATAGATATTTGGTGTACGATTTATCTCGAAGGGCTATGCAAATGAGACAGGCTGAAAAACCCCTTGCTAATTATTATGCATATATCTGGTTCATTCGTTTGCCTACACCAAAGAGAATTTGGGATGCTATATACAAAACCTGTTTTGAGGGATATAATAGATCTTTGGTGTATGATTTATCTCGAAAGGCTATGCATATGAGACAAACTGAAAAACCTCTTGCTAATTATTATGCATATCTTCGTGCTATCTGGCAAGCGGGACATGCGAGGTCTTCTTGTTCAATTATATGAATTATTGACAATAGATGAAGAGCACACGTTGCACTCATGGATTACTATCATTGATTTGATACTTGATTGTATGATCGTAGTTATATCAATTTACTGTGATAAAGTTTTTGTCCCTACTGAGCTGTGGTTTCGCTCACCCATTTATAGACCTTGCAAGTAGGGGTGGGCATTTGAACTAGTGAATTGATGAACCGATTCGAAAAAAAATAAGAAAAAATTGTGTTGACTAAAAAAGTCAACCTAGGCTCAAAAATCGAACCTAACAGCTTTGGATCAGTTATCATCTCAATTTTTATCTTGAAAAAACCAGTATAAATTGAACCGGACCGGTTATGTTATGTTTACTTATCCATTTATATATAAAATTATTAGTAAGCCTAATTAATATTCAAATAACATTAGTAACTCTAAGTAATATTTAGATATTTTAGTCTAATTAATACCCAAATGTCTTAGTTCCAATTTATACCCAACTAAATAACTACTCTAACCCAATTTCTTTTTCTTTTCGATGAACCATATCTCTTCTTGTTGTACTTTCGTCTTTCTCTCTTTTCCACCTATTTCTTTCTATTTCTCTTCCTATTTATCTCTTCACCTCTTTCTCTCTTTTATCTCTTCCTCTCTTATTTTATCAATTGTACATATTTTTCTCTTCTTCTTATTTTTCTATAAATCTTATTTCTCTATTATTTTATTTTTATCTTTCCAAACCAAAAGTCGGGACGAACCAAACTTGAGTTATTGTTATAAGAGAAGTTTATTTTAACCTCTGTTTGAGCTTCTTTTTTTTATTATTTAGTTTTACCCTTTATTGATCACACACCGGCCAAGAGGTTTCCACTATACCCGACTGCAAGGCATGAGAGAAACCGAAAGGTTGCAGTCACACTTCATGATATTTCAAACATGTTTTGCCATTAGAGCCTTGTTCCATGTATGTAAGCATTCGATACCAAGACCACGTTCATCCTTTCGCATGTGCACCTCACTCTAATCCCCCTTACCATTGTGCAAACCCAACAAATTTCAAGACAAAAGAAAAGTTCTCATTCTTCTCTCAATATCACGCAAAACCTTTTGGGAAGAAATAAATTATAGACCCAAAAGACTTAACGAATAGAGAGAACATAAATAATTGGGACTCTTTTGACATAAGATAAAGCCTTATTCTCCTAGCTTTTAATCATTGCCTCAACCATTTGAACCGGAGGAGCACAAGTGTGGAAGGTCAACTTAGAAGTAATAAGTGGTACACCAAGATATCTAATAGGAGTTGGCTGGCCAATCAACAAAGATCTTCAAAATGATCACTTTTTGAACTTACAAAAGGAATAATTAATTGCAACTTATCCTTTGCATCACTAGAAAGAAACTGGTTGCTCTTGGAAATATTAGATTGAAGACTTGCAAATTTGTCAACAACATTCTTAATAATGATAGTAGACTCATTATCACCATTGCAAAAGTGGAAAAGGTCATCGACAACTAGTGAGACAACTTAATCTTGGAACATCTCCAACATAATCTAATGGAAGGATTAGATGCAATTTGCTACTAAACCAACCTAGAAAACATATCCATTGCAATAACAAATAGGTATAAGGTGAAATTGGTCAACTTTGTAGTAATCTTGTACACTGTGTTACAACAAGAAATTGGTCAAAAAATATTCAGAGAAAACACATTCGCCTGATGCACTGGTTCATCTTTCTCTACTTGAAACTAGGTAAGTGCTTTAATTACAAAAGGATTGCATTATTGCATAGAAATCAGTAAAACTACTAGAAATTATATTAATCTATTGCTATGATGTGATTCGAATCAACCACCAGACTATCACAACGGTTGATTTTGACACCCCCGACATTCACGACAGAGATTATACCTATCACAATCCAAAATGATTGGAGCCACTAGTGACCAAATGATAATATGCATGGAAGAAAACATATTCATCCGAACCTTGAGGTTGCATACATCAAAGCAACGTTGACTTTGCATGTTGATAGCCTCCTAACAAGTGGACAAGATGGGCGGTCAAAACTTGGATTTTAAGTTCATGAATCCAATCGGCATTCTCTATAGAATGGCGAGCCATTGATGAACTCCTAACAACGAGAATGAGAGCAAGAAATTGATGTTTTACTTAAACATGGCTTTGGTGGTCCAATAGCATGAAGGACATCAAAGGTCATTATTCGCATAATAAAACACACTCCCTCTTGACAAAATCATGTTTGTTAATAATATATGTCTATACTAAACAAAGCTAAAACTTGTTGATTGGCTCTTATACCACATGTAAGATAACTATAATCAACAATTCAATCAACGAGCTCTAGGAGAATTGCAATCCTTACAAAAGGGGTTAATAATAGTATTGAATTGAACAAGACACCTCAACAGAAAGAAAGAAGGAGAAAGCACAAGCCAAATGTGACTATAGAAGATAAACCAAAAAGAACCCCAAATCCAAGGGCAAAAAAAAGTATGTGCGAAGAAGGTACTCAACAAAATTAAAACTCCCCTACCATAGGAATTTAGGGAGCCTACGAAGAAATCATGCAGGAGGGCCTTAAACATTGGCAAAGAAGAACCAAGAGATGAAAGCTCATCTTGCAAGTCTTTAAATATGCAAGCACCTCATATCGTGTGAGTATGGAGAAAAAACATTTGGAGACCATCAACAATTAGGTACTTCACTTCTGGTCCTCAATTTAATGCTAGTCATGTTTCACTTGCACTTGGAGAAGCAGGGAAAGACACTCAGGATAAACTGCAAGCTTTTGAGATTATCCTCCATTTTTATGAGACAAAGAGGTTAACAAAAAGAAGATCTTAACATCCTACAAGGGTTCGTGACTTGGCTTCAATAACTAGGACACTAGATCACATTATGCACATAACTTACCTCACCATACAACCACCAGGTGACGGTACTAGGCAAAGAGGTAAGCACTGCGACATAACTTAGACATGCATTGATGCGTCAATCGCAGACCCGAGTGCAACATTCACAAAGAAGAATACAAAGTGATATCCACTTTCCACTTCACAAGCAAGTCCTATAATACATAAGAACCAACCATTTTCCACCACAACATCAATTATGTCAGTAAAATATTTGCTTATGTATGCTGGTTGTTACATGTTATCCACTCTCAGTGGCGAATCCATGTTTAGACGAAGGTGGTTAACTAACCCCCCGATGTAGGAAAATCCCATAGCATCTGCAGATATTGATCCCTGGAAGTCTTGGGTGGCTGGGGAGGAATGCCCACCAGTTGTTTGTCCAAATGCCAAAATGAGGTTGTGTTGCACATAGCAGCATCTACACGCCAGGTTTTCTCTTTTTCTTTTTAAAAGACCTAGCCAATGCGACGCCGTTTTAGACCATGTCACTTAAAATAAAATTTAACCAAGACAAATCGAGGTCGTTTTGGATCAGGTAAAGAGAACAAAAAAAAAAGCCATAGCAAACATCAGCCCCCCAATACCCCTTTCACTCTTCTAACTCATTCTTTAGATATAGTTTACCTTTGCATTGCATTATGTTGATGTTAGAGTTCTTAACTTTCTTATTTCTTATCAATTTCATAGTCCATAGAATAAGGGAAAGTGCCTTATGTCAATAGTTATATGTATTTTGCTTAATTGAAGTTAGTGTTTTTATGATTATTGTTGCACTCCTCTTTGTGATTATTGGTTCTATTATTGTTTTTCAATATTTGTCTAATTATTTCCTTGTTATCTATTAATTTGTCGCATCATTTATGTCAGAGATTCACTTAGGTTTGAATTCGATGATTTTTATTAACACATAACTTGGATATTTATACAAGAGATAGATACTTGGGCTCCAAGCATATTCTTATTTTGTACAACTACATATTATTACACAAGATTACAATATCACAAGATTGTGTTTCATGAATTGGTGCAACAACAACAGTTATGCTGCCGATCAGTCGGCTTGAGATTAGCACCTATCGGGGAGTCATGCATTAGCGGATGGAGGCTCTCGAGGATTACGACCGGTCGGCTAGAAGTGTGACGACCAGTCGACTAGAAGTGTGGTGACCGGTCAGCAGATAACAGTGCTTTATTACTCCCCTTACAAGCCGATGTGCAAATAGCCCAACAACTTGGATTTGGGGAACGCGAACGGAGGAATAGGTATGCCCTTCGTAAAAATGTCGGCAAGCTGGGTATGAGTAGAAGCATAACGAAGATGCAACAAACCGACAACCACAAGTTCACGAATGTAATAATAATCCACAACACAATGCTTGGTACGTGCATGGAAAATAGGATTTGAAGCAAGGGTAATGGAACTCGTATTATCACACTGAAGCAAAGGAGAAGAGGACAAAGAGACATGTAATTAACACAAAAGTTGATGAATCCATGTAATTTCCATAGTAATAAAGGCTAACTGATGATACTCAAATTCGGGGCTAGAGCGAAAGATGATTAGTTGCTTCTTAAAGCTCCAAGAGACAAGATTGGATCCAAAATAAATGCAATATCCTATTGTAGATAATCATCGGGATTGGCGGCATAGTCGGCATTAGAGGAGGCAACCAAAGATGAATCATCGATTCGAAAAATGAGTCATCATGGGAATTTCCAAGCATGTAATGGAGAATGTGTTTAACAACCTTCCAATGAATAATTGTGGGATGATGCATAAACTAACATACTTGGTTCACAACAAAGGAAATATCATGACGAGTGATTGTGAGATATTGAAGGGCTCCAACAATGCTACAATACTCAGTGGGATCAGATAGAGAGGTGCCATGAAGAGAACTCAATTGAGAACCAGTAGCAATAGGAGTAAGGCAAAGATTGCCCTCATGCAAGGCAACACGTTTGAATAATTCTACCTCATATTTAGCTTAAGTCAATCATAACACATCTATAGTACGCTTGACCTTAATGCCCAAAAAATAATTGAGGTCACCTAAGTCTTTCATGGCAAATTGACAATGGAGAGAGAGTTGATAAAGGCTTGAATCTGTGACAAATCATTACCAATAACAATGATATCATCCACATAAATCAAAAGAAACAAGAAGTGGCCATCCTTTCGAAAAATAAACAAGGATCCTTGGAAGTAGTGAAGCCCGAGTGAAGAAGAAATGCAGAGAAGCGAGAGAACCATCCAAGAGGAGATTGCTTCAAACCGTTGAGAGATTTATGGAGGCATCATACATGATGAGGAAGTTTAGGATCTTCAAAGCCACGAGGTTGCTGCATATACTCATCTTCAGACAAATAACCATGGAGAAGGAAGTGTAACCACAGGGGAGGAAGTACCATGAGAAGATGAGGGAACCGTTGGAAGAATTAGAAATAAATAAAAAACTTGAAAAGGAAAGGTAGATTCATCAAAAATAACATGACGAGAAAGGTAAACATGACCATTGTTTACCCCAATATCCTTGGTAATTGAGAGAGTAACATATGAAAATGCATTCTTTAGTACGAAATTGAATTTTTTATTTATTGCAAGGACTAAAGTAAGGATAAAATGCACATTCAAAAATATGGAAAGTAAAATAGGTGCGACGATGACCAAACAAACATTCATAAGGAGATATATAATTTAATTGATGGGCAGGCAAATGGATAATTAAGTAGCTAGAGGTATTTACAAGCTTTAACCCGAAAGGAGAAGGGCATGTGAGCTATAGCTAAGAGAGTGAGGGCCATGTTTATGAGATGACGTTGTTTACATTCGGCGGCCTCTTTCTGTTCAGGTGAGTGAGGGGTAGAAACATGGTGGACAATCTCATGAGTGCTTAAGTAATTCTAGAATTAATGACTAAGAAATTCAGCCCCCCATCTGTTTAAAGAGATTTGATGGTGCACACACGATTAACGGACATTAAGTTTTCCACTAAAGTTTTAAATTTCTAAAAATAATCAAAAGCTTCGGACTTCAAACACAAAGGATAGACCCAAGTATAACAAGAATAATCACCAATGAAAAGGATAAAATACTTAAAACCTTAATTAGATAAAATTGGGGATGTCCAAATATCACAATGAACTAAGTGTAATGGAACACTAGAAACATAAGAACATAATTGAAAAGGTAAACAAGTAGTTTTGTCGATGGGAAATTGGAACAAAATTGACTACTAGTAAAACCACTAAGAGAAATATGAGTTGTAAACTTCTGAAAAATAGCAAGGGGTGGAAAACCTAAGCATTGATGCCACATAGAAGAAGAAGCATGGGTACCAAAGAGAGTAATGGCGTTGGCTAAAAACTGAGAGAATGATGGATTGGGCTGGAATAGATAGAGATCATTTTCACTCTTGTCGTGGAAAAACGTCTTCCATGAGATGAGATCCTTCACATAGAAATCAAATGGGGTGAAACTAAAATTAAAAAAAATTATAATAAGCAAATTGATGAACACTGAGTAAATTGTGAAATGCAGAAGGATAGTGAAGAACCTTATTCAAACGAAATTGAGAGATGGAACCATTACTAATTTTAGAAATTTGCAAACCTTGTGAAATTGGCACTTAGGTGACAAGGGGTAAATTAAATGACACTCAAACAAAAAACACAACAAACTTCACACACTTTAGACCTTGACCAATACTCTTATGACTAGTCAACTGTCAGACATGAATAATCACAGCTAAAAGAACATACACAGAGCATATTAATATGTACCTGCAAGCCTAGAGAATTACTAGTGACAACCTAGGCACTCAGAAGGACCCGTCAATCTAGGCATCCCCTGTGCTAGCAACAACTATGGTGAAAGTGTGTGAAAGCATCATAATCAAGTAAGCATCAGACAGCAGAAAAAGATGACTAGTCAACTGCAAGAACACGAACCCAGAAAATTCATATTTGCAAACCAGAAATTTGTTCACTCAAAAACCCACCATTGGGAAAAACTGGGGGTCATCAACCGACCAGACAATCCACTAAGTAGAAAAAGATTCTTACAAAAGAACACAAGCAAGCTCAAGAAAAACCTAGGTCTATTTAGGAAGATGAGCTATACCTCCTTTGTGCAATCTTCTTCTCCAACTTAGCAAAACTTCAAGCTCAGTTCTTAATGGCAATGGCAGCTCCTTCTCCAGCTCTTTCATCCCATGGCACTAGCTTGCAAGCTCTAACTCAGACTGAAACCAAAATTTGGATTCAAAGGAGAATGACCAATTTCTTCAAGAAACCATACTCTTGAAGAAATCAATGTTGAATCTAACCTAGATATAAATGAGAGAGTGTTTTAATTAGGGGTGGGCACTCAAACCGGCGAACCGGAAATCCGAGCTGAACCACACCGAACCAAACCGGAAAAAAAACGAGTTGACCAAAAAGTCAACAACCGGTCAAAAACCGAATCGGACTGGTTTGGACCGGTTTTGGATCTGGTTTCATGTCTTCAAAAATCGGACCGGGCCGAACCGAACCGGTCAAATTAAAAAACATATAATTTTAATATTTATTAATATTTAATGCTATATTTTTAATTTAATAACTAATATTTATTCAAGTTCAATTTCAAAATATCTCTCTTTTCTAACTTTAAAATTTATTTTTACATGAAATTGAATAATTTGTTAATTTTCAAGTCTAAATAAATAAATTTTCAGTTGAAAATTGTATTAAAAAATAATTTTAAAAAACTAATTTTTATAATCCGGTTCAACCCGAATCGAACCGGAATTGGGCCGAAATCGGTTCAGCCCGAACTAGATAGTTTTTGAAATTTTTTAAATTAAAACCGAACCGATCCAAACCGGATAAATAGTACCGGATCGGTTCCAATTTGAGGCAAAAATCGGTCCAACCCGAACCGTGCCCACCCCTAGTTTTAATTAGCTAGATGCAGATTTTCATTTTTCAAATGCAGTTTTCAAAAAGAAACAATTTGGAAAACTCAAAGATGAAAAATATGAAGATGGCTCTTGAGGAAGAAGCGAAAGTTTACAAAGAAACTTTCCAAAACTTGCGTACAAAAGTGACGGCTGCAAATGAGGAATTGGTTCACCTTTTCACCAAAATTCCTAGGTTAGAATCGTACAACAGCAGCTAAGAATTTTGCAGAATAAGACAAAAACATATGGGTAGGATCCAGCTGGAACAGTGAGCTGGAATTCCTACTAAGGCAGAGGTTGACTAATCATAATATTCAGAGTTGGAAAATGCAATGTAATGCAATGCAAAATTTACCTTTGTCAATTTGCTTGAACCTCCATAGGATAGTTTATAGTTAAGAACACCTAGAGAAGCTATTCTTAATCTAAACTTAAGTTTGATAAAAACAATAAAAATCCTATTACAAAATTGTCAAGGGAAGCCAAAAGAAATACTCAAAATTCATACATTAACACCTTGACTGTGGGAGCAAATTTCGTCCCACGAGAATGTTCGATTGAGATTCCCTCTTCCCCTTCGTCGTCTCTTTCTCCCTGCAAAATAAATTGGATAAGAGGACCACACCCGGGGGGTGTTGGCCAAAGGCCCTCCGATGCCTAAGTTAGTTCAATTGATTTAGGGAAAAACCAATAGCTAAATAGGATACGGAGATATATATGTAAGGTGTAAACCGGGCGGCCGGAGCCTTATGTAAGAGAGAGAGAGAGAGAGAGAGAGAGAGAGAGAGAGAGAGAGAGAGAGAGAGAGAGAGAGAGAGAGAGGAGGTGGCTAGGGTTTGTGAGGGGAAGATCTCTACAGAGTTTTAGTAGTGATTCTGACGTACCTCAATCCTTGTGCGTAGCCAAGTATTTATAGGGGGCCTCGACGAGGTTGGTGAGGTTGGTGTATTTAGGGATTTAAATCAAATCCCTAATTGTGGTAGGTATCAAATCAATTCCCAATCTGATTAGGTAACTCCTCATTTAATTGGGAATTGTGGTAGGAATCAAATCAATTCTCAACCTAATTAGGTAACATTCAATTTAATTGGGTAATCCCCAATTAAATTGAGTAGCTCCTAATTAGGTTGAATAATTCCCAATTAGGTCAAATAATCCCCAAAGGGGAGGAATTATTTGACCTAAGGTTCTGATTTAATTCGGTTCCCACATTGACCATTACCCACAAAAACCTGATCCTAACCACCAACATTGTGAGAAAGCTTAGTACCACTATTCGTAACATGACTAGAGGAACCACTATTGGTAAACCATGTTTGTGACTGAGTGGGACAGTAGGAGGCGACCATGGCATAGGGAGCAATATGAGGCTGAGAACAACGGCGAGCCATATGACCAAATTCACTATAATTATAACATCCTTGAAAATCAATAGGGTTACCATAAGAAGAGGAAGAGGAGCCACCACGTCCAGCACTAAAGGGAACATAATTTGGGCCTTTGCAAGGGAGCAGAAGAAAGCCACAACTGGGAGAAGGACTAGGACCAAAGAAGCCACCACGAGAACCAAAATTGTCTCCACAACAACCACGGTTAACAACACGATGACAAGGAAGTGAAGAGTCATGACCATGATTAGCGTATAACATAGTGGTTCTATAATCAAAAGCAATGGAAGTAGTCTTCTTGATGGGTTTCAACAATCAACAAAAAAGCAACAACATCATAAAGAGCAATAGGACTTTCATGAGATTGAATAGAGTCGACGACGCTCTCATACACCGGGCTGACACTATTAAGTATTGGGTCAATAAGATCATCGTTATCCACAGGTTTGCCATCTAGATCCAAATTATTGACAATAGTATTCATTTGATTGGCATATGTAGTAATAGAGGAGTTGCCATGCTTGGTAGTTTGCAATTGATGCTTCAACTAAATAATACAATAACAAGACTTGGAATTGAAATGTTTTTCCAATGAGATCAAGCATCACGAGCAGTAAAGCAGCGAACGACAATAGAGAGCGCACTGTGGTTGAGCGTAAAGTTGATCCAACTAAGCAACTGTTGATCAAGTTTGTGCCATTCTGTATAGGCAAGGTGTGGTATGAGACTATCACACTTGTAGGGAGAGGGACAAGGATTTGTGTTATCAACATATCCAATTAAACTAGTACACTTCAACAAGGGCAGAAACTGAGCTTTCCAAAGCATATAGTTGGTGAATGAACATCAATTGAAACTGTGATTTGGAGGAATCAGCCAAAGGGAAGGAGGGAGTGTCATTAACAAACCCTAAACCCTAAAGCCAAAGGGAAGGAGGGAGTGTCATTAACAAAACCAGTTGAATATTTTGGATCAACCATACGTTTCATATAAGGACCTTGTGAATGAATATCCATAACTAGACAAGCACCAACTTCATCAAGGACCAGTGTTGTATTTTTGCAATATAAATGCAAGTAAATGAACCATGTGTTTAGGGTTGTAGGACTTCTCTTTTCTTCTTCTTATTTTTCTTCTCCTCTCTCTCTCTTCACTACCTTCCTTCCCTTTTCTTCTTCTTCTTCTCCTCTCCCTAAACCCCATAGTGAAGTAGACAGAGAACATATGTCTGTAATACCAAACACCAATGCAAATGATGAAATAGGCAAGGATATAGAAAAGCAATGGGACATTAATTGTGCAACAATCAACGAGCTCCAGGAGAATTACAACCCCTACAAAAGAGTTAACAACGAACAAGCCACCACAACAGAAATAAAGGAGGAGAAAGCACAAGCCAAAGGTAATTATAGAAGACAAGCAAAAAAGAACCCAAATCCAAGGGCCAAAAGAAAGTATGAACGGAAAAGGGTACTCAACAAAATTAAATCTTCCCCATATTTATTCCTAGATCCGTCACTAGCTGAGAATAAGGTAAAATATTAATTATATTATGTAATTTGTCATATTTATGCTAGGCTTATTTACTGTAGTGTCCCCTAAAACTGCGGTCAAATCTCATATTGCCCCCCAAAACTTAAAGTGGCCCATTTACCCCGCTTGACCGTGGTTTGGTGACCCACTTTGCCCCTTGTCGTCAACTCCATCCAAAACTCTGTTACAATTGATGACGTGGCAAGGGTATTTTTGTAGTTTCATACACATAGATCATTATCCATAAATTGAGGGGTGATGTGGCAAGTGGAGCCCACCTCCACATAGCTAAAAGTATAATTAGATGTTCTAATTATTAAAACCAATTAAAATAAAAAACACAAAATAAAATTAGATCCCAACTACCCAACCTCCATCCCCACGCTCCTCTCGTCTCTTGCAAATACCATTGGAAGAAATAAACTCATCCTGCCCCTATCTCAGCCTCCCATGCTCTCATCCCCATCTCAACCTCAACACCCAACTTCAAATCTGGGTTGTTTGAAACCCAACCCCCCCCCCTCTCTCTCTCTCTCTCTCTCTCTCTCTCTCTCTCTCTCTCTCTCTCTCTCTCTCTCTCTCTCTCTCTCTCTCTCTCTCTCTCTCTCTTGCACAGATTAGCAGCTTCAAGCCCATCCCCATCATCTTTACCCGCTACTCTCACAAGTCCCTACGAGTACGGCACGCTCGACGAGTGGTGGTGCAGCGACCTCATCTTCGATGACGATGGAGGAGAAGTACCCATCTCATACCCATCGGAAACTGAAGCCCTGCTTTGTGAGACCTCGTTACAAACTTGGAGGCCTTTGGTTTCCCCTGCCTCCATTCGTCGAACCATCTTCCAGGAATTCATGGATTTTGATCCATTTTTGTTGTATGGCGGATTGGTTGTGTTGGGGTATGGGCTGTGAATGATTTGATCTAGTGAGGGAAAATGGAAATTATGGTTGTAGGGAGAGAAGGTTGGGGCTGTGGGGTGGGAACCTGTGGGCAAAAGGGGATGCGATGCTTTTCTTTTCTTTTTCTTTTTTCTTTTGGCTTTTTGAATTTTTATTGTTGTTTTTGTTTTTTTGAATTTGTTTGATTTGTTTATTGTTTATGTGGAGTCCATATCAGCATAAAAATAACTCACATGTACAAAATTACTTAAACACCCTTGCCACATCATCAATTTTAACAGAGTTTTGGATGGAGTTGATGTCAGGGGGTAAAGTGGGTTACCAAACCACGGTCAAGTGGGGTAAATGGGCCACTTTAAGTTTTAGGGGGCGATGTGAGATTTGACTAAAGTTTTAGGGGCACTACGGTAAATAAGCCTTTATGCTATTTGCATTACTATGAAATTTATATATTGTTTTGTTTGTGTCGAGGATCTTGCATAAAAGAAGTTGAGAACACCACTTTAAATGATTGGGATGAGATGGTGAGATGAAAATCGGAAAAACCAATATCAAGAATTCCAATGATAAGGCTATGATCAAAGTATTTAAAAAACATCTACTATTGGACAACTTACTTTGTGGTGCTATTTGCAAGTTTTATGATTCTACCAGGGCTCAAACCTTATAAAACGCAGAAAAATACATTAAGGGGTTGTAAGAATAGCCACACAAAAATGGAAATATCAGTAAAATCTAGCATGCCTCTAGAGATAATGTTATAAAAAATATAGTTTTTCTCTTTTCGTAAAGCTAAATACAAAAACCTTTATATTATAAATAACATAAACAAATTGGAAAGCTATTAAGGTACAATGAAACTGAAGAAAAACAAATTGATAGGTAAGTAAAAGTAAAATAAATTATAAGTAAGAAGGTGAGTTTGGTGCGGTGAAGCACGTCAAAGACGCTGTCCTAAAGCCTTTGTAGTCTCCCTACGTGCAGGTACTGATGTCTACAAGACTCCAAGATACAACCCCTTGTACACAAACTCAAGATCCGCTATGTGCATGTTCATAGACGGATATAGGTATCCAAGTCACAGAACCATTGCCCAAAATAATAATATAAGTAGAGAAAGTATAAAAAGTAGAAGAGGAGATAATCAGATTGTGGTATGTGATATTCTGATGGTGTATTGTGTTTTTTCAAATATGAAGGAGAAGTGATCTTTTATAGGCATCCAATAACACGTAACCTTCACCACATTAAACTAGAAAATTAAGGCATTCAATATAGAAATAAAACCTGAAAAATTAAATATTTATAACCCCCACAATAAATAAAATAAAACAGACAAAATAACTAAATAAATAAAATGGTTAAATTTTTTAAAATCTTTTTAAAATTCCAACATATAACAAAGGAAATTCTCCATGAGATAAAGAATCAGCCTTGGTTTAAGAGACAACTTCTTCTTAAGCAAGACCCATCGAAGACGATATGGAACAACTAGTGTGCCTTCTATGCGAGACACGTGAAGGAAATATGTATATAAATTCAAATTTAATGGATCTTAGGCTACAATAAGCATGAATCAACTATTCAAGAGGTGGAAGCAAAACTTTAAATCATCTTGAGCATAATACTATCCATTTTCCCATGTATCTTTCTAGGTCTAATCGCATTTATGCCCAACATATCAAATCATAGATGAGACTTTCTTACCCTTGAAGCACTCTTGGATGGTCTCCAAGTTTTCACCTTTGGAAAGGTCTTCTTCCTTGCTTAGTCTCCATAGATTCCTCACAAAGATACCAAAGTAGATATCATCTAGTTCATACACACCAAGAGGAGGTGAGGTGCTTGCCATCTCCTCTTGGACCAATTTTTAGCACTTGATGGAGAGATATGATCTCTCCTCTCTCTCAACACTACACCCAAACTTAGGAGGCTTAAACCCTAGAGAGGAAATGACCCAAGTGTGACTTATATTGGCCACACAAAAGACGGAGCAAAAAACCCCACCCTAAATTTTGGCCATGGGTTCTTTAAGCTTCACTTGGGCTTCATTTCACTTGTGTTGTCATACAACACTTGTTCCTAGGCCCAATGGGTCCTTATGCTATTTTAGCCTTTGGCCCAAAATGTCTTTAAACCACAAACCGTGTCCAACCATCAAACTAACTTCGTAATTAACAATCTAATTATGAGTTGTGACTTAACCATTAAGTCATGACTGTAGTCCATATAGTTTGACTTGGTCAACCATTTTGGTTAACCAAGTTGACTTTGACTTTGACCTTGACCATTGACTTTCAACATCTTATCTTCTTCATTTGTTCCTCTTATTACATTTATCGGTGTGCGATCCGTAGGTTCGAATTTTCGAGGCAATGGGTAAGTCTAATTCCTTTGAACTAAGCATGAATTAAATCCCATCATTTAATTCTTCGCATTGGCAAAGACTAATTAGAATTGGACTTTACAGGGCTTCCACAACCCATGAGTGACACCTAGCAGTATGTCATGGCTACCCAAGCTAATTAGAAAGGTGAAGAACCTATTCAACCTATTCAAGTTGAATGGTCGTGTAATTAAGTCCTCCTCTAGTACAGTGCTTCTAATTCATATTATCAGGGCATGGATACTTTTGTCAAAACCCTAATATGAATTCTCCACTTATATGATTACATTGGTTGTGTCTAGAAACTTCAATTCTAGTAATATCCACTACTCTACAGAGATTTCCTCAATCATATCTTTAGAGCTTTCTCTCTCCCTACTGAGAGTAGAGATTCCTTGCTGTACATTCACTTGTCTCTTTGAACTTATTGAGAATCCTGAAGACCACATATTGAATCTTATTTGTCGACACAACCGTATAGTAATTTCAAAGACAAACGATTAGCCCACAAGACAACTATGATGTCTCAGGTATAAGGACTAGTTTGCAGTATTGCAACTTATGAGGTCTAGTTTGACATGTGAGTAAGACCCATATCCTAGAACTTGTTGTTTGATCGCGTTTAGTATACTTATCTCTATAAGCACCTACACACTTATCTTAGTGTCTCTACACGTAATGCCTTGAGACTAGTCATTCTCCCAATAAAGGGGATATAGTGTGTACCACTCTTTGTGGATGATCAATGCCCAATTGATAATCTTATGACCGGGAACGTTTTGGAAACAATGTGGAAGTATGAGAAGTCTCCTTATATCCAATCTCGTTGAATAGCTCTCATACTATTTCATAGTCCAAAGACTTTTATTTTATTGTTATTATTATAGACCAAATATCATGGTTGAAGACAAGAATCTTACCCATAAGTGAAGGTGAAATATCCAGAAAGCAACATCAAATCTTTTGCTTTAGGGCATATTTCTAACAACACGACCACTTTACCGTAAAATGAAAGAAATGGAAAAGTTATATGGATGGCGTTTGGGGGTGGGGAGAATTCACCCAACCCGGGCAACTTACAAAGTACAGGCGGCCGAATTAAATTCTAGCGTGTCTAGAGTCCTTGTGGCCGGGCAGTGGCTGGGAGCTCAACAGGGATATGAAACTGAAATACGGCCCAGTTTTGGTGAAGTCACGACTGGGACTTTTTTGCAAAAGTGCGCACGAGTTTGGAGTTCGTGGGGCTTGCGAGAGTTGCGGACAAAGCTTGAGGGCTAGAATGTTGGAGCTGTGCAGCCGGAATGGCTTGAGATTTTTGAGAAGACAGTCGGGTTTTTAATCACAAAGCTGGGCAGCGATACGGCTGGGCAATTCGAATGAAGCTGGAGATCTCGACCGGGTTTTGGAGGCTAGGATTGGAGGAGTTCACGGCCGAGATTGTTGGTGATCTCGGCCGGGTGTTGTGATTTGGAGCTATAGGATGAAGCGGCTGAGGGTTTTGTTTAGGCTGGAGTGCTGTGGCTAGATTTGCCGGGCCGTGTTCGAAGGTGTTTGGAGGCTTGAAGGTGGATGAATTATTGAAACTTGGTAGTCAATATTTAAGTTCTTTGCGGTTGGAGAGCTAGACCAAGTTGTGTTCAAAGTGTGGCTGGGTTTCAAATGATATGGTTGCGGTTGGGATTTTTGGTTTGATAGAATAGTTGCGGCCGGGGTTTATTTTATGCTAGAATTGTTGTGGCTGAAGGATTTTAGATGTGAGGGAGTTTTTACATCTACCCATTATATATACACACACACACATATATATATATATATATATGTGTGTGTGTGTGTGTGTGTGTGTGTTTGTGTGTGTTAATAAATGAGAACGGAGATTAAATGAAGTCTTCCTTGGCAGACTAACTCTAGAGTGCCAAGAATTTAAACGTCATGGGCATCCTCATGTCATGCCAAAAAATCAAAGGCCCAAGCTCTAAGCCACCAATTTCAAGCCCAGGATTTCTGGAGGATTATATGCACGTGATGGAGGCCTCACAAAGAAAGAAATCAAGGAGTTTGATAATAATTCCAAAAGTTCCAAAGCAAGGAAGAATCAAGCATGTCAGAATATTTTCAATCAATGTAATCCCACGGATTTAGGGGGGCTTCGAAAGGAAAGAAGTTTTAAACGAGTTGACCTTTGGCCATTCAGTGGCCAGCCCATGGGCTGCCGAATGCCCTATATAAACCTCACCAAGTGAAGACAGAAGACACACAACATCAGACAGACAAACTATCTTTCGTTTCGCACTTTTCTTTTCCTAGACTTAGGATTTTATTTTCAAGTACCTAGTGTAGCGAGTTATTCCTTTTTCTAGTGTAAGTTTCAATTCTTGTTTAATTTATATTTTCGTGTCATTTAGATTCAAGTTTATTTCCATTGCTTTGCTTTTCATTGTTATCGCACTTCAATTAAGTTCAATTTCAAGTCTATTTTATTTTATCGTTCTTATTGTTCTTATCGCTTTTATTTCATTCTTGTTTTATTTATCGCTTTGATTTACTTTATTGCACTTTAATTCTTGTCTTTACGTTTATACGCACATTTAGTTTAATTGCATTATTTTTACTGAAAACCCTGAAAATCACAAAAACATCCGTATGAAACCTAAACATCCTCAAGCCCGAGGAAGTGAAAGAATCTAGGCCGTGAGGAGGTTCTTTGCTCGACCGAACAATCGTTTGATTAAAGTCAGATCTCAGACGCAACACATCCATCTACTCACATTCCATTCAAGCCCAAATTCGTGGCTTGGTGGTGGCACTCCTCGCATCCCAAAGAAGAAGGACCAAAAACTCCTTCAATCGGCCTACCCGGCCAAAAAGAGGGAAACATAATTTGGCACGCCTAGTAGGTTTTGTGTGGTTGTAAACACTAGGAGGAATCCTAAAATAGATCAAGAATTTGAAGAATCTAGACTTCGGTCGGAATCCGAGACAAGCATCGCTAGTTCACTCCCTATGAATACTCAGCCACAAAATGTTCCGACTGCTCAACAAGAGCAAAATGGCCCCGACCGAGCCACAGCCCTCTACCACGACCAAGTGTTAGTTGAAGATGTTACGGAAGTCGATGGGGGACCAGTTTTGAGGCCGAATCCGGCCACTTCATTGGAACTCCAACAACTCATGCGTGTCATGGAGACAATGGCACAGACGATGGCCACTCAAAATGCTCAAATCAACAAGAGGTTTGATCGATGGTTAGGCCAACAAAATGGCCAAAATGGGAACCAAGGGGCGCCTAATGGAGTACCAGTGGCAGGGCCTCAAGTGGAGGCCCAACCAAATGTGTTTGGAGTAAATCCGCCCCAACCTAATCCACTAGCTGGGGGAAACCCAGCCCTTTAATGCTCTGATAGCTGGTGACAATCCGTATGCGGTGGCCGACCAATTCCAAGTGTTCCCGCCATATAATCAATTTCGCGCACAAGCTCACTAAGGAGCCGAAGCCAATTTTGCTGGGCCTCATATCAACCAATTTGTCGGAGTCGGTGGCTGGAATAATCTCGGCGGGAATGCAAATAATCCGTTGCTAGGAAATCAAGCAATCGACCGAGGTGCAGTTGAACAAATGATTCAAGATATGGCGCCCCATGCTAGGAGGATTGGTAGGCTAGTCTACCGAAGGCCATATCCGGAGCACTTTGATCAAGAGGAGTTTCCGAGGGGTTTCAAGGTTCCAGATTTTGCATTATTTTCGGGAGATGGCCTAATGTGCGGAGATTGGGCATCGCGAGGCCTTGAAATTAAGGTTATTTCCGAGTACCCTCACGAGGGCAGCTTTCTCGTGGTATGTCAAGCTTCCACAAAACTCCATCCCAAATTTGCAAGTCATGGAGCAAATCTTCCACCAGCAATTCTATCGGCCGGAGCCAGAAGTCTCGATGGCCGACTTGGCGAAGATAAGCCAAAAGCCAAATGAGTCTGTCCAAGAATACTTGGGGCGATTTAGAGAAGCATGGGCTAGGTGCACGGTCAATATGTCGGAGCACGAGTTTGCAAAATTTGCCCAAGGAGGATTGTGTTGGCTGCGCAAATCTCACGGCCTGGTGCTCCGGGCCGAGGGGATATGCGTTAACACGTGGCTTCCTTCGTTTGGGTGCGGTGCGGTTGTGCGCGGTGTGCCAGCACGGTCTACCGTGCGTCGAGATGGTGATATGGGTGAAATGGTTAAGTGGTGTGCCTGTTTGAATTCGACTCCTAATCAAACGATCGTGGCCGAGAGAGGAACTGATCTCGGTCGTCAGGTTCACGGCCTGAGCTACAAGGCCGTTTAATGGTGGTATTGGTGGTGGGTTTTGGGCGGTGCTCCGGCACGTTGCTCAGGGAGCGACGGTCGTATGATATATGGGGTGAATGAGAGAGTAACAGAGATGGTGCTCCGATGCCTTGAAAATCAAGGGTCGTATGATATATTGATGAATGGATTTTCCTTACAATCTAACACTACTCCTAGGAAAGCAAGTAAAGGTATTGAAAGTGCATTACAATAAAATATAATTTGCTCCGTGGGAGGCTTTTGGTTTGGTGTTTGAACCTTTTGAATGTAGTTTGAACTTGGTATTCATAGGAAGAGTTCTTGGATGAGTAATCGAGGCTAAAAATCTGCGTGGTGGAGCCTGATCAGAACAAGTGGGTAGTCCAATCGACATTTGGGATCGTGAAGCATGGTGGTGTGACCCCATAAATCCTGGTAAATCTCGGACGCCGCCCTGATCGTGGGTTCTGCGCTTCTGGCCTTGGGGACGCATTTAATGCTCTGATAGCTGGTGACCTAATCTCTCAAGCTGTAAGAATTTTTGTAAGAATGTTTGCGCCTAACCACTCTGATTTCTGTCGCCAAATCCTGACGCTAGTCACTTCCCCTCTTCCCTCGTGCATTAAATGCCTCTTTGCAGCCAGTGGGTTTGCCAGTCAGAGGCATTACTTCATTAAATGAAGTAATGCCTCTGACTGTCACGTGGTGATCTGACTCTAATATCTTCGGCTGTGTCTTTTTGTCCTTCGGCCTCGGCCTGCAATACCGCGGTCGAGGCCGAGATGATTATGCCTTTGCCGCTTTTCCTTCGTTTTGAAGAAGGCAAAACACCTGGCGGAACGCCGCGTTTTTGTTTATGAATAGGTGCCAAGGCCGAGAAAGGAAGCCCCTTAGGTCAGTGTACGACCGTGATTTATTAGGCACAAACAGATTGTTGCTTGACCTTCGAAAGAAATTCGAAGAAATTGAGTTCCGTGGCATTTATGATCTCCTACTTGGGGTGGACCGATATGAAGCCCTTCTAAAAGAGGAGCAACAAAAGGGGCAGCCGGCACCTCAGCCAACCTTTTATAGGGATTTGGCCAAGCCTTTTGGGCCTAGAACTACGTCGGTCCATGCGGTGGACATTAAAGACATAGACTTGGAAGAAAGGGATGATGAAGTTTTCTTAGAGGAGGAAGCAGAGTCGGTCGAGGTAAACTTGGCCGAGATTGTGGCCAAAGGGCCATATGTATGCAAGGCTTTGTCTAAATCCTCTAAGGATCAAAGGCCGACAACGGCCCAAGTTTCCAAGTTTAGTGGAACCTCCCAAAAGGCGATCGTGACAAAGTCCTACACGTTTGATATTTCTAAAGCCGAACAAATATTCGACCAACTGTTGAAAGAAAAGATCATAAAATTGTCTAATGATCATGATATTCCATCGGCTAATGAACTTAGAAATAAAACTTATTGCAAGTTTCACAATGTGTGGTCTCATATGACTAACAATTGTCTTGTTTTTCGGAATGCCATGCAGGATCTCATTGATCGGAAGATTTTGAAATTTCTGGAGAAAGCTGCAATGGGCGTCGACCAGAATCCTTTCCCAAATGCTCAAGTCAACATGGTGAATACCAATTTCCCAAGGCCAAACCAACCAAGGCCAAGGTTGGACTTGGGTGGCTCGGCAAGGGCTGTGGCGGAAAGAAGGGCAAGGGAGATCCCGGCGGACCCTACGGCAAGAGGCAAGGCCAAGATGTACCCAGAGGTGGCCAAGGTTCTGACCAAGGAAGAAACTCCAAAGGCGATTGTGCTATGCAGTCGATGCCAATGCAAGGTAACTCTCGAGGTGGTCCAGCCAAAACCCAAGGAGTAGACCAAGGAACCAACTAAGGGGCTGATTAAGGAGCAAGTCCAAGGGGGTAGATCTAGGGGTTTCGAAAAGAATGTGATACTGAGAATTACAGCCCACATAGCCCAAGGGGCGGGATGGAAATGAGGCCGAACAAACGATCATTGCATGAGTACCAAGATAGGTACGAGAAGCCGAGATATCAGCCTAAGAGGAGAAATCAACATGCTCCTCTAAGGTATGAAGACATTGATTCGCTAGACTTAAGCCAGAATAGGAGCATGTGGATCTCGGTGGGCGAGGGCAAAAGCAGAGATGTGGCCTATGTATCGAGACCCCGCCCAGTGGACAGTAATGGTGTTCCAACTTTCAAGGTGCCGAACACTTAGATGGGCCAATGATATAGAAGCAGGGGTCCAAAGCTTCCCCCAATAGCTTTGAGTAAGACTCAAATGAGAAGGGCTCAAAGGCAATATGCCACCACATGTAAGGCGGAGTTAGAATGGGCCGATAAGAGGCAGGCTCAACTTGACCGATTAGTTGAGCTTCAAGAGAAGCTTTGGCTGGAGGAGTTAGAGCTGGCCAAGGCCGATGTCGTGGCTTCCTTGGAGGCAGCAGCAGCCGAGGAAATAAGAATACGTCGAGAATGGGTGAATGGCTTAGTGGTGGTAACGGCCCCGGAAGAGCCAATCTCGGAGTTAGAGGCAGATTTGACTGGGGCTGTTGAGGCAAATAACTCCAAAGTTGGAGTTAGTAAGCCAACCAAAATAAAGGGAGATATACCTTTGAAGGGCGAGAAAACGAGGGCGGTTCAAACCAAAAGCAAGCCTCCGGTCGCCAAGGCCCTAGTCGTGATTAAGGTGGCTCAACCCACCAAGGTTGAGAAGAAAGAAGAGGAAAAGGACCAAAACATGGTCCAAGAAGCTAGGGATGAGCCCCACAAGATATTAAGCGAGCCTAGGGCGGAAGAAGACCAAGTCATGGTCGACGCCAACATGATAGAAAGAGAGGCTGGGCACATGACCGAGGAAGAAGCTAAGGAACCATTAGAAAATCTCGAAGGTTCGGTGGCCGACAACGAAGAGATCTATGGGGATGATGAGGAGTATGCTGATGACGAGTACCTAGAGGATCTACCTAAGGAGGCTATGGAGCACTTAGAGAAAGAACGCAAGGAAGAGATGGCCAAGTTTGAGAATGAACTAAAAGTAGGCAAGGTCAAAGTAAAGTTTGGAGACTTTGACGAGGTGAGCGCCATGGTGGTTACACTCCCACTATTTTTCGAAGCACGGCCGGATCAACCCAACTATATGGACGGAGATGTTTTCGATGAGGTTGAGTCCATGGTCCAAATAGAAGAGGCCAAAAAAATTGAGATGGCCCGAGAAATTTCAAAGGAAGGGAGTGCCCAACCTTGCATCGTGGTGCCCAAAGCGAAAGAGAAATTGCCAGAGAAGGTGTGCTATGAGATGCCCACCAAGAAAATGTCCTCCCACCTTAAGCCTTTATACGTGAGTGCTCATTTTGATATAGTCCCGGTGAGCAAGGTCCTTGTATATATGGGGGGCTACGGTTAATATCCTCCTAGCCTCAATCATGAGAAAATTGAAAAAGGGCTCGGATGAATTGATTCCGACCGAGACAACGGTCAGTGGGTTCATGGGAGACACCACGACTTCAAAGGGAATTATCCTACTTCAAGTCAGAGTGGAGCAAAAGGTTAGAATGACTGCTTTCTTTGTGGTGGAGACAACAGCTCATTTTAACGCTTTTGATGGGCCGAGATTGGATCCAAGGAAGCATGTGTGTGCCTTCTTCACTTCATCAATTTTTACAATTTTGGCACGAGGATGGAAGTGTAGAGACTGTTCGAGCCGATGCACGGCCCTTCATAGCTTCCGCCAATGCGGTGGAGGCAAAATTTTATGAGGATGACATTGGGCCTCTTTATTTTTTGGGGTCAGATAGGAACGGCCGACCTACGGGAGTCTTGGCCCAAAAGTTAATACACTTGGGGGCACATGATGCCCAAGCAGATGGGGAATGCCCCACTATGGCTGATTTTTTCTCTCTCAATGATTGATACAAACATAGAGGAAGAGAAGAAGGCCACGGTGGAAGACACTTTGATACGGCTATACGGTTTCTAGGCTGAAAGAGCAGCCGAGCATGGGTCCACCATTAACTTGGTGGAATTTCTTCATGAAGGCCCGGAAGATGATGTACTCGAAATCGAGGAAGTAGAGTTGGCACCAAGCGAGATGGATGATTCAAAGGCGGAAGTCCAAGACCCTTTGTTGGAGATCAACTTGGGGACGAAAGACAACCATTGACCGATCTACATCAGTGGTTTAATGGAGCCAGAACTCCGGGCCAAGATGGAAGAGCTTTTAAGAGAGTTCAAGGATTGCTTTTCTTGGGATTACACCGAGATGACCGGATTAAGTCATGACTTGGTTTAGCATCGCCTACTTATGGTGGAAGATTTCAAGCCCTTCAAGCAGCTGCCCCGCCGAATGTCGGCAAAGTAGAGTTACAGGTTAAGGAAGAAATTGTAAGGCTTGTGAAAGCCAAATTTATTAGGTCAGCTAGATATGTAGAATGACTTTCAAATATTTTACATGTAAAGAAAAAAACAGGAGCATAAGAATATGTGTTGATTTTCGCAATCTTAATCTTGCAACTCCCAAAGATGAATATCTCATGCCCATGGCCGACCTCTTAGTTAATAGGGAGGCCAAGCATGAAATTTTATCCTTCATGGATGGGCACTCAGGCTATAACCAAATTTTTATAGCCGAGGAGGATGTCCACAAAACAGCTTTCAGGTGCCCGGATCCATTGGAACCTTTGAGTATGTGGTGATGCCCTTCGGCCTAAAGAATGCCGGGGCCACGTATCAACGGGCAATGAATGCCATTTTTCATGACATGATCAGTCGAAACTTAGAAGTGTACATCGATGATGTGGTTATAAAGTCAGAGTCTAGATTAAAGATGAACCCAAAACAGTGTGCTTTTGGGGTGTCCACCGGAAATTTCTTAGGATTCTTGGTACACCAAATGGGGATTGAAATTGATAAAAATAAGGCTAAGGCTATCATTGACGCGCCCCCTCCAAAAAACAAGAAAGGTGTGCAAAGCTTATTGGGCAAAATTAATTTTCTCCGAAGGTTTATAGCAAACTCCGCTGGAAAAGTTGAGCCCTTCTCATCTTTGCTAAAACTCAAGGATGAAGAGAAATTTCGGTGGGGGGAGACTAACCAAAGGGCATTCGACGCCATTAAGAAGTACTTGGCCAATCCTTCGGTGCTCATTCCACCAAAGCGGGGCCAACCCTTGAAATTATATATTTTGGCCGCGGAGAACTCCATCGGAAGTCTGCTAGCCCAAGACAACAATGAAAAGAAAGAGCAAGTGGTATACTACCTTAGCCAAATTATAACGGCCACCGAGAGGAAATATTCTCCAGTGGAGAAGCTTTGCTTGGCCCTATACTTTATCGCGACCAAGTTAAGGCATTACATGTTGCCCTCCGTGGTACATATAATCGCCAAGATTGATTTGATAAAACACATGCTCACTCGGCCAATCATTAGAGGGCGGATAGGAAAATGGACGATGGCTTTGGCGGAGTTCGCTTTCCGATATGTGCCCCAACAAGCTGTCAAGGGGCAAGCTTTGGCCAATTTCTTGGCGGCCCACCCTTGTGTTGAAATAGAGGAGATGGATTTCCTCGAGGTGGGCACGTTAAGTTTATTTCCATGGCGCTTCTATCTTGACGGGTCTCAAACAATTAACATGGACGGGCATGTATCATCATTGAATCACCCCAAGGATTCTGAACTCGTTATTCATTGCAGTTAGACTTTAATTGTACCAACAATCAGGCCGAGTACGAGGCCCTAATCATCAGGTTGAAAATTTTGAAAGAACTTGGGGTAAATAGTGCGTTGGTTATGGGAGATTCAATGTTGGTCTTAAAACAATTGTCCGAAGTCTACAAGGTGACTAGCCAAGCTTTGCTCGGGTATCATGCCTTGGCCAGCTAGTTGATGGAGGATTTCGATGATGTGAGACTCACCCACCTAACAAGGGAACATAACTCTCAGGCCAACACTATGGCCCAATTAGCATCCGGAGTGCAAATCTACGAGGGGCTCTCTGAGGAGTTTTTTAAAGTTGAGAAACGATCTCTCTCCTCTGTCTTTGAAAGAGGGGCTCTGGCGGAAGTTATGGTGTTAACCATAGCGCCGGAGAATTGGAGGCATGACATCGTGCAATATTTGAAAACTCCAAATGGGTCACATAGCCAACAAGTTTGGTGGAGGGCCCAATATTATGTGATAAGAGATGAAGTATTGTTCCGCATAGGTTCCAATGACTTGCTCATGAAATGTTTGAGCAAAAAGGAATAACTCGTAGCAATGACTAAGGTCCACAAGGGGATATGCGATGCTCATCAAGCTGGCATCAAGATGAGATGGCTTTTAAGGAGGCACAGTTATTATTTGCCGACCATCCTTAAAGATTGCGTTGACTATGCTAAGGGTTGCAAAGATTGTCAAAAGCATGGGTCGATCCAACATGTCCTGGCCAGACCAATGAATCCAATTGTCAAGGCATGGCCTTTCAAAGGTTGGGCAATGGATGTAATTGGCCAAATCCACCCCAAGTCATCCAAGGGCCATAAGTACATATTGGTGGCCATCAATTTTTTCACAAAGTGGGTGGAGGCCGTCCCACTCAAGCAGGTCACCCAGGTCGAGGTGATAGAATTTATTAAGAAGAATATCATCCACCGATTTGGCTTGCCCGAGTCCATTATGACTGACCGAGGAACAGCTTTCGTGGGTGAGGCTGTTCAAGCGACAGTGAGGAATTGGGGAATTAAGATGGTTTAATCCACCCCATACAATCCCCAATCGAATGGCCAAGCGGAAGCTAGCAACAAGGTGATAAAAGGGATTTTGGAAAAAATGATAGACAATAATCCCAAGGAATGGCATTCTCTTCTCTCCAACTGTCTATGGGCGTATAGAACTTCAAAAAGGTCTGCCATGCGAACAACGCCCTTCGCCCTCACCTACGACCATGATGACGTCCTACCACTTGAGATTTCGGTCAAATCTCTAAGGGTAGTTTGTCATGCCGAATGGAGTAAGGACGAATATGAGCAAGTCATGGCACAAGAGTTAGACAACCTCGATGAAGTTAGGTTGGGCGCTTTAGAAAAATTGAGGGCCCAAAAAGAGGCGGTGGCTCGAGCATACGACAAGAGAACCAAGGCCAAGAGTTTTGGGGTTGGAGATTTAGTGTGGAAGACCATTCTTCTGGTGGGGTTAAAGGATCTAAAGTTTGGCAAGTGGTCTCCAACTTGGGAAGGCCCATTTCTCATCCACCAAGTCTTAGGGAAGGGGGCTTACAAGTTAAGTGACCAAAATGGTCGTGTCCATGACTGTCCGATCAATGGTCGATTTTTGAAAAAATATTACCCAACAGTTTGGGAGATGGTAGAAAAATAGTCTGCTGCAAAGAAATTTTTTGTAGTGAAATAGTGATTTTTATCGGAAGAATGGGCATCATAGAAAAGATCGCTCCCAAAAAATATCATGTATATAGGTGGGCAAAGTTCACTACAAAATGAGGTCAAGCAATGGCCTAGGCATCCAGCCCGATTCAAAATTTAATAACGTCCAAGGCAAGCAAAAAAAATATCAAACTTTAGAAATTGAAAAGTCTTGGGTTTCAATTTGTTTACCTCTACACCGATTCCAAGCGAAGCAAGTCGAGGGGGGCAATTTTGGGGGTGGTGAGAATTCACCCAACCCGGGCAACTTACGAAGTACAGGCGGTCGAATTAAATTCTAGCATGGCTAGAGTCCTTGTGGCTAGGGCGTGGCTAGGAGCTCAAAAGGGATATGAAACTTAAATATGGCCCAGTTTTGGTGAAGTCACGACTGGGATTTTTTTGCAAAAGTGCGCACTTTTCTTTGCTTTTCATTGTTATTGCACTTCAATTAAGTTCAATTTCAAGTCTATTTTATTTTATCATTCTTATTGTTCTTATCGCTTTAATTTCATTCTTTCTTTACTTATCGCTTTGATTTACTTTATCGCACTTTAATTCTTGTCTTTACGTTTATATGCACATTTAGTTTAATTGCATTATTTTTACTGAAAACTCTAAAATTCACAAAAACATCCGTACGAAACCTAAACATCCTCAAGCCCGAGGAAGTGAAAGAACCTAGGCTGTGAGGAGGTTCCTTGCTCGGTTGAACAATCGTTTGATTAAAGTTAGATCTCGGACGCAACACATCCATCTACTCACATTCCATTCAAGCCCAAATTCGTGGCTTGGTGGTGGCACGCCCCGCATCCCAAAGAAGGACCAAAAACTCATTCAATCGGCCTACCCAGCCAAAAAGAGGGAAACAGATGGTCTAACAAGACCTTTACATGGAGTACATAGCCCATAGGCCATGGATAAAATAGAAGAAATGCACACACCATGGTCGTGGGCCTATAGAAAAAACTTTTTGTATCACTACTATCATATTGTGATTAGATATGCTATAAACAAGCGTATACTTTATAAACCTAAACAAAAAGAAAAGAAGAGAGGGATGATGAGATAGGGGGACAATGGGAACTTTCTGGGAAAATATGTAGGGGTTAGATAGTAATTGAAGGGTCCTAATAGAACTTCCCAAAATTGAAATTAAGCTTACGGAGGAAACACTATTCTCTCCAAAGTAGGGCCACACGAACCCTATCCTAAAACTAACAATGTACGTCCTTTAGGGGGGGATGAGTTCACTACTTCTCCTCCTCCCCTCTTCTATCTTACTTTATTCATCCTGATTGTGAGTGTGCAGTAAGCTCTCTCTTATCTGCTTGGTATGAAACTCTCTCTAAGAATTGGTGACCCTTTCTTCCCTTATGTGGGTTTAATCTAAAGCTTGATGCCTCTCTTTATCTGCCTTCCCCAAATCTTCACAAACCATCCATTCCTATGCATCTTCCTCTCATTCTCTCCCTAAACCACTCATGTCTCTTCTGAAAACCTCTACTCCCAATCTCTCTCTCTCCGTTTTTTCAATCTGGCCGTACCCTTTGGTTATAGCTATCAGCCCTAAACGTAATTGCCCGCATACCTCTCGAAATGTGTGTAAAGCTCTGGGTCAGGTTTATGCACCACCTTCTTTCAATTTTTAGTTACTAGCTCCTTTGGCTTTGGGTTGTGTTTTTCCCTTTGTTGTTGTGTTCGTTTTGGTGCATTGGCAGTCATGATTATGGTGGAGTTGCTGTTGATCGTGTTGATGTTTTTGTCTTGTGATGGTTTATTGGTTTTTATGGCAAATATATGGGTATGGGCTTTGTTGCCGTATGTTTTTATGTGGTGGCAAGGTCTTCTCTCAATTTCTTCTATTAAAAAAAGAGGTCTTCTCTCAACTTTGGCCACGGTGGTGCATCTCATGTCTTCCTGGTAGCATTGTCGACTATGTTGCCTTTGTGCTAGGGTTCATCAAGAACCAAATTTTTGGTGTGGGCTTTGGTTGGCCTTATGCTTCTCGGGGGCTAACTGTTAATAGTGGGCTCTTTACTTTTGTGTGGAATTAAGATGGCCAAGAATTCTATAATGATGGCCTTATATATGACCCTTAGGTGAGGCCTTATCTCTTAACTGTTGGATCAAATTGGATAGCTTGATCCTGCAGTTAAGAGATAGGGCCTCACCTAAGGGCCATATATAAGCCCCTCACCATAGAATGACTCATAAGATGGCTTTTATTTGGGCTTTTGGCCTTATTATAATGCTTTTGTTGGGCTCACATAGTGATATTAAAGGATCTAGGCCAAATACTTCTTTGGACTTTACTAAAAAAGCATTATGCCTAGATCTCTCAAATATTAGTATGTTGAGCTTTATTAGTATATTGAGCTTACTCTTTGTAACTTATCATATTGTAATCCTTCCCTAGTAATGAATTTTCATTATAACCCAAAAAAATAAATCGAAATTAATCTTGGAGCTTGAATATGGCTCTTGTTTCTGATAAAAACCATATATACCTATGATTACTTTGCACATATTTTTTACATATTGGAGGAGAGTGCTTTTACATTGACCTGTAATGAGAAATGTTAAAATATTAGGCAATGCAGTGCTGCGAGTGAATTGGATGAGATATGACCACTTCAAGTTCAAACTTTTGTTTCGTTGACCTAAATGACCATTGCACGTTGTTTTATTAATTAGTCCAAACACTCGTTGGAAAACGCTTTGGAGGTCTCAGTTTTTGCCCCTCTGGTCTACCATGGAAGTGCCCACCAACTGCCTGATGAAACTGTAAGCAGCATAGCACAAGCACCTTTTTTTTTTTTAAAGTCCCTGGCCAAAACAATGTCATTTTGGACCAGGGCAAAAAAAACAAAACAAAAAGCAAAAATTAAAGAAAGATGAAACCTACCATATGAAGCCGTAATACAACCTGTTGCCATTAATACAAGGCGGAGAACCTTCCTTAATACAATGTCATTTTGTAAATTTATCCCTTTGTAAAACCTCCACCGTAGAACCTGCTGCCATTAATACAAAGGGGAGTCCAAATTGCAATATGAATTGAATGAAAGAAGCCTCCTTCCATTGAGGCTCTTGCAGCAGCCAACAGTCCCAATCGGTAGCAAACTATGTATGCGTATTTTATCTCTTTTGGTTTTTTTTTTCTTCCCTGGAATATTTTGACTGTCAAAATGTCCACCCTGGAATATTTTTTCAGCTAATTTAGCCTTCGTATTAAATTTAATTGCCAATTTCACCCCTGCCGTTAGGTTTTCCCCAATTCCATCTAAATGCCCGTCAAAAAAACCACGTGAGAGGCACGTGAGTCGTCTGCTGAGGGTAATATTGTCCTTTCACACCTCAGCCCTCAGCCCCCTTTGACTGCTTCCTTCGTATGGTGAATTCCCAAATCAGACTTAGAGTTCTTTCAATTTTTCGAAAAAGGCTGAGAGTGAAAGAGAGAAAGCGACTAATTCGAAAAAGGGTGAGAGAGAAAGACAGAGTACGGTGACTGAGAGATTCGAATTGGGAGAAAGAGTCAAGATTCCAAACGAGTTCGACAAGGGTGATTTGGTAAACAAACACAATGAAAATCAGAGATGGTGGGAAAGCTCCCAAATACTGTAAGCAGCTTACTTTATTTTATTTGTTTGATGCAATTGGTTGGGTTTTATTCTTGGTTGTTGTCGGATTTCATTGCTGGACTTCATGAAAAAGCATAAGAAAAGGAAGAAAGTGGTCCCTATGGATGTTGTTTGTTGACTGAGACTTAGGTTGGGTTGTGAATGTGGTCCCTATGCATGTTGTTTGTTTATTGTTTGTCGAGTTCTTTGTCTGAGTTTTGTCTGAGTTTGTATTGTATGGTATTGTATATGGTAAATAGTAAACATATAGTGTACTGTATAGGGTAGATAGTAAATGTATATTGTACTGTATAGGGTACATAGTAAATTAATGAGAAAATTAATTGTTGTGCAGCTAATCCTGACATGTTCACACTTGAAGTACACTACAGTGGCTACTTTAGTTATTTGAAATGGTTAAACACCTTGGGTATGATGAGTAGAACATTCAATACTATTACAAGCACAGGACAAATGGGTGGGTAGAAATTAGGACAGATAAGGATTATTTTGGAGCATTGAAGTTAATGAAACCGAGCCAGCTGTTTGTGTTATACATAACTGAAAATCCAGTACCTAGGCCTCTAAATGTTGCGTCCGCAATATTCTCTGCAAATGCTGAACATCATGAAGACACTGCTCCTGGGTATGATGCTGATGAAGAAAATGTGCAATATGAGTTCGTGGATGTTGAGATAGAGGAAGAATTTGGTGAGGCAGAGGAAGTTGAGGTAGAAAGTGATGAAGCTGAAGGTGGGGAGGATGACGAAGAAGATGGTGATTTCATAAACAGTGAGTTTGAGAAAAGTGATGAAGAGGACAACATGAATTTTCATAGGTATGTTGTAAGTAAAGAGTAAGATGATGGAAATAAAGAACCAGGTGAGGGTGACACTGATGGTTATAATACATCCGACTTAGAGAGTTTGCATGAAGATAGTGAAGGTGAAGATGTCAAGAAAAGAGGTTTGAGGCAGCCAAAGTTCAAGTAGTATAATAAACAGCATGACCTTTTAGATCCAAAATTCCACTTGGGTTTGGAGTTTCCTAATATGCAGGAATGTAGAGAGGCCATAAAGTACTATGCATGCAAGTGTGCTAGAAGAATAAGGTATGTGAAGAATGAGCCTAATAGAGTGAGGTTGGTATGTGATGGTAATAATGAGGGTGATAAGGCAAAGAGGCATACTAGAGGTGAAAAGGCAAAGAAGCATGGTAAGGGTGATAAGGCAAAGAGGCAGAGTGATAAGTGTAAGAGGAATGGTAAAGGTGAAGAGGGTGAAGATGAATTTGTAGATAACTTGAAGATTGTCCTTGGTTATTGTATGCTGCACATGTTAGGAAAGGACCCACTGTTAGAGTGAAGCCATTCCATCCAATTCATACATGCGGCAAATCTCAAAGAACTAGGTTTGCCACTTTACATTGGTTGGCTAAAAGGTTTGATGAGGATCTGAGAACCAATCCCAACATGTTAGTTGCTGACTTCATGGCATTGGTGAGGAAACATTATAGTATAAATGTTATTAGGGACCAATGCTACAAGGCAAATAATTTCGCAAAGGAGAGGATTCAAGGAAGCATTGAAGAACAATATGAAAAGCTGTGGGATTATTGTGAGGAGCTTAAGAGGCAGAACTCAGGAAGCACAGTTTTAGTGAAGACATCATTGCGGGGAGATGATCCAGTTTTTGAGAGGCTTTATATATGTTTTGCTCAACTGAGAAAGGGGTTTATTGAAGGATGCAGAACCATGGTTGGTTTTGGTGGGACTTTCATCAAAGGACAACATCCAGGATAACTTTTAAGTGCTGTTGGGATTGATGCCAATAATGGCATGTTCCCAATAGCTTTTGCTATTGTGGAAACAGAAAACAGAGACATGTGGACATGGTTTTTAGATATATTCTTCAATGATGTTAGGGTAAGAGGCACTGGAAATGGGTGGGTTTTTATCACTGACAAACAAAAAGGACTGGGGCAGGCAATTGAGGCTTTAAAGCCGGATGCTGAACATAGGCATTGTGTAAGGCATCTGCACAATAATTTCAAACTTGCTGGGCATGGTAGTTTGTCACTTAAACAGAGGCTATGGGCTGCTGCTAGAAGTACAACACTTCCTTCGTGGGAATATTATGGAAATATCTGCCCCAGCTCATGCATGGCTTAAGGATAGGCCTACAATTCATTGGAGCAGGTCATATTTTACTACTGGGAGCAAGTGTGATATACTGCTGAACAATTTATGTGAATGTTTTAATTCAGCCATTTTGGAGGCAAGAGATAAACCAATCATCACGATGGTGGAAAGGATAAGAACCTATTTGATGTAGAGAGTTGCAAGACAAAAGGAAGTGAAATGGACTCAAAGAGTTGGGCCAAGGATCTTTCAGATTATTGAAAAGAATTTGAAAGAGAGTGGCTCATGCATTGCACAGAATGCAAGTGGAAACAAGTTTCAAGTCACCCATATGCTTGGTGGGCAATATGCAGTTGATCTAAATACTCACTCTTGCTCTTGTCGAAAATGGGATCTATGTGGTATCCCATGTTTCCATGCCATAGCTGTAATATCAAGGCAACAGAGAAGCCCAATGAGTTATGTCAATGAGGTGTATAAGAGAGAAGCTTATGATAGAGCTTATAGCAATTGCATTTCACCAATGCTAAGCCAAACCTTATGGAGGAAATCAGGTCATGCGCCAATTAAACCCCCACTGTATCACAAACAGAGTGGTAGGCCAAAGAAGGCAAGGACTAGACCCGTTGATGAGATCCCAAAGGGTGCCACCAAGCTTAGGAGATATGGAATTGTAATCCATTGCTCAGTCTGTGGAGGAGAGGGCCATAATGCTACTAATTATGGAAGGGCATATGGGAATATGGGAAGAGGCAGAGGGAGGGGACGAGGGACAGGAAGAGGACAAAGTGTGGAAAGAGGAACTGCAGCCACTGCTACATTACAGGTAAAGGATGTCAAATTATGATTCAATGTTTTAATTGGACTCATTTGAGTTTTAATTATGATTAATTTCATTTGTAGGCAATTAGAGGAGGGTTGACAAGGACTGCAGACACTGCAAGCCAAACAGCTCCAACCAATGTTGCTAGCCAAGCAAGTGGAACCAATCTTGCTTCACAACCAGCTCCCTGCAATTTAGCTTCAAAAGAAGGTCCAAGCTCACAACCTGAGTCTGCTGTTACCACTCAAAACAGTTCCAGGCCAACAGGGAAAAGGTTCAAATCCCCTACAAAAAGGGCAAGGCCATGGAGGTAAAAGAGATGATGGATTTCATGGGTATTTTGAATAGATGCCTTGGTAGTTTGGCTTGAACAGATGGGCTAGTAGATGTTGGAATGTGTATTTTGAACAAATGGGTCTTTTGGATGATGTTTAAGCAATGTTGGAATGTATATTTTATAGTAGAATGTGTATTTTGAACTGATGACTATTTTGGATGTATTTAAGCAAAGTTGGAATCTATATTTTGAACTGATGGCTATTTTGGATGGGATGTATTTCAACAGTTGGAATGTATATTTTGAACATATGGCCCTTTTAGATGAAGTTTTGGATGTATTGCAGATGTTGGAATGTATATTTTTCAACATATGGCTATTTTAGATGAAGTTTTGGATGTATTGTAGATGTTGGAGTGTATATTTTTCAACAGATGGCTATTTCATGGATTTCAAATGTTGGCAATGTTAATATGTTGAATTTGGATGGATTATGTTGAATTTTGAAGTGTTTCACAGATTAATCTATCACCAAGCATACTGCTTGGATTAGTGTGGGCTTTATGCCTAGCTTTTGTTGTACTGCTCTGTTTGTAGTTTCTGGGTATTTTGCCTTGGCTTGTGCTAAATGGTAAGTTTTAGTTACCCAAAAAAATAAAGAATCCTTGCATTCAACCAAATTCATTCAACCAAACCTACATTGAACCTCCAAATCTGCCACTGCATTCGTTAAGCCAAAATAATGCACAAGCCACTATATTCAACCAAATCAAAACCTACATTCAACCAAATGAAAAGCTAACTAATACAGTAAACAACAACAAAATTACAACCAAACAACTCAGCAGCCAAATTCGAAATTTTTTCTTTCTGTCTCTTAGCTGTTGCACAATCTTCTTCTCTTTAGCTCTTTTCTCTTCCAATGACTTGATTTGTCTCAACAATCGACATATGACATGTTTGGCTTGCTCAGACATTTTTGGGTCCTTCTAAGCCTTCCAACCACAGCCACCACCATACTTCTCTCTACAACACACATATAACCTCCTCCCTACATTTTCATCAGACCAACAAACAATCATTTCAGCCTCAAATCCACACCGGCAGATACTTACCATATCATCCTCCGTAATAAAAGTGGCCTAACTTGATTCGGTAGAAGCTGCACGCCTGTTCCTATGCATCCTATCTTCAACTGCAATTTCTATCTTCGACTACAATTTCTTCTCTTGTTCTTGAAAAGTGAGGCTGAAACGAAGGCTACAAGTGGCGGTTTCGAAGGCTACAAGTGGTGGTTTCAAAAAGGCTAGTTTTGTTTCTGTCAAATCTCCATGGCTAAAATGAACCCTAAAAAGGTTTGGTTTTTGTCGAATCCCCTTGGCTGAAACGAAGGCTAAAAGGGGGTTGAGGGCTGAGGTGTGAAAGGACGATATTACCCTCAGCACACGACTCACGTGCCTCTCATGTGGTTTTTTTGACGGGCATTTGGATGGAATTGGGGAAAACCTAACGGCATGGGTGAAATTGGCGATTAAATTTAATACGAAGGCTAAATTGGCTGAAAAAATATTCCAGGGTGGACATTTCGACAGTCGAAATAGTCCAGGGGAGTTTTCAGACATTTACCCTTGATAATATGATTAAAAATAACTTTAATGACCAGTTTTCCCTTAGATGTATAATAATGTCATATGTTCTTGGTATGAAATCAAATTAGCAGAAACTTAACATTCATTAAAAATAGCTATTTTTTTAATACCAAATTTGCAACTTTAGTCAAATTTTGATTCTTGAAGGGGTTAAGTCTAAAATTTTGGCTCAATTTTTAAATCATTTTTTTATTTTTATAAATGACTACTTTTTATTAAGGGACCTAAATTTTTGTTTTTTTTTTAATTTATGAAAAAAAATTCACTTTATAAAAAATGCTTTATCCAAACTATGATTGAACCAACAGGGTCTAGCCAAGTGAAAAGGGGCCTTAACTTGCAGACCAAAGGTCTTGGTTGTGTGTGTGTGAGAAACCCCCTCTCCTTTGTAGTTTAGACTATTGCTTGTTCTAATATATATATATATATATATATATATATATATATATATATATATATATATATATATATGACCAAAATCTAATGATGAGCTTCCCTATTAATGATCTATTTAATTACAAGTGTTTTTTAGAGAAACTCATGCAACGGGGATAGTGTTTGTGCAAATAATCTCACGGGAGAATATTCGCTTCTAGATCCTTTGCCCTTTGATCTTCCTTCTCTCTTTTCCTAGATACCTGTAAAAAAGACCGGAGTAAATAGACCACACCTAGGGAGTGTTGGCCAAAGGCCCTCCGATATCTAAGTTAGTTCAATTGAATCTAGGTGAAACAATAGCTAAAAAGGGTACGAAGATTTCTCTAGGGTGAGAACCGGGTGGCCGGAGCCGTGTGGAGAAAATATGGAGAGTGGAGAGCTAGGTGTAGAAGTAGGGTTTTGGAAGTCGTACCTTGAATGATGAATAAAGTCATCTATTTATAGGAGCCTCGGAGCTAGGGTTTCGTAGAGAATAAACTCTTATACTTATATTTTCTTCGTCCACTTTACTGGCACCTTTTTCTGCTTCAGAAATCGAAATCGCGAGTAACCACCCAGGAACACCCAATGTAAAGACTGGTCAGATCTTTACTTCTCTCTCTCTAATTTTTCATGGTCGCCAACTCTTGAAGCAGTGAATTCCAAATCTTCTGCTTCTTTGAATTTTGTGGGTTTGCATTTGGGTTTCAGTTACACATGAGAGCATCAACACCAGGCTCGCTCTGGTGATGAGGAGTGGCAAGTACACTCTAGGGTACAAGACAGTCGAAACTCCAAAGGTACGATTTACTATGATTTGGTTTCTTTGTATTGGGTTAGCTTCTGATTTTTTTTACTATGGATCTGTTTTGTTTTGGGGCAAAATATTACAGGGAAGTTGATTATAATTTCAACTGCCCTCCTCTGCGAAAGTCTGAAATCGAATACTACGCTATGCTTGCTAAGGTTGGGTGCACCACTACAACGGAAGTAAGTGCTATATTGCCATATTATTTTGGGTTTGCATTGTACTGAAAAGTTTAAAATGCTTTAGATGTTACCTGTTTGTGCAAGATTCAACCCCATTTTCTTTTATGCTTTCTATTAAATTTATTCAAATATTATATTTTCTTCCTGCGGGTTATCAATGAAGCAAGCATTAGTTTTGATTTTAGGGGTACATATCTCCCTTTAATTTTGGGTTTTTTTTTTCCTTTTTGAATGGAATTCTTCTTCGAATTAATCATATTTGTTAGATTATTTTTGCATGTCGTGTTGTTTCTCAAATCAGGGTTCGTCATCTGCCATCATGCTTGGGATTTTTTTTTATCATCTTTTCATCCGTGAATACAAGACAGAAATGAGATTTAGATTTTGTAAGGATTAGAGAATTGTGCAGCAGAGTTTTTGTAACAACCCAATCCTTAATTATTATTTAACTAATATTTTAACAAGAAAAAAGACTAAACAATCCTCAGAATATTTTATTAAATTTTAAGTTGACTTGTTGACCGGGGAAGAATTTAGGAAAACTACTTGTACCGTTGCGTAGAGCACGACGAAACGAGTCCGTAGACACGTAGTGGACTAGAATTGGAACAGTAACGAAGTAATTACGAGCAAATTACGAAAAAGGGCAAAAGAGTAATTTTGAGAAATCAGATTTTTAAAAATCTGGTTCTCCTTTCTCTCTCCCCACTCTTCTTCCTTCTCGCCCAGCCCAGCTGAGAACGAACCGGCGTCACGCCGCCACCTCAGCCCGACCCTTCCCCCGCCGTTTGCCGTCGCGAAACTGCAGGAAAATCGTGAATTCCGACCGGTTTCAGTCAAAACTTCGCCAACGTCGTACGCCGTCATCCGGCCACCAAATTGAACGATTGAGGTATGAATCTTCGACTGATTTTCATGCTCTAGCTGTTGGTTGGGTAGGTTTTCAGAGATTTTGAAGTTTGACAAGTTGATTTACGAGTTGAGTTACTGCCGATTTTGCATCGCCATTTTCAGTCACTTCCGTCCACTTTTTGGCCATAGTCCAAGAACAAAAGTGGTTCCAAATAGGGTATATTACCTAGGATAGGAGTTTGGGCCGACGTTGTGGAGGAAATCCGGTCACCGAAAATTGTTAGGTACACCCACGCGCCGGCAGCGCGTGGGCCAGGTAACAGGAGCCACTCTTGGTCCTAGAATAATCCCCGTGTCCTCACGAGCGCGTAGGATTTCACGGATTTCGATTTGGATAACGTTTGAACCCCGAACGGATCTCACATAGTGTGCGATTTCCGGTTTCAATACGTTCGGACCGTTGGATCATAGCCAAACTGGAGTGTGTTGATCTAGGTATTTCAAGGCCTGTGTAGGATTCAACGGATCGTTAATCGGAGTCTCGGATGCTCCGAAAAAGCCAACCCTAGGGCTAGGTTTACGGAAAATCGTTCGTCAGTTCGATTGTGCGATCGTGAGCAATCCGACCCTCCGATCGAGACCAAACTTTGAGGACACGTGTCCTAGGCTTGTTGGAACCTCTAGAAATGTTCGGATCAGAATTCTGAGGTTGTGGACCCCACGGGGTCCTGAGTTGACTTTTTGGGACTTTATCGCTTTTGAGTCCCTAGATACTTTTAAATGGTGCCCAGTGAGAGAAAAGCTAATGTGGGCATAGGAATGACCTTTAAAGTGATGCACGCACTTTTAGGAGCCGGGGGTCAGGGTTTTTAATTTAATACTTTATTACTGAGCATAGTTTTTAATAAAATATTATGATGATTATACAGGCACCCGGGCACCAGGTGACCCGAAGGAGGGACCTTCGAAGGGTCCAGCTAGCTCAGATCACCAGTGAGTGGACCCTTTTGTTTTCATAAATGAATTTATGCAATTTAATCTTATTACTTGATCTTGAATAAGTTATTCATTGACTAGAGTTTTAATAGCTTGATTTATTATTGTTTTTACATGTTTATTTTATATGCTGCCGAGTTGAGTGTGCCTAGAGATTTTGGCACATCATAATTTTAGATATTTAACAGATAAATTGGCAGCAGAGTTCAAGGGCAGATAAATCCTTATTTACTTTTCAGAACTTTATATTTTCTTAAAAGCCACCCTAGGTACCCAAGCATATAAAAAGGTTGCATTCAGTTATATGTTGCCTTCGGTATAAAATGGTTGCCTTCGTTTATATTGATGTCGACGGACATCCAGTTGCCTTCGGGTAGGTCAGCATGCTAAACACCGCCCCACGAGTTTCGGGGACGCCCAAACCGTGGGTGTGAGGAACGCGGCTCAGATGGACCAAGTGTCCCCTGAATCCAGCGAGGATTGCGGCTCGGGTGACTTCGTGTTTCCCGAGGTCTGCTAGGACGTGTCACTCCGGTGGCACGAGGATGGAATTGACGGAAACTAAAGGAATTGACGGAATAATAAATGGATACACCTAGGTGGTAGATTAAAGTGATTTCAATACTCCTAAGATTTTAATAATTGTTTAAGTGTGTGATTGGATTTAAAGATATAAATATGTATGTTTTGATTTCAGTACAAGTATAATAAGAAATGGGTTAGTTTTATAACTGATTTTACAGTGGGGGTTAGTATGTTTTTATACTATGTTTCTAAAGCTTTGTTTTTGGTCCACTCACCCTTTTCGTGTTTTACGCCCCCAGCCAGTAAGCGTGCATAGTGAGCCACCACCGGGCCGAGTCCAGCTTCTAACACACCCCTTGACGACGTAGGGTCTTGTATAATTATTTTCTACTTGTAGTCTTCTATATAGAGCTCTGATATTGCCCTTGAAGTATATTTAACTGTTGGAATGTATTTATTTGCACACTGGCAGTTGGTGTACATATTTCTATGATTTTCTGACAGGTGTAACTTTGGGTTTGGTCTACTTACAAGGAAGACTCTGCTGAATTTTCGGCAGAAGTCAAACTCCGGTTTTAACAACACTTTTGAGTAGAAGGGCAATAAGGTCAATTGTGTCTGGCACCTGCCAGGTGTCGGACATGCACAGGGTCCGGCTCGAATTCCAAAGTGGAATTTGGGTTGGGTCCTGTCAGTTTTGGTCATTCATTTCTTTTTGAATTTGCAATAGTCATGTTAATTGTATCATGGTTTCTTCTTTTTGTTGTTTATTGTGTGCTATTCATAGTTTTTGTTGTTTATTGTGTGCTATTCATAGTTTTATATCAATTATCACACATCATTGGTCAGGAATCTTTGCAACCTTTGAGTTGGATTTCTCTGATTACATCAAGTGCTTATTCAGAAAATGGCAATTGTCCTTTACACAAAGAATCTGACTGGAAAGAAGCTAGATATCATGACCACAGAGTGAGAATCCGTTTTCAGGTCACTTTTTTGGTGTTACACTCCAAATAACATGGTGCTTCCAGTTTTAGGGTGTTTATTATGTGCCATTCATAGAAGACATTTGGAATGTCGAGTGGTATTTTTGGTTTTTGAGTGTTGTATTATTTTGTTTGAGTTTTAGAAAACAGGTTATTTGTGTTAGATATAATGTGTCAATTACTGTTACAGAATTCTGAATTATGCATTTTTTTTCCATGTAAGAGTACTGGGATGGATGCTTGGGCGTTCTTCTCATTCTCTTTTCCACTGCAGATTATAAGCTTAGATGGGTCTGCTTCAAGAAGCTTTGTTATATTCATAATTAGCAGTTCGTTTTAGTTGCTTGCAGTTTTTCGGTGCTCACCTCTTAATCTCTGCTTTTCTCAGTAATTCATTTATTAGAAGAGTTGATATAGATCCAAATTTACGTTGAGAAGTTGGGTTTAATCCTCGGATTTTGTAACTTTGATACAAGTCCTTTGACTTTTGTGCCACATAGGATTACATTCCTTTTTAAATATTTTATGATGTAATCTTTTTTTTTTTTTTTTTTTGTTCCAATGTTGCCCTTTATGCCTTGAATCGAGTAATAGTAATTTATGTGATAATAATTAACCATTTATGACGTTCGTCATTGAATAGAAAAGGAAAATATCGCAAACATATCCCAAATTGATTTCTTTCATCCTTGAAAAAATTGAACACATTTTGTGGAGATACTGGTAGCCAAATGGTTGTGGCTGCACTAAGAACCACACCGTTGGGCTGACCCGAATCCGTGCTCTTAAGGATGGTGACTCACACTCCAACCTCATTCATCCCAGAAAGGGTGGTCCATCAATGGCCGTTTGATGTGCTAATGCTTGCACAGAAGTTGTTGACCATCCTTTGGGTAAGTTTCATCATGCTTCTCTTGCCTTCAGGCGATGGAATTACTGATTGTTCAAGTGTTTTTAGGGAAGCAAATACAGTAGCACATGGTTTAGCACATGAGTTATAGGTAATAATTTTTATTTTTGTTCACCCTATAGTAGAGGTATATTACATACTTTTGTGGATATATTATCCTATTGTGTAGGTATATTGTTTTATTGCCTATTGCATAGGTATAATATATGTTTTTCATATTTTCAACAACGTATAATAGTATTTTATGTACCTTTCTATTTTTCTAGGTAACATACATTTTTTATTTGTCTATTTTTGTACCTAACTTATATGTAGTCTTCTAATTTATGTTCATAACTTATAGGTAGTCTTTTAATTTATGTTCCTGACTTATGGGTAACACGATTTATCACTAAGTTTTTTCCATTGCTAATAATAACACTACTTACCTGTATGTTAGGTACATAATTTCATGTGGGTGATTGCCTGAATAATTGGTATAATATGTGGGTTTTTACTTTCATTAATTAAATTGTATTTTATCCATATATTAGATAAATATTATCAAGGAAAGAATTCAAAATTTAAATTATGGAATTCAATTACAAGGAAATAATGTATTAAATTTAGATTTTCAATGTGTTTTCCTTATTTACCTCAAAGGGTAAAATTGACACAACAAAAAAAGTAATAAATGTCAAAGGACCTACATCTAAAACTAAAACCGCAAGGACTAAACTCAATTATAGCTAATCGTTTTGGACCTAGATCTAAGAAGCCCTTCATTTATTTAGAGTTGTGTATAGCTTTGATTTTTGTTCTTCTTTTTTTGTTTTCTGAGGGGATTCTTTTGGCAGAGGAGTTGAAGGGTTAGAAGCAGTTAGGTGAAGAAAATGCTTTCTTTGAGTTACTTCTATTTCAACTTTCTGTGAAATTCCTTTTTCTTTTGACTGAAAATGCTCTAACCTTCTAATGCAGATCTTCTAAGAAAGAAACAAATTGGATGATATTTAATCCAAGTTATATGATTTTTATATGCTGAATAAATTGTTTTAGTATTTGAACCGAAGATTGAGTCTTTGGGTGACTATGCCTTTGTTTGTTTGTTTAAACTTATTTATCTGTTTTGCAGATCAATAGCTTCAATTTTGGTTTATTAACAAGCATCCATTTGGTATTTAATTTGGCAATAGAACATAAATTCAGCCACTATTCCTGTTTTCATTAGTTGATATTAGTTTTGTATGGTGACAACAATTTGATAGGAAATTTGGTGAAGTTGATATGAGGAAGTTCATATTACTAGCAAAGGGTAGCTACGTCCTCATCATCACCATCTCCTCAACACCCATCTTAGACTCTCCTCATGTTTTGCTCAGTGATGCAAGGAGTTCAATACATATCAAGGAGTTTTGTAATTGTGAACTTTTGTTCTTTATACTATCCATTCTATTTTGTTGTGCATAATGGATGAACTCAAAAAATTTCATAGAGGAACAATTAAGAGATAAAGCTGTGAAGCATTTAAGGTATATACATTACTAATATGATTGTCTTTTTGACAATTTGGAGAAATAATTAGTATAGCTCTGTTATAAAACTAAAGAAATTACGGAGAGAAATTAGAGAAATTCAAATAGCGATAGGAATGCTCTTATGATATTTTCATTGATTCTTTTTTCTCTCTTTTTCTCTATCGATTACAATGAAGGGAGGACGTCCACTTATAGGGAAAGTTTCTTGGCTTCCCGTGAGTGTGCAGTGGATCTCAAAAATCTTCCTCCAACATCATCTTTATATTCTTCATTATTTCCAAATGCGTGGGCTCCACACAAGACTTTTACAACACTCCCCCTTGGAGACCACCATTGTATGAAATATGCCTCGTTAAAAACCTTGCCAGTAAAACCCAGTGGGATAAAAACTGGTCGAAGGGAAAAAGAGTACATAACCATGTGTAACATAAAATTCTGTGTATATTGACGTGCGTGCGACACTGCCTCGGTAAAACCTTGCCAGGAAAAACCCAGTGGGATAAAAACCTGGACGAAGGAAAAAGAGTACAGTGTGTGAAAATCTTTATTGACAGCATGCTCCCCCTGATGCTTGGCAAAATATCTTTAAGCCATACTGCTAATCATCTTTCTGAATATCATAGTTGACATTGCTTCTGTGAGTCAATCTTGTAATATTGTTGGATGCTCCCCCTGAATAATATCTCCCCCTGATATCTTCATGACTATCTTTCTAGAGAAAAGGTCTTTCGGATTGAGTGAATGATGTAGCCACCAATAATTCATGTAATTGAGTAAGTAAATATATTCCCAGTCAGCTATCTCTATGTAAATCATAGAAATTTCCAAAGTCCGCTTATCTAACAAAACTTGGGCTATTTTGTAAGTTCACTTGAAAAGAATATGCCCGTATATGGTGTTATGCGGAGATAGCATCAAATATGCCTCACATCATCCCAAAGTGGTGGTGATGGAGCTGAGCTCAATTTGGAAAATACAATGTCCGGTCCAGTATATTTCCGGAAAATCATTTAAGTGCTCAACGGATAATCCACACAAAATGCTTCAATACTTTCTTAGTATAAGCAAGAATCTCGTTGGCATAATTCTCGATCTTCAAGCCGAGACAACTGTTTCTTGAACTTCTCAGGAGTTTTAACCAAGTATTAACTCTTCAGGAGTTTTGATCAATTATCAACTCTTTAAGAGCTGTAATGTGTTGCAACAATATCTTAATCAGTGTACTCACTGAGGCAATTTATACATATTAGTATTGAGTACAAAATTTGTGCTTCAGGCACACGTCCTTCATGGACTTGCTTCATGCAATTTCAATCCTTCATGGATTTAAGAGATTATACTTCATGACACATCATATAGCTTTATATCCAGCTATTTGTTTGCTTATACATCTTTAGGGAATCGCTTCTGGCGATATGCTCCGTGCATTTAATAACCCTTAAAGATAATATGTTGGTCTCAGTAAATGTGCAATAGGAAGACACAATTGCATCTGTAAATATGGAGAAAACCAACATTTCTTGTTTCTGCCAGAAACATTGTGCCATATAAAATGGGTATATTCCATTTTATTCCGAACACCCAAGTATAACTTTCAGTATTAACATCTTTTGGGGTTCGTATTATGGGTTTATTCTTTCACGTTTATTCTCATCTGTAATGGAATTGCCTCTTTCCATTTTGGCCAATGATATTGTCGACATTTAATAATAGAACGTAGTTCCAATCAACACAGCCCATTGATGATTTGAGTAGCTACTCCAAAATCAAAATTTTCATTCATCAATTCATGATCCCACCATTCTCATGTGCATGCGCATGCATCAATTATAAGCATTTCTTTGCTTTTGGGTACCCAAGCCACTTCAGGGGGCTTTTATTGTCTCTTTTCAGATAGACATCTCTTATAGGATCAATTATATGAGAATGTGGATCATAACCTCCAGTGGAGCGTTATTTTACAGTAGGGCGTGGATAATCTCCATTTAAGGAGTTGGAACATTTAGAACCCATATATCTGTCATGCTACAGGCATGCCACAGATTAATACATACATGTCAATTAATTGTCCTTCTGGAACTTGAAACCATATAATTTGCTACGCATCAAACGTGCACTGTATGAATATTGACATGTTAAAGGATTGTCCTTCAGGGACTTCAATCCATATCATTTGCTACGCAACAGGCGTGCATCATATTGATCACTGCTATACCCATATTCTATTCTTATGGGACTTTAAACTGTGCAGTGTATTATCAATGTATCCAACTTGCAATCTGTGAAATTTGCATTAATAATCCATGGATACATATCAGAATGATACAAGCCATTCTTCTGGAATGGTCATAATGCAAGTCGTTCTTCTGGAACGATCTATAATGCAAGGCATCCTACTGGAATGGTCCTCTGCACGGCGTTCTTCCGGAACGGCCTTATCTCCTCATTTGGTCACGTTTAAGGATGTAGTACAAAATATCAAAATAATAGTACAAGCATGAAATAACGTAAGTATTTCTTACATCCTTAGGTGGGAGAAACTTTTCTCAAGTATCACTCAAGCACGTATTGGCTCTGCAAATATGATGTGGCACTTGATGATCTAGTTATATCCTGCAAGAGCAAAAATCACAATCCTTATATCTTTGTCAAAAGTATAATCCTCAGTGCTAGGATCACTACATGGATTCTTTCTTCGGATGTTCATTCTAAGGAAATAGAATCCCAGAGAGTTATAAAAGAAAGAAAAAATACAAAAGTTGTGATATTGATTGCAAGGTAAGGTAAGCAATCAAGGAAGGAAGCTGGTGGGAGCAGACAACAAACTCTCATCTCTCCTAGTCAAGGAGAACTTCAGGAGATCAGAGCATGTTGTCACTCTTGCAGTTCCCTGATGTAGCGGAAACGTGATCAGGGATAATCTCGCTTCCAGAATGGATGATCAGAGATAGTCTCGCTTCTAAAGCACATCAAGGGCTCACTAATATGAAAAATAAGTAGATATTGCATCATTGGATATGAAGAAGAAATTGGAGGAAACTGAGTGTGTTCTGCAAAGAAAATTTCGTTAGTAACATATTTATACACAAATAAGAGGAATAAGTAAATCCGGTGAATTTCAAATTAACCGTAGAGATTTGCGAGATTCTCGGGAGCTTCTGAAAAAGTAACTCCGTGAAATCCGCAAAGCAAGATCGGCTTTGATGAAAATAATCCTGAAAACGCCGAAAGTGCCGACAGACATTACTGGAGACCACGTGAAGTTTTGGAACTTGGGAAAAGAAAAAGAATATGGGGATCCGGGGAAATATTGGGATCCTGGATACGGTGCCACATTTCCACCTATAGATATTGCCTCTGTAAGATCTGATTGGAGTAACTGCGTTTCAACTCAATTCCCTTTCATTCTCTGAAAGTTTAGTTTTTTTTCTAAGGCTTTCCTCAAAACCTTCTAAAAATGGCTTCCTCTTCTTCCCGCCCAAATCAGCTTGATTTAAATGTTGACCCCAAAACAACTCGGGACATCAAAATCTGGCAGCCATCCTTTGCATCCCAAGACCGTCATCTCACGGTTAATGATTCTGTGATGATGGATGATTCGATTGCTGTCACAGTAGCTAGGAATCTTCTTATTCCTATGGATGAAATGCTGTTATCATCGAGGTCTGATGAAGAGGCTATTGATGACTCAATGGCTTTCAGCGTTCAGTGTGCTGCTTCAGTTTCTAACATGGCTAGTCGTTTGCGTGTTAGAGCAAATGAGATTCAGGAGCTGAACACTGAAAATTCGTCTCTTCAGAGAAAACTTCATGAGTCTCAACAGGAGGTTGAGAAACTTAAAGAGGAGAATAATGCCTTGTTGAAACTAGTGAGTTCATACTCCACTGATACGCAGACAAGGCTTAACATGCTGCAGATTTCCAATGAAAAGATTCTGGAAGAACACGAGTGGCTCATGGCTAAGCTTAAGAGGCGTCGTCCTCTTCCTGCAGAGGCTTCCAGAACATAATGGAATTTTATAGATTTTACAGAGCCTCCTCCTTTCTTGCAGGTGAAGAAAATCTATCTGTTGTATGCTCCTTTTTTGTTATAATAATTGGGCAAATTCTTAAACTTGCACTTGTGGTTTTCACGTCTTTTCAAAATGACGGGTTAGAGCCTTGTGCCTTATAGGTTCAAATAACCACAACAAATCTCTCAAATTTCATATTTCAATGCATGTGAGTCCGGAACTTCTGGCCTGGGCTAAACACAACTTCAAAATTTATTTGCCCTTTTCAAATGGGCATGAAATATGAATTGAGTAAAGCCATGATAATATTGCAATATAGTAGTGAAGAACATTAACTACTATATACCCAAAACTTCAGGTTCGGGATCTCTCATATATTTGGATCCATGGGTTTCCGGCCCAGATCATATAATATACCAAAATATGCGAGGAGCCTCAATTCATCCTTCGAGGTTTATCCTGATGTTATCCATTTCACGGTGTATTCTTAACAACCGGAATTCACAAAATATATTTCTTTCTTGAGGTGTCGATTATAACAGAATCGAACTTTATCAAATTCATCATTTTCTTATGCCAAAGAAATATGTGGTGTTCCACAATTTGCAATAATACCTCAAGGGTTGTCCATTTAATTGTTGGAACTTCAGGTTCTCAATATTGTCAGATTTTGAACTTCAGGCCAAAATCACATATTCTCATGGTGTGGACATTCAATACTCTTAGATTTTGAACTTCGGGCCAAAATCACATATTCTCATTTAATTACTCATCCATGAGTTTAAGGAACTGCAGGTCCCCTTTTGTATATAGTGACAGTTTACCTCAAATGGTTAATATTTATCCATACGTCACTATTAATGTATGCGGTACTATTCATCAGGTCATGAATACGTATCTATTCATGCATACAGTACATTTGCCAGTACAGTTACTATTCATGTGTACGGCACTATTAACCAATATGGTACTGTTACATTATCAAGGAACTCCAGGTCCTTATTTACATGTCAAGGATCAAGGATCTTTCAAGTTCGATCTCTTGCTTACAAATACAGTACCGGAGAGACTGCCAGCTCTCATATCATTATCATCAAGGATCTTCAAGTCCTGATGCAGTTGTATGATGAGGATCAAGGAACTTCTGGTCCTGATCTGTAAACTGTAAAAACTCATCATATTGCACAATCAATTCATAAAATAAATTGCTTGTAAATAAATTGCTGGTAAATAAATTGCTGGTAAATAAATTGCTGATATGGACGATAAACCCGCACCATACTTTAAACAAATGTAAATGTGCGGTAAAGTAAATTCATAAATTAAATTGCCTCATGTATGGACGTTAATCCCGCACCATACCTTAAATAATAAAGTAAATGTGCGGTAAAGTAAATGTGCTTGTATGGGCACTAATTCTACTCCATACCTTTAAATAAAAGTAAAGGCAGTTGTGTGGACGATAAACCCGCACCACATTTTTAAATAAATACTGTTGTATGGGTAATAAACCTACACCATACAGTAAATAAATTATATGGGTAAAGTAAAGGCAATCATCGGTGGGTTCTTATCAACACCACAATTAAATAATATAATATTATTATACCAATATGTTAGTGGAAAGCTAGATATATTACGTTGGCTTTTCTTCTTTCCACCTGCAATCTACACTAGCTTTGAATGTTAGTTAAGTATTAAATTGTGCAAATATTATAATAATATAATTAATGGAAGAGATAAAGTGAGAGGCAGAGAACTTATCCCCTTTTGATGTTGTTTTTCTGATCAACTTTTTTCATATTGCAAGCAAAGTCCAAGTAAAGCCACCATGCTCTGCTTCACATCCCCTTTTTCCTATCAGTACTTGTTACGGTAAGATACAGGGACAATTCCAGTTCCTTGAGGGCATGCGCAGATCCTGTCTCATGTTTATGGAAGCCATGGCCACCTTATTGGCAAAGGCCGACCCAGGTGCTGATCATCTTTTGAACCATGGAGGTGATGGGCATAGGCACAACCTCTGCGAGCCACCAAGCAAAGACCCAAACAAGCACTGCCAGCAACGTGCTCAGTCAGCTGTGCTCACGCCATAGCTTTGGGTGTAGAGATTTCTGTATCCACAAGCCCCACCCATGGTGCTAAAGGCATCAGATCCTCCGTAGAAGGTGGCATGAGCTGCTTCCATGCACCCCCAGTGTACACCCGTGGGATTCTTGCTTCAGCCACCCATATTAGTGAGATGAGCAGAGAGGCAAGGCAAGCAGAAATACTCACCACACCCATTTTTCTCTTCTGAAGTTTCCCTAGAAATAAACAGAAAGTGAAAGAGAAAAGGGAAAGAGAGAAAGGGAGAGAAAAAGACAGTGAGGTACTGATAGGGTGTGTATGCGAGTATGAAGGTTTGGAAGCAGAGATCACCCCATGATGATGGTGGTGAGGAAGAAGAAAGAGAATAAAAGATCTGGGTTTCATCAGAGAATTCAGCTGGTATTTTGAGAGCGAATTCGTGCTGATAACGTGTTATAAAACTAAAGAAATTACGGAGAGAAATTAGAGAAATTCAAATAGCGATAGGAATGCTCTTATGATATTTTCATTGATTCTTTTTTCTCTCTTTTTCTCTATCGATTACAATGAAGGGAGGACGTCCACTTATAGGGAAAGTTTCTTGGCTTCCCGTGAGTGTGCAGTGGATCTCAAAAATCTTCCTCCAACATCATCTTTATATTCTTCATTATTTCCAAATGCGTGGGCTCCACACAAGACTTTTACAACAAGCTCCACTTTTTCTTTTCTTTTCCTTTTTTGGGTAAAGAGTTAGTTGAAGTACAGAGTTGCTGTATGAAATTTGGTAATGTTTTTGTGTGATATATGTTTTCTCTTTGTATAAAAAGCCTTAAAGGCTTCTAATATTTCCATTTTTCCAATTGTACGCCCATATAAGTCCCTTTTAATACAGTAGGAACATTTGGTTGCAATTCTTTTCTTTCCTGCTCTGTATTCAGTTTAAGTTTCATGCTTCATGATTGTAATGTTTTTTTTAAAGAAAAGCGATAATTTTCTTTTTTAGTTACACTATTAGAATTCTGAAACTTTAATTATTTACTTCAATTTGGGTAATTGACATCATAGAATTTGATTGGTTGTATTTTGAGGTTCTCTCATTATTTGGTTGATGTAGTTCATTCCAATTACAGTTTTTTTTCTTTCTTGCTGTTCAAATTTGTAGATTGTGTAATTTTACGATTTCTCTTGCTTCTAAGTTTTTTCATTTTTCCTATTGTAGGCGCATAAATTGCAAGGAAGGGTCACATCACTGCATTGGTTACTGAAAAGGAGTATGGATACATGTAAAAAAAACAAATAAAGGAAATTTGTACTGGATAATTTGTCTTTGCGCCAAAATCATGAGTTGCTTAGGTGAAATACAAATCTGTTTTTATTATTTGATTGTGTCTTCTGAGGGGTGGTGCCAAGTTTTGTGTTCTTAATTGTGAAAGGAAAATCTTTTTGAGAAACCAAAGTAATTTTATATTTATTCTTTTCTTAATAATGGAAGCAAATTTAACCTTTTGGTGAACGGTAATTCTAATATACTACACCACCTAACCTCACCATTTAGCTAACCCCATGGGCTTCAAAATTTGTGTTTATATTTACACAAGCTTGAATTTACATAAACAATAATATGACAGTTAATATAAAAAGATATAACGAGTGGCGCAAGTGGTCTTGATCGTTACATGTCTTCCTCCTATGTGCATATTATGTAAATATTTATGTACATAATCTAAAACTACGAGGTTGTGTAGAATGAAAATATTATTTCACTTAAATTATTTGAGATTTTCCTATTAATGTTGGATTTGCTTTGGATAATATTAACATGTGGGTAATTAATTGAATAAGAATCCCCCTAGCTCCTAAAATTCATTAGACTAGCCTTCCTGCATGCGCTTCCGCGCGTGCGAGAGGCTTTTTTTTAATAACGTGCGCTACGCACGATGATGGGTATATTTTATATTATATATTTAACCCTATTCTTGGTATATTTTGGTTAATATTTTGGAATAATTTTGATACTTTGAATAATATTTCCAATATAGGACTTTCGACTTCCTCTGGAGCAAAACATAATCAAATGAACGAATTTCGGAGTAATTCCAGTTGGAGGACGTTCGTGAGTCACTTAGCTTGATCGTATCAAAATTTTAGATTTTTCTACTAAGCGGTTATTTTTTGGCAATAAAATAAAGGAGCAGTGCGCGGTGCTGGAATAGTGACGTGTTGGGCTTTTATTGCGTTTTGAAGCCTAAGATGACCTCAAATGGGTTCGTGGCCTTCTGGAGAAGTGTTCAGAACGTTTTTATCTTTAAAACAAGCTATCTTGGGCCGGATTTGGAGGAGATTTGAGACCAAAACGTGGCTGGGAAGATTGTGGGCAGATTCTCCTAATCCAATTTGGATTTTAGATTATGGTATTATTTTATTTTAACCTAGTTTCCTTGTGGGGATTGGGCAGCTGGGTTTTAGGAGGTATTTAAGTTATTTTTCACAACAATTTTAGGATCTCTCTTTTGGCTTTTGGAACGCGACTTTTGCTAGGGTTTTTGAAGAACTTCTACTTCAAGGTGTTTTTATTCTTATTCATGGGAATGATATTTTCTTGGGTTTTAGTTATGATTATGCGTAACTAACTCTTTTTTAGCATGAATATGTGATTTTTATTTAATTGCTTATGATTGATTGCATGCATACTTTGAATTGTTAATCACTATTTTAAACTATCTAATTGTTTTAATGCTTGATCACCATTAGGATCTTTAGAAAAGTAATTGGATGCAATTTTGGTCGGAAGGTTCCCAGGAATTGACACTGGCTTCTTGTGGTTAATAATTGTAATTTCACTTAAGATGAACACCACGTCTTGCATGGTTTTTGAAAGAGTTTTCACATAACTTAATGAGTCTTTCATGTTCATATTTGATCCGAACGTCCAGACGGGTTGCATGTTAGATATACGTTCTGAGTTGGAGATTCTAAGTAGAATATAAATTAGGAAAACCTAACCTTCAAAGTGACATGTGCAGATCATAAGTAATTGGTAAAAATTCATAGGATTGCTAGGTGATGGTGAAACCCTAGTGCCACTACTACAAAAAGGGCAAAAGACGACCAGTAAACAATGACGGTAGATCAAAAAACCGTCGTTGTTTTTTAAAAGACGACGGTAATAGAAACCCGTCGTAGAAACATACTTTAAACACCTAAAAAAACCGCAGACGTATAGATATTTTGAAACCACGACGTAGCAAATTAAAAAAGCGTCGTCTTATTACAAAGCTATTTTCAGAGTTAAAATCTAAACCTAAAAACAACGACTGCATCTATGAAATCACCGCCGTAGAAAGTAAAGACGACGATATAAAAATAAGACGCCGTGTTAATTAATTAATAAACACGACCCAATTTTCTTAGTCAGCGACGCATAAATTCAAAGGAATCTACGACGGTTAATTACAAAAAAAATCGACGATTTAAATTAAGTTACCACGACTGTAAATATAAATTTATTGACTTTTTAATTATACTATACTACGACGGTATCCATAACTCTACTGTCGCATAATTGTACTAACCACGACGGTTTGTTAAATTAACGACGTACAAATTTTATGCGATTATTCGTCTATCATTACCAGAATGAACTCTGTTCCTCATCATAATCGAACCAGAATGAACAAAGGCAATGTTTTAGAAGTGGATGATGTGCCAATTACTCTCACAAGGAGTTTGAGGGCAAGAAGCTTGTCTCAGCCGCCAAGGAAGGTCTCAAGCTTGATGAGAGTGAAGACGAGGCAAAGAAGAAGGAAGAGTTGAAGGAGAAGTTTGAGGGACTCTGCAAGGTTGTGAAGGATGTTTTGGGTGACAGAGTGGAGAAGGATGTGGTGTCTGACCGTCTGACCGTGCTGGATTGCCAACATGGAAAGAATCATGAAGGCTCAGGCCTTGAGGGATAACAGAGCGGCTGGGTACATGTCGAGCAAGAAGACCATGGAGATCAAAAAACTCCTCGATTCCCATTTTCATCAAAATCAACTGTTTCTTCAAAACTCCTGTGTAGCAAGGGGGGAACCAGACTTAGAACTTGTTGTGGGTTGTGCCCTCGTATGCCTTCAAACGGGCAAGTGCGGCTGCAAACCCATGCAGGTTCTAAGGCTGGTTCCACCCTTGCTACACTGAAAAATGAAAGCGAGGTGAGACAGAGAGGTGATGTGCCTCCAGAGAGGTGAGAAAAAGTTGAAACCCTAATTGAAAAATGAAGACGACAGAAAGACAGAAAACCCATTATTTATAAACAAATCTTTTATACCACGTCGGTTTTTTTACATTATAGACGTTTATATATAACATACACGTCATTTAAATTTTCAAATAAGGTCGTATAAATTATTTAACAACGACGCTATATAACAACGACGTTGTAATTTTTTGGAAAATTAATTTATTGTGTAATTAAAAAATTACACGTCGGTATGAGTAATAAAAACGACGTGGAATTAATTTTTCACGTCGGTATGAGTAATTAAAACGACGTGGTATTATTGAATATAAGGTCGTTGGGTAAATTGGAAAATGACGATTCATCTTTTTTGAAAAAACATTCGTCGTGTAATTCGTTTTAAAAACGTCGTTTCATTAAAACATATCGTCGTGTAAAGTAATATTATAGGGCAGTGTTAACAATAGCGCCGTATAATGTGTCATACTAGGGCGCATACTATTAATAGCGTCGTGTTTATGAAACGGTTTTTTATTATTTTAAACTTTTCGCCTTCCTGACCCATACTTGCACTGTTTCCAAACCCGAGAAAAACTTTCAAGCTTCTCTCATTTTTCATTCTCCAAGAACTGTTTCAAACTTTCAAGCTTATCTCCTCTTCGTCTTCATCTCTGAACTGAAACACCAAACTCCAGAAGAAAGCTTTCATCGCAAGCAAAGGGTAAGCATTTCTGGAAGGATTTTTGTTCCTGTTTCGCATGCGCATATCATTTTCGTTTTTTTAAATCTTTTTACATTTTTTCTTTCCAAGTTTGATAAAATTTGCAGACAAAGACGAAAAGTTTCCAAGTTTGAACACTACTCTGGTTCTTTTACTTCAACTAAATAAGACGACGGTGGCTTGTTATTTACGTGGTTAAATTTATAGACCACGACGGCTCGCCAGTCACCCTAGCGTCGTGTGAAAGTGTTCTTCGTTGTTTTTTAAAATGAGATCCTTTTTTTGTTTTTGATTTTTAAGGATATATTCATCGCATGTTTGATTTCTCTGAACAATGGTTTTTGTTTCGAAAATCTTTTTAATTATTTTTCTGCTAAAAATATTTTACGTTGTTCCTAATTTTTTTTGTGGTATAGACAACGGTATATTAATATTTACGTCGTTTTATTTTAATACCACGGCGATTTTTATTATTAACGTCGTTGTAATATTTAATACTCTGTTTTTTGATTATATCATAAGACGTCGGTTGTTTATTATTGACGTCGTCGTAATATTGTATCACGTCGGTTATTAATTACCGTCGTTTAAATTTATTATTACGTCGTTTGTTTTGTTCTTACGTCGTTTGAAATATTATAATACGTCGTAGTTTATAAATAATCGTCGTGGTTTTTCTTAATTTCACTGATAAATTTTCACTTGCAGGTTTAATTTGTCTGTAACCATGGTTTCTCAATCCCAAAGTAAGGAGTCTGGCTTGAAAAAAAATGAATCCTCGAAGAAGGAGCTTAGTGTTGTAAATCCTCAAACCAAGTCCTCGAAGAAGATGAAGTTTGTTTCATCTTCTGAGACAGAACCAGGCAGCACGGCAACTATTTCTGAGGAGCTAAAGTCAGGTCGGGGTATGAGCACAATGCCCCGTGTTGTGCAGAGAAAAATTCAGAAAATCAAGCATGTTGTTGAGTACAATGAAGAAGGGAAACCATATGGCCGTGCACGTAATGAGATGCAGTCCTACATTGGTGTGTTGGCACGCTCCAGAGTCCCACTTGTGGACAAGAAATGGGTTCAAATATCCAAGGATATAAAAGAGCAGATTTGGGAAGCCGTTGACATGGCTTTTGTGGTTGGTAAAGGGGGCAAGCAAATGGTGCTATCTTCTGCCGCTAAGAAATGGAAGGATTTCAAGTCTACACTAACGAGGTTTCATATCCTTCCATTCATCAAGGAGCAGGATAGATTAAGGCAGCCCCCTGAAACATACAAATTCATAGAGAAAGCTCAATGGGATGCCTTTGGGGCTGTGCATGAAGAACAATCACAGAGGAGGGAGAAACTCGAGTACAATCATCAATTGTCTCGAAAAGGATATGTTGGTTTTAAGGAGGACTTGAAGGAAATCATGCCTGGGGTAGATATTGATCAATCTACCTTATGGAAAAAAGCAAGAGAAGACAAACATGGTAACATCCCGGATCCAAAGACTGCAGAGAAAGCAAAATTAATTGTAAGCCTACTCACTCTGTTTTAAAATTTTTATTATGTCTGCTGTTATATTTTTGAGTCGTGTGAAAAGTTTTACTACGTCGAAATATTTTAAAACGCGTCGTTAAAGGTCTGAATCTGGAATCCATGCTCTGTTTTTTGTAATTATATCATAAGACGTCGGTGGTTTATTATTGACGTCTTTAATAAATTAATAACGTCGGTATTTAGTTAGCGTCGTCTGAAATACTATATTACGTCGATTGTTATGTTATTGAGTCGTGCGAAATATTATATTACGTCGATTTTTTATAAATAACCGTCGTTTGTTTTCTTATTCTGACTTTTTATTATGTCTTTTTGTTAGGATGATTTGCAAAAGCAAGTCTCTGAAGGCACTCTTTCTCTGTCAGGAACCAATGATGTTTTGACAATGGCTTTGGGTCCCGAGCATCCAGGAAGAGTTAGAGGGGTAGGGGCTGGGGTTTCCCCTAAGCAATACTTCAATTTACCTAGACAACAGAAGGTAAAGTTTGCCGATCAATTGAAGGAAAGTGTAAGACTTGTCCTTCAAGAAGAGACTTTGAAAATGGAGGCTAGATCAAGGGAAGAGAGTTTAAAGATGGAGGCTAGGACCAAGCAATTGGTAGAAGCTGAGAGGGAAAATTTGCTGAGTCAGCTTTCCAAACTCATCCCCAATTTTGATCAAAGCATGCTGAAACTGAATACAATGTCCCAAATCCAAGGGCAAAGTCCTAAAAATCCAATGTCGGACAATGCAAGCTGCTCAGGGGCACTTGATGTTAGAGCCCTTCAATTTGAAGAGGATACTGCCAAGAATGGGGAAAAGCAGGAAGAAATGGTAACGTTTTTGAACTTTGAATTCTCTGTTTCTCTGTTTATATTTACCGTCGTGTTAAAGTTATACCACGACGCTCTTGTATTAAACTGCCTTCTGTCAACGTTTACCACGACGGTGAATTTATTTGTTTTTAATTTTTGTACAATGTCATTTATATATTTCTTTATTTCTTAAAACAGAAATCCGGGGAAGTAGAAAAGACAGTAGAAGGAAAGATACTTGAGATAGTTGAACAGGTAAATTCTCATAACTTAGCCTTTTTCATTTTTTTTTTCAATTCTCATTACCGTCGTAATTCTTTATTTAACGTCGTTTAATGAATTTTACACGTCTGTAATTATTACATACCGTCGTCTGTTGTTGAGTACCACGACGGTTTAATTTAATTTTTTACTTTTTGTACAATGTCATATATATTTCTTTATTACTTAAAACAGAAATCTGGCGATGTAGAAAAGATAGTAGAAAATATAGAGGAAAAGAAAGATGAAATGGTAAATTCTCATGTTGCCTTTTTAATTTGTTTTTCAATTTTCAGACATCTATATTTTCTTTAAACCGTCGTTTGTTTTAAATTTCCACGGCAGTTTTTATTTAATTGAATGTTTAAATTGTTGTACAAGTTTACATAACGTCGTAGTATATGAAACACCACGACGTTTATTATTTACCGTCGTCTCATTAAATATAGACGTCTATAATTATTTAATAACGTCGTTTGTTTTTCAGTACCACAACGGTTTAATTTAATTTTACTTTTTCATTTTTTTTTACTTTTTGTACAATGTCTTATATATATTTCTTTATTTCTTGTAACAGAAATCTGGGGATGTAGAAAAGATTGAAGAAAAGAAAGATGACGTTTATTATTTAAAACGTCGTGTAACTCATTTTAAGACGATGTTTATTATTTAAAACGTCGTTGTTATTTATTTACCACGTCACCTTATGTTGCTTTATTTGTTCAAACAGAGTACTGAAGTACCAGATTATTCAAAGCTGGAGTTGCCATCTTCTTTACAATCCCTTTGTAGTTATGTTGAATCGACACTAAAGCCTCAGGAGAAGGCTATGTCCTTTACTATTGAGAAGGAGGTGTTTGGCATAGATCGTAACACCTTCGTCTTGCATGAAGATATTACCCAATTTGCTGGTATGGAAGAAATTGGGGCTACTGTCGTTGCAGTATATATGAGGTTTGTCCTTATCAAATATTCATTTGACACTCTCCTTTATGTTTAAAAAAAAAAACACTCATGGTTTCAATTCATATATTTAGGTGCCTATTTGATCATCTGAAAGCTGCAAATATGGTGAATATGGTTGGCTTTATCGACCCTGCTGCAGTTAGTGCCGACGCTGGTTCATTAACTGACAGATCACGTCTCGTAGCCAATCGACTTCAAAAAACAGATGGTGAACAGATTTTCCTGATGCCTTACAATCCAAGGTTAGTCTCCAAACAAAAAACAGGATTTTGTTTGTATGATGCTCTGCATATAAAACTATATTTAACCTTTATATTTATTTTGTGCAGCCGTCATTGGGTCTTGATCATTGTGAGAGCAAAGAAGGAGACCGTCTATTTTCTGGATCCACTGCCTGGAAATCGTGTTGTGGATGAGGACGGGAAAAACATAGTGAACTCTGCTCTAAAAATGTATAATACACACATAGGCAGAGTAGGCCGTAAAACACCTCTTTGGAAAACTCTGCCCGGCACTCCAAAGCAACCAAGCAGTGTAGAATGTGGGTATTATGTCATGCGCTTTGTGCGAGACATCATAAAGGATACTTCCCTGGATTTTGAGAGGACGGTAAGAAGAAAATTTTCAGATTTATTTTTTATGTCGGTTTTTATATTATCAACGACGGTAAATTAAAAATACCGTCGTTGAATATATATCCTACGTCGGTAAATGAATAAAAGCGTCGTCGGTGAGATTAATCTTTGTTTATGGACTGCAGTTTGCCAAAGGAAAGAATCAAGCGCCATACCCCCAAGCTGCCATTGACGAAGTTAGGAAAGAATGGGCAGAGTTTGTGTGTGTTCATATGGAGTAGAGGAATTTTAGCATACTTAAACATTTTTATAAAAAGTACAAATTTTGTTAGAATTAGAAAAGTTTTTGTACAAAATTGGTTAGAATTAGCACGTTTTTGTTGACGTCAACGTCCCTGTAAATTTGTTGAGGTTTTCATGTTGTGAAAAACCCAAGATCATGCTGAAACAAATTTGTTGAGGTTTTCATGTTGTGAAAAACCATAGTTTCTTCAAAAAGACGTTGCAGACACATAACAACGTCACATTTTTTAAAAAGCGACGTAAAAGGTTGTTCAAACGACGCTCTTGGTTCTATAGACGACGTTGTTTTCTTGATATTAGAGGGCGAGAGTAAGAGTTTTGGTCGTGGAAAATGGTTTGTACGTCGTTTTATGTGTAAAAATGGCCATGGTTTATAATTTAAACGACGTTTTGTTTTAAAATTAAGTCGTTTATAATAATTTAAAACGTCGTGAATTTATTAACGCCGACGTGGTTTGTGGGTTTTATTAATAATATTTTATTCCATTTAACTCAAATATTCATAATAAATTTAAAATAAATCCAAAAAATGCAACGTCAACTCCTATGAAGTCATTGTGATATTTTCTTCCCCCTTAAGCTTTAAAAAATTAAGTTTGAGTTATACAAATTTAAAATTACCACCAAAAAGAAAAATGTTTTCATGAGTCACAACATCACTTATACTTTAATGGTTTAGGGTTTAGGGTTTAGGGGGATAAAGGTTTATTTTTGGGGTTTAGGGTTTATGGTTAATATATATTAGGCCCTAAAACCATAAATCCTTTTCTATAATTATTTAAACATATATATATATATAATTTAGGGTTTATATTTTATGGTTTAGGGTTTAGGGTTTAGGGTTTAGGGTATAGATGTCATATTTAACGACGGTTTTATTGTTTTCCGTCGATGATTTACGAAGAGCGCATTTCTAAACCGTGGTTTCTTTAAAATGATGTTGTACACACATAACAACGTCATATTTTTTAAAAACGCGACATAAATGGTTGTTAAAACGACGCTATTAATTATATAGACGACATTGTTTGATTGACATTAGACGGTGAGATGTTAAGAGATTAGGTCGTGGAAAATGGTTTGTACGTCGTTTTTTTTTGTAAAAATGGCCATGGTTTGAACTTTAAACGACGTTTGTTGTTAAAATTAAGTCGTTTATATTAGTTAAAACGTCGTTAATTTATTAACGACGACGTGGTTTGTGGGTTTTATTAATAATATTTTATTCTATTTAATTCGAAATATTCATAATAAATTTAAAATAAATCCAAAAAATGCAACGTCAACTCCTATGAAGTCATTGCAATATTTTCTTCCCCCTTAAGCTTTAAAAAATTAAGTTTGAGTTATACAAATTTAAAATTACCACCAAAAAGAAAAATGTTTTCATGAGTCACAACATCACTTATACTTTAATGGTTTAGGGTTTAGGGTTTAGGGGGATAAAGGTTTATTTTTGGGGTTTAGGGTTTATGGTTAATATATATTAGGCCCTAAAACCATAAATCCTTTTCTATAATTATTTAAACATATATATATAATTTAGGGTTTATATTTTATGGTTTAGGGTATAGATGTCATATTTAACGACGGTTTTATTGTTTTCCGTCGATGATTTACGAAGAGCGCATTTCTAAACCGTGGTTTCTTTAAAATGACGTTATACACACATAACAACGTCATATTTTTTAAAAACGCGACGTAAATGGTTGTTAAAACGACGCTATTAATTATATAGACGACGTTGTTTGATTGACATTAGACGGCGAGATGTTAAGAGATTAGGTCGTGGAAAATGGTTTGTACGTCGTTTTATTTGTAAAAATAGCCATGGTTTGAACTCTAAACAACGTTTGTTGTTAAAATTAAGTCGTTTATATTAGTTAAAACGTCGTTAATTTATTAATGACGACGTGGTTTGTGGGTTTTATTAATAAGCGTCATGTTTAGGTTGAACCTTTAACGACGATTATGTTTTTGTTTCCGTCGATGTTTTTTAAAAAGCGCGCTTTCTAAAAATTTCAGCTCGACCTAAAATTTTCAGATTTCGCTCTAACTCTTATACAAGTTGACCATAGTCTGTGTCCTAAAACATTTCGCTCTGCTCTCTCACTTCAACTCTAATTCAAAGTTGGTCTCTCCGTTGAATCCAAGTTGGCCAAGTTTACAACTCCGTCGAATCCAAGTTGGCCATAAGCTGTGAGCTCTGCCTACCTGTAAGTGCAAACCCTAATCTCATGGTTGTAAATTCATTGAATGATATTCAGTTATATGGTAAAGGGTTTTGTGATTTTTTAATGTTGTCGACGGTATGGGTTAATGGATTGGATTTCACTCAAAACTCACCAAATGACTCCTCCCACCATATTATGATGATGCCCAAGTTTTGGGCTCGATAGGAAATCAATAGGGGTAAGAAATTGGACAATTCAGGTTTAAAGGCAGTTCGTTCCTTATAGGAGTGGTTGGTGTATTCTGTAGTCCTAGCAGTTGGATTTCACTCAAAACTCGCCAAATGACTCCTCCCACCATATTATTATGATGCCCAAGTTTTGGGCTCGATCGGAAATCCGTTGGGGTAAGAAATTGGACAATTCAAGTTCGAAGGCAGTTCGTTCCGAATTGGAGTGGTTGGTGTACTGCATAGTTCTAGCGATTGGATTTCACTCAAAACACATTAAATGACTCCTCCCACCATATTCTGATGATGCCCCTGTTTTGGGCTCGATCGGAAATCAAAAGGGGTAAGAAATTGGACAATTCAAGTTCGTAGGCAGTTTGTTCCGAATTGGAGTGGTTGGTGTATTGCATAGTTCTAGCGATTGGATTTCACTCAAAACTCACCAAATGACTCCTCCCACCATGTTATGATGATTCCCAAGTTTTGGGGTTGATCGGAAATCCATAGGGGTAAGAAATTGGACAATTCAAGTTCGAAGGCATTTCGTTCCGAATTGGAGTGGTTGCTGTATTCTGTAGTTCTACCAGTTGGATTTCACTAAAAACTCGCCAAAAGACTCCTCCCACCATATTTCGTTGATGACCAAGTTTTGGGCTCAATCGGAGATCCATTGGGGTAAGAAATTGGACTATTCAAGGTCGAAGGCTGTTCGTTCCTTATGGGAGAGGTTGGTGTATTCTGTACTTCTAGCGATTGGATTTCACTCAAAACTCACCAAATGACTCCTCCCACCAGATTATGATGATGCTCAAGTTTTGGGCTTGATAGGAAATCCATAGGGGTAAGAAATTGGACAATTCAAGTTCAGAGGCAGTTCGTTCCGAATTGGAGTGGTTGGTGTATTGCATAGTTCTAGCGATTGGATTTCACTCAAAACTCACCAAATGACTTCTCCCACCATATTGTGATGATGCCCAAGTTTTGGGCTCGATCGGTAATAAATAGGGGTAAGAAATTGGACAATTCAAGTTCAAAGGCAGTTCGTTCCTTATAGGAGTGGTTGGTGTATTCCCTAGTTCTAGTGATTGGATGTCACTCAAAACTCACCAAATGACTCCTCCCACCATATTAAGATGATGCCCAAGTTTTGGGCTCGATCGGAAATCAATAGGGGTAAGAAATTGGACAATTAATATTCAAAGGCAGTTCGTTCCTTATAGGAGAGGTTGGTGTATTCTGTAGTTCTAGCAATTGGATGTCACTCAAAGCTCACCAAATGACTCCTCCCACCATATTATGATGATGCCCAAGTTTTGGGCTCGATAGGAAATCAATAGGGGGAAGATATTGGACAATTCAGGTTTAAAGGCAGTTCGTTCCTTGTAGGAGTGGTTGCTGTATTCTGTAGTTCTAGCGGTTGGATTTCACTCAAAACTCGCCAAATGACTCCTCCCACCATATTATGTTGATGCCCAAGTTTTGGGCTCGATCGGAAATCAATAGGGGTTAGAAATTGGACAATTCAGGTTCAAAGGCAGTTCGTTCTTTATAGGAGTGGCTGGTGTATTCCGTATTTCCAGCGATTGGATTTCACTCAAAACACACCAAATGACTACTCCCACCATATTACGATGATGCCCAAGTTTTGGCCTCGATCGGAAATCAATATGGGTATGAAATTGGACAATTCAGGTTCAAAGGCAGTTCATTCCTTATAGGAGTGGTTGGTGTATAGCGTAGTTCTAGCGATCAGATTTTACTCAAAACTCACCAAGTGACTCCTCCAACCATTTTATGATGATGCCCAAGTTTTGGGCTCGATCGGAAATCCATAGGGGTAAGAAATTGGACAATTAAAGTTCGAAGGCAGTTAGTTCCGAATTACAGTGGTTGGTGTATTGCATTGTTCTAGCGATTGGATTTCACTCAAAACCCACCAAATGACTCCTCCCTCCATATTATGTTGATGCCCAAGTTGTGGGCTCTATCGGAAATCAATAGGGGTAAGAAATTGGACAATTCAGGTTCAAAGGCAATTCGTTCCTTATAGGAGCGGTTGGTGTATTCCGTAGTTCTAGCGATTGGATTTCACTCAAAACTCACCAAATGACTCCTCCCACCAAATTATGACGATGCCCCAGTTTTGGGCTCGATCGGAAATGAATAGCGGTAAGAAATTGGACAATTCTGGTTCAAAGGCAGTTCGTTCCTTATAGGAGTGGCTGGTGTATTCCGTAGTTCTAGCGATTGGATTTCACTCAAAACTCACCAAATGACTCCTCCCACCATATTATGATGATGCCCAAGTTTTGGGCTCGAGCGGAAATCCATGGGGGTAAGAAATTGGACAATTCAAGTTCGAAGACAGTTTGTTCCGAATTGGAGTGATTTGTGGATTGCATAGTTCTAGCGATTGGATTTCTCGCAAAACTCACCAAATGACTCCTCCCACCATATTATGATGATGCCCAAGTTTTGGGCTCGGTCGGAAATCAATAGGGGTAAGAAATTGGACAATTCAGGCTCAAAGGAAGTTCGTTCCTTATTGTAGTGGTGGGTGTATTCCGTAGTTCTAGCGATTGGATTTCACTCAAAACTCACCAAGTGACTCCTCCCACCATATTACGATGATGTCCAAGTTTTGGGCTCGATCGGAAATCAATAGGGGTAAGAAATTGGACAATTCAGGTTCAAAGGCAGTTCGTTCCTTATAGGAGTGGTTGGTGTATTCCGCAATTCTAGCGATTGGATGTCAATGAAAACTCCCCAAATGACTCCTCCCACCATATTATGATTATGCCCAAGTTTTGGGCTCAACTGGAAATTAATAGGGGTAAGAAATTGGACAATTCAATTTTAAAGGCAGTTCGTTCCTTATAGGAGTGGCTGGTGTATTCAGTAGTTCTAGCGGTTGGATTTCACTCAAAACTCACCAAATGACTCCTCCCACCATAGTACGATGATACCCAAGTTTTGGGCTCGATCGGAAATCCATTGGGGTAAGAAATTGGACAATTCAAGTTCGAATGCAGTTCGTTCCTTGTTGGAGTTGTTGGTGTATTGCATAGTTCTAGCTATTGGATTTCACTCAAAACTCACCAAATGACTCCTCCCCCCGTATTATGATCATGCCCAAGTTGTGGGCTCGATCGGAAATTAATAGTTGTAAGAAATTGGACAATTCAGGTTCAAAGGCAGTTCGTTCCTTATAGGAGTGGTTGGTGTATTCCGTAGTTCTAGCGATTGAATTTCACTCAAAACTCACCAAATGACTCCTCCCACCATATTATGATGATGCCCAAGTTTTGGGCTCAATCGGAAATCAATAGGGGTATGAAATTGGACAATTCAGGTTCAAAGGCAGTTCATTCCTTATAGGAGTGGTTGGTGTATAGCGTAGTTCTAGCGATCGGATTTCGCTCAAAAGTCATCAAGTGACTCCTCCAACCATATTATGGTGATGCCCAAGTTTTGGGCTCGATCGGAAATCCATAGGGGTAAGAAATTGGACAATTCAAGTTCGAAGACAGTTTGTTCCGAATTGGAATGGTTGGCGTATTGCGTAGTTCTAGCGATTGGATCTTATGCAAAAGCCACCAAATCACTACTACAAAAAAGGCAAAAGACGACGGGAATTCACCATCGTGAATTTGGTTTTCAAACCGTCGTAAAATCGAGCGACGTCTTTTTCTAAAGTAAAACCACGACGCGAAATCACCGTCGTTGTTATGACAAACCACATCATTAACAAAAAACAACCGACGTCTGTACACTGAAAAGTGAACCAAAAAATTGTCCTGAAGAAGAATAGACGACCTATTTTATACAACATCCGTCGTGTAAAAGAATACAATACGTCTTTAAATAAATCAAATATGACGCTATTAAATCACACGACGTCCAATATATTTATATAACCGTCGTGCAATAGTATTGCCACTTCATTTTTTCCATTAATATTGACGTGGAAATAGCGGTTAGGGTAAATCACCGTCGTTGTTGTAACAAACACTGTCATTTTCAAAAAAGAACCGACGTCTGTACACTGAAAAATGAACCAAAAAATTGTCCTGGAGAAGAATAAACGACCTATTTTATACAACATCCGTTGTGTAAAAGAATACAATACGTCTTTAAATAAATAAAATATGACGTTATTAAACTATACGACGTCCAATATATTTATATAACCGTCGTGCAATAGTATTGCCACTTCGTTTTTTCCATTAATATTGACGTGGAAATAGCGGTTAGGGTAAATCACCGTCGTTGTTGTAACAAACAACGTCATTTACAAAAAAAACCGACGTCTGTATACTGAAAAATGAACCAAAAAATTGCCATGGAAAAGAATAGACGACCTATTTTATACAAACACAGTCGTGTGTATATATATACTACGTCTTTAAATAAATAAATTCCGACGTTATTAATATATACTACGTCTTATATATTTACATAACCGACGTGGAAAATATGTTAGGCTCATGACTTACGACATATTTATTTCTATAAACGACGTAGTATGTGATATACAATGTCGTGATCATGTAAAAGACAGGCGTGTTTCTCTATTTATACGTCGTCTTTAGTAAAATAATAGTCGTCTAATCCATCCAAGACGTCGTCTTTTGTAACGTTCAGGTTCGATATCTGTTCTTTTAGACGTTGGTATTATTGTACTGAAGTCGTGTTATTTGTAATTAGATGTCGGCTCTTTATCCTTCTCTGACGTGATATCGTTAATAACTGTTTCAGAATAACGTCGTCTTTTTTCACTTTTTGTTCGCTTTTAGACGTCGGTAAATTCAATGCCGTCGTTGAATGCTCCAAAACGTCATTTTTTATTGACAATTTTATGACAACAGACGTCTGTTTTTCACAGTTTTATAAGTACCGTCGTTTTATAATACTGAACCAGTATTTTATGTACTGATTGTTTTGTGTCCAAAACCTGCATAATGAAAGTGAAGAAAACACATTACAATTTATTACAAAATTAATGTCATACAGTAGTGCTGTTTAGGGCATAAATAATTTCATAAATTACAAGAGCATCATTCAATCCATATATCTTCACACCCATCTCGAATATTTTGACTCCCAAACTCACCCACTAGTTCATCAAATGTGTCAACATTTGGCATCCCTCCAGTAAATGGCTCACACTCAATTCTCACATCACCTAAGACATCATCATTATATTCTCTATTAGGCGCTGATAACACTACCGACCAACCATGATGCATCGGGTCGTCGACAAAAAATACTTGTTTGACTTGAGAAGCCAAAACAAATTGGTCATTCCTATGTCCAATTTTACTCAAATCTACAAGGGTAAATCCAAGTTCGTCGACTACAAGGCCGGAAGTACTATCTATCCAATCACACCTAAAGACTGGGATTGTAAACTTTTGGTAGTCAAGGTCCCAAATTTCTTGAATGACACCATAAAAACCCATATTTGAGATAATTGGGTTTTTATCCTTGGCACTAGCAACTTGCATGGTATGTGCAAGTAAATAAACTCCACTATTTTGAACTGTCCGCACATCATCTTGTGCCTTGATGTTAAATTTAACACCTTTAATAAGATAGCTCCTATATAATGGCACTGCCATGTTTGGACCAGCTGCTAGCCACCTTAAATTTTCTGATACCCCATGATTGCCTCCCTCATCAAGTTCACTTTGAACCTACAAATTAATCATATCTTAATTCAATCTAACATAGAAAGAAGAAAATTAAAAGTCCAATACGTTATTGAATAACATATACCTTGAAGTGTAGCCATTGAATGAAAGTGCTATTGTGCTTATCTTGCAGCCACTTTGTTCTCTTACTAAATTTTGGATAAGCGGCCTTGACGTGGATCATATGTTCCCTACATGACACGAAAAATTCAAGCATTACGGTCCCAAACATATAAGATAAACATAAGGAATAATTTAAAATGGAAACTTAAGGAATAAAACTCATACTCGATATAAGGTAGAACTTCCTCCGTATTCTCCAAGACATATAGATGTGCTTGGTTCAACAGGTCCCAATCAACTAAGCTCACTGTGCAACCTGATAATGGCTTTGAAACTCCTATCTTATGACTTGATGGCACTCCAATTGTACTAATATCAGATAAATGTTCAGTGCAAAATTCTACAGCTTCTTCAGCTATATAACGCTCCGCAATGCAACCTTCGGGATGAGTACGGTTCTGAACATACCCCTTTAGAACTTTCATATATCTTTCGAACGGATACATCCATCTAAAATATACTGGCCCACATAGACGAACTTCTCTGACAAGATGTACTACTAGATGAACCATGATATCGAAGAATGAAGGTGGAAAGTATTTTTCAAGCAAACACAAAGTAACTACTACATCTTCTTCCAACTTATCTAGCTTGGAAACATCAACCGTCTTTGCACATATAGCATTGAAGAAGAAGCACAAACGAGTTATTGCATACCTTGCAGGCTTCTCCAAAACAGAACGAATTGCCACAGGGAGCAATTGTTGCATTAAGGTATGACAATCATGTGATTTAAGGCCAAGAAGTCTTGAATCTTGTAAAGATACAAGATTTTTTATATTTGAAGAATAACCTTCAGGGACCTTCATACCATAGAAAGAATTGCAAACCGCTCTCTTCTCTGCTCTTGACAAATTCCAAGGCCCTGGAGGCAAACGAGTACTTATTTCTCCATACTCGGGTTGCAAATCAGTTTTGACCCCCATGTTCAATAAATCTAACCGAGCAGCAATCCCATCTTTATTTTTTCCAGGGATCTCCAGCAATGTACCAATGATACTATCACAAACATTCTTCTCAATGTGCATAACATCGAGGACATGCCTCACTGGAAGGTATTTCCAATACTCAAGATCAAAGAATTTTGACTTCTTCTTCCAACAAACTCTGTCACCATCATTTTCACCTCCACCTCCCCCTTTTTTCGATCCCCATATGTAATTAATATATTCAACCATATACAGCACTTCTTCTCCCGTTAATGGCTCCGGAGGCATGCCATATTCAGGTTTCCCATTAAAAGCTGCACGTTGCCTCCTATATGGATGATTGATTGGTAACCATTTTCTATGCCCAATGTAACAAATTTTGTGGCCATTTTTCAACCTGTGACTAGGTGTATCATCGCCGCATATTGGACAAGCTTTATTTCCTTTAACAACACAACCAGATAAGTTTTCATAGGCGGGAAAATCATTAATGGTCCACAGTAATGCAGCTCTGAGTGTGATAGAATTAAAAGCACACCACAAAGTAGCACACAAATATCCTATTGATTTTCCTTATTTACACTGAGATTTGTCAATTGTAGCATATGAAAATAAGGGTCTTTCCCGCAGAAGATTGTTTTATCTAACTACTTAAAATGTCACAAAGACTGGGCTGCTGTCCCTGCTGACCAGCCACCGAAGAATAATTATTAAACCTGCTTACACCTATCTAAAGTCTACAAAATTTTATACGCAGATACTAGACACGCAGAGCTACACGCACACAAATTTTTGGGATTTTTAGAGTTGATTTGCTATATAAATTAAATCGGACAACAGCAGGACAGAAATGGATTCTGAATTATAAAAACAGATTGTATTTCACAATTAAGAAAATGAGTTAGGGGAAGTGCTATCCACCACCAAATAATCATGCAACATGTTATGTTTCATTCAAATTCTTTTTATTTCTTGATGAAGATGCTCAAGTTGGCTCAATGTTAGAACTCAACCTATTACTCTTTCTTAAGTAGTATGTTAAGAGAATGACGTTTTCAACTTAACTTAGTCCCTAACATGCAATCTAGATTGGCGTGTTCATAGATTTAACAAGTAGAAATCATTAAGAACAAAAAGAGTTTGAGTCATCACAAGGCATCGTAAGTACTGGCGTTGTCTTACTTATCCTAGAAATTGATTCACATGTTAATCGCAATTAACGAGTACTACTCTAGAACATATGTAGGTCCTCATTCATCAAGGGCAGGCACACACATATTCATAGCATTAGAATCCTAAATATGCTTACTAAGTATGCATCCGTAGAAAACACATAAAGAATTCATCAATGAGACAAGTAGTGAATCAATTTTCATCCTTTCATAAAAGAAATTGAAACGAAATGTCATAACACATTTGCAATCATATCAGGGGCTTCAAAACAGCCCCTAACTACTAAGAATTTAGCTACACATTATTCTTAAATAAAACCAAAATAAAGACATGAGTTTGAGAAGGTAAAACCGAAAGAAGAGAATGCCAAGATTTTCTCCTTCCTCCTATCTTGCCCAACGTTGCTGCCTTCTCACTCCTAAAACTCTCCTCTCATCCCCCATATTCCCCCCTCTAAATAGCAATTTATTGATGATAATAAGTGAGAAAAAATGGTAAACAATTGTAACTCTTTGGGCAGCCTTTATGCTCATTACTCCCACCTAATCCTCATCTTTAATTCCATTTCCTTAGATATGTGAGTAGGTGTCCGTTGGCTTGTTCTTGGCTGCATCCGTTTTGGCTGCTAGATTCATTGGGTTTATTGCTTTCCTTGCAGTTACAAACTGCTCAGCCTCTTGTGGACCTTTCAGTGTTAAAACGGCCATAACTTCTTCTAGAGAACTGATATGAACAATCCGCGAGTTGCTCCAGAAAATAGACATCTCACTACTACAAAAATGGAAAAAGACGACCAGAAAAAGACGACGGCATAACATAAAACCGTCGTTGTATTTAAATAGACGACGGTATAAAAAAAAAACCGTCGTGGATAAGTGATTTACTGTTCAATATTTTTAAAAGACGACGCGTACAAATAAAAAACCGTCGTTTTTAAAAAAGGATTTCTTCAGTGTTAAAATCTGACCAAAAAACAACGACAGCAGGTATGAATACACTGACGTAGAAAATAAAGACGACAGTTCACCAAAAAACCTGCCGTGTTAACTCCTAACTAAACACGACCAACTGTTCTTAATCCACGTCGTATAATATAGTGGAATCAACGTCTGTATACTACGACGGTGCATTCTCTGTAAACCGCCGACTTATTATTTTGGAGTATACTACGACGGTACCTACAACACTACTGTCGTTTTTATTTACCACGTCCTAAGTTCAAATTACGGTCGTATTTTTTCAATTTATACGTCTGCCCTCTCTGTAAACCGCCGTCTTATGTTTATAGCTTTTTAAAATTAATTAATTTTTCTTTTATTTTGGTAATATCTTTCTTAACACAAAACAAAATTTAATTCTCAATCCTCAACAACATTTTCATCTTAAAATGCAAATCTCTTCGTGTTAAATATGAACACAAATTTGGCAAATACATCGTGGCAAATATATGTTCAACTGTTTCTTCCTCTCATATGCAAGCTGGGCCCTCTCCTTCCTCTTGTTCTCAAGCTCCTGCACAGCCTCGATTCCTGAAAAACAAAATCAAAATCAACAAAGTGTGAACCCTCACTCCTCGATTCCTGGTTACATTGTAGTCCCCTTTTCCACAGTGATCAACTTCAAAACTCCTGTGTAGCAAGGTGGAACCAGCCTTAGAACCTGTTGTGGGTTGTGCCTTTGGGGTGAAGCTGGGAGTGGGCTTGAGGTTCAGAATGAATAGACACCACCTACTCATTCTGAACCTCAAGTCCACTCCCAGCTACAGCCACCACCTGAGTCCGTCTCTGCGAGCATCAGGAACACCCACGCGGGTTCTCAAGCTGGTTTCACCCTTGCTACACAGGAGGATGTAGCAAACCCATGCTTGGTCTTGTGAGGAATCATTCTGCAAACCCATTTGCTTTCAGAAAGACAATTTCTGCAACCCTAATTGAAAACTGAGAGTCAACAACCGCGTAAAAAAATCCTATTTAAACAAAATGGAGTAAATATCCACGTCAGTTCTAATATACATAGCGACGTCATATTTGACTAATCAACGTCAGTTTAGATATAACTACATCGGAAATCCAAAAGTCATTTCGCGCGTATTAAAAAGATAACTACATCGGAAATCCAAAAGTCATTTGGCGAGTATTAAAAAGAGAACAGAACCAAAGTAACCACGTCGGTTTATTGAAATACACAGTTGTTGAATTTAAGAGTACAACGTCAGTTTAGAGAAACAAAGCGCCGTCATAACCACGTCGGAAATCCAAGAGTCATTTGGCGCGTATTAAAAAGAGAACGACGTCGTTTTCAGAACCGCAAAGTAACCACGTCAGTTTATTAAAATACACAGTCGTTGAAATTACAAGTACAACGTCAGTTTCGAGAAAAAAAGCGCCGTCATAACCACATCGGAATTCCAAAAGTCTTTCGGCAGTTGTGATAACCACGTCATTTATGAATTATCTACCGTCGTTATAACAAAATAATACGGCGGTTTGTTAATGACAACGTCGTTGTATTGAACTCTGGGAAAATATATAAACTTTTCGTCACCTGACCTAATATTTTACGGTTTTCACTTCCCGATAAAGTATCGTAGTTTCCCTCTCATTTCCCAAATCACCATTTTCGTCACCTGACCTAGCATCATCGTTTGAATCATCGTCTTCATCGTCCAAATCACCATTTTGGTCTTCGTCTTCGTCGGAAGGAAACATTTCTTTGCACGCCGGTGTTATTCAAGGTTTTTTCTCACTCTCTTCCCTTTTTTTACTTTTCATTTGCATGCCGTAGTTGTCTGGAAACTAGATTCTGTCAAATTGAAGAAATCTTTCACTGGTTTTGATTAAATACATAAGTAGATACCCTCACGACGCCAAAAGACGACAGTTCTGTCCTGTTTTCGACGATGGAAAGGACACACCACGACGGTGGCTAAAAACCGTCATGGTGTGACAATTAATACGTCGGAAACAAGATAAAACCGTCGTCTAGTGAGAGAAGTGCACTAGTTTTGTAATTTTAAACCACGTCGGTTATTTTTAATAACCGACGTAGTTTATGAATATTTACGTCATGAAATATATAAAACCGTCGTTGTTTTTATTTTATTACGTCGTTTATTTTTAATAACCGACGTTGTTTTTCTGGCAGATTAATCAAAAATGGTTTCGAAATCTCAAAACAAGGAAGCTGAAGCGTCAAAGGCCACAGCAGGTTCAATGGCACAAGGGGATGAACCCAAAACAGGTTTAGTGGAAGTTGAAAAATCAACTCAAAGCAAACCCTCGAAGAGGATGAGATATTCCTCAACCTCAGAGAAAGACTCGAGCACAGCCACATTTGTTGAGGAGCCAAAATCTGGCCGCGGTATCAGCACAATGAGCCGTGTTGTGAAGAGGAAAATTGAGAAGGTTAAGCCTGTGGTTGAGTTCAATAAAGATGGCAAACCACATGGCGATGCTGCTGTTGAGATGCAGTCTTACATTGGTGTTTTGGCACGCACCAGAGTCCCTCTTGTGGACAAGAAATGGAAACAATTACCCAAGGACGTGAAGGAGCAGATTTGGGAAGCTGTTCAAATGTCCTATGTTATTGGGGATAGTTACAAGAACTTGGTCTTGTCATCTGCCGCCAAAAAATGGAAGGATTTCAAGTATAACTTAACTAAGCAATATATCCTTCCATTCGCACATGACAAGGAGAAATTAAAAGAAATCCCATCGCTTTATAAGTTCATAGAGAAATCGCAATGGGATGCCTTCGTAGCTTCAAGGTTAACCCCAGATTTTGAAGCTAAGCATGCTGAGCAGAAGGAGAGGAGGGAGAAATTGGAGTACAACCATAGGTTGTCTAGAAAAGGGTATGTTGGTTTGACGGACCAATTGGTAGAAACCATGCCCGAAGGTCAAGAAATCGATCGAGCTGTTCTGTGGAAGAAAGCAAGAGAAGATAAATCAGGAAACATCCCTGATCCAAAGGCTGCAGAGAAGGCAAAACTAATCGTAAGTCTCACTAACTCTGTTCTAAATTTGAAAAACAGAGTGTTTTATTTTGGTATAGATGTCGTTTATATTTATATAAGCGACGTTATAAAGTGAACACCACGACAGGCTTAATTTACGGACGTTTAAAAGTGAATAGGACGTCGGTTTTTGAATAAAGTAGACGTCTAGATAGAATTAATACGACGGATTAAATTATTCTATGAACTGCATTTTTGTTTTAAGTTTACTCACGCACACACTGTCCCTCTCTCTGTCTATTTCACTGAATTTTGTGGTGCACAATTTCTGGAAAAGAATGCATATTTCAATCGAGTTTTTTCACTTCTTCATTAAAACTTACGACGGTTTTATCTTATCTAGACGTTAGAATGATTATACAACGACGGTAATTTTGTGCAGCCGTATGGAATTGTACATCTACGTCTATTTGTTTAATAATCCGTCGTCTTACTTTGAATATACGACGGTTTTTAATTTATGTCTTAATCTGTTTTATTTTGAATATACGACGTATTTTTATATACCGACGTTGTAAAGTATAAACAACGACGGTATTTATATATAGACGTTTTAAATTAATACCACGTCTGTCATTTAATAAAAACCGTCGTTGTTTATAATTTACAACGTCGGTATATGTATCTGTCATACACCCTTCTCAGGTTCTAACAATCTCTCTTTCTTTCTTTTAGGATGATTTGCAAAAGCAAGTCTCCGAAGGCACTCTGACTGTCTCCGGGAGCAATGATATCTTGACTCTGGCTTTGGGAACCCCGGAGCATGGTGGGAGAGTCAGAGGAGCTGGTGCTGGCGTTACCCCAACTCAGTTCTTCAATTTGCCGAAGCGGCAGAGAGTGAAATTTGGTGACAAATTGAAAGAAAGTGTGAGGGAGGCAGTCAGAGAAGAGACCTTGAGGATTGAGGCGAAGTCAAGGGAAACTATAATGGAAGCAGTCAGAGCAGAGAGGGAGACTTTGTTGGCATATATCCGTCAACTAGTTCCTAGTTTTGATCCCAGCCAGATGCTCCAAACCCCAATTCCTCCAATTATTTTACCCCCTCAAGATCAAAGCCCAAAAAATCCAATGTCTGATAAGGCAAGCTGCTCTGGGGCCACTAATATCAGACCCCTAGCTTTGGAATTAGAAGATCCGAAGCCTGAAGCTGATACTGCTGCAAAAGAGAAAGAGGACACGGTAAAATCTCTGCTTATTTATATTTCTGCTTTTTAAATTTTAAAAAGACGTCGCTCCTTTTAATAGCCGACGTTAAAATTTAAAATAACGACGGTAAATACGTCTGTTTCTTACAAGACACGTCGTGTTTCGTTATATACCACGACGCTTTTATAAACCGTCGTTCATTTCATGATTTCATTAACTGTATTTATATTAGACGACCTTTCTATAGAATAGCGACGTTATAAATTCAATACAACGTCAGTATTAACGAGAAACCGTCGTTTATATTATATACCACGTCTGTTTTTTTTTGTTTAGTTAGAGTCGTTTATTTTAGTTCACACACAAACTAACTTATATTTCTTTATTAATTTCTTTAAACAGGATCTCTCAAAGCTAGATATGCCACCTCCTCTTTTAGCCTTATGCCAACATTTCCAGACCAAGTTGTTGCCTAATGGTAACGAGGCTCTAACAATTCACGTGCCCAAGGAAGTGTTTGGCTTTGAGCATGATACCTTCCTCTTCACTGAAGATGTTTTGCAGTTTGGTTCCATGGTTGAGATAGGAACCACAGTGATATCAGTATACATGAGGTAATTCTCCCTAATCCCATTTTGTTTTACATTTTCCTTTCTTTTAAATTAAAATCTCATTTAATTGACTTTCATATATTTAGGTTCCTATTTGACTATTTAAAAATGGCAAATCTTGTAAACCTTGTTGGCCTCGTGGACCCTGGGCTAGTGAGCTCTGGAGCTGGATCAATATCAGACCGAATAAAAAACCTGTCAAACCGCCTGAATACAGCAGATGGGAATCAATTTTTCTTGGTCCCTTATAATCCAGGGTTAGTACCATTTAAAGTATTTTCCTATTACATGAATTCACTGCCTTATAATCCAGGCTTCTAATATTTTTCTTTCTAATATGAATCATTATGTGCAGGGGTCATTGGGTGATGGTAATTGTGAGACCATTAACAGAGACTGCCTATTACATGAATTCACTGCCAAAACGCATGGTTGACGACGAAATGAAAAATATAGTGAATACGTAAGTTGATTTCTTCTGATTTATGATTTTTCCTATAAAGTATTTAAATAAACGACGGTTTTTACTAATACCGACGTTATTATATAATATAACGACGGGAAGATATTACCGACGTTTTAATTTAACTACCACGTCAGTATTTTCTTAAAAACGTCGTTTTAATTTAACTACCACGTCGTTTGCGTTTTATTTAAGAACGTTTTAATTTTTTCTGCACAATTTTCCTCATACGACGTTTTTTACTCTTACCGACGTTATAACGTTACACAACGACGGTTAGGTTTTACCGCCGTTTTAAACAAAATATAACGTCTTGGTTTAAAAAACTCCGTCGTTTTGACTGATTTACCACGACGGTTACTATTTGTATTTAACACCCTTTGTTTTCTTGTAACAGGTCAATTAAAATGTTTAACATTCATATAAACAAAAATTCACGTAAACAGCAGGCCATTTGGAAAAATCTACACGGCACTCCTGAACAACCAACAAGTGTAGAGTGTGGCTATTACGTGATGCGATTCATGAGAGATATAATTCATGATCCAGACCTAAATTTCGAAAAGAAGGTAAAACGCAACATTTTAGATATACTTTCTTTATTTTACTACGTCATATTTTTGTTTAACCGTCGTTTGTATTCTTTTAACACGTCGGTTTTTTGGTTTATTTTGCAGTTTGACAAGAAAAAAGATAAACTTCAGTATACACAAAAGGATATTGACGAAGTTAGGCATGAATGGGCAGAATTCGTGAACAAGCAATTACCGAAGGATAATTGATGTAGATAAATATTTATGAACAATGTTTAATTTAGATTATTTAAAATGTATATAAATATTTTGTTGTAATCAAGAGAACAAAAATCAACAAAATTAAATTTTGTTTAAAAATTTGTTTAGTTCCCAAACACCGACGTCTGATTCTAATTTACACGTCTCATACGTGTACACAATGGTCGTATTGCAGTAAACGACGTGTAATAGTCAAAACAACGACGGTTTATAATTAATTCATCCTGTATAAATGAATTTGTACTCATATACTGCGTCCGTTAGTATAACCTTATCGACGTCGTAATAATATACAAAGGCTGATATTTCTAAATATCCGCCTTTGTATAAAAAAAACACGTCAGCTATATACAACAAAATGACGTGTAATAGAAATAACAACGACGGTATATAATTAATTCATCCTGCATAAAAGAATATGAATTCATATACTACGTCGGTTAGTATAACCTTATCGACGTCGTAATCTTATACAAAGGCGGATATTCTTAAATATTCGCCTTTATATATATAAACAACGTCAGTTATATACACTAAAATGACGTTTAATATTAGTAACAACGACGGTTTATAATTAATTCATCCTTTATAAATGAATTTGTATTCATATACTACGTCGGTTAGTATAACATTAACGACGTTGTAATATTATACAAAGGCGGATATTATTAAATATCCGCCTTTATATATTTAAACAACGTCCGTTATATACACTAAAATGACGGTTTATAATTAATTCATCCTGTGTGTATTCTTAAATATAGTTTCAACGTCGGTTTTTTATGTTTAATGTCGTTGTAAAGGGATACAACGTCGGCTAAGTCATTTTTAATTTAATTGTTATTGACTTTTATATTTTATTTAAATCCATATTAAATTCATAACTATATCCAAAAATTATACTGAAAACTACCAAGCATTGGAATATTGTCTCTATCCTAAAGCTTTAAAAAATATAATTTTGGAAATATTTTTTTATTGTATTTAATTACTAATATTAATAATATATTCAAAACAAAATCCGAAAAATATACCGGCAAATTCTATGCACTGATTGAGACAATATCTTGCCCGTTAAGGCCTGAAAAATGTAATTTTAGTTTTCAAAGTTCAAATGATAACAAAATTCAAACAAATTTAGAGACAAAGCATTGTACTCCTTATACTTTACATAACATAACCCTAAGGTTTATGTGATCCATTGGTGCCCATAAATTCAAAATTATGAAATCCATATTTTAGCCTACTATTGTAGAAGGCAATGTTGTAAGGAATCCATAGCAATTTTCGGTTCATTTTTCTCGTACTTGTGTATTTTTTAAAAATTATTTTACAATTTAGGGTTTAGGGTTTAGGGTTTAGGGTTTTTTGAAACGACGCTGGTTTTCTCCCGCTGTTTTTGGTCAACTACATTAACAAAGACTAATTGAATTCGGTTGACGACGTCAGTTATAAAATAGCGACGTCTTTAGTGTTTACAACGTCGTAAATATATTATAACCGCCGTTGTAAGTAATTATTAGACGTCATTATAAGTGTTGACCGTCGTGGTTGAAAAACGCGGTACTTAAAAATTTTTGACCGCGACTTAAAATTTTCAGAATTTCCCTTTAACCCTCAAATAGTTCATTCTCTCTCTTCAACATAAATTTGTCTGAAAGTTTTCGTTCTCCAAGCTCTCTCTCAATATCCATGTAAGTACAACTCTAGTCCCTTTAATCCTAATTCTCTCAGCTCTGTCTCAAGCTTTTGTTATATTCTCTCAGCTCTCTCTCAAAGCATTAGGTACGTAGATTCTCCAAGATCTCTCTCAAAGCATTTGGTACGTAGATTTTTCAAGATCTCTCATTGGGTACGTAGATTCTCCAAGCTCTCTCTCAAAGCATTGGGTACGTAGATTCTCCAAGCTCTCTCTGAAGCAGTTGTTATATTCTCGCAGCTCTCTCTCAATATCCATGTAAGTACAACCCTAATCTCTTCTTAAATCCATAAATGTTTTCGTTGGTAGCTATATTAGGGTTTTGGTGTTTGCAATCTTGTAATAATTGCTCTCTGTTTGGGTTCTTTTATGTTTGTTTGGCCATGGGTTCTTGGAAAAGGAATGGGGATGGGAGATTTAAGCTGTTTTTTTTTTTAACTACGACGACGGTTGAAGGATCAAACCGTCGTCCAAATGTTTATTATACGTCGGTTGTTCATTTACTCCCGTCGTCTACGTTTTAAGCCGCAACTGGTAGCCTAAAGACGACTGTTTCTCCATTAAACATCGTCTTTAGGCTACCAGAACACCGTTCAAATTTCTGGGTCTGGGTATCTTAATGACGACGGTGACTATAGATGCCGTCGTCGGAATGTATATTAAACGACGATTATTTTTATAAACCGTCGTCTTTTCCATGTTTTATATTTAATTTTCATTTTGTTCTCTGCTATTTGAATGAGGTAGTGTTTCATTGCTGGTCTTTCCACTTTAATATATATATATTTATATGAATTTGATAGAGTGTAAGATGGATAAGTCATGGATGCATGCGGATAGAAGATCGAAGGCATATGAGTTAGGGGTGGAAGGATTTTTGAATTTTGCGTTACAAAATCTTGGAAATACAACTGAGATTCGTTGTCCATGTGTTAAATGTGGGAATATTCGATTGTTTGGGGTTGGAATTATAAGGGAACACTTATACTTTAATGGAATTGACCAAAGCTATAAGATTTGGAGATGGCACGGAGAACCTTGGGAATGGACTACCAATGCTAGTAGAAATGTGGAAGAAGATGAGCAAAGTAGGTTTAGTTATGTTTCTGAAGAATTAGGGATGGATGATAATGATTTTGCCAATATTGGATCTGATCCTTATGAGTTTGCCAGTGTGATTGGGGATGGCGATGAACCCTTGTACCCTGGTTGCAGTAAGTACACGAAGTTGTCGGCTTTGGTGAAGTTATATAATTTGAAAGCAAAACATGGGATGAGTGATGTTTGCTTTACAGAATTATTGATACTTCAAGGAGAATTTCTTCCAGAAGGAAATACACTACCTTCCTCTATGTACGAGGCAAAAAAGACTTTGTCTGCTTTAGGGATGAGTTATGAGAAAATCCACGCATGTTCCAATGACTGCATTTTGTATCGGAAGGAGTATGAGAATGCAACTAATTGTCCTACTTGTGGTATCTCAAGGTGGAAGGAAACCAAGGATGGGTTCTTGAAAGAGGGTGTGGCAGCGAAGGTGGTGTGGTATTTTCCTCCAATTCCAAGGTTTAAAACGATGTTTCAATCACATAAGACAGCTAAGAGTTTGACTTGGCATGCTGCAAGAAAATCAGTTGACGGTTATATGTCTCATCCAGCGGATTCCCCGTCTTGGAAACTTGTTGATGAAAAATGGCCCGACTTTGGTAATGGGCCAAGAAACTTGAGATTGGCTCTCTCATCTGATGGATTCAATCCCCACAGTTCTTTAAGTAGCAGATACAGTTGTTGGCCAGTTATGTTAGTTACATATAATCTCCCACCATGGCTATGCATGAAGCGGAAGTTCATGATGTTGACTATACTGATTTCCGGTCCTAAACAGCCCGGAAATGATATAGACGTCTACTTAGAGCCTTTGATTGATGATTTGAAATCTCTGTGGGATGGGATTAGAGGAGTGTATGATGCCCACATAGGAGAATACTTTACACTCAGAGCTGCATTACTGTGGACAATTAATGATTTTCCCGCTTATGGAAACTTATCTGGTTGTGTTGTTAAAGGATATAAAGCTTGTCCAATATGCGGTGATGATACACCTAGTCACAGGTTGAAAAATGGCCACAAAATTTGTTACATTGGGCATAGAAAGTGGTTACCAACCAATCATCCATATAGGAGGCAACGTGCAGCTTTTAATGGGAAACCTGAATATGGCATGCCCCCTGAGCCATTAACAGGAGAAGAAGTGCTGCATATGGTTGAAGATATTAATTACATATGGGGCTCGAAAATTGGGGGAAGTGTTGGTGAGAATGATGGTGATAGAGTTTGTTGGAAGAAGAAATCAAAATTCTTTGATCTCGAGGATTGGAAATACCTCCCTGTGAGGCATGCCTTAGATGTTATGCACATTGAGAAGAATGTTTGCGATAGTATCATTGGTACATTGCTAGAGATCCCTGGAAAAAATAAAGATGGGATTGCTGCTCGGTTAGACTTATTGAACATGGGGGTAAAAATTGATTTGCAACCCGAGTATGGACAAAGACGTACTCGCTTGCCTCCAGGGCCTTGGAATTTGTCAAGAGCAGAGAAGAGAGCGGTTTGCAATTCTTTTTATGGTATGAAGGTTCCTGAAGGTTATTCTTCAAATATAAAAAATCTTGTATCTTTAAAAGATTCAAGACTTCTTGGCCTTAAATCTCATGATTGTCATACCTTGATGCAACAATTGCTCCCTGTGGCAATTCGTTCTATTTTGGAGAAGCCTGCAAGGTATGCAATAACTCGATTGTGCTTCTTCTTCAATGCTTTATGTGCAAAGACGGTAGATGTTTCCAAGCTAGATAAGTTGGAAGAAGATGTAGTAGTTACTTTATGTTTGCTTGAGAAGTACTTTCCCCCTTCATTCTTTGATATCATGGTTCATCTAGTAGTACATCTTGTCAGAGAAGTTCGTCTATGTGGGCCAGTATATTTTAGATGGATGTATCCGTTTGAAAGATATATGAAAGTGCTAAAGGGGTATGTTCAGAATCGTACTCGTCCCGAAGGTTGCATTGCTGAGCGGTATATAGCTGAAGAAGCTGTAGAGTTTTGTACCGACCATTTATCTGATGTTAGTACAGTTGGAGTGCCTTCAAGCCAGAATATGGGAGTTTCAAAGCCATTATCAGGTTGCACAGTGGGCTTAGTTGATATGGACTTGTTGAACCAGGCACATCTATATGTCTTGGAGAATACGGAGGAAGTCCTACCTTATATCGAGTACGTATGAGTTTAATTTTTCATATATATGTAGCCATGTTAAATATTATTACTCCTTATATTTATCTTATATATGAGGGACCGTAATGCGTGTTTTTTTCGTGTCAATTGTAGGGAGCATATGATCCACATCAAGACCACTTATTCGAAATTTAGAAAGAGAACAAAGTGGCTACAAGATAAGCACAATAGCACTTTCATTCAATGGCTACGTGTTAAGGTATATATGTTATTGAATGACATATTCAATTTATTATTTTAATTTTCTTTCTTTCTATATATATGTTAGATTGAATTAATATATATGTTTAATTTGTAGGTTCAAAGTGAATTTAATGGGGAAGATTATAATGGCATATCAGAAAATTTGAGATGGTTAGCAGCTGGTCCAAGCATGGTAGTGCCATCATATAGGAGCTATCTTATTAATGGTGTCAAATTTAGCACCAAGGCACAGGATGATGTGCGAACTGTCCAAAATAGTGGAGTTTATTTACTTGCACATACTATGCAAGTTGCTAGTGCCAAGGATAAAAACCCTATTGTCTCCAATATGGGTTTTTATGGGGTTATTCAAGAAATTTGGGATCTTGACTACCAAAAGTTTAGAATCCCAGTCTTGAGGTGTGATTGGATAGATAACACTTCGGGCCTTGTAGTTGACGAACTTGGATTTACCCTTGTAGATCTGAGTAAAATTGGACATAGGAATGACCAATTTGTTATGGCTTCTCAAGTCAAACAAGTATTTTATGTTGACGACCCAATGCATCGTGGTTGGTCGGTAGTATTATCAATGCCTAATAGAGAATATAATGATGTTATTGGTGATGATGTGCTAGGTGATATTAGAATTGAGTGTGAGCCATTTTCTAGAGGGATACCAAATGTTGACACATTTGATGACCTAGTGGATGAGTTTGGGAGTGAGAACATTAGAGATGGGTGTGAAGATATATGGATTGATTGATTGTTGTAATGTATGACATTAGTTATGCAGTTAATTGTATGACATTAATTCATAGCTCTGTATATCATTTTAATTCCGATCACATTTTCATTCTGCAAGCTTTGTATGACATTAATTCATAGCTCTGTATATCATTATAATTCATTTCAACCGTCGTCTATTACAGTCGTCTATTATAGTCGAAAGGTCTCTTTTTTATGCGATTATGTACCAAATCGACGTCGGTTTTAGTTTTTTACTGACGTGTACTATATTAACCACGTCGTTTTTTTGTGTTCAAGCCGTCAAAATAATTTTCAACGTCTGTGGTGATATAAATGGTCGTGGTTATTGTTGTTTTTACGTCTGTTCAAGTAAATATATGCCATGTTATATGTTTAAGACGTCAGTTTTTCATTCAGTGAACGTAGTATTTATTAACCACGGCGGTTTCTAAGTTTTATACGTCAGTTTTGTTTTATTTCGAGACGTAGGTAAAACCATTTACGTCGGTTTTATAGTTGTTTTTGACATTTAAAATTATTTAAACGTCTGTGTTTTAATAAAACCGTCGTCTATTATAGTCGAAAGGTCTCTTTTTTATGCGTTTATGTACCAAATCGACGTCGGTTTTAGTTCTTTTGTGACGTGTACTATATTAACCACGTCGTTTTTTTTTGTGTTCAAGCCGTCAAAATAATTTTCAACGTCTGTGGTGATATAAATAGTCGTGGTTATTGTTGTTTTTACGTCTGTTCAAGTAAATATATGCCATGTTATATCGTTAAGACGTCAGTTTATTCAATCAGTGAACGTAGTATTTATTAACCACGGCGGTTTCTAAGTTTGACACGTCGGTTTTGTTTAATTTAGAGACGTTGATAAAACTATTTACGTCGGATTTATAGTTGCTTTTGACATTTAAAATTATTTAAACGTCTGTGTTTTAATACAACCGTCGTCTATTATAGTCGAAACGTCTCTTTTTTATGCGTTTATGTACCAAATCGACGTCGGTTTTAGTTCTTTTGTGACGTGTACTATATTAACCACGTCGTTTTTTTTGTGTTCAAGCCGTCAAAATCATTTTCAACGTCTGTGGTGATATAAAGGGTCGTGGTTATTTATGTTTTTACGTCTGTTCAAGTAAATATATGCCATGTTATATGTTTAAGACGTCAGTTTTTTCATTTAGTGAACGTAGTATTTATTAACCACGGCGGTTTGTAAATTTGACACGTCGGTTTTATTTAATTTAGAGACGTTGATAAAACTATTTACGTCAGTTTTATAGTTGTTTTTGACATTTAAAATTATTTAAACGTCTGTGTTTTAATACAACCGTCGTCTATTATAGTCGAAAGGTCTCTTTTTTATGCGTTTATGTACCAAATCGACGTCGGTTTTAGTTCTTTTGTGACGTGTTCTATATTAACCACGTCGTTTTTTTTGTGTTCAAGCCGTCAAAATCATTTTTAACGTCTGTGGTGATATAAATGGTCGTGGTTATTGTTGTTTTTACGTCTGTTTATGTAAATATACGCCATGTTATATGTTTAAGACGTCAGTTTTTTCATTTAGTGAACGTAGTATTTACTAACCAAGACGTTTTCTAAGTTTTACACGTCGGTTTTTGTGTATTTAGAGACGTCGATAAACATATTTACGTCGGTTTTGTAGTTGTTTTTGACATTTAACATTATTTCAACGTCAGTGTTTTACTAAAACTGTCGTCTATTATAGTCGAAAGGTTTCTTTTTTAGGTTTTATGTATGAAATCTACGTCGATTTTATTATTTTACTGACGTGTACTATATTAACTACGTCGGTTATTTTCCATCGTTATTTCATGTATGAAAAGACGGCGGTCGATTTCTCGTCGGTTGTAAACCATGATACACGACGGTGGATTACCGTCGTCTATTTCGTTTTTTGTAGTAGTGTCTGTAGCTTTCCAAGAATATAAGACACGTGCTCTAATTCATTCGGAGCTGTTCGCAAATTGCTTCCAAAATCAGCTGATCTGCACAGGCAGTTTTGACGAATTTGTTACTTAAAAATCCCACTTATGCTATTTTTCTTTTCTTGCTTGACAGATCCAACAAAACACAAAAATAAAGTAAATAGCTCAAAGATATAAGGAACTAACTAAGAAAAGGCAAGTGAATTTGATGTAAAATATATATAAATATGAGCTTGTCAGAGTGTAAAATATTCTCCTATGTGTGTATCATACACTCCCCTAATCCCATCCCACAAAGATTTTAAATCATCAATCAAAGGCTCCAAGTAGACGTCTATATCATTTCCGGGTTGTTTAGGACCGGAAATCAATAAAGTCAACATCATGAACTTTCGTTTCATGCACAGCCATGGTGGGAGATATGTAACTAAGATAACTGGCCAGCAACTATATCTGCTACTTAGAGAACTGTGGGGATTGAATCCATCAGATGAAAGAGCCAATCTCAAGTTTCTCGGCTCATTACCAAACTCGGGCCATTTATCATCAACAAGTTTCCAAGACGGGGAATCCGCCGGATGAGACATCTGACCGTCAATTGATTTTCTAGCAGCATGCCAAGTCAAATTCTTAGCTGTCTCATGTGATTGAAACATCCTTTTAAACCTTGGAATTGGAGGAAAATACCACAACACCTTCGCTGCCACACCCTCTTTCAAGAATCCATCTTTGGTTTCCTTCCACCTTGAGATACCACAAGTAGGACAATTAGTTGAATCTTCATACTCCTTCCTATACAAGATGCAATCATTGGGGCATGCGTGGATTTTCTCATAACTCAGCCCCAATGCACACAAAGTCTTTTTTGCCTCATACATAGAGGCCGGTATTGTATTTCCTTCTGGAAGCAACTCACCCTGAAGTATCAATAATTCTGTAAAACATACATCACTCATCCCATGTTTTGCCTTCAAATTATACAACTTCACTAATGCCGATAACTTGGTGTACTTTCTACAACCAGGGTACAATGGTTGATCTCCATCCCCAATCACATTAGCAAACTCATAAGGATCGGATCCAAAATCACCAAAATCATTATCATCCATCTCTATTTCTTCAGACACAAAACTGTACCTACTATGGTCATCATCTTCTTCAACATTTCTACTAGCATTACTAGTTGCAATTGGTTCCCAAGGTTCTCCATGAAATGTCCAATTCTTATAGCTTTGGTCAACTCCATTAAAGTATAAGTGATCCCTTATAATTCCAACCCCAAACAATTTCAAATTCGCACATTTAACACATGGACAACGGATATGCATTGTAGTTAGAAGATTTTCTACAGAAAATTGCAAAAATGCTTCCACCCCTAACTCATATGCCTTCGATCTTCTATCTGAGTGCATCCATGACTTATCCATCTTGGACACTATATCCTATTATCTATAATAAGGTGAAAAGACAAGCAATGACTATCACTATAGCAGATTATATAAGGTTTTAATAGCAAATAATATAGTATACAGACGACGGTTTTTAAACAACAACAGACGTATTACACATATATAGACGACGGGTTTTAAAAAAACGTCGTCTAATGCTAGCAAGAAACAGATGCCAGAGAACTTGAACCACGACGGTAGTTAAAAAACCGTCGTCGTATGCATAAAAAAGATTTCGAAATCCAAGTTTATTTTCAAGAACCCAGAATATATTCAGAACACAACATATACATTAATTTTTATGTAGGGTATTAAGAACACAACATATACATTAATACTAAGCACGAAACCAACATATACTAAGCATGAAAACATTAAATCCATTCCCGATTCATAATAACAGAGAGTATTAAAAGATCCGACAACATTAAACCCTAAACCCGATTCATGAAAACATTAAACATTAAATCCATTAACCCATACCGTCGACAACATTAAAAAATCACAAAACCCTTTAACACAGAACTGAATATCATTCAATGAATTTACAAGCATGAGATTAGGGTTTGCACTTACAAGTAGGCAGAGCTCACAGCTTATGGCCAACTTGGATTCGACGGAGAGACCAACTTTGAATTAGAGTTGAAGTGAGAGAGCGGAGCGAAATGTTTTAGGACACAGACTATGGTCAACTTGTATAAGAGTTAGAGCGAAATCTGAAAATTTTAGGTCGAGCTGAAATTTTTAGAAAGCGCGCTTTTTAAAAAACATCGACGGAAACAAAAACACAATCGTCGTTAAAAGTTCAACCTAAACATGATGCTTATTTTAAAAATGACGTTGTTGTAAATTTACTCACGACGCAAAACCAAACTACAGTCGTTAAAATGTCTAAAGAAATATGCCCTAAACCCTAATAAATAAAGCCTAAATTATATATATTGTTTTTAAAAATAATTTTTCAAAAGGGATTAGGGTTTTATGGCCTAAAATATCTCGTCCATAAAACCCTAAACCCTAATCCATTTTCTAAATTTATATAAACCCTAAACCCTAAACCCTAAACCATTAAAGTATAAGTGAGTTGTGACTCATGAAAACATTTTACTTTTTGGTGGTAATTTTAAATTTGTATAACTCAAACTTAATTTTTTAAAGCTTAAGGGGGAAGAAAATATTGCAATGACTTCATAGGAGTTGACGTTGAATTTTTTGGATTTATTTTAAATTTATTATGAATATTTCGAATTAAATAGAATAAAATATTATTAATAAAACCCACAAACCACGTCATTGTTAATAAATTAACGACGTTTTAACTAATATAAACGACTTAATTTTAATAACAAACGTCGTTTACAGTTCAAACCATGGCCATTTTTACAAATAAAATGACGTACAAACTATTTTCCACGACCTAAACTCTTAACCTATCGCCGTCTAATGTCAAGAAAACAACGTCGTCTATATAACCAATAGCGTCGTTTTAACAATAATTTACGTCGCTTTTTAGAAAAATATGACGTTGTTATGTGTGTACAACGTCATTTTAAAGAAACCACGGTTTAGAAATGCAGTCTTCGTAAATCATCGACGGAAAACAATAAAACCGTCGTTAAATATGACATCTAAACCCTAAACCCTAAACCCTAAACCATAAAATATAAACCCTAAATTATATATATATGTTTAAATAATTATAGAAAAGGATTTATGGTTTTAGGGCCTAATATATATTAACCATAAACCCTAAACCCCAAAAATAAACCGTTATCCCCCTAAACCCTAAATGCTAAACCATTAAAGTATAAGTGATGTTGTGACTCATGAAAACATTTTTCTTTTTGGTGGTTATTTTAAATTTGTATAACTCAAACTTAATTTTTAAAGCTTAAGGGGGAAGAAAATATTGCAATGACTTCATAGGAGTTGACGTTGCATTTTTTGGATTTATTTTAAATTTATTATGAATATTTGAATTAAATAGAATAAAATATTATTAATACAACCCACAAACCACGTCGTCGTTAATAAATTAACGACGTTTTAACTAATATAAACGACTTAATTTTAATAATAAACGTCGTTTACAGTTCAAACCATGGCCATTTTTACAAATAAAACGACGTACAAACCATTTTCCACGACCTAAACTCTTAACCTATCGCCGTCTAATGTCAAGAAAACAACGTCGTCTATATAACCAATAGCGTCGTTTTAACAATAATTTACGTCGCTTTTTAGAAAAATATGACGTTGTTATGTGTGTACAACGTCCTTTTAAAGAAACCACGGTTTAGAAATGCGGTCTTCGTAAATCATTGACGGGAAACAATAAAACCGTTGTTAAATATGACATCTATACCCTAAACCCTAAACCCTAAACCATAAAATATAAACCCAAAATTATATATATATATATATATGTTTAAATAATTATAGAAAAGGATTTATGGTTTTAGGGCCTAATATATATTAACCATAAACCCTAAATCCCAAAAATAAACCTTTATCCCCCTAAACCCTAAACGCTAAACCATTAAAGTATAAGTGATGTTGTGACTCATGAAAACATTTTTCTTTTTGGTGGTAATTTTAAATTTGTATAACTCAAACTTAATTTTTAAAGCTTAAGGGGGAAGAAAATATTACAATAACTTCATAGGAGTTGACGTTGCATTTTTTGGATTTATTTTAAATTTATTATGAATATTTGAATTAAATAGAATAAAATATTATTAATACAACCCACAAACCACGTCGTCGTTAATAAATTAACGACGTTTTAACTAATATAAACGACTTAATTTTAATAATAAACGTCGTTTACAGTTCAAACCATGGCCATTTTTACAAATAAAACGATGTACAAACCATTTTCCACGACCTAAACTCTTAACCTATCGCCGTCTAATGTCAAGAAAACAACGTCGTCTATATAGCCTTCTCCTGAGGCTTTAGTGTCGATTCAACATAACTACAAAGGGATTGTAAAGAAGATGGCAACTCCAGCTTTGAATAATCTGGTACTTCAGCATCCTGTTTGAAGAAATAAAGCAACATAAAGTGATGTGGTAAATAATTAAATACGACGGTTTAAATAACAAACCGTCGTCAGAAGTTAAGTTAAACGACGAGAAAAAAAATACCGTTGTAATGAATACTTTATTACGTCGTTTAAATAAAACCGACGTCTAATTCAAATGCAAAATTCATAATTAATATGAATTTACCTTTTCAATTTGCTTTTCTCCAACACTGGATTGCTGTTATAATAAATAAAGAGATATATATACGAAAGATTGTACAACAATTTAAACATTCAACTAAATAAAAAATGGCGTGGAAATTTAAAACAAACGACGGTTGAAAGAAAATATAGACGTCTGAAAATTGAAAAACAAATGAAAAAGGCAAAGTTTATAGAATTTACCTTTTCATCTTTCTTTTCTTCAATCTTTTCACCATCCCCAGATTTCTGTTATAAGAAATAAAGAAATATATATAAGACATAGTACAAAAAGGGCAAAAAAAAAAAGTAAAAAAATTAAATTAAACCGTCGTGGTAATAATAACAAACGACGGTATTTAAGAATTACTGACGTGTATATTTAATCAAACGACGGTAAATAATAAACGTCATGGTATTTCATATACTACGATGGTATGTAAGCTTGTACAACAATTTAAACATTCAATTAAATAATTGCAGACGTGTAACATTCATTAAACGACGTTAAATAATAAACGTCGTGGTAATTCCTTTATTGAAAAAAAAATGAAAAATGCAAAGTTATGAGAATGTACCTGTTCAACTATCTCAAGTATCTTTCCTTCTACTCTCTTTTCTACTTCCCCGGATTTCTATTTTAAGAAATAAAGAAATATATAAATGACCTTGTAGAAAAATTAAAACAAATAAATAAACCGTCGTGGTAAACATTAACAGAAGACGGTATGAAATAATTACAGACATCTGAATAACATCAAACGACGGTTTAATAAAAAGCGTCGTGGTATAACTTTAACATGGCGGTAAATATAAACAGAGAAACAGAGAATTCAAAGTTCAAAGACGTTACCATTTCCTCCTGCTTTTCCCCATTCTTGGCAGTATCCTCCTCAAATTGTAGGGCTCTAACATCAAGTGCCCCAGAGCAGCTTGCTTTGTCCGACATTGGATTTTTGGGACTTTGCCCTTGGATTTGGGACAATGTATTCAGTTTCAGCACGCTTGGATCAAAATTGGGGATGAGATTTGAAAGCTGACTCAGCAAATTTTCCCTCTCAGCTTCTACCAATTGCTTGGTCCTAGCCTCCATTTTCAAAGTCTCTTCGTGAAGGACAAGTCTTACACTTTCCTTCAATTGATCAGAAAACCTTACCTTCTGTTGTCTAGGTAAATTGAAGTATTGCTTAGGGGAAACCCCAGCCCCTACCCCTCTAACTCTTCCTGGATGCTCGGGACCCAAAGCCATTGTCAAAACATCATTGGTTCCTGACAGAGAAAGAGTGCCTTCAGAGACTTGCTTTTGCAAATCATCCTAACAAAAAGACATAATAAAAAGTCAGAATAAGGAAACAAACGACGGTTATTTATAAAAAATCGACGTAATATAATATTTCACACGACTGAATAACATAACAATCGACGTAATATAATATTTCAGACGACGCTAACTAAATACCGACGTTATTAATTTATTAACACGACGTCAATAATACACCATCGACGTCTTATGATATAATTACAAAAAACAGAGCATGGATTCCAGATTCAGACCTTTAACGAAGCGTTTTAAAATATTTCGACGTAGTAAAACTTTTCACACGACGTAAAAATATAACAGCAGACGTAATAAAATTTTTAAAACAGAGTGAGTAGGCTTACAATTAATTTTGCTTTCTTTGCAGTCTTTGGATCCGAGATGTTACCATGTTTGTCTTCTTTTGCTTTTTTCCATAAGGTAGATCAATCAATATCTACCCCAGGCATGATTTCCTTCAAGTCCTCCTTAAAACCAACATATCCTTTTCGAGACAATCGATGATTGTACTCGAGTTTCTCCCTCCTCTGTGATTGTTCTTCATGCACAGCCTCAAATTTTTCAGATAACCTTGAAGCTACAAAGGCATCCCATTGAGCTTTCTCTATGAATTTGTATGTTTCAGGGGGCTGCCTTAATCTATCCTGCTCCTTGATGAATGGAAGGATATGAAACCTCGTTAGTGTAGACTTGAAATCCTTCCATTTCTTGGCGGCAGAAGATAGCACCATTTGCTTGCCCCCTTTACCAACCACAAAAGCCATGTCAACGGCTTCCCAAATCTGCTCTTTTATATCCTTGGATATTTGAACCCATTTCTTGTCCACAAGTGGGACTCTGGAGCGTGCCAACACACCATTGTAGGACTGCATCTCATTATGTGCACGGCCATATGGTTTCCCTTCTTCATTGTACTCAACAACAGGCTTGATTTTCTGAATTTTTCTTTGCACAACATGGGGCATTGTGCTCATACCCCGACCTGACTTTGGCTCCTCAGAAATAGTTGCCGTGCTGCCTGGTTCTGTCTCAGAAGATGAAACAAACTTCATCTTCTTCGAGGACTTGGTTTGAGGATTTACAACTCTAAGCTCCTTCTTCGAGGATTCATTTTTTTTCAAGCCAGAAACCTTACTTTGGGATTGAGAAACCATGGTTACAGATAAATTAAACCTGCAAGTGAAAATATATCAGTGAAATTAAGAAAAACCACGACGATTATTTATAAACTACGACGTATTATAATATTTCAAATGACGTAAGAACAAAACAACCGACGTAATAATAAATTTACACGACGGTAATTAATAACCGACGTGATAAAATATTACGACGACGTCAATAATAAACAACCAACGTCTTATGATATAATAAAAAACAGAGTATTAAATATTACAACGACATTAATAATAAAAATCGCCGTGGTATTGAAAATAAAACGACGTAAATATTAATATACCGTCGTCTATACCACAAAAACAAATTAGGAACAACGTAAAATATTTTCAGCAGAAAAATAATTAAAAAGATTTTCGAAACAAAAACTATTGTTCAGAAAAATCAAACATGCGATGAATATATCCTTAAAAATCAAAAACAAAAAAAGGATATCATTTTAAAAAACAACGAAGAACACTTTCACACGACGCTAGGGTGACTGACGAACCGTCGTGGTCTATAAATCTAACCACGTAAATAACAAGCCACCGTCGTCTTATTTAGTTGAAGTAAAAGAACCAGAGTAGTGTTCAAACTTGGAAACTTTTCGTCTTTGTTTGCAAATTTTATCAAACTTGGAAAGAAAAAATGTAAAAAGATTTAAAAAAACGAAAATGATATGCGCATGCAAAACAGGAACAAAAATCCTCCCAGAAATGCTTACCCTTTGCTTGCGATGAAAGCTTTCTTCTGGAGTTTGGTGTTTCAGTTCAGAGATGAAGACGAAGAGGAGATGAAGACGAAGAGGAGATAAGCTTGAAAGTTTGAAACAGTTCTTGGAGAATGAAAAATGAGAGAAGCTTGAAAGTTTTTCTCGGGTTTGGAAACAGTGCAAGTATGGGTCAGGAACGCGAAAAGTTTAAAATAATAAAAAACCGTTTCATAAAAACGACGCTATTAATAGTATGCGCCCTAGTATGATACATTATACGGCGCTATTGTTAACACTGCCCTATAATATTACTTTACACGACGGTATGTTTTAATGAAACGAGGTTTTTAAATCGAATTACACGACGCATATTTCTTCAAAAAAGATGAATCGTCATTTTCCAATTTACCCAACGACCTTATATTCAATAATACCGACGTGAAACATTAATACCACGTCGTTTTAATAACTCATACCGACGTGTAAGTTTTTTAATTACACAATAAATTAATTTTCCAAAAAATTACAACGTCGTTTTTATATAGCGTTGTTGTTAAATAATTTATACGACCTTATTTTAAATTTAAACGACGTGTATGTTATATATAAACGTCAATAATGTAAAAACACAAACACGCACACATCATCTAAAAAATTGTCTTTCTGCACAGAATGAGAATAAGGTCTGCATCAGGGCCAAGCATGGGTTTGCTACATCCTCCTGTGTAGCAAGGGTGGAACCAACCTTAGAACCTGCATGGGTTTGCAGCTGCACTTGCCCGTTTGAAGGCATACGAGGGCACAACCCACAACAAGTTCTAAGTCTGGTTCCACCCTTGCTACACAGGAGTTTTGAAGAAACAGTTGATTTTGATGAAAACGGGAATCGAGGAGTGAGCTTTTCATACTTTGTTGATTTTGATTTTCTGAAATTATTAGATATTCATCTGTGGCTGTGCAGGAGCTTGAGAACAAGAGGAAGGAGAGGGCCCAGCTTGCATATGAGAGGAAGAAATAGTTGAACAAGCTGAGGGTGAAGGCAGAAAAGAAACCACGATGTATTTGCCAAATTTGTGTACATATATTGTGTAAATTTTGATCAATATTTAACACGAAGAGATTTGCCTTTTAAGATGGATGTTGATGTTGATGTCTCATCTCGCTTTCATTTTTCAGTTTGGATGTTGATGTGTGTGCGCGTTTGTGTATCTGAAAGACACAAACACGCACACATCATCTTAAAAATTGTCTTTCTGCACAGAAGGAGAACAAGGTCTGCATCAGCCCTCTTTCTCAGCTCCTCCATGATGGGGTTCTCTGGGTTGATCTCCATGGTCTTCTTGCTCGACATGTACCCAGCCGCTCTGTTATCCCTCAAGGCCTGAGCCTTCATGATTCTTTCCATGTTGGCAGTCCAGCACGGTCAGACGGTCAGACACCACAACCTTCTCCACTCTGTCACCCAAAACATCCTTCACAACCTTGCAGAGTCCCTCAAACTTCTCCTTCAACTCTTCCTTCTTCTTTGCCTCGTCTTCACTCTCATCAAGCTTGAGACCTTCCTTGGCGGCTAAGACAAGCTTCTTGCCGTCAAACTCCTTGTGAGAGTAATTGGCACATCATCCACTTCTAAAACATTGCCTTTGTTCATTCTGGTTCGATTATGATGAGGAACAGAGTTCATTCTGGTAATGATAGACGAATAATGGCATAAAATTTGTACGTCGTTAATTTAACAAACCGTCGTGGTTAGTACAATTATGCGACAGTAGAGTTATGGATACCGTCGTAGTATAGTATAATTAAAAAGTCGATAAATTTATATTTACAGTCTTGGTAACTTAATTTAAATCGTCGATTTTTTTTGTAATTAACCGTCGTAGATTCCTTTCAATTTATGCGGCGCTGACTAAGAAAATTGGGTCGTTTTTATATCGTCGTCTTTACTTTCTACGGCGGTGATTTCATAGATGCAGTCGTTGTTTTTAGGTTCAGATTTTAACTCTGAAAATACCCTTGTAATAAGACGACGCTTTTTTAATTTGGTGCGTCATGGTTTCAAAATATCTATACGTGTGCCCTTTTTTTAGGTGTTTAAAGTATGTTTCTACGACGGGTTTCTATTACCGTCGTCTTTTAAAAAACAACGACGGTTTTTTGATCTACCGTCATTGTTTACTGGTCGTCTTTTGCCCTTTTTGTAGTAGTGAATGACTCCTCCCACCATAATATGATGATGCCCAAGTTTTGGGCTCGATCGGAAATTAATAGGGGCAAGAAATTGGACAATTCAATTTTAAAGGCAGTTCGTTCCTTATAGGGGTGGCAGGTGTATCCAGTAGTTCTAGCGATTGGATTTCACTCAAAACTCACCAAATGACTCCCCCCACCATAGTATGATGATGCCCAAGTTTTGGGCTCAATCGGAAATCCATAGGGCTAAGAAATTGGACAATTCAAGTTCGAAGGTAGTTCGTTCCGAATTGGAGTTGTTGGCGTATTGCATAGTTCTAGCGATTGGATTTCACCCAAAACTCACCAAATAACTCCTCCCACCATATTATGATGATGCCCAAGTTGTGGGCTTGATCGGAAATTAATAGGGTTAAGAAATTGGACAATTCAGGTTCAAAGGCAGTTCGTTCCTTATAGGAGTGGTTGGTGTATTCCGTAGTTCTAGCAATTGGATTTCACTCAAAACTCACCAAATGACTCCTCCCACCATAATATGATGATGCCCAAGTTTTGGGCTCAATCGGAAATCCATAGGGGTAAGAAATTGGACAATTCAAGTTCGAAGGCAGTTCGTTCCGAATTGGAGTTGTTGGCGTATTGCATAGTTCTAGCGATTGGATTTCACTCAAAACTCACCAAATGACTCCTCCCACCATAATATGATGATGCCCAAGTTTTGGGCTCGATCGGAAATTAATAGGGGTAAGAAATTGGACAATTCAATTTTAAAGGCAGTTCGTTCCTTATAGGAGTGGCTGGTGTATTCAGTAGTTCTAGCAATTGGATTTCACTCAAAATTCACCAAATGACTCCTCCCACCATAGTATGATGATGCCCAAGTTTTGAGCTCGATCCGAAATCCATAGGGGTAAGAAATTGGACAATTCAAGTTCGAAGGTAGTTCGTTTCGATGTGGAGTTGTTCGTGTATTGCATAGTTCTAGCGATTGGATTTCACTGAAAACTCGCCAAATGAGTCCTCCCACCATTTTATTTTGATGCCCAAGTTTTGGGCCCGATCGGAAATCAATAGGGGTAAGAAATTGGACAATTTAAGTTCAAAGGCAAATCGTTCCTTATAGGAGTGGTTGGTGTATAGTGTAGTTCTAGCGATCAGATTTCACTCAAAACTCACCAAGTGACTCCTCCAACCATATTGTGATGATGCCCAAGTTGTGGTCTCGATCGGAAATTAATAGGGGTAAGAAATTGGACAATTCAGGTTCAAAGGCAGTTCGTTCCTTATAGGAGTGGTTGGTGTATTCGTAGTTCTAGCAATTTGATCTCACTCAAAACTCACCAAATGACTCCTCCCATCATATTATGATGATGCCCAAGTTTTGGGCTCGATCGGAAATCAATAGGGGTAAAATATTGGACAATTCAAGTTCAAAGGCAGTTCGTTCCTTATAGGAGTGGTTGGTGTATTCCGTGGTTCTAGCAATTGGATTTCCCTCAAAGCTCACCAAATGACTCCTCCCACCATAGTATGATGATGCCCATGTTTTGGGCTCGATCGGAAATCCATAGGGGTAAAAAATTCGACAATTCAAGTTTGTAGGCAGTTCGTTCCCGAATTGGAGTGGTTGGTGTATTGCATAGTTCTAGCGTTTGGATTCCACTCAAAACTCACCAAATGACTCCCCCCACCCTATTATGATGATGCCCAGGTTTTGGACTCGATTGGAAATGAATAGGGGTAAGAAATTGGACAATTCAGGTTCACAGGCAGTTCGTTCCTTATAGGAGGGGTTGGTGTATTCCGTAGTTCTAGCGATTGGATTTCACTGAAAACTCACCAAATGACTCCTCCCACCATATTATGATGATTCCCAACTTTTGGGCTCGGTCGGAAATCAATAGGGTTAAGAAATTGGACAATTTAAGTTCAAAGGCAGTTCGTTCCTTATAGGAGTGGTTGGTGTATTCCGTAGTTCTAGAGATTGGATTTCACTCAAAACTCACCAAACGTCTCCTCCCATCATATTATGATGATGCCCAAGTTTTGGGCTCGGTTGGAAATCAATAAGGGTAAGAAATCGGACAATTCAGGTTCAAAGGCAGTTCGTTCCTTATAGGAGTGGTTGGTGTATTCCATAGTTCTAGTGATTGGATTTCACTCAAAACTCACCAAATGACTCCTCCCACCATATTATGATGATGCCCAAGTTTTGGGCCCGAACGGAAATCAGTAGGGGTAAGAAATTGGAAAATTCATGTTCAATGGCAGTTCGTTCCTTTTAGGAGTGGTTGGTATATTCCGTAGTTCTAGCGATTGAATTTAACTCAAAACTCACCAAATGACTCCTCCCACCGTATTATGATGATGCCCAAGTTGTGGGATCAATTGGAAATCAATAGGGGTAAGAAATTGGACAATTCAGGTTCAAAGGCAGTTCGTTCCTTATAAGAGTGGTTGGTGTACTCCACAGTTCTAGTGATTGGATTTCACACAAAACTCACCAAATGACTCCTCCCACCCTATTATGATGATGCCCTAGTTGTGGGCTCGATCGGAAATTAATAGTTGTAAGAAATTGGACAATTCAGGTTCAAAGGCAGTTCGTTCCTTATAGGAGTGGTTGGTGTATTCCGTAGTTCTAGCGATTGAATTTCACTCAAAACTCACCAAATGACTCCTCCCACCATATTATGATGATGCCCAAGTTTTGGGCTCGATCGGAATTGAATAGGGGTATGAAATTGGACAATTCTGGTTCCAAGGCAGTTCGTTCCTTATAGGAGTGGTTGGTGTATAGCGTAGTTCTAGCAGTCGGATTTCACTCAAAACTCACCTAGTGACTCCTCCAACCATATTATAACGATGCCCAAGTTTTGGGCACGATCGGAAATCCAATGGGGTAAGAAATCGGACAATTCAGGTTCGAAGACAGTTTGTTCCGAATTGGAATGGTTGGGGTATTGCATAGTTCAAGCGATTGGATTTCACACAAAACTCACCAAATGACTCCTCCCACCATATTATGATGATCCCCAAGTTTTGGGCTCGATCGGAAATCAATAGGGGTAAGAAATTGGACAATTCAGGTTCAAAGGCAGTTCGTTCCTTATAGGAGTGGTTGGTGTATTCCATAGTTCTAGCGATTGGATTTCACTCAAAACTCACCAAATGACTTCTCCCACCATATTATGATGATGCCCAAGTTTTGGGCTTGATCGGAAATCAACAGGGGAAAGAAATTGGACAATTCAGGTTCAAAGGCAGTTCGTTCCTTATAGGAGTGGTTGGTGTATTCCGTAGCTCTAGCTATTGGATTTCACTCAAAACTCACCAAATGACTCCTCCCACCATATTATGATGATTCCCAAGTTTTGTGCTCGGTCGGAATTCAATAAGGGTAAGAAATTGGACAATTCAGGTTCAAAGGCAGGTCGTTCCTTATAAGAGTGGTTGGTGTATTCCGTAGTTCTAGCCATTGGATTTCACTCAAAACTCTCCAAATGACTCCTCCCACCAAAATATAATGATCCCCAAGTTTTGGGCTCGATCGGAAATCAATAGGGGTAAGAAATTGGACAATTCAGGTTCAAAGGCAGTTAGTTCCTTATAGGAGTGGTTGGTATATTCTGTTGTTCTAGCGATTGGATGTCACTCAAAACTCACCAAATGACTCCTCCCACCATATTATGATGATGCCGAAGTTTTGGGCTCGATCGGAAATCAATAGGGGTAAGAAATTGGACAATTCATGTTCAAAGGCAGTTTGTTCCATATAGGAGTGGTTGGTGTATTCCGTAGTTCTAGCAATTGGATTTCCCTCAAAACTCACCAAATGACTCCCCCCACCAAATTATGACGATGCCCAAGTTTTGGGCTCGATCGGAGATCAATACGGGTAAGAAATTTGACAATTCAGGTTCAAAGGCAATTCATTCCTTATTTGAGTGGTTGATGTATTCCGTAGTTCTAGCAGTTGGATTTCATTCAGAACTCTCCAAATGAATGCTCCCACAATATTTTGATGATGCCCAAGTTTTGGGCTCGATCGGAAACCCATAGGTGTAAGAAATTGTTCAATTCAAGTTCGCAGCTAGTTCATTCCGAAGTGGAGTGGTTGGTGTATTGCATAGTTCTAGCAATTGGATTTCACTGAAAACTCACCGAATGACTACTCAAACCATATTATGATGATGCCAAATTTTTGGGCTCGATTGTAAAACAATAGTGGTAAGAAATTGGACAATTGAAGTTCACAGCCAGTTCCTTCCGAATTGGAGTGGTAGGCGTATTGCATAGTTCTAGCGATTAGATTTCGCTCAAAACTTACCAAATGACTCCTCCCACCATATTACGATGATGCATAAGTTTTGAGCTTGAACGGAAATCAATAGGGGTAAGAAGTTGGACAATTCAGGTTTACAGGCCGTTCGTTCCTTATCTGAGTGGTTGGTGTATTCCGTAGTTCTAGCGACTGGATTTCACTCAAAACTCTCCAAATGACTCCTCCCACCATAATATGATGATGCCCAAGTTTTGGGCTTGAACGGAAATCAATAGGGGTAAGAAGTTGGACAATTCAGGTTTAAAGGCAGTTCGTTCCTTATAGGAGTGATTGGTGTATTCCGTAGTTCTAGCGATTGGATTTCACTCAAAACTCACCAAATGACTCCTCCCACCATATTATGATGATGCCCAAGTTTTGGCCGTGATCGGAAAACCATAGGAGTAAGAAATTGGACAATTCAAGTTCAAAGGCAGTTCGTTCCGAATTGGAGTGGTTGGTGTATTATTTAGTTTTAGCGATTGGATTTCACTCAGAACTCAATAAATGACTCCTCCCCCCATATTATTATGATGCCCATGTTTTGGGCTCGATCAGATATCCGTCGGTGTAAGAAATTGGACAATTCAAGTTCAATGGCAGTTCGTTCCGCATTGGAGTGGTTGGTGTATTGCACAGTTCTAGCGATTGGATATCACTCAAAACTCTCCAAATGACTCCTCCCACCATATTATGATGATGCCCAAGTTTTGGGCTCGATCGAAATTCAATAGGGGTTAGAAATTGGACAATTCTGTTTCAAAGGCAGTTCGTTCCTTGTAGGAGTGGTTGGTGTATTGCATAGTTCAAGCGATTGGATTTCTCTCAAAACTCACCAAATGACTCCTCCCTCCATATTATAATGATGCCCAAGTTTTGGGCTCGATCGGAAATCCATAGGTGTAAGAAATTGGACAATTCAAGTTCAAAGGCAGTTCGTTCCGAATTGGAGTGGTTGGAGTATTGCATAGTTCTAGCGATTGGATTTCACTCGTAACTCACCAAATGACTCCTCCCACCATATTATGATGATGCCCAAGTTTGGGCTCGATCGGAAATCCATGGGTGCAAGAAATTGGAGAATTCAAGTTCAAAGGCAATTCGTTAGGCATTGGAGTGGTTGGAGTATTGCATAGTTCTTGCAATTGGATTTCCCTCAAAACTCACCAAATGACTCCTCTCACCATATTTTGTTGATGCCCAAGTTTTGGGCTCGATCGAAAATCCATAGGGGTAAGAAATTGGATAATTCAAGTTCAAAGGCAGTTCGTTCCGAATTAGAGTGGTTGGTGTATTGCATATTTCTAGCGATTGGATTTCACTAAAAACTGACCAAATGACTCGTCCCACCATATTATGATGATGCCCAAGTTTTTGGCTCGATCGGAAATCCATAGGTGTAAGAATTGGACAATTCAAGTTCAAAGGCAATTCGTTCCGATTTGGAGTGGTTGGTGTATTGCATAGTTCTAGCGATTGGATGTCGTTCAAAACTCACCAGATGATCCTCCCACCATATTATGATGATGCCCAAGTTTTGGGCTCGTTTGGAAATCCATAGGGGTAAGAAATTGGACAATTCAGGGTCAAACGCAGTTCGTTCCTTATAATAGTGGTTGTTGTATTCCGTAGTTCAAGCGATTGGAGTGGTTGGTGTATTGCATTGTTTTTGCGATTGGATTTCACTGAAAACTCACCAAATGACTCGTCCCACCATATTACGATGATGCCCAAGTTTTTGGCTATTTTGAAAATCTATAGATGTAAGAAATTGGCCAATTCAAGTTCAAAGGCAGTTCGTTCCGAATTGGAGTGGTTGGTGTACTGCATTGTTCTTGCGATTGGATTTCACTCAAAACTCACCAAATGACTCCTCCCACCATATTTTGATGATGCCCAAGTTTTGGGCTCGATCGGAAATCCATAGGTGTAAGAAATTGGACAATTCAAGTTCGAACGCAGTTCATTTCAAATTGGAGTGGTTGGTGTATTGCGTAGTTCTAGCAATTGGAAATTCATTCAAAACTCACCGAACGACTCCTCCCACCATATTATGATGATGCCCAAGTTTTGGGCTCGATTGGAATTCCATAGGTGTAAGAAATTGGACAATTCAAGTTGAAAGGCAATTCGTTCCGAAGTGGACTAGTTGGTGTATTGCATAGTGCTAGAGATTGGATTTCACTCAAAACTCACCAAATGACTCCTCCCACCATACTATGATAATGCCCATGTTTTGGGCTCGATCGGAAATCAATAGGGGTCAGAAATTGGACAATTCAGGTTCAAAGGCAGTTCGTTCCTTTTTGGAGTGGTTGGCGTATTCCGTAGTTTTAGCGTTCGGATTTCACTGAAAACTCACCAAATGACTCCCCCCCCACCATATTACGGTGATACCCAAGTTTTGGGCTCGATCGGAAATCCATAGGTGTAAGAAATTGGACAATTTAAGTTCAAAGTCAGTTCGTTCCGAATTGGAGTGGTTGGTGTATTTCATAGTTCTTGGGATTGGAATTCGCTCAAAACTCACCAAACGACTTCTCCCACAGTATTATGATGATGCCCAAGTTTTGGGTTCGATTGGAATTCCGTAGGTGTAAGAAATTGAACAATTCAAGTTCAAAGGCAGTTCGTTTCGAATTGGAGTGCTTGGTGTATTGCATAGTTCAAGCAAGTGGATTTCACTCAAAACTCACCAAATGACTCCACCCACCATATTATGATGATGCCCAAGTTTTGGGCTCAATCGAAAATCCATAGGTGTAAGAAATTGGACAATTCATGTTCAAAGGTTGTTCCTTCTGAATTGGAATGGTTGGTGTATTGCAGAGTTGTAGTGATTGGATTTCACTCAAAACTCACCAAATGACTCCTCCCACCATATTAAGATAATGCCCATGCTTTGGGCTCGATCGGAAATCAATAGGGGTCAGAAATTGGACAATTCAGGTTCAAAGGCAGTTCGTTCCTTTTTGGAGTGGTTGGCGTATTCCGTAGTTTTAGCGATCGGATTTCACTGAAAACTCACCAAATGACTCCCCCCCCCCACCATATTACGGTGATGCCCAAGTTTTGGGCTCGATCGGAAATCCATAGGTGTAAGAAATTGGACAATTCAAGTTCAAAGGCAGTTCGTTCCGAATTGGAGTGGTCAGTGTATTGCATAGTTCTAGCGACTAAATTTCACCCAAAACTCACCAAATGACTCCTCCCACCATATTAAAATGATGCCCAAGTTTTGGGTTCGATTGGAAATCCGTAGGTGTAAGAAATTGAACAATTCAAGTTCAAAGGCAGTTCGTTTCGAATTGGAGTGCTTGGTGTATTGCATAGTTCTAGCGATTGGAATTCACTCAAAACTCACCAAATGACTCCTCCCACCATATTATGATGACGCCCATGCTTTTGGCTTGATCAGAAATAAATTGGTGTAATAAATTGGACAATTCAAGTTCTAAGGCAATTCGTTCCTTGTAGGAGTGGTTTGTGTATTCCGTAGTTCTAGCGATTGGATTTCACTCAAAACTTACCAAATCACTCCTCCCACCGTATTAAGATGATGCCCAAGTTTTCCGCTCGATCGGAAATCCATATGTGTAAGAAATTGGACAATTCATGTTCAATGGCAGTTCGTTCCGAATTGGAGTGGTTGGTGTATTGCATAGTTCTAGAGATTGGATTTCACTCAAAACTCACCTAATAACTCCACCCACCAGATTGTGATGATGCCCAAGTGTTGGGCTCGATCGGAAATCCATAGGTGTAAGAAATTGGACAATTCAAGTTTAACGGCAATTCGTTCCGAATTGGAGTGGTTTGTGTATTGCATAGTTCTAGCGATTGGATTTCACTCAAAACTCACCAAATGACTCCTCCCACCATATTATGATGATGCTCATGCTTTGGGCTCGATCAGAAATAAATTGGTGTAATAAATTTAACAATTCAGTTTGAAAGCCAATTCGTTCCTAAATGGAGTGGTTGGTGTATTGCATAGTTCTAGAGATTGGATTTCACTCAAAACTCACCAAATAACTCCACCCGCCAGATTACAATGATGCCCAAGCACTACTACTGTTTAGGGGTGGTAGAAATCCACCTAACTTGGGCAATTTCTGAAAGCACGAAAATGCGGCCGGGCAGACAAGGAGATGCGGCCGGGCTTCTCAATCGTAGAGTTGGGCAACCACTGGAACAGGGGCTTGCGAGATGCGGCCGAGACCTTGAAGTTTGGAGGTCGTAGCAATTTGGGCTACACAAGTTTGCAGCCGGTTGAAGCTAGGAGAGCTGGGCAAAGAATGGCGGCCGAGAATTGTTCAAATTCGGCCGGGGTTTAAGGCTTGCGGAAAGATTGCGGCTGGGCTGCGCGAAAAGATTGCGGTCGGATTGTGATGCTTGGGATATCTCGGCTGGGGTTTGCTAGAAATTGCGGCCAGGTGTTTTTTGGTTTTAAGCGAACACAATTTTGGAATATGTCGGCCGGGGTATTTAGTTTCTTTACAAACTGGGCTGAAGGGCTTTGAGTAGGAAGCTTAATCGTATTATATATATATAAGTCGGCCGGGTATTTGGTTTTTCGGGCAGACAGGGCGCATGGATTTTTTGTGCAAACTTGGCTGAAGTTTTTGTCTTATATACATATATATATATATATATTATATGAATGCGGCTGGAGGCTCCCAAGTTTAAGCCCTCCATCTCATATATTGTGATAATATAATATTATATATATATATATAAGTACATATAAGTATATGAGTGTGCATGTGCGGCTAGCCCCCAAGTTTAAGCCTTATTCATCCTATTTTAGGCTTATATATATTTGGAATTTAATGTATATTATATGGGTGGCAATATAAGAGAAATCGGAGGCCCAAGTCTAAGCCACCAATTCAAGCCCAGATTTTCGGAGGATCATATGCACGTGACGAAAAGCTTCACAAAGAAAGAAATCAATGAGTTTGATAAATCCGAAAGTTCCAAAGTAAGGAAGAATCAAGCATGTCAGAATATCTCAATCAATGTAATCCCACGGATTTAGGAGGGCTTCAAAAGGAAAGATTTTTAAGAAGAGTTGACATTGGCCAGTCAATGGCCAGCCCATGGGCTGACGAGTGCCCTATATAAACCTCATCAAACGAAGACATCAGACACACAACATCAAACAGACAAACCTATTTTTCGTCTCGCACTTTTCTTTTTCTAGACTTAGGATTTTACTTTTCATGCACCTAATGTAGCAAGTTCTTCCTTTTTCTTAGTGTAAGTTTAAATTCTTGCAATTTACATTACGTTGTCATTTAAATTCAAGTTTATTTCAATTGCTTTACTTTTCATTGTTATCGCACTTCAATTAAGTTTAATATTCAAGTTCATTTTACTTTATCGTTCTTATCGCTTTCATTTCGTTCTTGCTTTATTTATTGCTTTAATTCATTTTATCGCACTTTAATTCTCGTCTTTACGTTATTTATCTTTTGCACTTTACTTTACACGTTTGTCTTTAAATTATATTTAAGTTTAAGCACATTTACTTTACGCAATTATTCTTCATTTCATTACGTTTCACCTTCAATCTTCATCTCCACCCACTCCACATCATTTGGTCGCTCACATAAAGCCTTGACCCCGAGGTAGTGAAAGAATCTAGGCCGTGAGGAGGTTCCTTGCTCGGCCGAACAATCGTTTGATTAAAGTCAAATCTCGGACGCAACACATCCATCTACTCACATTCCATTCAAGCCCAAATTCGGGGCTTGGTGGTGGCACGCCCCGCACTCAAAAAAGAAGAAGGACCAAAAGTTCCTTCAATCGGCCTACCCGGCCGAAAAGAGGGAAACAACTACAAAAAGAGGAAAAGACGACCAGAAAATGACGATGGCAGAACATAAAACCGTCGTTGTATTTAAAACGACGATGGTATTAAAAAAAACCGTCATGGGTAAGTGAATTACTGTTGAATATTTTTAAAAGACGACGCATACAAATAAAAAAGCGTCGTTTTTTTAAAAAGGTTTCTTCAGAGTAAAAATCTGACCAAAAAACGACGACAGCAGGTATGAATCCACCGACGTAGAAAATAAAGACGACATTTCACCAAAAAACCTGCCGTGTGAACTCCTAACTAAACACGACCAACTGTTCTTAATCCGCGTCGTATAATATAATGGAATTCACGTCTGTATACTACGACAGTGCCTTCTCAGTAAACCGCCGTCTTAATTTTTATTTCTTTTTAAGATTTAATTATTTTTTAATTTTGATCCCAAGAGGTATGATATCTTACCTTTAAGATCTTTGGATCCTGATCATAATCGAACCACCAAAGTGAGAAAGACAATATTTTAAATACACAAAATCCAAAAAGAAAAACCAGAACTGAACTGACTACTGCAAACTTTGAGAAAGACAATGTTTTGAAAGTTAATGATGTGTGTGTTTTGGTGTCTTTGAGATACACCAAAACGCATACATCATTAACATCCAAATTATTGTCTTTGAGATGTGAGAGAGAGTGATGATGTATGTGTGTATGTGAGAGAGGAAGACGAGCCTCCAGATAGACCAGAAGAACTTGGAACCCTAAATGAAAACAGAAACTGAAAGAAAGAGTCAAATTTATACAATAAATCTTTTAAACTTACGGCGGTGCTTATACACATACCGCCGTACCCACGTCGGTTATTCTTTAATGGAATCCACGTCGTATAATTTAATGGAATCCACGTCGTATAATGTAATGTAATACACGTCGGTATATTAAAAAAAACGACGTGTTAAATAATATACCATGACGCGAGAGATTAATTTATCGACTTATTATTTTGGAGTATACTACGACGGTACCTACAACACTACTGTCGTGTTTATTTACCATGTCCTAAGTTCAAATTACCGTCGTATTTTTTCAATTTATACGTCTGTCTTCTCTGTAAACCGCCGTCTTATTTTTATAGCTTTTTAAAATTAATTAATTTTTCTTTTATTTTGGTAATATCTTTCTTAACACAAAACAAAATTTAATTCTCAATCCTCAACAACATTTTCATCTTAAAAGGCAAATCTCTTCGTGTTAAATATTGATCAATATTTACACAATATATGTACACAAATTTGGCAAATACATCGTGGTTTCTTTTCTGCCTTCACCCTCAGCTTGTACAACTGTTTCTTCCTCTCATATGCAAGCTGGGCCCTATCCTTCCTCTTGTTCTCAAGCTCCTGCACCCACAGATGAATATCTAATAATTTCAGAAAATCAAAATCAACAAAGTATGAAAAGCTCACTCCTCGATTCCTGGTTACATTGTAGTTCCCTTTTCCACAGTGATCAACTTCAAAACTCCTGTGTAGCAAGGGTGGAACCAGCCTTAGAACCTGTTGTGGGTTGTGCCTTTGGGGTGGGGAGAGTGGGGGCTGGGAAGAAGCTGGGAAGAAGCTGGGAGTGGGCTTGAGGTTCAGAATGAATAGACTTTTCTTTGATTTGGGAGGAACCCACTACAGCCACCACCTGAGTCCGTCTCTGCGAGTGTTTAGGGCAAGTGCGGCTGCCTTCAAACAGGCAAGTGCGGCTGCAAACCCATGCAGGTTCTAAGGCTAGTTCCACCCTTGCTACACAGGAGGATGTAGCAAACCCATGCTTTCAGAAAACCCTAATTGAAAACTGAGAGTTAAAAAACGAGTGGAAAAATCATATTTAAACAAATTATCGTAAATATCAACGTCGGTTCTAATATACATAGTGACGTCATAGTTGAATAATCAACGTCAGTTTAAATAAACAAAGCGCTGTCATAACTGCATCGGAAATCCAAAAGTCATTTGGCGCGTATTAAAAAGAGAACGACGTCGTTTTCAGAACCATAAATAACCACGTCGGTTTATTAAAATACACGGTCGTTGAATTTCTAAGTACAACGTCAGTTTAGATAAACAAAGCGCCGTCATAACTGCATCGGAAATCCAAAAGTCATTTGGCGCTTATTAAAAAGAGAACGACGTCGTTTTCAGAACCCCAAAGTAACCACGTCGGTTATTAAAATACACAGTCGTTGAATTTAGAAGTACAACGTCAGTTTAGATAAAAAAAGGGCCGTCATAACCACATCGGAATTCAAAAGTCGCTCGGCAGTTGTGATAACCACGTCAGTTATTAATTATTTACCGTCGTTATAACTAACTATTACTGCGGTTTGTAATAACAAAGTCGTTGTATTGAACTCTGGGAATATATATAAACTTTTCGTCACCTGACCTAATATTTTACGGTTTTCTCTCACCGATAAAGTATCGTAGTTTCCCTCTCATTTCCCAAAAGTAGCATCATCGTCTGAATCTTCGTCTTCATCTCCAAATCACCATTTTCGTCTTTGTCTTCGTCGGAAGGAAACTTTCTTTGCACGCCAAAGGTTTTTTCTCACTCTCTTCCCTTTTTTTACATTTCATTTTAATGCCGTAGTTGTCTGGAAACAAGATTTTGTCAAATTGAAGAAATCTTTCACTGGTTTTGATTAAATACATAAGTAGATACTCTCACGACGCCAAAAGACGACAGTTCTGTCTTGTTTTCGACGATAGAATGGACACACCACGACGGCCGTTAAATTCTAGCAAACTGCACGATGGTGGTTAAAAACCATCATGGTGTGACAATTAATACGTCGGAAACAAGATAAAACCGTCGTCTTTAGGTAGAAGAACAATCGTTTTGTAAATTTTAAACCACGTCGGTTCTTATTAGTCACCGACGTAGTGTATACACATTTACGTCATGAAATATATAAAACCGTCGTCTTATTTCCATTCATGGCCTAAGAGACTATTTAATAGGACGTCGCTTTTTTAGTGTTACCGTTGTTGTTTGATATTGTTACGTCGTTTATTTTTAATAACCGACGTTGTTTGCCTTGCAGATTAATTAAAAATGGTTTCGAAATCTCAAAACGAGGAAGCTGAAGCGTCAAAGGCCAAATCAGGTTCAAAGGCACAAGGGGATGAAGCCAAATCAGTTTCAAAGGCTCAAGTGGAAGGAGAAAAATCAACTCAAAGCAAACCCTTGAAGAGGATGAGATTTTCCTCAACCTCCGAGAAAGACTCGAGCACAGCCACATTTGTTGAGGAGCCAAAATCTGGCCGCGGTATCAGCACAATGAGCCGTGTTGTGAAGAGGAAAATTGAGAAGGTTAAGCCTGTGGTTGAGTTCAATAAAAAGGGCAAACCACATGGCATGGCTGCTGTTGAGATGCAGTCTTACATTAGTGTTTTGGCACGCACCAGAGTCCCTCTTGTGGACAAGAAATGGACTCAAATACCCAAGGACGTGACGGAGCAGATTTGGGAAGCTGTTCAAATGTCCTATGTTATTGGGGATAGGTACAATAACATGGTCTTGTCATCTGCCGCCAAAAAATGGAAGGATTTCAAGTATAACGTAACTAGGCAGTATATCCTTCCATTCGCACATGACAGGGAGAGGTTAAGAGAAACCCCTGCTCTTTATAAGTTCATAGAGCAATCGCAATGGGATGCCTTCGTAGCTTCATGGTTAACCCCAGATTTTGAGGCTAAGCATGCTGAGCAGAAAGAGAGGAGGGAGAAATTGGAGTACAACCATAGGTTGTCTAGAAAAGGGTATGTTGGTTTGGAGGACCAATTGGTAGAAACCATGCCCGATGTTGAAGAAATCGATCGAGCTGTTCTATGGAAGAAGGCAAGAGAAGATAAAACAGGAAACATCCCTGATCCAAAGGTTGCAGAGAAGGCAAAACTAATCGTAAGTCTCACTAACTCTGTTCTAAATTTGAAAAACAGAGTGTTTTATTTTGGTATAGACGTCGTTTATCTTCAAATAAGCGACGTTATAAAATGAACATCACGACGGGCTTAATTTACCGATGTTTAAAAATGAATAGGACGTCGGTTTTTGAATAAAGTAGACGTCTAGATAGAATTAATAAGACGGATTAAATTCCTCTATGAACTGCATTTTTGTTTTAAGTTTACTCACGCACACACTCTCCCTCTCTCTGTCTATTTCACTGAAATTTGTGGTGCAGAATTTGAGGAAAATAATGCATATTTCAATCGAGTTTTTTCACTTCTTCATTAAAATGTACGATAGTTTTATGTTATCTAGACGTTAGAATGCTTATACAATGACGGTAATTTTGTGCAGCCGTATGAAATTGGACATCTACGTCTGTTTGTTCAATAGTCCGTCGTCTTACTTTGAATACTACGTCTGTTTATTCAATAATGTATATACCGACGTTGTAAATTATAAACAACAACGGTAGTTAAATACAGACGTTTTAAATTAATACTACGTCAGGAATTTGAGAAAACCGTCGTTGTTTATACTTTACAACGTCGGTATATTTATCTGTTTTACACTCTGCTCAGTTTCTAACAATCTCTCTTTCTCTCTTTTAGGATGATTTGCAAAAGCAAGTCTCCGAAGGCACTCTGACTGTCTCCGGGACCAATGATGTCTTGACTCTTGCTTTGGGAACCTCCGAGCATGGTGGGAGAGTCAGAGGAGCTGGTGCTGGCGTTACCCCAACTCAGTTCTTCAATTTGCCGAAACAACAGAGAGTGAAATTTGGTGACAAATTGAAGGAAAGTGTGAGGGAGGCAGTCAGAGAAGAGACCTTGAGGATTGAGGCGAAGTCAAGGGAAACTATAATGGAAGCAGTCAGAGCAGAGAGGGAGGCTATGTTGGCATATTTCCGTCAACTAGTTCCTAATTTTGATCCCAGCCTGATGCTCAAAACCCCAATTTCTCCAATTACTCCAATTACTTTACCCCCTCAAGATCAAAGCCCAAAAAATCCAATGTCTGATAAGGCAAGTTTCTCTGGGGCCACTGGTATCAGACCCCTAGCTTTGGGATTAGAAGATCCAAAGCCTGAAGCTGATACTGCTGGAAAACAGCAAGAGGACACAGTAAAATTTCTACTATTTTCTATTTCTGCCTTTTAAATTTAAATAGACGTCACTCCTTTTAATATCCGACGTTAAAATTTTAAATAACGACGGTATATACGTCTGTTTCTTACAGGAAGCGTCGTTGTTAGTTAAATACCACGACGCTTTTACTTGTTTTGCAAATTATTAGACATTAAAAATAACGACTGTGTTTTCTGCCGTCGTCTATTTCATGATTTCATGAACTGTATTTATATTAGATGACCTTTCTATAGTATAGCGACGTTATAAATTCAACTCAACGACGGTTATGTATTTACCGACGTGTATAACCTTTCCTCCGTCAGTATTTACTAGAAACCATCGTTTATATTATATACCACGTCTGTTTTTTGGGTTTAGTTTGAGTTTTTTATTTTAGTTCACACACAAACTAACTTATATTTCTTTATTTATTTCTTGTAACAGGATCTCTCAAAGCTAGACATGCCACCTCCTCTCTTAGCCTTATGCCAACACATCCAGACCAAGTTGTTGCCTACTAAGGAGGCTGTGATAGTTCACATGCCCACAGAAGTGTTTGGCTTTGAGCATGATACCTTCCTCTTACCTGAAGATATTTTGCAATTTGGTTCCATGGTGGAGATTGGAACCACAGTGATATCAGTATACATGAGGTAATTCTCCCTAATCCCATTTTGTTTTACATTTTCCTTTCTTTTAAATTAAAATCTCATTTAATTGACTTTCATATATTTAGGTTCCTATTTGACTATTTAAAAATGGCAAATATGGTAAACCTTGTTGGCCTCGTGGACCCTGGGCTAGTGAGCTCTGGAGCTGGATCAATATCAGACCGAATAAAAAACTTGTCAAACCGCCTGAATACAGAAGATGGGAATCAATTTTTCTTGGTCCCTTATAATCCAGGGTTAGTACCATTTAAAGTATTTTCCTGAGCTTCTAATATTTTTCTTTGTAGTACTATTTAACCTATATGAATCATTATGTGCAGTGGTCATTGGGTGATGGTAATTGTGAGACCAGCAACGGAGACTGCCTATTACATGAATTCACTGCCAAAACGCATGGTTGATGACGACATGAAAAATATAGTGAATACGTAAGTTGATTTCTTCTGATTTAAGATTTTTTCTATAAATTATTTAAATAAACGACTATTTTTAATAATACCGACGTTATAATTAAAATATAACGACGGTAAGTTATTACTGACGTGTTAATTTAACTACCACGTCAGTATTTTCTTTAAAACGTTGTTTTAATTTAACTACCATGTCGTTTGGGTTTTATAACACGTCATTTTTTTACTACGTCATTTTTTTGTTTAAAACCGTCGTTTGTATCTTTATAACACGTCGATTTTTTGGTTTATTTTGCAGTTTGAGAAGAAAAAAGATAAACTTCAGTATAAACAAGAGGATATTGACGAAGTTAGGCATGAATGGGCAGAATTCGTGAACAAGCAATTACCGAAGGATAATTGATGTAGATAAATAATTTTGAACAATGTTTAGGTTTAATTTAGTTTATTTAAAATATACATAAATATTTTGTTGTAATCAAGCGAACAAAAATCAAAAAAATTAAATTTTGTTTTAAAACTTGTTTAGTTCCCAAACACCGACGTCTGATTCTAATTTACACATCTCATATCTGTACACAATGGTCGTCTTGCAGTAACTGGAAATATAACATCGACGGCAATTCTTAAAAACGACATGTAATAGCCATAACAATGACGGTTTATAATTAATTCATCATGAAAAATGAATTTTGTACTCATATACTACGTCGGTTCGTATAACCTTATCGACGTCTTAATAATATACAAAGGCGGATATTCTTAAATATCCACCTTTGTATATTTAAACAACGTCAGTTATATACACTAAAATGACGTGTAATAGTCATAACAACAACGGTTTATAATTAATTCATCCTGTATAAATGAATTTGTACTCATATACTACGTCGGTTCGTATAACCTTATCGACGTCTTAATAATATACAAAGGCGGATACTCTTAAATATGCGCCTTTGTATATTTAAACAACGTCGGTTATATACACTAAAATAACGTGTAATAGTCATAACAACGACGGTTTATAATTAATTCATCCTGTATAAATGAATTTGTACTCATATACTACGTCGGTTCGTATAACCTTGTCGACGTCTTAATACTATACGAAGGCGGATATTCTTAAATATCCGCCTTTGTATATTTAAACAACGTCGGTTATAAAAAGACGTCGTTTTATATTAGTTTCGACGTCAGTTTATTATGTTTAACGTCATTGTAAAGGGATACAACGTCGGATAGGTCATTTTTAATTTAATTTTTATTGACTTTTATATTTTATTTAATTCCATATTAAATTCAAAACTAAATCCAAAAATTAAACTGAAAACTACCAAGCATTGGAATATTGTCTCTATCCTAAAGCTTTAAAAATATAATTTTGGAAATATTTTTTTATTGTATTTAATTACTAATATTAATAATATATTCAAAACAAAATCCGAAAAATATACCGGCAAATTCTATGCACTGATTGAGACAATATCTTGCCCGTTAAGGCCTGAAAAATGTAATTTTAGTTTTCAAAGTTCGACTGATAACAAAATTCAAACAAATTTAGAGACAAAGCATGATACTCCTTATACTTTACATAACATAACCCTAAGGTTTATGTGATCCATTGGTGCTCATAAATTCAAAATTATGAAATCCATATTTTAGCCTACTATTGTAGAAGGCAATGTTGTAAGGAATCCATAGCAATTTTCGGTTCATTTTTCTCGTACTTGTGTATTTTTTTAAAATTTAGGGTTTAGGGTTTTTTGAAACGACGCCGGTTTTCTCCCGCTGTTTTTGGTCAACTATATTAACAAAGACTAATTGAATTCGGTGTACGACGTCGGTTATTAAATAGCGACGTCCTTTATGTTTACAACGTCGGTATTTTATAAAAACCGCCGTTGTAAGTAATAATTAGACGTCCGTGTAAGTGTTGACCATCGTCGTTGAAAAACGCGGTACTTTAAAATTTTTGCCTGCGACCTAAAATTTTCAAAATTTCCCTTTAACCCTCAAATAGTTCATTCTCTCTCTTCAACATAAATTTGTCTGAAAGTTTTCGTTCTCCCAGCTCTCTCTCAATATCCATGTAAGTACAACTCTAGTCCCTTTAATCCTAATTCTCTCAGCTCTCTCTCAAGCTTTTGTTATATTCTCTTAGCTCTCTCTCAAAGCATTGGGTACGTAGATTCTCCAAGATCTCTCTCAAACCATTGGGTACGTAGATTCTCCAAGCTCTCTCTCAAGCAGTTGTTATATTCTCGCAGCTCTCTCTCAATATCCATGTAAGTACAACCCTAATCTCTTCTTAAGTCCATAAATGTTTTCGTTGGTAGCTATATTAGGGTTTTGGTGTTTGCAATCTTGTAATAATTGCTCTCTGTTTGGGTTCTTTTATGTTTGTTTGGCCATGGGTTCTTGGAAAAGGAATGGGGATGGGAGATTTAAGCTGTTTTTTTTTTTAACTACGACAACGGTTGAAGGATCAAACCGTCGTCCAAATGTTTATCATACGTCGGTTGTTCATTTACTCCCGTCGTCTGAGTTTTAAGCCGCAACTGGTAGCCTAAAGACGACTGTTTCTCCATTAAACGTCGTCTTTAGGCTACCAGAACACCGTTCAAATTTCTGGGTTTGGGTATCTTAATGATGACAGTGACTATAGATGCCGTCGTCTGAATGTATATTAAACGACGATTATTTTTTTAAACTGTCGTCTTGTACATGTTTTATATTTAAGTTTTGGTCTCGATCGGAAATCCATAGGTGTAAGAAATTGGACAATTCAAGTTCCAAAGGCAGTTCGTTCCGAATTGGAGTGGTTGGTGTATTGCATAGTTGTAGCGATTGGATTTCACTCAAAACTCACCAACTGACTCCTCCCACCATATTATGATGATATCCAAGTTTTGGGCTCGATCGGAAATCCATAGGTGTAAGAAATTGGACAATTCAAGTTCAAAGGTAGTTCGTTCCGAATTGGAGTGGTTGGTGTATTGCATAGTTCTAGAGATTGGATTTCACTCAAAACTCACCAAATAACTCCACCCACCAGATTATGATGATACCCAAGTTTTGGGCTAGATCGGAAATCCATAGGTGTAAGAAATTAGACAATTCAAGTTCAAAGGCAGTTCGTTCAGAATTGGAGTGGTTGGTGTATTGCATAGTTCTAGAGATTGGATTTCACTTAAAACTCACCAAATGACTCCTCCCACCATATTATGATAACGCCCATGCTTTGGGCCTGATCAGAAATAAATTGGTGTAATAAATTGGACAACTCAAGTTCAAAGGCAGTTCGTTCCTTATAGGAGTGGTTTGAGTATTCCATAGTTCTAGCGATTGGATTTCAGTCAAAACTCACCAAATGACTCCTCCCATCATATTATGATGATGCCCAAGTTTTGGGATCGATCGAAAACTGATAAGGGTAAGAAATTGGACAATTCAAGTTCAAAGGCAGTTCGTTCCATATAGTAGTGGTTGGTGTATTCCATAGTTCTAGAGATTGGATTTCACTCAAAACTGATCAAATGACTCCTCCCACCATATTATGATGATGCCCATGTGTTGGGCTCGATCGTAAATCCATGGGGGTAAGAAATTGGACAATTCAAATTCAAACGCAGTTCGTTCCGAATTAGAGTGGTTGGTGTATTGCATAGTTCTAGCGATTGGATTTCACTGAAAACTCACCAAATGACTCCTCACACCATATTATGATGATGTCCATGTTTTGGGCTCGATAGGAAATCAGCAGGTGTAAGAAATTGGACAATTGAATTTCGAAGGCATTCATTCCGAATTGGAGTGGTTGGTGTTTTGCATTGTTCTAGCGGTTGGATTTCACTCAAAACTCACCAAATGACTCCTCCCACCATATTATGAAGATGCCCCAGTTTTGGGCACGATTGGAAATCAATAGGGGCAAGAAATTGGACAATTCAGGTTCAAAGGCATTTCGCTCCTTATAGAAGTGATTGGTGTATTCCGTTGTTCTAGCGATTGGATTTCACTTAAAACTTTCCAAATGACTCCTCCCACCATATTATGCTGATGCCCCAGTTTTGGGCTCGATCGGAAATCCACAGGGGTAAGAAATTGGACAATTCAAGTCCAAAGGCAGTTCGTTCCGGATTAGAGTGGTTGGTGTATTGCATAGTTCAAGCGATTGAATTTCACTGAAAACTCACCAAGTAACTCCTCCCACCATATTATGATGATGCCCATGCTTTCAGCTCGATTAGAAATCAACAGAGGTTAGAAATTGGACAATTCAGGATCGTAGGCAGTTCGTTCCCTATAGGAGTGGTTGGTGTATTCCGTAGTTCTAGCGATTGGATTTCACTTACAACTCACCAAATGACTCGTCCCACCTTGTTATGATGATGCCCATGCTTTGGGCTCAATCAGAAATAAATTGGTGTAATAAATTGGACAATTCAAGTTCAAAGGCAGTTCGTTCCTTATAGGAGTGGCTTGTGTATTCCGTAATTCTAACGATTGGATTTCACTCAAAACTCACCAAATGACTCCTCCCACCATATTATGGTGATGCCCAAGTTTTGGGCTCGATCAGAAATCAATAGGGGTAAGAAATTGGACAATTCAGGTTCAAAGGCAGTTCGTTCCATATTGTAGTGGTTGGTGTATTCCACAATTCTAGCGATTAGGTTTCACTCAAAACTCACCAAATGAGTTCTCTCACCACATTATAATGATGCCCAAGTTTTGGGATCAATCGAAAATGAATAGGGGTAAGAAATTGGACAATTCAGGTTCAAAGGCAGTTCGTTCCTTATTGGAGTGGTTGCAGTATTCCGTAGTTCTAGCGATTGGATTTCCCTCAAAACTCACCAAATGACTCCTCCCACCATATTATGGTGATGCCCAAGTTTTGGGCTCCACTGGAAGTCCATAGGTGTAAGAAATTGGACAATTCAAGTTCAAAGGCAGTTCGTTCCGAATTGGAGTGGTTGGTGTATTGCATAGTTCTAGATTTGGATTTCATTGAAAACTCACCAAATGACTCCTCCCACCATATTATGATGATGCCCAAGTTTTGCGCTCGATCGGATATCCACAGGTGTAAGAAATTGGACAATTCATTTTCAAAGGCAATTCGTTCCTTATAGGAGTGGTTGGTGTATTCCTTAGTTCTAGCGATTGAATTTCGCTTAAAACCCACTAAATGACTCCTACCACCATATTACGCTGATGCCCAAGTTTTGGGCTCGATCGGAAATCCGTAGGGGTAAGAAATTGGACAATTCTAGTTCAAAGGCAGTTTGTTCCGAATTGGAGCGATTGGTGTATTGCATAGTTCTAGCGATTTGGTTTCCCTGAAAACTCACCAAATCAACAGGGGTTAGAAATTGGACAATGCATGTTTGTAGGCAGTTCGTTCCTTGTAGGAGTGGTTAGTGTATTCCGTAGTTCTAGGGATTGGATTTCACTCAAAACTCACCAAATTACTCCTCCCACCATATTATGCTGATTCCCATGTTTTGGGCTCGATCGGAAATCAATAGGGGTAAGAAATTGGACAATTCAAGTTCAAAGGCAGTTCGCTCCGAATTGCTGTGGTTGGTGAATTGGATAGTTCAAGTGATTGGATTTCACTCAAAACACACCAAATGACTTCTCCCACCATATTATGATGATGCCCAAGTTTTGGGATCGATCGGATATCCATAGGTGTAAGAAACTGTACAATTCAAGTTCAACGGCAGTTCGTTCCGAATTGGAGTGGTAGGTGTATTGCATAGTTCTAGCGATTGGATTTCACTCAAAACTCAGCAAATGACTCCTCCCACCATATTATGATGATGCCGAACTTTTGGGCTCGATCATAAATCAATAGGTGTAAGAAATTGGACAATTTAGGTTCAACGGTAGTTCGTTCCTTCTAGGAGTGGTTGGTGTATTCCGTAGTTCTAGCGATTAGATTTCACTCAAAACTCACCAAATGACTCCTCGCACCATGTTATGATAATGCCCATGTTTTGGGCTCGATCGTAAATCAACAGGGGTAAGAAATTGGACAATTCAGGTTCAAAGGCAGTTCGTTCCTTATAGGAGTGGTTGGTGTATTCCATAGTTCTAGTGATTGAATTTCACTCAAAACTCACGAAATGACGCCTCCCACCATATTATGACGATGCCCAAGTTTTGAGCTCGATCGGAAATCTATAGGTGTAAAAAATTGGACAATTCAGGTTCAAAGGCAGTTCGTTCCTTATGGGAGTGGTTGGAGTATTCCATAGTTCTAGCGATTGGATTTCACTCAAAACTCACCAAATGACTCCTCCCACCATATTATGATGATGCCCAAGTTTTGGGCTCTATCGGAAGTCAATAGGGGTTAGATATTGAACAATTCAGGTTCCAAGGCAGTTCGTTCCTTATAGGAGTGCTTTGTGTATTCCGTAGTTCTAGTGATTGGATTTCACTCAAAACTCACCAAATCACTCCTCCCACCATATTATGATGATGCCCAAGTTTTGGGCTCTATCGGAAGTCAATAGGGGTTAGATATTGAACAATTCAGGTTCCGAGGCAGTTCGTTCCTTATAGGAGTGCTTTGTGTATTCCGTAGTTCTAGTGATTGGACTTCATTCAAAACTCACCAAATGACTCCTCCCACCATATTATGATGATGCCCAAGTTTTTGGCTCCATCGGAAATCAATTGGAGTTAGAAATTGGACAATTTAAGTACCATGGCAGTTCGTTCCCTATAAGAGTGGTTCGTGTATTCCATAGTTCTACCAATTGCATTTCACTGAAAACTCACCAAATGACTCCTCCCACCATATTATGATGATGCCCAAGTTTTGGGCTCGATCGGAAATAAATTGGTGTAATAAATTGGACAATTCAAGTTCAAGGGCAGTTCGTTCCGAATTGCCGTGGTTGGTGTATTGCATAGTTCTAGCAATTGGATTTCACTCAAAACTAACCAAATGACTCCTCCCACCATATTATGATGATGCCCAAGTTTTGGGCTCGATCGGAAATCAATAGGGGTAAGAAATTGGACAATTCAGGTCCTAAGGCAGTTCATTCCTTATAGGTGTGATTGGTGTATTCCGTAGTTCTAGCAATTGGATTTCACTCGAAACTCACCAAATGGCTCCTCCCACCATATTATAATGATGCCCAAGTTTTGGGCTCGATCGGAAATGAATGGGGGTTAGGAATTGGACAATTCAGGTTCCAAGGCAGTTCGTTCCTTATTGGAGTGGTTGGTTAATTCCGTGGTTCTAGCGATTGGATTTGACTCAAAACGTACCAAGTGACTGCTCTCACCATATTATGATGTTGCCCAAGTTTTGGGCTCGATCGGAAATCAATAGGGGTAAGAAATTGGACATTTCATGTTCAAAGTCATTTCGTTCCATATAGAAGTGGTTGGTGTATTCCGTAGTTCTAGCGATTGGATTTCACTTAAAACTCACCAAGTGAGTCCTCCCACCATATTATGATGATGCCCAAGTTTTGGGCTCGATCGGATATCAATAGGGGAAAGAAATTGGACAATTCAGGTTCAAAGGCAGTTCCTTCCTTATAAGAGTGGATGGTATATTGCATAGTTCTAGCTTTTGGATTTCACTCAAAACTCACCAAATGACTCCTCCCACCATATTATGATGATGCCCAAGTTTTGGGCTCGATCGGATATCCATAGTGGTAAGAAATTGGACTATTCAGGTTCAAAGGCAGTTCCTTCCTTATACGAGTGGATGGTGTATTGCATAGTTCTAGCAATTGGTTTTCAATCAAAACTCCCCAAATCACTCCTCCCACCATATTATAATGATGTCCAAATTTTGGGGTCGATCGGAAATCCATAGGCGCAAGAAATTGGACAATTCAGGTTCGAAGGCAGTTCGTTCCTTATAGGAATGGTTGTTGTATTCTGTAGTTCTAGCATTTGGATTTCACTCAAAACTCACCAAAGTACTCCTCCCGCCATATTATGACGGTGCCCAAGTTTTGGGCTCGATCGAAAATCAATTGAGGTAAGAAATTGGACAATTCAGGTTTAAAGGCAGTTCCTTCCTTATAAGAGTGGATGGTATATTGAATAGTTCTAGCGATTGGATTTCACTTAAAACTCACCAAATGACTGCTCCCAACATATTATGATGATGCCCAAGTTTTGGGCTTGATCGGAAATCTATATGTGTAAGAAATTGGACATTTCAATTAGAGTGGTTGGTGTACTGCATAGTTCTAGCGATTAGATTTCACTCAAAACTCACCAAATGACTCCTCGCACCATATTATGATAATGCCCATGTTTTGGGCCCGATCGTAAATCAACAGGGCTTAGAAATTGGATAATTCAGGGTCAAAGGCAGTTCGTTCCTCATAGGAGTGGTTGGTGTATTCCGTAGTTCTAGCGATTGGAGTTCACTCAAAACTCCCCAAATGACTCCTCCCATCATATTATGATGATGCCCAAGCTTTGGGCTCGATTTGAAATCCATAGTGGTAAGAAATTGGACAATTCAGGTTCAATGGCAGTTCGTTCCTTATTGGAGTGGCTGGTGTATTCCGTTGTTCTAGCGATTTGATTTCACTCAAAACTCACCAAATAAATCCTCCCACTGTATTACGATGACGCCCAGGTTTTGGGCTCGATCGGAAATCAATAGGGGTAAGAAATTGGACAATTCAAGTTCAAGGGCAGTTCGTTCCTTATAGGAGTGGTTGGTGTATTCCGTAGTTCTAGTAATTGCATTTCACTCAAAACTCACCAAATGACTCCTCCCAGTGTCTTATGATGACGCCCAAGTTTTGGGCTCGATCGGAAATCCGTAGGGGTAAGAAATTGGACAATTCAAGTTCAAAGGCAGTTCGTTCCGAATTAGAGTGGTTGGGGTATTGCATAGTTCTAGCGATTGGATTTCACTCAAAACTCCCTAAATGAATCCTCTCACCATCTTATGATGATGCCCAAGTTTGGGCTCGATCGGAAATCCATAGGTGCAAGAAATTGGACAATTCAAGTTCAAGGGCAGTACGTTCAGAATTGGAATGGTTGGTGTACTCCATAGTTCTAACGATTGGATTTCACTCAAAACTAACCAAATGACTCGCCCCACCAAATTATGATGATGCCCAAGTTTGGGCTCGATCGGAATTCAATAGGGGTTTGAAACTGGGCAATTCAAATTCAAAGGCAGTTCGTACCGAATTGGAGTGGTTTGTGTATTGCATAGATTTAGCAATTGGATTTCACTCAAAACTCCCCAAATGACTCCTCCCACCCTCTTGTGATGATGCACAAGTTTTGGGCTCAAACAGAAATCCGTAGGGGCAAGAAATTGGACAATTCAAGTTCAAGGGCAGTTCGTTCCGAATTACAGTGGTTGGTGTACTGCATATTTGTAGCGGTTGGATTTCAATGAAAACCCACGAAATGACTCCTCCCACCATATTATGTTGATGCCCAAGTTTTGGGCTCGATCAGAAATCCATCGGTGTAAGAAACTGGACAATTCAAGTTCAGAGGCAGTTCGTTCCAAATTGGAGTGGTTGGTGTATTGCATAGTTCTAGCGATTGGATTTCACTCAAAACTCACCAAAAGACTCCTCCCACCGGATTATGATGATGCCCAAGTTTGGGCTCGATCGGAAATCTATAGGTGTAAGAAATTGGAGAATTCAAGTTCAAGGGCAGTACGTTCCGAATTGGAGTGGTTGGTGTATTGCATAGTTCTAGCAATTGGATTTCCCTAAAAACTCCCTAAATGAATCCTCCCACCATATTATGATGATGCCCAAGTTTTGGGCTCGATCGGAAATCCATAGGTGTAAGAAATTGGACAATTCAAGTAAAAAGGCAGTTCGTTCCGAATTGGAGTGGTAGTTGTATTGCATAGTTCTAGCGATTTCTTTTCTCACAAAACTCACCAAATGACTCTTCCCACCATATTATGATGATGCCCAAGTTTTGGGCTCGATCGAAAATCCATACGGGTAAGAAATTGGAAAAATCAAGTTCAAAGGCAGTTCGTTCCGAATTGGAGTGGTTGGTGTATTGCACAATTCTAGTGATTGGATTTCCCCCAAAACTCACCAAATGACTCCACCCACCATAATATGATGATGCCCAAGTTTTGGGCTCGATCGGAAATCAATAGGGGTAAGAAATTGGACAATTTAGGTTCAAAGGCAGTTCGTTCCTTACAGGAATGGTTGGTGTATTCCGCAGTTCTAGCGATTGGATTTCACTCAAAACTCACCAAATGACTACTCCCACCATATTATGAGGATGCCCAAGTTTTGGCCTCTATCGGAATTCAGTAGGGGGAAGAAATTTGACAATTCAGGTTCAAAGTCAGTTCGTTCCTTATAGGAGTGGTTGGTGTATTCCGTAGTTCTAGCGATTGGATTTCACACAAAACTCAGCAAATGACTCCTCCCACCACATTATGATGTTGCCCAAGTTTTGGGCTCGATCGGAAATAAATAGGGGTAAGAAATTGGACAATTCCGGTTCAAAGGCAGTTCGTTCCTTGTAGGAGTGGTTGGTGTATTCCATAGTTCTAGCGATTGAATTTCACTCAAAACTCACCCTCCCACCATATTAAGATGATGCCCAGGTTTTGGGCTTGATCGGAAATTAATATGGGTAAGAAATTGGACAATTCAGGTTCAAAGGCAGTTCTTTCCATGTAGGAGTTGTTCGTGTATTCCGTAGTTCTAGCAATCGGATTTCACTCAAAACTCACCAAATGACCCCTCACACCATATTATGATGATGCCAAAGTATTGGAGTGGTTGGTGTAAGAAATCGGACAATTCAGGTTCAAGGGCAGTTCGTTTCGAATTGGAGTGGTTGGTGTATTCCTCCGTTCTAGCGATTGGATTTCGCTCAAAACTCATCAAATTGCTTCTCCCACCATATTATGGTGATGCCCAAGTTTTGGGCATGATCGGAAATCCATAGGTGTAAGAAATTGGACAATTCAAGTTCCAAGGCAGTTCGTTCCGAATTGGAGTGCTTGGTATATTGCATAGTTCTAGCGATTGGATTTCATTCAAAACTCACCGATGGACTCCTCCCACCATATTATGATGATGGCCAAGTATTGGGCTCGATCGGATATCCGTACATGTAAGAACTTTGACAATTCAAGTTTAAAGGCAGTTCGTTCCGAATTGGAGTGGTTGCTGTCTTGCATAGTTCTAGCAATTGGATTTCACTCAAAACTCACCAAATGACTCCTCCCACCATGTTATGGTGGTGCCCAAGTTTTGGGCTCGATCGGAACTCCATAGGGGTAACAAATTGGACAATTCAGGTTCAAAGGCAGTTCGTTCCTCATAAGTGTGGTTGGTGTATTCCGTAGTTCTAGGGATTGGATTTCACACAAAACATACCAAATGACTTATCCCACAATATTATGATGATGCCCAAGTTTTGGGCTCGATCGGAAATCAATAGGGGTAAGAAATTGCACAACTCAGGTTCGTAGGCAGTTCGTTCCATATAGGAGTGGTTTTTGTATTCCGTAGTTCTACAGATTGGATTTCATTGAAAACTCAGCAAATGACTCCACCCACCGTATAGGCAGTTCGTTTCGAATTGGAGTGGTTGGTGTATTGCATAGTTCTAGTGATTGGATTTCCTTCAAAACTCACCAAATGACTCCTCCCACCATATTATGATGATGTCCAAGTTTTGGACTCGATCGGAATTCAATAGGGGTAAGAAATTGGACAATTCAGGTTCAAAGGCAGTTCGTTCCTTATAGGAGTGGGTTGTGTATTTCGTAGTTCTAGCAATTGGATTTCACTCAAAACTCTCCAAATGACTCCTCGCACCATATTATGATGATGCCCAAGTTTTGGGCTCGATTGGAAATCAATAGGGGTAAGAAATTGGACAATTCAGGTTCAAAGGCAGTTCGTTCCTTACTGGAGTGGTTGATGTATTCCGTAGTTGTAGCGATTGGATTTCACTCAAAACTCACCAAAAGACTCCTCCCACCATATTATGATGATGCCCAAGTTTTGGGCTCGATCGGAAATCGATAGGGGTAAGAAATTGGACAATTCAGGTTCAAAGGCAGTTCGTTCCTTATAGGAGTGGTTTGTGTATTTCGTAGTTCTAGCGATTAGACTTCATTCAAGCTGACCAAGAGACTTCTCCCACCATATTATGAAGAAGCCCAAGTTTTGGGGTCGATCGGAACTCAGTAGGGGTAAGAAATTGGACAATTCAGGTTCAAAGGCAGTTCGTTCCTTATAAGAGTGGTTGGTGTATTCCGTGGTTCTTGCAATTGGAGTTCACTTAAAACTCACCAAATGACTCTTCCCACCATATTATGATGATGCCCAAATTTTGGGGTCGATCAGAAATCCATAGGGGTAAGAAATTGGACAATTCAGGTTCAAAGGCAGTTCGTTCCTTATAAGAGTGGTTGGTGTATTCCGTGGTTCTTGCGATTGGATTTCACTTAAAACACACCAAATGACTCCTTCCACCTTATTATGTGATGCCCAAGTTTTGGGTTCGATCGGAAGTCCATAGGGGTAAGAAATTGGACAATTCAAGTTTGAAGGCATTTCGTTCCGAATTAGTGTGGTTGGTGTATTGCATAGTTCTAGCGATTGGAATTCACTGACAACTCACCAAATGACTCCTCCCACCATATTATGGTGATGCCCATGTTTTGGGCTCGATCAGAATTCAATAGGGGTTAGAAATTGGACAATTCATGTTCGTAGGCAGTTCGTTCCTTGTAGGAGTGGTTAGTGTATTCCGTAGTTCTAGCAATTGGATTTCACTCAAAACTCTCCAAATGACTCCTCCCACCATATTATGATGATGCCCAAGTTTTGGGCTCGTTCGGAAATCCATAGGTGTAAGAAATTGCACAATTCAAGTTCAAAGGCATTTCGTTTGGTGTGTTGCATAGTTCTAGCGATTGGATTTCACTCAAAACTAACCAAATGACTCCTCCCACCATATTATGATTATGCCCAAGTTCAAAGGCAGTTAGTTCCATATACCTGTGGCTGGCGTATTCCGTAGTTCTAGCGATTGGATTGCACTCAAAACTCTCCAAATGACTCCTCCCACCATATTATGATGATGCCCAAGTTTTGGGCTCGTTCGGAAATCCATAGGTGTAAGAAATTGCACAATTCAAGTTCAAAGGCATTTCGTTTGGTGTGTTGCATAGTTCTAGCGATTGGATTTCACTCAAAACTAACCAAATGACTCCTCCCACCATATTATGATTATGCCCAAGTTCAAAGGCAGTTAGTTCCATATACCTGTGGCTGGCGTATTCCGTAGTTCTAGCGATTGGATTTCACTCAAAACTCTCCAAATGACTCCTCCCACCATATTATGATGATGCCAAAGTTTTGGGCTCGATCGGAAATCCATAGGTGGACGAAATTGGACAATTCAAGTTCGAAGGCAATTCGTTACGAATTGGAGTGGTTGGTCTATTGCATTGTTTTAGCGATTGGATTTCACTCAAAACTCACCAAATCACTCGCCCCACCACATCATGGTGGTGTCCAAGTTTTGGGCTCGATCGGAAATCAGTAGAGGTAAGAAATTGGACAATTCGGGTTCAAAGGCAGTTCGTTCCTTGTAGGAGTGGTTGGTGTATTCCGTAGTTCTAGGGATTGGATTTCACTAAAAACTCACCCAATGACTCCTCCCACCACATTATTATGATGCCCACATTTTAGGCTCGATCAGAAATCCACAGGTGTAAGAAACTGGACAATTCAAGTTCAAAGGCAGTTCGTTCCTTATCGGAGTGGTTGGTGTATTCCGTAGTTCTAGCGATTGGATTTCACTCAAAACTCACCAAATGACTCCTCCCACCAAATAATGATGATACCCAAGTTTTGGGCTCGATCGGAAATCCATAGGTGTAAGAAATTGGACAATTCAAGTTCAAAGGCAGTTCGTTCCCCATTGGAGTGGTTGGTGTATTCCGTTGTTCTAGCGATTGGATTTCACTCAAAACTCACCAACTGACTCCTCCCACCATATTATGATGATACCCAAGTTTTGGGCTCGATCGGAAATCCATAGATGTAAGAAATTGTTCAATTCAAGTTCAAAGGCAGTTCGTTCATTATAGGAGTTGTTGGTGTATTCCATAGTTCTAGCAATTGGATTTCACTCAAAACTCTCCCAATGACTCCTCCCACCATATGATGATGAGGCCCAAGTTTTGGGCTTGATCGGAAATCAATAGGGGTAAGAAATTGGACAGTTCATGTTCAGAGGCAGTTCGTTCCTTACATGAGTGGTTGGTGTATTCCATAGTTCTAGCAATTGGATTTCACTCAAAACTCACCAAATGACTACTCCCACCATATTACGATAATGCCCGAGTTTTGGGTTGTATCGAAATTCAATAGGGGTATGAAGTCGGACAATTCAGGTTCATAGGCAGCTCATTCCTTATTGGAGTGGTTGGTGTATTCCATAGTTCTAGCGTTTGGATTTGACTCAAACCTCACCAAATGACTCCTTCCACCATATTTTGATGATTCCCAAGTTTTGGGCTCGATCGGAAATCCATAGGTGTAAGAAATTGGACAATTCAAGTTCAAAGGCAGTTCATTCCGGATTCGAGTGGTTGGTATATTGCATAGTTCTAGCGATTGGATTTCCCTCAAAACTCACCAAATAATTCCACCCACCATATTGTTATGATTCCCAAGTTTTGGGCTCGATCGGAAATCCATATGGGGAAGAAATTGGATAATTCAAGTACAATGGCAGTTCGTTCCTTATAGGAGTGGTTGGTGTATTCCGTAGTTCTAGTGATTGGATTTCACTCAAAACTCACCAAATGACTGCTCCCACCATATTTGGGTGATGCCCATGTTTTGGGCTCGAACGGAAATCCATAGGTGTAAGAAATTGGACAATTCAAGTTCAAAGGCAGTTCATTTCGAATTGGAGTGATTGATGTATTGCATAGTTCTAGCGATTGGATTTCCCTCAAAACTCACCAAATAATTCCTCCCACCATATTATTATGATGCCCAAGTTTTGGGCTCGATCGGAAATCCATATGGGGATGAAATTGGACAATTCAAGTACAGAGGCAGTTCGTTCCTTATAGGAGTGGTTGGTGTATTCCGTAGTTCTAACAATTGGATTTCACTCAAAACTCGGAAATCCATAGGTGTAAGAAATTGGACAATTGAAGTTCAAAGGCAGTTCGTTCCGAATTGGAGTGGTTGGTCTATTGCATAGTTCTACCGATTGGATTTCCCTCAAAACACACCAAAAGACTCCTCCCGTCGTATTATGATGATGCCCAAGTTCTTGGCTCAATCGGAAATCCATTGGGGTAAGAAATTGGACAATTCAGGTTCAAAGGCAGTTCGTTCCTTATACGAGTGGTTGGTATATTCCGTAGTTCTAGCGATTGGATTTCACTCAAAACTCACCAAATGACCCCTCCCCCCATATTACGATGCTGCCCAGGTTTTGGGTTTGATCGGAAATCAATAGGGCTAAGAAATTGGACAATTCTGGTTCAAAGGCAGTTCGTTGCTTGTAGGAGTGGTTCGTGTATTCCGGAGTTCTAGCGATTGGATTTCACTCAAAACTCACCAAATGACCCCCCCAACCATATTGTGACGATGCCCAAGTTTTGTGCTCGATCGGAAATCCGTAGGTGTAAGAAATTGGACAATTCAAGTTCAAAGGCAGTTCGTTCCGGGTTGGTGTGGTTGGTGTAGTGCATAGTTCTCACGATTGGATTTCACTCAAAACTCAACAAACGACTTCTTCCACCATATTCTGATGGTGCCCAAGTTTTGGGCTCCATCAGAAATCAATCGGGGTTAGAAATTGGACAATTCAGGTTGAAGGGCAGTTCGTTCCTTATAGGAGTGATTGGTGTATTCCGTAGTTCTAGCAATTTGATTTCACTCAAAACTCACCAAATCACTCCTCCCACCATATTATGACGATGTCCAAGTTCTGGGCTCGATCGGAAATCCTTAGGTGTAAGAAGTTGTCAAGTTCAAAGGCAGTTCGTTCTGAATTGGATTTGTTGGTGTATTCCGTACTTCTAGCGATTGGATTTCACTCAAAACTCACCAAATGACTCCTACCACCATATTACGATGATGCCCAAGTTTTGCGCTCGATCGGAAATCCATTGGGGTAAGAAATTGGACAATTCAGGTTGAAAGGCATTTCGTTCCTTATAGGAGTGGTTGCTGTAGTCCGTAGTTCTAGCGATTGTATTTCACTCAAAACTCACCAAATGACTCCTCCCACCATATTATGATGATGCCCAAGTTTTGGGGTCGATTCGAAATCCATAGGTGTAAGAAATTGGACAATTCAAGTTCATAGGCAGTTCGTTCCGAATTGGAGTGCTTGGTGTATTGTATAGTTCTAGCAGTTGGTTTTCTCTCAAAACTCACCAAATGACTCCTCCCACCATATTATGATGAAGCCCAAGTTTTGGGCTCAATTGGAAATCCATAGGTGTAAGAAATTGGACACTTCAAGTTCAACGGCAGTTCGTTCCTTATTGAGTGGTTGGTGTATTCCATACTTCTAGCGATTGGATTTCACTCAAAACTCACCAAATGACTCCTCTCACCATATTATGATCATGCCCAACTTTTGGGCTCGATCAGAAATCCATAGGTGTAAAAAATTGGACAATTCAACTTCAAAGGAAGTTCATTCCGAATTGGAGTGGTTGGTGTATTGCCTAGTTCTAGTGATTGGATTTCACTCAAAACTCACTAAATGACTCCTCCCACCATCTTATGATGATGCCCAAGTTTTTGGCTCGATGGGAAATCAATAGGGGTAAGGAATTGGACAATTCAGGTTAAAAGGCATAACGTTCCTTATAGGAGTGGTTGGTGTATTCCGCAGTTCTAGCAATTGGATTTCACTCAAAACTCACCAAAAGACACCTCCCACCATATTATGATGACCCCACGTTTTGGGCTCAATCGGAAATCCATAGGTGTCAGAAATTGGACAATTCAAGTTCAAAGGTTGTTCGTTCCGAAGTGGAGTGGTTGGTGTATTGCATAGTTGTAGCGATTGGATTTCACTCAAAACTCACCAAATGACTCCTCCCACCATATTATGATGATGCCTATGTTTTGGGCTCGATCGGAAATCCATAGGTGTAAGAAATTTTACAAATCAAGTTCAAAGGTTGTTCGTTCCGAATTGGAGTGGTTGGTGTATTGCATAGTTGTAGCCATTGGATTTCACTCAAAACTCACCAAATGCCTCCTCCCACCATATTATGATGATGCCCAAGTTTTGGGCTCGATCGGAAATCCATAGGGGTAAGAAATTGGACAATTCAAGTTCGAAGGCAGTTCGTTCCGAGTTGGAGTGGTTGGTGTTTTGCATAGTTCTAGCGATTGGATTTCACTCAAAACTCACCAAATGGCACCTCCCACCATATTATGATGAAGCCCAAGTTTTGGGCTCGATCTGAAATCAATAGGGGTAAGAAATTCGACAGTTCAGGTTCAAAGACAGTTCGTTCCATATAACAGTTGCTGGTGTATTCCGTAGTTCTAGCGATTGGATTTCACTCAAAACTCACCAAATGACTCCTCCCACCATATTATGATGATGCCCAAGTTTTGGCTCGATCGGAAATCAATAGGGGTAAGAAATTGGACAATTCAGGTTCGAAGGCAGTTCGTTCCTTATAAGAGTGGTTTTTGTATTCCGCAGTTCTAGCGGTTGGATTTCACTCAAAACTCACCAAATGACTCCTCCCACCATATTATGATGATGCCTAAGTTTTGGGCTCGGTTGGAAATCGATCGGGGTAAGAAATTGGACAATTCAGGTTCGAAGGCAATTCGTTCCTTATAGTAGTGGCTGGTGTATTACGTAGTTTTAGCAATTGGGTTTCACTGAAAACTTACGAAATGCCCCGTCCCACCTTATTATGATGACGCCCATGTTTTGGGCTTGGTCGGAAATCAATAGGAGTAAGAAATTGGACAATTCAGGTTCAAAGGAAGTTCGTTCCGTATAGTTGTGGCTATTGCATTCCGTAGTTCTAGCGATTGGATTTCACTCAAAACTCACCAAGTGGCTCCTCCCACCATATTATGATGATGCCCAAGTTTTGGGCTCGATCAGAAATCCATAGGGGTAAGAAATTGGAAAATTCAGGTTCACAGGCAATTCGTTCCTTATAGGAGTGGTTGGTGTATTCCGTAGTTCTAGCGATTGGATTTCACTAACAACTCACCAAATGACTCCTCCCACCATATTATGATGACGCCCAAGTTTTGGGCTTGATCGGGTATCCATAGGGGTAAGAAATTGGACAATTCAAGTTCGAAGACAGTTCGTTCTGAATTGGAGTGGTTGGTGTAGTGCATAGTTCTAGCGATTGGATTTCACTCAAAACTCCCCAAATGATTACACCCACCATATTATGATGATGATGCCCAAGTTTTGGGCTCAATCGGAAATCAATAGTGGTAAGAAATTGGACAATTGAAGTTCGCAGCCAGTTCGTTCCGAATTGGAGTGGTAGGCGTCGTGCATAGTTCTAGCAATTGGATTTCACTCAAAACTCACCAAATGACTCCTCCGACCATATTGTAATGATGCCCAAGTTTCGGGCTCGATCGGATATCAATAGGGGTAAGAAATTGGACAATTCAACTTCAGAGGCAGTTCGTTCCGAATTTGAGTGGTTGGTGTATTGCATAGTTCTAGCAATTGGATTTCACTCAAAAGTCAACAAATGACTCCTCCCTCAATATTATGATGACGCCCAAGTTTTGGCCACGACTGGAAATCCATAGGTGTAAGAAGTTGGACAATTCAAGTTCAACGACAGTTCGTCCCGAATTGGAGTGGTTGGCGTATTCAGTAGTTCTAGCAATTGGATTTTACTCAAACCTCACCAAATGACTCCTCCAACCAGATTATGATGATGCCCAAGTTTTGAGTTCGATCGGAATTCCATTGGTGTAAGAAATTGGACAATTAAAATTCGCAGGCAGTTCGTTTCGACTTGGAGTGGCTGGTGCATTGCATAGTTCTAGCGATTGGATTTCACTCAAAATTCACCAAATGACTCCTCCCGCCATATTATGATGATGCCCAAGTTTTTGGCTCGATTGGAATTCAATAGGGGTAAGAAATTGGACAATTCAAGTTCAAAGGAAGTTTGTTCCGAATTGGGGTGGTTGGTGTATTGCATAGTTCTAGGGATTGGATTTCACTCAAAATTCACCAAATGACTCCTCTCGCCATATTATGATGATGCCCAAGTTTTGGGCTCGATCGTCATTCAATAGGGCTAAGAAATTGGACAGTTCAAGTTAAAAGGTAGTTCGTTCCTTAGAGTAGTGGTTGGTGTATTCCGTAGTTCTAGCGATTGGATTTCACTCAAAACTCACCAAACGACTCCTCAAACCATATTATGATGATGCCCAAGTTTTGGGCTTGATCAGAATGCCATTGGTGTAAGGAATTGGACAATTCAAGTTCAAAGGCAGTTCATTTCGAATTGGACTGGATGGTCCATTGCATAGTTCTAGCGATTGGATTTCACTCAAAATTCACCGAATGACTCCTCCCACCATATTATGATGATGCCCAAGTTTTTGGCTCGATCGGAAATTAATAGGGGTAAGAAATTGGACAATTCAGGTTCAAGAACCATGTTGCGTGGAGTGGTAGGCACCGGCGCAAAATCATTAAAGTCGTTGGAGAAAGCGGTCTCATCTTCATCAAGGGTATCAACCAAAATATTGTTGTACTCTCTTGCTTTTTCAGGAGACATGGGAGAATGACAATAAGGTAGGAGGTTGATAATCTGCAAAATATTATTTGTTAGTAATATTACATTTTTGTTATATATATAATTTGTCCTTACATGCTAGGTTAAATAAATAACCCCACGGCCAAAATAAATGGCCTTTTGGGCCAAATTGGTCAAAACCGCATGCATGTTTAAAATATATATATATATATATAAAATAATAATAATAATAAATAAATAAAATAAATAAAAGGGCCAATTGGTGGCCTTGCGGCCAAAACAATCTGCATGGCTTTGCAGCCACAACAATGATTCAAATGGCCATGTGCATGCGAAAGAAAAAAAGGCTGCTGGGTGGCCTTGCGGCCAAAACAATCTTAATGGCCTTGCAGCAACAAAAAACGTTCAGATGGCCATGTGTGTTAACAGGCCAATATTCGTATGGCTAGGAGATCTATATTTATATGTGTATATAAAGCAACGGTAAATATTTTAACAAAATATTGTGCCGAAATTAAAAACTCACGAATTTGAGAGACAGTCTGGAACGGCGCGTGGTCTTCCAAATATTGATTGTGTGCCAGAAAAGCAAAGGAAAAATAGTGAGTAAGGAAACATAATCTATATATATATATATATATATATATATATATATATGTATAAATATATATGTGTGTGTGCACGGAACTGAAGAAGAGATGATAGAAGTGGCTCACCCTTGAGAATAACCGAAGACTCTTTTGGTGCTTACAATGGTGATGTACTTCATTGATTAGTACACTGAGGTTTATATAGAAGAATGGAGGGAATCCTAGTTTGACTGGGAGAATATTTGTGTTGCTTTGAAGAAAAGTAAAGAAAGAATTTGTTACATGGCATAAAATACTTTCTCATAACAACCAAGTTTTATTTGAGCAAGTAGAAGAAGGAGATTGCATTCATTTTACGTGGCTTCATAAAGCAAGAGGGAGAAGTCACCTGCCCATAATATTTCTCCATGATTCTAGCCAATTAATGGCTGACTTGAAGAATCTTATGAATATATATATATTCTTCCTTTCTTAAAATAATTGAAGCCCGTAAGATCTTTGGCCAAATAATGGCCAGCAATTTTTAATGCCAATTAATGGCCAACTATTGTAGCAACCCATTATTCTTAAATGGTCAGTTATTGTTACGTGGCATGTTCCCTTATTATTATTAAAGCCAATTAATGGCTGATTTAAAGAATCTGATTAATATACATATTCTTTCTTTCCTTTTGGAAAATAATAGGGAGCCTTATAAAGTTTTGGGCCAATTCAATGGCCAGCTTTAACATTGACGTGAACCATTATTAAAGCCAATTAACGGCTGATTATAAGAATCTCCAAGAAAATTGACGTGAACAAATGGGAAGAGTCTCATTTTGCCCTAGCCAATTAATGGCTAATAATATATATGGGTATCACATATTTTATCTTAAGTCATGAGGAGAAGAATGTAAGTTCTTGAAAGCTATAAAATCAAATATACTAACCTTGATTCTCTGCTGCCATTGTCCAGAATAGTCGTAGGAATTAGAAAGTTCTTCTCCAAGAAACCAACACTGTATGCTTATTCTGATGGGGTGAATATCTGATAGCTGAAACGTGTGTTGTTGGTTCTGGAGGGAGTTCTCTATTTATATGCATATGTCTCTTAGAGTTTTGCCCATCAAGGAACTCTAGGAGATGTCCTTAATGCAGTAGATGTTGGAGTCTCAATCCTAATAGAATTAGGAATCCCAAAGGCTTTAGATTTCTGTTTAACATATTATCCAAAGCTGGTGGTCGAGTAAGTCTTTGAGTTCTTGATTAACTTGGAGTCCTAGCAATCCCTCAGTGATTAGAAGATCACTTTAATGAGTCTAAGACGTATTACCATCTTACATTCTCCCACTTGATCAATAATCACTTGAGACTCAAAGTTAACCTCTTAATGGCCATGTAGAACTCATCACTTCTCTATTCCAAAATCAAGCCGCTGTCATTAACAAAGTTTCATATGGAACTGTCGAAGTTCATTGGATATATAACACCCATGACTTTTACAATCACACATATGAACCTTTGAAAACACATAAGGCTTCCAACTGGATTGAGATCGAGAAACTGTTGTGATTGACTGTAAGAATGCTAGATAATCACAAATTGTTCTTTGCTCACCCTTACAAGACTGCTAAGGTCTTTTATCAAGAGATACTTTATTAACTCATTCATGGATGCAAACTGCAAAACAAAAGCTAGCACTCTTGCAGTTTGTACTTTAAACCATTTGTTAAAACATATATATCGACAATATATGAAGAATGGAAAAACTCCAGACTTATATTATCAACTGTCATATAAATTAAAATAACAAAAGAAAATGTAAACTGTAACCTCTAACTCCCATTGACTCCCACTGACTTTAAGCATCAAAATTCACTAACAGACCCATGCTATTTACATGCCTATGAAAAACATGGTTAGGCAGAGCTTTATTTAGAGGGTCTGCAATCATAAGGTCTGTACCAATATGATTTAAAGTTGTTTGACCATCTCTAATCTTTTCCTTGGCTGATAGAAACTTCAACTGCAGATGCCTCATTCTGATGACCTTTTATTTCCTTTTGCAAAAAATACTGCTACACTATTGTCATTCCACAATTGTATAGGTCTCTGCACAGAATCTACAACTTTCAACATAGACATGAAGTTCTTAAGCCACATTGCCATAGAGGTGGCTTCATAAATTGCCAAAAATTCTGCTAGCATTGTTGAAGTTGACACATATTGCTGCTTAACACTTTTCCAAGCTACTGCTCCTCCTGCAAACATAAACACTACTCCTGATGTGCACTTTTTGGTATCCAAACAACCAGCAAAATCAGCATCTCCATATCCTTCCAGTCGCAAATCATCCACTCTTCTGTAAACCAGTTTGTATTCCTTAGTTCTCTGCAAATATCTTAGCACCTTCTTACCTGCAACCCAATGAGCTTGTCCTGGATTTGATTGAAACCTTCCAAGGACACTAATACAGAAAGCAAGGTCAGGTCTGGTACAGACTTGTGCATACATTAAGCTTCCTACTAATGATGCATAAGGTTTATCCCTCATCTCATCCTTCTCTTGCTCAGTCTTAGGGGACTGATCACTGCTCAATTTGTCGCCCTTTGACATGGGCACATCACAACCTGTGCAATTGTCCATGTTGAATCTCTTGAGGATTCTTTCAATATAGCCTTTTTGAGATAAAACAAGTAACTTTCTTTCTCTGTCCCTTTTAATTTCGATTCCCAAAACATTGTTGGCTTCTCCGAGATCGCTCATGTCAAAATGATTAGACAACATCCTCTTGGTGTCATGAAGTAGAGACAAATTACTACTTGCCAAAAGAATGTCATCAACGTATAAGAGCATGAATAAGAAGTCTGTTCCATTAAACTTCATATAAATGCATTCATCCAGTGGATTATCAACAAAACCTTGAGATTTCACTACTTCATCAAATTTGAAATACCACTGCCTTGAAGTTTGTTTTAAACCATAGATAGATTTCTGCAGTTTGCAAACTAGATCTTCTTCCCCTTTTAAAACAAAACCATCTGGTTGCTTCATGTAGATCTCCTCGTTTAGGTTCCCATTTAAAAAGGCTGTCTTAACATCCATTTGATGAAGGTGTAGATCAAAGTGTGCTACCAAAGCCATTATCACCCTAAATGAATCCTTGGTAGAAACAGGAGAAAAAGTTTCATTATAGTCTACCCCTTCCTGTTGAGTGTAGCCTTTTGCCACTAATCTGGCTTTGTATCTGTCAATTTTCCCTTGTGGATTTTTCTTTGTTTTGTAAACCCACTTGCAGCCTATAGGTTTACAACTCTGTGGCAGTTCAACAAGTTTCCAAACTCCATTCTTGCTCATTGAATCGATTTCAGATTCCATAGCTGCCATCCAATATTCACATCTGTCACTTTCCACAGCTTGTTTGAAAGTCACAGGATCCTCCAAGTTGTTGATATCTTGTTCAACTTCTTGCAAATAAACATGATAGTCATTTGACAAGGCTGGCTTTCTAGGTCTTTGAGACCTTCTTAATTCTTGGTTATGAGGTTGTGCCACTTGTATCTCAGCTTCTACATTTATTTCCTGATCGTGGTGGATATCTTCATGAATTGGTGTGGCTGCTTTGTTAACAAATGGAATTATTGTAGTCTCCTTTCCTTGTTTTTCTTTTATTGCAAGTTCCTGATGCTCTAATATTTCATCAAACTCAAATTCGTCACTTTCATTTTCTGTATTCTCCTCCTCAATGAAGATCGCCCTTTGTGTCTCTACAAACCTTGTATTGTGCTTTGGACAATAAAATCTATAGCCTTTTGTCCTTTCTGGATATCCCACAAAATAACAACTAACTGTCTTTGAGTCAAGCTTCTTTTGCATTGGATTATAGAGTTTGGCTTCTGCTCTACATCCCCAAGTTCTCAAGTGATTAAAACTTGGTTTTCTATTGCACCAGATTTCATAGGGAGTTCTGTCAACACTTTTAGTAGGTGTTCTATTAAGCAAATAATTTGCTGTTTTCAAAGCTTCTCCCCATAAGAAGTTTGGTAATGCTGTGCAGCACATCATGCTTCTCACCATCTCTATCAAAGTTCTATTTCTTCTCTCTGACACGCCGTTTTGCTGTGGTGTTCCAGGATTCGTGTACTGAGCCACAATGCCTTCTTGTTGCAAGAAAATGGCAAAAGGTCCTGGATTTCTTCCTTTCTCAGTGAATTTTCCATAGAACTCTCCACCCCTATCAGACCTTACTACCTTTATCTTCGAATCTAATTGCTTTTCCACTTCAGCTTTGTAAATTTTAAACATGTCTAAGGCTTTTGATTTTTCTGTTATCAAATACACATATCCATACCTTGAGAAATCATCTGTGAAAGTTATAAAATATTTATAACCATCATGTGTATCAATTGGAAAAGGTCCACAAATATCAGTATGTATAATCTCTAGCAATTTTTCACTCCTTATTGCTCCTTTCTTTCGCAAGTTTGTCATTTTTCCTTTTGCACATTCAATACAGACTTTATCTTGATCATGGTGATTAAGTGGTGGTAGCAGAGATTCTTTGCTTAAGAGGTTCATCCTTTCTTTTGAGATATGTCCAAGTCTCCTATGCCAAAGTGTGTATGATTCTTCTGTTCTTAACTGTTTTGTACTTATCACATTTAATCTTGCAGTGCTTTGATTTGGAGAATTGCAGTTTAGACGATACATTCCATCAATAATAATGCCATTGCCAACAAAACTTTTATTTCTGAAAATGGAGAATCCAAACTGATCAAACTCGAACTGTAAGTTTGATTGAACAAGTTTACTAACTAATAAAAGGTTCCTAGTCATAGTAGGAACATAAACTACATCTACCAAATCCAAAACGAAACCAGAATCCAAAACAAGACTAGCTAAACCAATAAATTCTACTTTGACTCTTTCTCCATTTCCCACGAACACCTTCAAGTCATCCTTGCTTGGCACCCTCTTGCTTTTGAACCCCTGCAAAGAATTAGCCACGTGAACTGTTGCACCACTGTCTAACCACCATGAATCAGATAAAACTTCAACTATGTTAGATTCATAAACCACTGAAACCAAATTCTTCTTACCTTTTCCCTTCTGTTTTTCCAGCCAACGCTTATACCTTCTGCAGTCTCTCTTCATATGTCCAAATTTTCTGCAGAAGAAACACTTGAGGCCTACTGGATTCAGTCCTTTTGAATCTGCTTCCTTCTTATCTTTCTTGCCTGCAGTTTTGTACTTAACAGTCTCCTTGGCTTTTGGTTTGATTTCATGTACAAAACTAACATGTTCCTCAGCTTTCTCCTTTCTTATATTTTGCTCTTCCTGCACACAGATGCTTATGAGGTCTGTTATTTTCCAGATTTCCTTTTGAGCCACATAGGTGCTTTTGAGATGTCTAAAAACATTTGGCAGAGAATTAATAGCAAAGAGTACCATCATTGTCTCGTCTACATTGACATTGAGTGCCTTCAGTTTGTTCCCAATGTCCAGCATATTGAGTATGTGAGTCCTAACACAGCCCTCTCCATTGTACTTGACATCAGTGAGTTGCCCCATCAATGTACCTATCTCAGCCTTCTTTGATTCCTGGAAAAACTCCCCAATTGACTTAAGAAAATCTTTTGCGTTTTCAGATGTTGTTATGCTCCCCTTAACAGATGGAGAAATTGACCTCTTCATAATCAGGATAGCCATCTTATTTGCCTTGATCCATTTGGCATACTTATTCTTAACTTCTGCAGATGCATTTGCAGCAGGTACAGCAGGAGCATCTTCTTCCAAAGCCATTTCATAGTCGAGCAAACCTAAAGCAATTTCCAAGTCCTCTTTCCATTTCTTTAATGAGTCAAAGACGTTTTACCATCTTACAAAGAAAAGAAAGGTGCATTTATTTTCTTATTTGAACCAAAAGGAGGTTGATCAAATTAATTAGGGTAGACTGCCCACAAAATATCTTGCCATAATTATAGCCAATTGTTGTGGCTAATTTTGTTTAGTGGTTACTTTGGTTCAAATAAGAGAAGTAGCATGTTTGGCAAGAAGACCAATCAATGGTCGCTAGTTCTAAAAACTAGTAATAAAATTGGGCCGATCAATAACGGCCACAAAAGACAATATTTGTACTCAAAGAAGGAAGAGTGCAGTTGCATGAAAATAGTCACTATGCCAAATTTCACTTTCAGCAACACTACATAGGCATCGGTAAAACAAAAATCGATGCTATTAGGACATCAGGCATCGATTTTATAAATAACGATACTAAACAGGTACAAAGACATTAATACGAAGTTTTGGTTTTTTATGACGATGCCTTTGATTCCCTTTAGCATCATCTCTCATAATCATAGATGCCTAAAGTGATTTGCCTTTTTTTTTTAAGAGGGACATTTTTTTTAAAAAAGCCACCGATGCCTAAAGGGTAGTCAACGCTAGTCCAAAATTTTTCACGCTCTCCCTCTCAAACTCTCGCCCTAACTTCCATCTCCCTCTCAATTTTTTCAATCCCTCTCAAACTCTCGCCCTAACTTCCATCTCCCTCTCAATTTTTTCAATCCCTCTCAAACTCTCACCCTAACTTCCATCTCCCTTTCAATCTCTCACCCTAACTTCCATCTCCCTCTCAATTTTTTCCTCTCCCTCTCAAACTCTCTCTTTCTTCTCTCTCCTCCATCACTGCTTCTTTCTCTCTCAGATGTTCCGACCATGGCCGGTGCTTTCCTCAAGGCTAAAGTCCAGCCACCCTTGCCCATCCCTCAGCCGCGGCAAGCTTCGAAAGGTCGCCTTTGGTGCATGAGAAACCTTCAAATTTTAGTAGAGTCTTTCTAGTTTCTCTACTGGACACCTTTGGTGCGATGCCAAAAGCCAATCTGAGTCTGGATCTCGTTTTTCTTCCTATATGTTCCTATAAATGTTAAATCTGCTTCTTCAGATTTCATGCTCAAAGAAAAAGTAGATATCTGGGATTTGGGTTGACACAGAGATGGCCAAAAGATTGAGTTTCGCAGCTCTTCGTCAGCAGTATTCTCTCTTTCCCTTTCTTTCTCTCAAATCTATTTTTAGGGTTTTTTTGTTTAAAATGCTTGTTTTGATTCTTGGGTTTGTTGCTTAAGATTATCATCGTTCACTAATAATGAACAACTCAAGAGACTGTTTTCTTCTTTTGGAGATGTTACAGATGGTATTTCTACGTTTCTTATTAATTTGCTCCGATTATTTATTTATTTTCTTCTGTAATTTGTGGAAATTACTGACTGATTTTTACCTTTGTGATGATTTTGTTTAACTGTATGTTTAGCTAGAATGGCTGTGGACCGTATAACTCGAAGACCCAAAGGATTCGGTTTTGTCACTTACAAGTCAGATGTTGAGGCACAAAAAGCTTTGAAGGCCATGAATGGTAGGGTAATTTCCTTCTTCCCTATGGTTAAAATTTTTAATTTTATTTTTATAAATGGTCAGGCCTCCTTGCTGTGATAAAGAAGGGGTCAAGAAAGGACCTTGTACTCCTGAAGAAGATATCATTTTGGTCTATTACATTCAAGAACATGGTCCTGGAAATTAGAGGGCTGTTCCTACCAATACAGGTTTATTTTCTTTCTGTTCTGTTTCTTCTGTTGCTTTTTGTTTGAGTAAAAATATACTTGGTTTTCACTTGATGTGCTAGTTTTGTTAGCTTCTGTATAATTTTGTCTCTTCCTCTGCTGCCAAGGATCAACGCCACTTCCCCATGACCACTGACTGCTCCACATTTTGGTAAGAATTCTTTATTTTTCATTTCAGTTTTAATTTGTTTTGTTGTTTGGGGTCGAATCTATCTTGGTATTTGCAGAAATTTAGGTTTTTAAAACTAACTAAATGAGAATTTCAATTCTATATATGTTTAATATTGATTGCTGTTTAGTTTTTAGTTTTAGATTTGATCTTTGGTTCATGTTTATTTATGATGAGTTATATGCTGAAGATCAGCAAGTAGTTGGTTGAGTCCCTCTTTATTTTGTTACAGGTCTGGTTTCTTATGAAAAAAACATCTTGCAATTTGAAGATGACACAAACAGGGAAACACAAGCTTCATTATCAATCTGATTTCTGTGTAGTGTGTTTCCTTGAACATAAATGAGGCTACTTTCTAAGGTTAAGTACAGAAACCTTGCAAACACAAAATAATAGTTTAAACTAGTTAATTAAACTTTCACAGCCGGATTGCTTTGGCAATATTACGGAAATAATAGTTTAAAGTTCAAAATTGTCTAGGGGCCGATATAAGAGTAAAATCTTGAACCGGCCGTGTGTTCGTAGAAGAGAACTAAATTTAAGTTTTCATAAACTTAGCTTGGGCCAAAATTCATAAAAACTGGGGGGCAATGTTTGGACCTGGTTGAAATTTGACCGGGTCAGGCCCGAGATCCGACAATTAAATTAACATTGAGCCCAATCAGTGGGCCTAATCAATAAGGTCGGATAGAAGCCCAAAATCATAAAGGTGGCCGAATATCTACATGTTGCAGAATATCTACACGTGGCTGCATACATTAATTTGGTCGAGCATATCAATACGGCCGAGAGCATAAAAGTGGTCGAAAGCCTATAAACGGCCGAAAGTGTAGATATGATCGAATGACCAAAAGCGGCCGAATACATAAAATCAGTCAATGCTTAAATAAGGAGAGAGATAATCCGTAGGAGGATTTTCTCATAGGTTACAATTCAAATATGGAAGGAATTATGCCAGCTTGATGGTCAACTGAAGTTATTGCTGGGAGAGCTCAAGATGGAAGAAAAATCAAATCAAATGTTAGTATTCACATTAAATCACATGCATGAGACAAGGGATTGAAGATATTCTGGAGCAATTATGATTGATTTGAAGGCCAATTGACGACTGACCAAATTGAGACGCACCGAAGCCCCTATAAATACCAAGCTCGAAGGCAGTTCGTTCCGAATTGGTGTGGTTGGTGTATTGCATAGTTGTAGCAATTGGATTTCACTCAAAACTCACCAAATGACTCCTCCCACCATATTATGATGATGGCCAAATTTTGGGCTCGATCGGAAATCAATAGGGGTAAGAAATTGGATAATTCCGGTTCAAAGGCTATTCTTTCCTTATAGGAGTGATTGGTGTATTCCGTAGTTCTTGCGATTGGATTTCACTCAAAACTCACCAAATGACTTCTCCCACCATATTATGATGATGCCCAAGTTTTGGGTTCGATCGGAAATCAAAAGGGGTAAGAAATTGAACAATTCAAATTCAAAGGCAGTTTGTTCCTTATAGGAGTGGTTGGTGTATTCTGTAGTTCTAGCTATTGGATATCACTCAAAACTCACCAAATGACTCCTCCCACCATATTATGATGATGACCAACTTTTGGGCTCGATTGGAAATCAATAGGGGTTAGAAATTGGACAATTCGGGTTTAAAGGCAGTTGGTTCCTTATATGAGTGGTTGGTGTATTCCGTAGTTCTAGCGATTGGATTTCCCTCAAAACTCATTAAATGACTCCTCCCAACATATTATGATGATGCCCAAGTTTTGGGCTCGATTTGAAATCAATAGGGGTAAGAAATTCGACAATTCCGGTTCAAAGGTAGTTCGTTCCTTATAGGAGTGGCTGGTGTATTCCGTAGCTCAAAACTCACCAAATGACTCCTCCCACCATATTATGGCGATGTCCAAGTTTTGGGCTGGGCCGGAAATTAATATGGGTAAGAAATTGGACAATTCAGGTTTAAAGGCAGTTCGTTCGTTATAATAGTCGTCGGAGTATTCCGTAGCCCTAGCGATTGGATTTCACTCAAAACTCACCAAATGACTCCTCCCCCCATAATTTGATGATGGCCAAGTTTTGGGCTCGATTGGAAATCCGTAGGGGTAAGAAATTGGACAATTCAAGTTCGAAGACAGTTCGTTCCGAATTGGAGTGATTGGTGTATTGCATAGTTCTGGCAATTGGATTTCACTCAAAACTCACCAAATGACTCATCCAAACATATTATGATGATCCCAAGTTTTGGGCTCTATTAGAAATCAATATGGGCAAGAAATTGGACAATTCAAGTTCAAAGGCAGTTCGTTCCTTATAGGAGTGGTTGGTGTTTTACGTAGTTCTAGCGATTGGATTTCACTCAAAACTCACCAAATGACTCCTCCCACCATATTATGATGATGCCCAAGTTTTAGGCTCGATCGGAAATCAATAGGGGTAAGAAATTGGACAATTCATGGTCAAAGGCAATTCATTCCTTATAGGAGTGGTTGGTGTATTCCGTAGTTGTAGCGATTGGATTTCACTCAAAACTCACCAAATCACTCCTCCCACAATATTCTGATGATGCCCAAGTTTTGGGCTCGATAGGAAATCAATAGGGGTAAGAAATTGGACAATTCAGCTTCAATGGCAGTTCGTTCCTTGTAGGAGTGGTTGGTGTATTCTGTAGTTCTAGCAATTGGATTTCACTCAAAACACACCAAATGACTCCTCCAACCAAATTATGATGATGCCCAAGTTTTGGGCTCGATCGGAAATCAGTAGGGGTAAGAAATTGGACAATTCGGGTTCAAAGGCAGTTCGTTCCATTTAGGAGTGGCAGGTGTATTCCGTAGTTTTAGCGATTGGATTTCACTCAAAACTAACCAAGTGACTCCTCCCACCATATTATGATGATACCCAAGTTTTGGGCCCGAACGGAAATCAATTGGGGTAAGAAATTGGACAATTCAGGTTCAAAGGCAGTTCGTTCCTTATAGGAGTGGTCGTTGTATTTCGTAGTTCTACCAATTGGATTTCAATCAAAATTCACCAAATGACTACTCCCACCATATTATGATGACGCCCAAGTTTTGGGCTCGATCGGAAATCAATAGGGGTAAGAAATTGGACAATTCAGGTTCGAAGGCAGTTCGTTCCTTATAGGACTTGTTGGTGTATTCCGTAGTTCTAGCGATTGGATGCTACTCTAAACTCACCAAATGACTCCTCCCGCCATATTATGTTGATGCCCAAGTTTTGGGTTCGATCGGAAATCAATAGGGGTATGAAATTAGACAATTCAGGTTAAAAGGCAGTTCGTTCCTTATAGGAGTTGTTGGTGTATTCCGTAGTTCAAGCGATTGAATTTCTCTCAAAACTCGCCAAAGGACTCCTCCCACCATATTATGATAATGCCCAAGGTTTGGGCTCGATCGGAAATCCGTAGGTGTAAGAAATTGGACAATTGAAATTCAAAGGCAGTTCCTTCCGAATTGGAGTGGTTGGTGTATTCCGTAGTTCTAGTGTTTGGATTTCATTCAAAACTCCCCGAATGACTCCTCCCACCACATTTTGATGATGCCCAGGGTTTGGGTTCGATCGGAAATCCGTAGGGGGATGAAATTGGACAATTCAGGTTTAAAGGCAGTTCGTTCCGTATAGGAGTGGTTCGTGTATTCCGTAGTTCTAGCGATTGGATTTCACTCAAAACTCACCAAATGACTCCTCCCACCATATTATGTTGATGACCAAGTTTTGAGCTCCATTGGAAATCAATTGGGGTAAGAAATAGAACAATTCGGGTTCAAAGGCAGTTCGTTCCTTATAGGAGTGGTTGGTGTATTCCGTAGTTCAACCAATTGGATTTCACTCAAAACTCTCCAAATCACTCCTCCCGCCATATCATGATGATGTCCAAGTTTTGGGCTCGATCGGAAATCAATAGGTGTAAGAAATTGGACAATTCAACAATTCAGGTTGAATGGCAGTTCGTTCCTTATAGGAGTGGCTGGTGTATTCCATAGTTCTAGGGATTGGATTTCACACAAAACTCACCAAATGACTCCTCCCAACATACTATGATGACGCCCAAGTTTTGGGCTCGATCGAAATTCCATTGGTGTAAGAAATTGGACAATTCAAGTTCATAGGCAGTTCGTTCCAAATTGGAGTAGTTGGTGTATTCCATAGTTCTTGCGATTGGATTTCTCTCCAAACTCACCAAATGATTTCTCCCACCATATTTTGATGATGCCCAAGTTTTGCCCTCGATCGGAAATCTATAGGGGTAAGAAATTGGACAATTCAGGTTCAAAGGCAGTTCGATCCTTATAGGAGTGGTTGGTGTATTCCGTAGTTCTAGCGATTGGATTTCACTCAAAACTCACCAAATGACTCCTCCCACCATATTATGATGAAGCCCAAGTTTTGGGCTCGATCGGAAATCCATAGGTGTAAGAAATTGGACAATTCAAGTTCAAAGGCAGTTCGTTCCGAATTGGAGTGGTTGGTGTATTACATAATTCTAAAGATTGGATTTCACTAAAAACTCACCAAATGACTCCTCCAATAGACTATGACGATGCCCAAGTTTTGGGCTCGATCGGAAATCCATAGGTGTAAGAAATTGGACAATTCAAGTTCAAAGGTAGTTCGTTCCGAATTGGAGTGGTTGGTCTATTGCATAGTTCTAAAGATTGGATTTCACTCAAAACTCACCGAATGACACCTCCCAACATACTACGATGATGCCCCAGTTTTGGGCTCGATCAAAAATCCATAGGTGTAAGAAATTGGACAATTCAAGGTCAAAGGTAGTTCGTTCCGAATTGGAGTGGTTGGTGTATTGCATTGTTCTAGCGATTGGATTTCAATCAAAACTCACCAAATGACTCCTCCCACCGTATTATGATGATGCCCAAGTTTTGGGCACGATCAGAAATCAATAGGGGTAAGAAATTGGACAATTCAGGTTCAAATGAAGTTCGTTCCTTATAGGAGTGGTTGGTGTATTGCCTAGTTCTAGCAATTGGATTTCACTCAAAACTCACAAAATGACTCCTCACACCATATATTCAGAATATATTCAGAACACAACATATAGGGAACGAACTTGTGATGATGCCCAAGTTTTGGGGTCAATCGGAAATCCACAGGTGTAAGAAATTTGAGAATTCAAGTTCAAAGGCAGTTCGTTCCCAACTCGAGTGGTTGGTGTATTGCTTAGTTCTAGCAATTGGATTTCACTCAAAACTCTCCAAATGACTCCTCCCACAATATTATGATGATGCCCAAGTTTTGGGCTCGATTAGAAATCAATACAGGTAAGAAATTGAACAATTCAGGTTCAAAGGCAGTTCGTTCCTTATAGGAGTGGTTGGTGTAGATTGCATTTCACTCAAAACTCACCAAATGACTCCTCCCACAATATTATGGTGACGCCCAAGATTTGGGCTCGTTCGGAAATCAATAGGGGTAAGAAATTGGACAATTTTGGTTCAACGGCAGTTTGTTCCTTATTGGAGTGGTTGATGTATTTCGTAGTTCTAGCAAATGGATTTCACTCAAAACTCACCAAATGACTCCTCCAACCATATTATGATGATGCCCACCTTTTGGGCTCGAACGGAGATCCATAGGTGTAAGAAATTGGACAATTCAAGTTCAAAGGCAGTTCGTTACGAATTGGAGTGGTTGGTGTACTGCATAGTTCTAGCAATTGGATTGCACTCAAAACTCACCAAATGACTCCTCCCACCATATTATGATGATGCCCAAGTTTTGGGCTCGATCGGAAATCAGTAGGGGTAAGAAATTGGACAATTCAGGTTCAAAGGCAGTTTGTTCCGTAGAGGACTGGTTGGTGTATTCAGTAGTTCTAGCGATTGAATTTCATTCAAAACTCACCGAACGACTCCTCCCACCATATTATGATGATGCCCAAGTTTTGGGCTCGATCGGAAGTCCATAGGTGTGAGAAATTGGCCAGTTCAAGTTCAAAGGCAATTCCCTCCTTATAGGAGTGGTTGCTGTATTCCGTAGTTCTAGCGAATGGATTTCACTCAAAACTCACCAAATGACTCCTCCAACCATATTATCATGAGGCCCACCTTTTGGGCTCGAACGGAAATCCATAGGTGTAAGAAATTGGACAAGTCAAGTTCAGAGGCAGTTCGTTACGAATTGGAGTGGTTGGTGTGTTGCATAGTTCTTGCAATTGTACTGCACTCAAAACTCACCAAATCACTCCTCCCACCATATTATGATGATGCCCAAGTTTTGGGCTCGATCGGAAATCAGTAGGGGTAAGAAATTGGACAATTCAGGTTCAAAGGCAGTTCGTTCCGAATTGGAGTTGTTGGTGTATTGCTTAGTTCAAGCGATTGGATTTCACTCAAAACTCACCAAACGACTCCTCCCACCATATTATGGTGATGCCCAAGTTTTAGGCTTGATCTGAAATCAATAGGGGTTAGAAATTGGACAGTTTAGGTTCAAAGGCAGTTCGTTCCTTATAGGAGTGGTTGGGGAATTTTGTAGTTCAAGCGATTGGATTTCGCTCAAAACTCACCAAATGACTCCTCCCACCATATTAGTGATATGTTCTTAATTTCACACATTTGCATGCCTTGTTTACTTAGTAATTTTGTTTAGTTTCTCTTTATTTCGAGTCACTTACCTATGTTTGTGTGTTTTGTAGGTTAAGACAGCAAGAGATCACATTTGACACAATCCATGCATATTAAGGGCTGATTGGCACAAGAGGACTATAAACTTAAGACATACCCAATTTGGGCCACACTCTCTTTGTCAGTCCACACTCTCTCATACACACATTCAGATTCACCACAAAGAGAGAAGAGAGCTAGCTGCAAAGGAGGGAGAGCTTGGAGCTGTCCTGCGAACTACCTTGCTGCCACCAACTAGTTCTTCTATTCTCTTTATTCTATCTATGTATTTCTTATTATCTGTAATCCTAGTTATGTCTAACTAATCCATTTAGTTAGGGCTTAGGTTGAAGCCCTAGTCATGAATATTCAATGTTATGGATGATTTCATAGTTAATTGATTTCCTTGCTTTCATTATCAAGTTGTTAATCTCCAGTTTATTATGCGCTTGATGTATGCTTTCTTAGAGTAGCTAACTAGGATTTATGCATCTAGCACAAGTTGGGAAGGGGTTTAGATTCACCAATTCTACTCTCCTTTCACAAGCAACACATGAATGGCCTAAGAATCATTCAAGGGGTTAATGACCATAGGTTGACTGGGACAGATACCATGTTCTAGGATTTGTGTGATTATCATATTCTCAAGGAACTTAATGACTCTTGTATGCTTTATTCTAAGTAGATACCATGCTTAGGTTGCATATTAGAGATCACGTATTGTGTAGATACCATGGACAATCACATGCCTTAGGAGAATCATGCATCCTGCACCTAGATACCGTAGGCTTGTATACGATAATCTATTGTTGATGAGCTTGAGTCAATTTCTATGCATTCATAACTTGGATAGGAACACTAGTCGTAGATTCCAAGGCTCTAATACTTCTCAATCATTGTTTCACAACTTGTTGATTGCTGCCATTGTTACTTTCCAGCACTTCCATTTCATTCCCTTGTTTCCATTTCAACAACAGAACCCCCCTTTTCGAGTGCATCTGTGGTTTGTTAGTTTGTTTGTTTCTTTATTTTCTATTTGTTACATTGTTTGTTTCCTTATTTTCAATTTTTCCTTCATTCTAAGTAGTTTAACTTGAAACCACGTTACCATTCTCCGTGGGATCGACCTCGTATTTACATAAGCTATACTATAAACGGTTCGTGCACTTGCGAGAATTGAAGTTGCTATTTTTAATAACTCATTCTAGTTATTAGGAATAGGCTCAACAATTAGGATGATGCCCAAGTTTTGGGCTCGATCGGAAATCCGTAGGTGTAAGAAATTGGACAATTCAAGTTCAAAGGAAGTTCGTTACGAATTGGAGTGGTTGGTGTATTGCTTAGTTCAAGCGATTGGATTTCACTCAAAAGTCACCAAATGACTCCTCCCACCATATTATGTTGGTGCCCAAGTTTTAGGCCCGATCGGAAATCAATAGGGGTTAGAAATTGGACAATTCAGGTTCAAAGGAAGTTCGTTCCTTATAGGAGTGGTTAGTGTATTGCATAGTTCAAGAGATTGGATTTCAATCAAAACTCACCAAATTACTCCTCCCACCATATTATGATGATGGCCAAGTTTTGGGTTCGATCGGAAATCCATAGGTGTAAGAAATTGGACAATTCAAGTTTAAAGGCAGTTTGTTACGAATTGGAGAGGCTGGTCTATTGCATAGTTCTAACGATTGGATTTCACTCAAAACTCACCAAATGACTCCTCCAACCATATTATGGTGATGCCCAAGTTTTGGGCTCGATCGGAAATTTATGGGGTAAGAAATTGGACAATTCAGGTTCAAAGGCAGTTCGTTCCTTATAGGAGTGGTTGGTGTATTCCGTAGTTCTAGCAATTGGATTCCACTCAAAACTCACCAAATGACTCCTCCCAATATATTATGATGACGCCCAAGTATTGGGCTTGATCGGAAATCCATAGGTGTAAGAAATTGGACAATTCAAGTTCAAAGGCAGTATGTTCCGAATTGGAGTGGTTGGTGTATTGCTTAGTTCTAGCGATCGAATTTCATTCCAAACTCACCAAATGACTCCTCCCACCATATTATGATGATGCCTAAGTTTTGGGATCGATCGGAAATCCATAGGTGTAAGAAATTGGACAATTCAAGTTCAAAGGCAATTCGTTTCGAATTGGAGTGGTTGGTGTATTGCATAGTTCTAGCGGTTGGATTTCACTCAAAACTCACAAAATGACTCCTCCCACCATATTATGATGATGGCCAACTTTTGGGCTCGATCGGAAATCAATAGGTGAAAGAAATTGGACAATTCAGGTTCAAAGGCATTTTGTTATTTATAGGAGTGGTTGGGGTATTCCGTAGTTCTAGCGATTGGATTTGACTCAAAACTCACCAAATGACTCCTCCCACCATATTATGATGATACCCAAGTTTTGGGCTCGAATGAAAATCCATACGTGTAAGAAATTGGACAATTCGAGTCCAAAGGCATTTCATTCCGAATTGGAGTGGTTGGTGTATTGCATAGTTCTAGCGATTGGATTTCCCTCAAAACTCTCCAAATGACTCCTCCCACCATATTATGGTAATGCTCAAGTTCTGGGCTCGATCGGAAATCAATAGGGGTAAGAAATGGGACAATTCAGGTTCAAAGGCAGTTCGTTCCTTATAGGAGTGGTTGGTGTATTCCGTAGTTCTAGGGATTGGATTTCACTCAAAACTAACCAAATGACTCCTCCCACCATATTATGATGATGCTGAAGTTTTGGGCTCGATCGGAAATCTATAGGGGTTAGAAATTGGACAATTTAGTTTCGAAGGCAGTTCGTTCCTTATAGGAGTGTTTGGTGTATTCCGTAGTTCTAGCGCTTGGATTTCACTCAAAACTAACCAATTGACTCCTCCCACCATATTATGATGATGCCCAAGTTTTGGGCTCGATCGGATATCCGTAGGTGTAAGAAATAGGACAATTCAAGTTCAAAGGAAGTTCGTTCCGAATTGGAGTGGTTGTTGGGTTGCTTAGTTCTACCGATTGGATTAACTGAAAACTCACCAAATGATTCCTCCCACCATATTATGATGGTTCCCAACTTTTGGGCCCGATCTAAAATCAATAGGGGTTAGAAATTGGACATTTCAGGTTCAAAGGCAGTTCGTTCCTTATAGGAGTGTTTGGGGTATTCCGTAGTTCTAGCGATTGGATTTCACTCAAAAGTCACCAAATAACTCCTCCCAGCATATTATGATGATGCCCAAGTTTTGGGCTCGATCAGAAATCAATAGGGGTAAGAAATTGGACAATTCAGGTTCAAAGGCAGTTCGTTCCTTATAGGAGTGGCTGGTGTATTCCATAGTTCTAGGGATTGGATTTCACTCAAAACTACCCAAACGACTCCTCCCACCATATTATGATGACGGCCAAGTTTTGGGCTCAATCGGGAATCCATAGGTGTAAAAAATTGGACAATTCAAGTTCAAAGGCATTTCGTTCCGAATTGGGGTGGTTGGTGTATTGCATAGTTCTAGCGATTGAATTTCACTCAAAACTCACCGAATGACTCCTCCCACCATATTATGATGATGCCCAAGTTTTGGGCTCGATCGGAAATCCATAGGTGTAAGAAATTGGACAATTCAAGTTCAAAGGCAGTTCGTTCCGAATTGGAGTGGTTAGTGTATTGCATAGTTCTAGCGATTGGATTTCCCTCAAAACTCACCAAATGACTCCTCCCACCATATTAGATGATGCCCAAGTTTTGGGCTCGATCGGAAATCCATAGGTGTAAGAAATTGGACAATTCAAGTTCACAGGCAGTTCATTCCGAATTGGGGTGGTTGGGGTATTGCATAGTTCTAGCGACTGGATTTCACTCAAGACTCACCAAATGACTCCTCCCGCCATAAGATGATGATCCCCAAGTTATGGGCTCGATCGGAAATCCATAGGTGTAACAAATTGGACAATTCATGTTCAAAGGCAGTTCGTTCCAAATTGGATTGGTTGGTGTATTGCATAGTTCTAGCGATTGGATTTCTCCCAAAACTCACCAAATGACTCCTCCCACCATATTCTGATGATGCTCAAGTTTTGGGCTCGATCAGAAATCAATAGGGGTAAGAAATTGGACAATTCAAGTTCAAAGGCATTTCGATCCTTATTGGGGTGTTTGGCGTATTCCGTAGTTCTAGCGACTGGCTTTCTCTCAAAACTCACCAAATGACTCCTCCCACCATATTATGATGATGCCCAAGTTTTGGGCTCGATCGGAAATCCATAGGTGAAAGAAATTTTACAATTCAACTTCACAGGAAGTTTTTTCCGAATTGGAGTGGTTGTTGTGTTGCTTAGTTCTAGTGATTGGATTTAACTGAAACCTCAAAAAATGGTTCCTCCCAAGATATTATGGTGGTTCCCAAATTTTTGGCTCGATCTGAAATCAATAGGGGTTAGAAATTGGAAAATTCAGGTTCAAAGGCAGTTCGTTCATTATAGGAGTGTTTGGTGTATTCCGTAGTTCTAGCGATTGCATTTCACCGAAAACTCACCAAATGACTCTTCCCACCATATTATGTTGATGCCCAAGTTTTGGGCTCGATCGGAATTCAATAGGGGTTATAAATTGGACAATTAAGGTTCAAAGGCAGTTCGGTCCTTATTGGAGTGGTTGGTGTATTCCGTAGTTCAAGCGATTGGATTTCACTCAAAACTGGCCGAATGACTCCTCCCTCCATATTATGATGATGCCCAAGTTTTGGGCTCGATCGGAAATCCATAGGTGTAAGAAATTGGACAATTCAAGTTCACAGGGAGTTCATTCCGAATTGGGGTGGTTGGGGTATTGCATAGTTCTAGCGATTGGATTTCACTCAAAACTCACCAAATGACTCCTCCCACCATATTATGATGATGCCCAAGTTTTGGGCTCGATCAGAAATCAATAGGGGTAAGAAATTCGACAATTCAAGTTCAAGGGCAGTTCGTTCCTTATTGGAGTGGTTGGTGTATTCCGTAGTTCTAGTGATTGGATTACACTCATAACTCACCAAATGACTCCTCCCACCATATTATGATGATGGCCAAGTTTTGGGTTCAATCGAAATTCAATGGGGGTAAGAAATTGGACAATTCAGGTTCATAGGCAGTTCATTCCTTATAGGAGTGGTTGGTGTATTCTGTAGTTCTAAAGATTGGATTTCACTCAAAACTCACCAGGTGACTCCTCCCACCATATTATGAAGATACCCAAGTTTTGGGCTCGATCAGAAATCAGTAGGGGTAAGAAATTGGACAATTCAGGTTCAAAGGCAGTTCGTTCCTTATAGGAGTGGTTGGTGTATTCCGTAGTTCTAACGATTGGATTTCATTCAAAACTCACCAAATGACTCCTCCCGCTATATTATGGTGATGCCCAAGTTTTGGGCTCGATCGGAAGTCAATTGGGGTAAGAAATTGGACAATTCCAGTTCGAAGACAGTTCGTTCTGAATTGGAGTGGTTGGTGTATTGCATAGTTCTAGCGATTGGATTTCACTCAAAACTCACCAAATGACTCCTTCCACCATATTATGATGATGCCCAAGTTTTGGGCTCGATCGGAAATCAGTAGGGGTAAGAAATTTGGAAATTCAAGTTCGAAGACAGTTCGTTCCGAATTGGAGTGGTTGGTGTATTGTACAGTTCTAGCGATTGGATTTCACCAAATACTCACCAAATGACTCCTCCCACCATATTATGATGATGCCCCAGTTTTGGGCTCGACCGGAAATCAATAGGGGTAAGAAATTGGACAATTCAGGTTCAGAGGCAGTTCGTTCCTTATAGGTGTGGCTGGTGTATTCCGTAGTTCTTGTGATTGGATTTCACTCAAAACTCACCAATTGACTCCTCCCACCATATTATGATGATGCCCAAGTTTTGGCCTCGATCTGAAATCCATAGGGGTAAGAAATTGGACAATTCAAGATCGAAGACAGTTCGTTCCGAATTGGGGTGGTTGTTGTATTGCATAGTTCTAGTGACTGAATTTCACTCAGAACTCACCAAATGACTCCTCCCACCACACTATGATCTTGCCCAAGTTTTGGCCTCGATCGGAATTCCATAGGGGTAAGAAATTGGACAATTCATGTTCGAAGGCAGTTTGTTTCGAATTGGAGTGGTTAGTGTATTACATAGTTCTAGCGACTGGATTTCACTCAAAACTCACCAAATGACTCTTCCCACTATATTATGATGATGCCCTTGTTTTGGGCTCGATCGGAAATCAATAGGGGTAAGAAATTGGACAATTCAGGTTCAAAGGATGTTCATTCCTTGTAGGAGTGGTTGGTGTATTGCATCGTTCGGGTGATTGGATTTCACTGAAAACTCACCAAATGACTCCTCGCACCATATTATTATGATGCCCAAGTTTTGGGCTCGAACGGAAAGCAGTAGGGGTTAGAAATTGGACAATTCAATTTGAAGGCAGTTCGTTCCTTATAGGAGTGGCGGTGTATTCCGTAGTTCTAGCGATTGGATTTCACTCAAAACTCACCAAATGACTCCTCCCACCATATTATGATGATGCACAAGTTTTGGGCTCGATCGGAAATCAATAGGGGTAAGAAATTAGACAATTCAAGTTCAATGGAAGTTCGTTCCTTAGAGGAGTTGTTGGTGTATTCCGTAGTTCTAGCGATTGAATTTCACTCAAAACTCACCAAATGACTCCTGCCACCAAATTATGTTGATTCCCAAGTTTTGGGCTCGATCGGAATTCCGTAGGTGAAAGAAATTGGCCAATTCAAGTTCGAAGGCAATTCGTTCCGAATTGGAGTGGTTGGTGTATTGCATAATTCTAGGAATTGGATTTCATTCAAAACTCACCAAATGATTCCTCCCACCACATTATGATGACATCCAAGTTTTGGGATCGATCAGAAATCCATAGGTGTAAGAAATTGGATAATTCAAGTTCAAAGGCAGTTCATTCCGAATTGGGGTTGTTGGTGTATTGCATAGTTCTAGCGATTGGATTTCACTCAAAACTCACCAAATGATTTCCCCCACCATAGTCTGATGATGCCCAAGTTTTGGGCTCGATCGAAATCAATATGGGCAAGAAATTGGACAATTCAGGTTCAAAGGCAGTTCGTTCGTTATATGAGTGGTTGGTGTATTCCGCAGTTCTAGAGATTGGATGTCACTCAAAACTCACCGAATAACTCTTCCCACCATATTATGATGATGCCCAACTGTTAGGCTCGATCGGAAATCAATAGGGGTAAGAAATTGGACAATTCAGGTTCAAAGGCAGTTCGTTCCTTATAGGAGTGGTTGGTGTATTCCGTAGTTCTAGCGATTGGATTTCTCTGAAAACTCACCAAATTACTCCTCCCACTATATTATGATGATGCCCACGTTTTGGGCTCGATCAGAAATCAATGGGGGCAAGAAATTGGACAATTCAGGTTCAATGGCAGTTCGTTCCTTATAGGAGTGGCTAGTGTATTCCATAGTTCTAGCGATTCGATTTCACTCAAAACTCAACAAATGACTCCTCCCACGAAATTACGATGATGCCCAAGTTTTTGGCTCGATCTGAAATCAATTGGGGTAAGAACTTGGACAATTCAGGTTCAAAGGCATTTCGTTCCTTATAGTAGTTGTTGGTGTATTCCGTAGTTCTAGCGATTGGATTTCACTCAAAACACACCAAATGACTACTCCCACCATATTATGATGATGCCCAAGTTTTGGGCTCGATCGGAAATCAATAGGGGTAAGAAATTGGACAATTCAGGTTCAAAGGCAATTCGTTCCATTGGTGTTAAAAATCGGACAATTGAAGTTCAAAGGCAATTCGTTCCTTATAGTGTATACCGTATTTCTAGCGATTTTATTTCACTCAAAACTCACCAAATGACTCCTCCCACCATATTATGACGATGCCCAAGTTTTGGGCACGATCGTAAATCAATAGGGGTAAGAAATTGGATAATTCAGGTTCAATGGCAATTCGTTCCTTATAGGTGTGGTTGGTGTATTCCGTGGTTCTAGCGATTGGATTTCACTCAAAACTCACCAAATGACTCCTCCCACCATATTACGACGTTGCCCAAGTCTTGGGCACGATCGAAAATAAATAGGTGTAAGAAATTAGACAATTCAAGTTCAAAGGCAGTTTGCTCCGAATTGGAGTGGTTGGTGTATTGCATTGTTCTAGCAATTGGATTTCAATCAACACTCACCAAATGACTCCTCCCACCATATTATGGTGGTGCCCAAGTTTTGGGGTCGATCGGAAATCAATTGGGGTAAGAAATTGGACAATTCAGGTTTAAAGGGAATTCGTACCTCATAGGAGTGTTTGGTGTATACTGTAGTTCTAGCGGTTGGATTTCACTCAAAACTCACCAAATGACCCCTCCCACCATATTATGAATATGCCCAGGTTTTGGGCATGATCGGAAATCAATATGGGTTAGAAATTGGACAATTCAAGTTCGAACGCAGTGCGTTCCTTATAGGAGTGGTTGGTGTATTCCGTAGTTCTAGCAATTGGATTTCACTCAAAACTAACCAAATGACTCCACCCACCATATTATGATGATGCCCAAGTTTTGGGCTCAATTGGAAATCCATAGGTGTAAGAAATTGGACAATTCAAGTTCGAAGGCAGTATGTTCCAAATTGGAGTGGTTGGTGTATTGGATAGTTCTAGCGATTGGGTTTCTCTCAAAACTCACCAAATGACTCCTCCCACCATATTATGGTGATGCCCAAGTTTTGGGCTCGATCGGAAGTCAATCGGGGTAAGAAATTGGACAATTCCGATTCAATGGCAGTTCGTTCCTTATAGGAGTGGTTGGTGTATTCCGCAGTTCTAGCGAATGGATTTCACTCAAAACTCACCAATTGACTCCTCCCACCATAATATGATGATGCCCAAGTTTTGGGCTCGATCGGAATTCAATTGGGGTAAGAAATTGGACAATTCAGGTTCAAAGGCAGTGCGTTCCTTGCTGGAGTGGTTTGTGTATTCCGTAGTTATCGCGATTGGATTTCACTGAAAACTCACCAAATGAATCCTCCCACCATATTATGGTGATGCCCAAGTTTAAGGCTCGATCGGAAATCAATAGGGGTAAGAAATTGGACAATTCAGGTTCGAAGGCATTTCGTTCCTTGCAGGAGTGGTTGGTGTATTCCGTAGTTCTAGAGTTCGGATTTCACTCAAAACTCACCAAGTCACTCCTCCCACCATATTATGATGATTCCCAAGTTTTGGGCTCGATCGGAAATCAAAAGGGGTAAGAAATTGGACAATTCAGGTTCGAAGGCATTTCGTTCCTTGTAGGAGTGGTTGGTGTATTCCGTAGTTCTAGCGTTCAGATTTCACTCAAAACTCACCAAATCACTCGTCCCCCCATATTGTGATGATGCCCAAGTTTTGGGTTCAATCGGAAATCCATAGGGGTATGAAATTGGACAATTCAACTTCGAAGGTTGTTCGTTCCGAAGTGGAGTGGTTGGTGTATTGCATAGTTCTAGCGATTGGATTTCGCTCAAAGTTTTGGGCTCGATCGGAAATCAATAGGGGTAAGAAATTGGACAATTCAGCTTCAAAGGAAGTTCGTTCCTTATTGTAGTGGTTGGTATATTGCGTAGTTCTAGTGATTGGATTTCTGTCAAAACTCACCAAGTGACTCCTCCCACCATATTATGGTGATGCCCAAGTTTTGGGGTCGATCGGAAATCAATAGGGGTAAGAAATTGGACAATTTCAGTTCAAAGGATGACTGTTCCTTATAGGAGTGGTCGGTGTATTCCGTAATTCAAGTGATTGGATTTCACTCAAAACTCACCAAACGACTACTCCCACCATATTATGATGATGCCCAGGTTTTGGGTTCGATCGGAAATCAATAGGGGTAAGAAATTGGACAACTCAGGTTCAAAGGCAGTTCGTTCCTTATTGGAGTGGTTGGCGTATTCTGTAGTTTTAGCGATTGGATTTCACTCAAAACTCACCAAATGACTCCTCCCACCATATTAAGATGATGCCCAAGTTTTGGGCTCGATCGGAAATCCATAGGGGTAAGAAATTGGACAATTAAAGTTCGAAGGCAGTTCGTTCCGATTTGGAGTTGTTCGTGTGTTGCGTAATTCTAGCGATTGGATTCCACTCAAAACTCACCAAATGACTCCTCCCACCATATTATGATGATGCCCAAGTTTTGGGCTCGATCGGAAATCAATAGGGGAAAGAAATTGGACAATTTAGGTTCAAAGGAAGTTCGCTCCGTATAGGAGTGGTTGGTGTATTCCGTAGTTCTAGCGATTGGATTTCACTCAGAACTCACCAAATGACTCCTCCCACTATATTATGATGATGCCCAAGTTTTTGGGTCGATCGGAAATCAATAGGGGTAAGAAATTGGACAATTCAGGTTCAAAGGATGATTGTTCCTTATAGGAGTGGTTGGATTCACTCAAAACTCACCAAATGACTCCTCCCACCACATTATAATGATGCCAAAGTTTTTGGCTCGATCGGAAGTCAATAGGGGTAAGAAATTGGACAATTCAGGTTCAAAGGATGATTGTTCCTTATAGGAGTGGTTGGTGTATTCCGTAGTTCAAGTGATTGGATTTCACTCAAAACTCACCAAATGACTCCTCCCACCATATTATGTTGATGCCAAAGTTCTGGGCTCGATCGGAAATCAAAAGGGGAAAGAAATTGGACAATTCAGGTTCAAAGACAGTTCGTTCCTTATAGGAATGGTTGGTGTATTCCGTATTTCTAGAGATTGGATTTCACTCAAAACTCACCAAATGACTCCTCCCACCATATTATGATGATGCGCAAGTGTTTGGCTCGTTCGGAAATCTATAGGGGTAAGAAATTGGACAATTCAGTTTGAAAGGCAGTTCGTTCCTTATAGGAGTGGCTGGTGTATTCTGTAGTTCTAGTGATTGGATTTCACTCAAAACTCCCCAAATGACTCCTCCCACCATATTATGATGATGCCCAAGTTTTGGGCTCGATCGGAAATCAATAGGGGTAAGAAATTGGACAATACAGGTTCGAAGGCAGTTCGTTCCTTATTGGAGTGGTTGGTGTATTCCGTAGTTATGGCGATTGGGTTTCACTCAAAACTCACCAAATGACTCCTCCCACCGTATTATGATGATGCCCAAGTTTTTGGATCGATCGGAAATCTATAGGTGTAAGAAATTGGACAATTCAGGTTCAGAGGCAGTTCGTTCCTTATAGGAGTGTCTGGTGTATTCCGTAGTTCTAGCGATTGGATTTCACTCAAAACTCCCCAAATGACTCCTCCCACCATATTATGATGATGCCCAAGTTTTGGGCTCGATCGGAAATCAATTGGGGTTAGAAATTCGACATTTCAAGTTCGAAGACAGTTCGTTCTGAATTGGAGTGGTTAGTGTATTGCATAGTTCTAGCGGTTGGATTTCACTCGAAACTCACCAAATGACTCTTCCCCCCATATTATGATGATGCCCAAGTTTGGGGCTCGATCGGAAATCCATAGGGGTAAGAAATTGGACAATTCAAGTTTAAAAGCAGTTCGTTCTTTATAGGAGTGCACTATGCCAAAAAAGGGCTTTAGCAACGGATTATCCGTTGCCTATTACACATAAATACCGTGGTATTCAAGTCTGTTGCCTATTACCATGTAATAGGCAACGAATATTCTCCGTCGCTGTTTATCACTTACTACATCGGATATTTGGTAAACTCCGATGCGTAAATGATTTCCGAGTGCCAAAAAAAGGTTGACTTCTGACGCCTAAACTCGAAACAGCATCAGTAGTTTCAAAAGTGATGAGGCTAAAGAGGTCTAACAGCATCAGTGACATCTACTATGCTGATGCATATTATCAATTACAACATCGTAGAAACAAATAATGGTGTTGTGAATTGTGTTATACATCATCGCTTTTTTTATTTTGTAGACGTGAAAAGCCTCCAATAGTGCTAGTGGTTACATAAATGCTGATGCTACTTCTCGTTTTAAGCATCAGTGATAATAGACGTCTGGTTGTTGTTTTTATCTTTCAACTTCAGTTATTTCTGGAAAAATGAAGTTGTTATAAACAATAGGCATCACTTATGTAAGCAAAGGGTAGGTATTTAGCTTGTTTCACATCACACTTTACTTAGTTATTGTGTTAGTATTTAAGAAAGGGCTCATTTCCAAATCATGTTGTGTTGCCATTGCTCATTAAAAAGACATTATATAAACAGTAATTTAAATATATCCATAATTGTCTATATATATAAGCATAATACTTGAATGATCTATACTTATCACATCCAAATCACAATTTTACCAGCCCTACACCACAAATCATTCATACTTGTCTATGCATAAGCAAAATACTAGCTAGAAAGACATGTAAAATGAAGGAATGTTTAGCTCAATCAAAAAGCCATTCTAGGACATGAGTTGCCAATTCTTCTCGCACCTCATCCAATTCCATTTAGGTGTATGTGTCCTTCCTTCTAGCTTTATACTGGGAAAAAAGAAAAAGAAAAAAAGCATGTAAATTGTAAACACAAACAGCAGAAATATAAACATAAACTTAAAAAGTGCAAGGTACTAAATTTGCATAAGATATGTAGTCATTTCAAATTGACCAATATGCAAATTTACCAAATCATATTGGTGAACAAGAAAATCTAATTTGTCAACCAAACTAATTAGATGACAGCAAGTCATTAAATGGATCCCACTTCATGTTTCAACTAGGAATTAAATGATCATGTGATGGGGTAGAGAGTAAGCAAGAATCAATTTTTCTGTTAAGAGTAAGATAAGAGTCAATGGTGAACCATATGCAACCAGACCTCAGCATAAGAGTCAGTTCTATTAGTTTTTTTTTATCTAGAGAAGAAACTTCATAAATCATGAACTCAGCAACAAAAAATCAGAACACATTACTTCATTAGACATGCGACCATCACAGTCATGAAACTTTCACGCAATCAGGGAAAAACATTAATGTTTTGAGATCATAATGCACATGCCAAGAGAGGTAGAGAAACTACACCAATGCCATCAAAATCAGAGATGTTACCAGTTTGACAGTGTGTGTATCATACTCCCAAGTTGTCCAGGTCTGGGGTCTCTCCCTGCAGCAAACTGGACCTGCTTTTCACAAGATTGAATACCTAAAGGGAATGAGCAGAAACCAAAGAGAAGAAAGAGGAAAGCGAAAACAAAGAGAATAAAAAATCCAATAATTTAAAGCCAAGGCAGAAATAAAGCTCAAACCTCCAATAATTTTAGCAGGCACCATAACCTATTACAATAAGAATTCAATTTTAAGCCGTGGCGGTATTGGTAACTGCACTCAATTTGCTCCAAGTGCAAGTAAGACAAATTTATGTTCAAAGGACTTGTCCAAAAGTGATGCATTTTTCACTATATCCTTTCATTTTTTATTTAGGATGACATTTGTTAAGCATGGAGAACATAAAGTACCAGAAGTGACACACTCCACATAATCACATTGAAACCATATAGCCTTAACCATTACTACACATTCAGAGATGTAAATCACCAACAACTTTTGAAAAATAAGAGGATTACGCATTTGAATCATGCCTTGTTTGTCTCAGCTAGTGTAAGAACAGTGAGCTGTTTCAGCTTTAGAACTTGATCAGGGACCAATTGGGGAAGACGACTGGCATCACCTACAATTGAACTATGTTTCAGTTTCTTAAATTCCATCACAATAAGCCATAGAGAAGCTTACATAATTTTTTTTTACAAAAACTCAGAGAAATTTAAGGGAAATAGTTCTCTAAAATAAATAAAAAAAATTAACCATTAGGAAAATAAATAAATAAATAAGAAAAGAGAACCATGGACTTAATAATGTTACGGAGTTGATGACAGAGGCAATGGTGCATAAAATTATAGCTGTGTTCCCTTTTAAAATGGTCAACAGTTAACAGATGATTTCTTAAGACATTATATCAGACATAGAAGCAGAAAAGAAACATTAATCGAGTTGGTGCAAGAAGGCCAAAGCAATCAATAGAGATTCACTAATGAGAAAATGGACCAAAAGATGAAGCAAGTTTTGCACGCTCACTCTTGTAGTCACTCCATGTTCCTTGTGAAAACAAGCAAAGCACATCCAAGTTCATAGAAGTTTCTGTTCCTTCAAGCTGCAAATATTACAGAGTCAAAAGAACTATTCCTACAATGACATTCGTAGCATGAAAACCCAATAACAATAATAAAAAAATTTAATTTTCTCTTTGGCTTGATTTAGACATTTCTTGTTCATAAACAATGACCTAACTCCTAAAACAACAGAACCCTTCTCTCAACCAAAACAAGAATAACATTTCTGTTTAGCTAAGAACAACATCCCAAATAATTAATAATTAAAAATTTACCACATCATATTCCACCACATCCATTGGCCATCGTTAATTGGGAAAAAAAAAAATACCAGTTGTAGCAGCGAGGATATCATCTCCTATTTCCTAACTTAACATTCAAACTCTCCATTCATTCTTAGTTTCTACCACCACAGAGCAGAAAAGGAAAATTTACAACAAAACAGAGAAGGAAAGAAAAAGAAAAGAAACCTGAACCAAACATCTCCAACTACTGGCAAAGTTCTTTTGATGCTGTATGTAATAAAAGCCAGTCTTTTTTCTCCCTTTCACCTATATATTTTCAAAGTAGACAAGCTGGATTAGCACAAGTTTGTGCTTAGCTAGCACATATTAATGACTGATAGTAACCTTCCTTTTTTATGCAGCTTCCTCCTGAATGGACTGATCAGTTTGAGTCAGGCATTCAGGTCAGAACAGAACCATTTACTGCTTCAATTATTGGCCTCATCATTTTTGGTGTATTTTTTTTAACAGTTAATTTATTTTACCAGACAATTGCTGCAAGATTGTGAGATTTATATATTTTCTTTTCCCATTAATATTTGCTTTAATGCTGCAAATTCACAATAACAGAAGGGCATGCACAATATGTATATCAGATACCAGAAGACCTTCACTTTGTGCTAAGAATGAGGCATAACTATGAGCCTCTAGGCTACCAATCTGGTTTTTACCTCTCCCAACTATTTTCCTCTACCAGAAACAACTCTGCCTCATCAGTGCTTCCTTCAAAGCAGTCCCCAATCTAGAAACATATGTTATGTGACCGGCCACCCCTTCACAATTCAAAATTTAACAGCGAAAATAAATTAACAAAAACACAAACTACATCCTTTTGACTTTCTTTTTATATGCCATGGCATCTCCAGTGCTGCAAGCAAACCTGATGTATAGATTCCTGCCTGCTATTTGGCATTGAAACTTTAGAAGCTTTGCAAATCTACTAGACCTAAGCAGTGAACCTCCCATTTATCACATATACAACTTATCAATATTTTACATGAAACTACGCAGATTGAGTAAACAACAGAAGAATAAGAAGAAAAAACAGAATAATTCAAAACAAATAAACAAATGCCCATCAACAGCATATAGTTGTGACAAAATCTTCATTAAATTGGTTGATAGGTCCTCTTTTTGTTCCTCAATTATAAAAAATTACAATCCATGCTACAATAAAAAGGTTTTGGCTTGAAAATCTAGGGTTTCTTCTAAGAAATTAAAATCAAACAGAGAAAATTAACCTGTTGAAAATGGCAGCAAGAGTATTGAAGTTGAGAGGGTCCTCGACGAATAACATGAGCTGTGCAGCCCTAACAGCAGAGCCAAACCTAACAATTGGAGCTCTGGTCATGGCGCCTATTGATGCTGGCATCGTCCGCTCCAAGGCCTCGCGTCGGATCGCCGCCTCTCTCCGGCAGTCCCCAAGTTTCAATGCTTGCTCGTACGACACCGTCGTTCCGGACAACACCGATTGGAGGATCTCGCTGTGAATCGTAAGAGTTGAGCATCTGATGGTTTTAGCAAGAATGGGGTAGTGACGGAGGAGAGAGAAGAAAGAAAGAGTTTCAGAGGGACTGAAAAAAATGAGAGGGCGAGGAGAGAATTTTTCAGGAGATGAAGTTTTAGAGTGACAGTTTGAGAGGGAGTGAAAAAATTGAGAGGGAGCTGGAAGTAATTGGGGCTAGAGGGATGTTATCAAAAAATGTCCCTCTTAAAAATAAAATAAAAACCAATCACTTTAGGCATCTATGGTTATGTAGATGATGCTAAAGGGGAATAAAGGCATCGTCACAGAAAAACAAAAATTTGTGTTGATGTCTTTAGATCTGTTTAGTATCGTTATTTATGAAATCGATGCCTAATCTACTAATGGCATCGATTTCGTATTTACCGATGCCTATGTAGTGTTGCTAAAAGTGACATTTGGCATAGTGGTGGCTGGTGTATTCCGTTGTTCAAGCGATTGGATTTCACTCAAAACTCACCAAATGACTCCTCCCACCATATTACGATGATGCCAAAATTTTGGGCTCGATCGAAAATCAATACGGGTAAGAAATTGGAGAATTCATGTTCAAAAGCAGTTAGTTCCTTATAGGAGTGGTTGGTGTATTCTGTAGTTCTAGCGATTGGATTTCACACAGAACTAACCAAATGACTCCTCCCACCGTATTATGATGATGCCCAACTTTTGGGCTCGATCAAAAGTCTATAGGTGTAAGAAATTAGACAATTCAGGTTCAAAGGCAGTTCGTTCCATATAGGAGTGGTTGGTGTATTCCGTAGTTCTAGTGATTGGATTTCACTCAAAACTCACCAAATGACTCCTCCCACCATATTATGACGATGCCCGTGTTTTGGGCTCGAACGGAAATCAGTAGGGGTAAGAAATTGGATAATTCTGGTTCAAAGGCAGTTCATTCTTTATAGGAGTGGCAGGTGTATTCCGTTGTTCAAGCGATTGGATTTCACTCAAAACTCACCAAATGACTCCTCCCACCATATTATTATGATGTCCAAGTTTGGGGCTCGATCGGAAATTAATAGGGGTAAGAAATTGGACAATTCAGGTTCAAAGGCAGTTCGTTCCTTATAGGAGTGGTTGGTGTATTCCGTAGTTCTAGCAATTGGATTTCACTCAAAACTCACCAATTGACTCCTCCCACCATATTATGATGATGCCCAAGTTTTGGGCCCGATTGAAAATCAGTAGGGGTAAGAAATTGGACAATTCAGGTTCAAAAGCAGTTCGTTCCTTATAGGAGTGGTTGGTGTATTCCGTAGTTCTAGCAATTGGATTTCACTCAAAACACACCAAATAACTCCTCCCACCATATTATGATGACGCCCAAGTTTTGGGCTACATCGGAAATCAATAGGGGTAAGAAATTGGATAATTCAGGTTCAAAGGCAGTTCGTTCCATATAGGAGTGGTTGGTGTATTCCGTAGTTCTAGCGATTGGATTTCTCTCAAAATTCACCAAATGACTCCTCCCACCATATTATGATCATGCCCAAGTTTTGGGCTCGATCGGAAATCAATAGGGGTAAGAAATTGGACAATTCAGGTTCATAGGCAGTTCGTTCTTTATAGGAGTGGCTGGTGTATTCCGTTGTTCAAGCGATCGGATGTCACTCGAAACTCACCAAATGACTCCTCCCACCATATTACGATGATGTCCAGGTTTTGGGCTCGATCGAAAATCAATAGGGGTAAGAAATTGATCAATTCAGGTTCAAAGGCAATTAGTTCCTTATAGGAGTGGTTGGTGTATTTTGTAGTTCTTGCGGTTGGATTTCGCTCAATACTCCCCAAATGACTCCGCCCCCCATATTATGATGATGCCCAAGTTTTGGGCTCGATCAGAAATCAACAAGGGTAAGAAATTGGACAATTCAGGTTCAAACGCAGTTCGTTGCTTATAGGACTGGTTGGTGTATTCCGTAGTTCTAGCGGTTGGATTTCACTCAAAACTCACCAAATGACTCCTGCCACCACATTATGATGATGCCCGAGTTTTGGGCTCGATCGGAAATCCATAGGGGTAAGAAATTGGACAACTCAAGTTCGAAGGCAGTTCGTTACGAACTAGAGTAGTTGGTGTATTGCATAGTTCCAGCAATTGCATTTCACTGAAAACTCACCAAATGATTCCTCCCACCATATTACGATGATGCCCAAGTTTTGGGCTCGATCGGAAATCAATAGGTGTAAGAAATTGGACAATTCAGGTTCACAGGCAGTTCGTTCCTTATCGGAGTGGCTGGTGTATTCCATAGTTCCAACGATTGGATTTCACTCAAAACTCACCAAATGATTCCTCCCACCGTATTATGATGATTCCCAAGTTCTGGGATCGATCGGAAATCAATAGGGGTAAGAAATTGGACAATTCAGGTTCAAAGGCAGTTCGTTCTTTATAGGAGTGGTTGGTGTATTCCGTAGTTTTAGCGATTGGATTTCTCTCAAAACTCACCAAATGACTCCTCCCACCATATTATGTTGATGCCGAAGTTTTGGGCTCGATCGGAAATCAATAGGGGTAAGAAATTGGACAACTCAAGTTCGAAGGTAGTTCGTTCCGAACTGGAGTAGTTGGTGTATTGCATAGTCCTAGCTATTGGATTTCACTCAAAACTCGCCAAATGATTCCTCCCACCATATTATGATGATGCCCAAGTTTTGGGCTCGATCGGAAATCAATCGGGGTAAGAAATTAAACAATTCAGGTTTCAAAGGAAGTTCGTTTCTTACAGGAGAGGTTGGTGTATTCCATAGTTCTAGGGATTGGATTTCAAAGGAAGTGACACCTCCCACCGTATTATGATGAAGCCCAAGTTTTGGGCTCAATCGAAAATCGATAGGTGTAAGAAATTGGACAATTCAAGTTCGAAGGCAGTTCGTTCCGAATTGGAGCGGTTGGTGTATTGCGTAGTTCTAGAGATTGGATTTCACTCAAAACTCTCCAAATGAGTCCTCCCACAATATTATGATGATGCCCAAGTTTTGGGCTCGATCGGAAATCAATACGGGTAAGAAATTGGACAATTCAGGTTCAAAGGTAGTTCGTTCCTTATAGGAGTGGTTGGTGTAATACGTCGTTCTAGCAATTGGATTTGGCTCAAAACTCACCAAATGACTCCCCCCACCATATTATGATGATGCCCAAGTTTTGGGCTCGATTGGAAATCAATAGGGTAAGAAATTGGACAATTCAGGTTCAAAGGCAATTCGTTCCTTATAGGACTGGTTGGTGTATTCTGTAGTTCTAGCGATTGGATTTCCCTCAAAACTCACCAAATGACCTCTCCCAATATATTATGATAATGCCCAAAGTTTGGGCTCCATCGAAAATCCGTAGGTGTAAGAAATTGGAAAATTGAAGTTCAAAGGCAGTTCGTTCCGAATTGGAGCGGTTGGTGTATTCCGTGGTTCTAGTGATTGGATTTCACTCAAAACTCACCAACTGAATCCTCCCACCATATTGTGATGATGCCCAAGTTTTGGGCTAGATCGAAAGTCAATAGGGGTAAGAAATTGGACATTTCCGGTTCAAATGCAGATCGTTCCTTATAGGAGTGGTTGGTGTATTCTATAGATCTAGCGATTGGATTTCACTCAAAACCAACCAAATGACTCCTCCCACCATATTATGATGATGCCCAAGTTTTGGGCTCGATCGGAATTCAATAGGAGTGAGAAATTGGTCAATTCTGGTTCAAATGCAGTTCGTTCCTTATTGGAGTGGTTGGTGAATTCCGTAGTTCTAGCGACTAGATTACACTCAAAACTCACCAAATGACTCCTCCCACCTTATTATGATGTTGCCCAAGTTTTGGGCTCGATCGGAAATCAATTGGGGTAAGAAATTGGACAATTCAGGTTCAATGGTAGTTCGTTCCTTATAGGAGTAGTTGGTGTATTCAGTAGTTCTAGCGATTCGATTTCACTCAAAACTCACCAAATGACTCCTCCCGCCATATTATGACGATGCCCAAGTTTTGGGCTCGATCGGAAATCTATAGGGGTAAGAAATTGGACAATTCAGGTTCAAAGGCAGTTTGTTCCTTATAGGAGTTGTTGGTGTATTCCGTAGTTCTAGCGATTGGATATCACTCAAAACTAACCAAATGATTCCACCCACCACATTATGATGATGCCCAAGTTTTGGACTGGATCAGAAATCCATAGGTGTATGAAATTGGAGAATTCAAGTTCGAAGGCAGTTCGTTCCGAATTGGAGTGGTTGGTGTATTGCACAGTTCTAGCAATTGGATTTCACTCAAAACTCAGCAAATGACTCCTCCCACCATATTATGATAATGCCCAAGTTTTGGGCTCAATGAGAAATTCAAAGGTGTAAGAAATTGGAGAATTCAAGTTCGTAGGCAGTTCGTTCCGAATTGGAGTCGTTGGTGTATTGCATAGCTCTAGCGATTGGATTTCACTCAAAACTCTCCAAATGACTCCTCCCACCATATTATCAGGATGCCCAAGTTTTTTGCTCGATCGGAAATCAATAGGGGTAAGAAATTGGACAATTCAGGTTCTAAGGCAGTTCGTTCCTTATAAGAGTGGTTAGTGGATTCCGTAGTTCAAGCGATTGGATTTCACTCAAAACTCACCAAATGACTCTTCCCACCATATTATGATGATGCCCAAGTTTTGGGCACGATCGGAAATCAATAGGGGTAGGAAATTGCACAATACAGGTTCAAAGGCAGTTCGTTCCTTATAGGAGTGGTTGGCGGATTCCTTAGCTCTAGCAATTGGATTTCACTCAAAACTCACCAAATGACTCCTCCCACCATATTACGATGACGCCCAGGTTTTGGGCTCGATCGGAAATCAATAGGGGTAAGAAATTGGACAATTCAATTTCAAAGGAAGTTCGTTCGAAATTGAAGTGGTTAGTGTAATGCTTAGTTCTAGCGATTGGATTTCTCTCAAAACACACCAAATGATTCCACTTACCACATTATGGTGATGCCCAAGTTTTGGGATCGATCGGAAATCCATAGGTGTAAAAAATTGGACAATTCAAGTTCAAAGGAAGTTCGTTCCAAATTGGAGTGGTTAGTGTAATGCTTAGTTCTAGCGATTGGATTTCTCTCAAAACATACCAAATGATTCCACTTACCACATTATGATGATGCCCAAGTTTTGGGCTCGATCGGAAATCCATAGGCGTAAAAATTGGACAACTCTAGTTCAAAGGCAGTTCGTTCCTTATAGGAGTGGTTGGTGTATGCCTTAGTTCTAGCGATTGGATTTCACTCCAAACTCACCAAATGACTACTCCCACCATATTATGATGATGCCCAAGTTTTGGGCTCAATCGGAAATCCATAGGTGTAAGAAATTGGACAATTCGGGTTCAAAGGAAGTTCGTTCCGAATTGGAGTGGTTGGTGTAATGCTTAGTTCTAGCAATTGGATTTCTCTCAAAACACAACAAATGATTCCTTTTTCCACATTATGATGATGCCCAAATTTTCGGCTCGATCGGAAATCCATAGGTGTAAAAATTGCACAACTCAAGTTCGAAGGCAGTTCGTTCCTTATAGGAGTGGTTGGTGCATTCCGTAGTTCTAGCGATTCGATTTCCCTCAAAACACACCAAATGACTCCTCCCACCATATTATGATGATGGCCAAGTTTTGGGCACGATCATAAATCCATAGGTGTATGAAATTGGAGAATTCAAGTTCGAAGGCAGTTCATTCGGAATTGGAGTGGTTGGTGTATTGCACAGTTCTAGCGATTGGATTTCACTCAAAACTCAGCAAATTACTCCTCCCACCATATTATGATAATGCCCAAGTTTTGGGCTCAATAAGAAATTGGAGAATTCAAGTTCGAAGGCAGTTCGTTCCGAATTGGAGTCGTTGGTGTATTGCATAGCTCTAGTGATTCGATTTCACTCAAAACTCACCAAATGACTCCTCCCTCCATATTATGATGATGCCCAAGTTTTGGGCTCGATCGGAAATCAATAGGGGTAAGAAATTGGACAATTCAGTTTCTAGGGCAGTTCGTTTCTTATAGTAGTGGTTGGTGTATTATGTTGTTCTAGCGATTGGATTTCAATCAAAACTCACCAAATGACTCCTCCCACCATATTCTGATGATGTCCAATTTTTGGGCTCGATCGGAAATCAATATGAGCAAGAAATTGGACAATTCAGGTTCAAAGGCAGTTCCTTACTTATAGTAGTGGCTGGTGTATTCTGTAGTTCTAGCGATTGGATTTCACTCAAAACTCTCCAAATGACTTCTCCCACCATATTATCAGGATGCCCAAGTTTTTTGCTCGATCGGAAATCAATAGGGGTAAGAAATTGGACAATTCAGGTTCTAAGGCAGTTCGTTCCTTATAGGAGTGGTTGGTGGATTCCGTAGTTCAAGCGATTGGATTTCACTCAAAACTCACCAAATGACTCCTCCCAACATATTAAGATGATTCCCGAGTTTTGGGCTCGATCGGAAATCAATAGGTGTACGAAATTGGACAATTCAAGTTCTAATTCCGTTTGTTCCTTATAGGAGTGGTTAGTGTATTGCATAGTTCTAGCGATTGGACTTCACTCAAAACTCACCAAATTACTCCTCCCACCATATTATGATGATGCCCTAGTTATGGGCTCGATCGGAAATCCATAGGTGTAAGAAATTGGACAATTCAAGTTCAAAGGCAGTTCGTTCCAAATTGGATTGGTTGGTGTATTGCATAGTTCTAGCGACTGGATTTCACCCCCAAAACACACCAAATCACTCCTCCCACCAAATTATGATGATGCCCAAGTTTTGGGCTCGATCGGAAATCCATAGGTGTAAGAAATTTTACAATTCAACTTCACAGGAAGTTTGTTCCGAATTGGAGTGCTTGTTGTGTTGCTTAGTCCTAGGGATTGGATTTAACTGAAAACTCACCAAATGGTTCCTCCCAAGATATTATGATGGTTCCCAAGTTCTGGGCTCGATCTGACATCAATAGGGGTTAGAAATTGGAAAATTCAGGTTCAAAGGCAGTTCGTTCATTATTGGCGTGTTTGGTGTATTCCGTAGTTCTAGCGATTGGATTTCACCGAAAACGCACCAAATGACTCTTCCCACCATATTATGTTGATGCCCAAGTTTTGGGCTCGATCAGAAATCCGTAGGTGTAAGAAATTGGACGATTCAAGTTCAAAGGTAGTTCGTTCCTTGTAGGAGTGGCTGGTGTATTCCGTAGTTCTATCGATTGGATTTCACTCAAAACTCACCAAATGACTCCCCACGATATTACGATGACGCCCAAGTTTTGGGCTCGATCTGAAATCAATAGGGGTAAGAAATTGGACAATTCAACTTCAAAGGAAGTTCGTTCCAAATTGGAGTGGTTAGTGTAATGCTTAGTTCTAGCGATTGGATTTCTCTCAAAACACACCAAATGATTCCACTTACCACATTATGATGATGCCCAAGTTTTGGGCTCGATCGGAAATCCATAGGTGTAAAAATTGGACAACTCTAGTTCAAAGGCAGTTCGTTCCTTATAGGAGTGGTTGGTGTATTCCGTAGTTCTAGCGATTGGATTTCACTCAAAACACACCAAACGACTCCTCCGACCATATTATGACGATGCCCGAGCTTTGGGCACGAAAGGAAATCAATAGGGGTAAGAAATTGGACAATACAAGTTCAAAGGCAGTTCATTCTGAATTGGAGTGGTTGGTGTATTGCATAGTTCTAGCGATTGGATTTCACTCAAAACTCACCAAATGACTCCTCCCACCAGATTAGGGTGATGCCCAAGTTTTGGGCTCGACCGGAAATCAATAGGGGTAAGAAATTGGGCAATTAAAGTTCAAAGGCATGTCGTTCCTTCCCTATAGGAGTGGTTAGTGTATTTCGTAGTTCTATCGATTGGATTTCACTCAAAACTCACCAAATGACTCCTCCCACCAGATTAGGGTGATGCCCAAGTTTTGGGCTCGACCGGAAATCAATAGGGGTAAGAAATTGGGCAATTAAAGTTCAAAGGCATGTCGTTCCTTCCCTATAGGAGTGGTTGGTGTATTTCGTAGTTCTAGCGATTGGATTTCACTCAAAACTCACCAAATGACTCCTCCCACCATATTATGATGATGCCCTAGTTTTGGACTCAATCGGAAATCAATAGGGGTAAGAAAATGGACAATTCAGGTTCAAAGGCAGTTCGTTCCTTATAGGAGTGGCTGGTGTATTCCGTAGTTCTTGCGATTTGATTTCACTCAAAACTCACCAAATGACTCCTCCCACCATATTATGTTGATGCCCTAGTTTTGGGACCAATCGAAAATCCATACGTGTAAGAAATTGGACAATTGAATTTCAAAGGAAGTTCGTTCCGAATTGGAGTGGTTGGTGCAGTGCTTAGTTCTACCGATTGGATTTCACTCAAAACGCACCAAATGATTCCTCTTAGCACATTATGGTGATGCCCAGGTTTTGAGCTCGATCGGAAGTCCATAGGTGTAAGAAATTGGACAATTCATGTTCATAGGCAGTTCGTTCGTTATAGGAGTGGTTGGCGTATTCCGTAGTTCTAGCGATTGGATTTCACTCAAAATTCACCAAATGACTCCTCCCACCATATTACGACGATGCCCAAGTTTTGGGCTCGATCGTAAATCAATACGGTTAAGAAATTGGACAATTCAGGTTCATGGGCAGTTCGTTCCTCATACGACTGGTTGGTGTATTCCATGGTTCTAGCGATTGGATTTCACTCAAAACTCACCAAATGACTCATCCCACCATATTATGATGATGCCCAAGTTTTGGGCTCGATTGGAAATTCATAGGTGTAAGAAATTGGACAATTAAAGTTCAAAGGAAGTTTGTTCCGACTTGGAGTGGTTGGTGTAGTGCTTAGTTCTAGTGATTGGATTTCACTGAAAACTCACCACATGACTCCTCCCACCATATTATGATGATGCCCAAGTTTTGGGATCGATCGGAAATCAATAGGGGTAAGAAATTGGACAATTCAGGTTCAAAGGCAGTTCGTTCCTTATTGGAGTGGTTGGTGTATTCCGTAGTTCTAGCGATTGGATTTCACTTAAAACTCACCAAATGACTCCCCCCACTGTATTATGATGATGCCCAAGTTTTGGGCTCAATCGGAAATCCATAGCGGTAAGAAATTGGACAATTCAAGTTCAAAGGCAGTTCGTTCTGAATTGGAGTGGTTGGTGTATTGCATAGTTCTAGTGATTGCATTTTACTCAAAACTCACCACATGACTCCTCCCACCATATTATGATGGTGCCCAAGTTTTGGGATCGATCGGAAATCAATAGGGGTAAGAAATTGGACAATTCAGGTTCAAAGGCAGTTCGTTCCTTATGGGAGTGGTTGCTGTATTCCGTAGTTCTAACGATTGGATTTCACTCAAAACTCCCCAAATGACTCCTCCCCCCGTTTTTTTTTTATCCCCAAGTTTTGGGCTCAATCGGAAATCGGTAGGGGTAAGAAATTGGACAATTTAAGTTCGAAGGCAGTTCATTCCGAATTGGAGTGGTTGATGTATTGCTTAGTTCTAGCGATTGGATTTCACTCAAAACTAACCAAATGACTCCTCCCACCATATTATGATGATGCCCAAGTCCTGGGCTCGATCGGAAATCAATAGGGGTAAGAAATTGGACAATTCAGTTTCCAAGGCAGTTCGTTCCCTATACGAGTGGTTGGTGTGTTCCGTAGTTCTAGCGATTGGATTTCACTCAATACTCACCAAATGACTCCTCCCACCATGTTGTGATGATGCCTAAGTTTTGGCCTTGATTGGAAATCAATAGGGGCAAGAAATTGGACAATTCAGGTTCGAAGGCAGTTCGTTCCTTATAGGAGTGGTTGGTGTATTCCGTAGTTCTAGCAATTGGATTTCACTCAAAACTCACCAAATGACTCCTCCCACCATATTATGATGATGGCCAAGTTTTGGGCTCGATCGGAAGTCAATAGGGGTAAGAAATTGGACAATTCAGGTTCAAAGGCAGTTCGTTCCTTATAAGAGTGGTTGGTGTATTCTGTAGTTCTAGCGATTGGATTTCACTCAAAAGTCACAAAATGACTCCTTCCACCATATTATGATGATGCCCAAATTTTGGGCTCGATCGGAAATCAATAGGGGTAAGAAATTGGACAATTCAGGTTCGAAGTCTGTTCGTTCCTTATGGGAGTGGTTGGGGTATTCTGTAGCTCTAGCGATTGGATTTCACTCAAAACTCACCAAATGACTCCTCCCACCATATTATGTTGATGGCCAAGTTTTGGGCTCGTTCGGAAATCAATAGGGGTAAGAAATTGGACAGTTCAGGTTCATAGGAAATTCGTTCCTTATAGAAGTGGCTGGTGTATTCCGTAGTTCTTGCGATTGGATTTCACTCAAAACTCACCAAATGACTCCTCCCACAATATTATGACGATGCCCAAGTTTTGGGCTCGATCGGAAATCAGTAGGGGTAAGAAATTTAACAATTCAGGTTCAAAGGCAGTTCGTTCCTTGTGGGAGTGGTTGCTGTATTCTGTAGTTCTAGCATTTGGATTTCACTCAAAACTCACCAAATGACTTCTCCCACCGTATTATGGTGATGCCCCAGTTTTGGGGTCAATCAGAAATCCATTGGGGTAAGAAATTGCACAATCCAAGTTCGAAGGCAGTTCTTTCCGAATTGGAGTGGTTGGTGTATTGCATAGTTCTAGCAATTGGATTTCTCCCAAAACACACCAAATCACTCCTCCCACCAAATTATGCTGATGCCCAAGTTTTGGGCTAATCGGAAATCCATAGGTGTAGGAAATTGGACAATTCAAGTTCAAAGGAAGTTCGTTCCGAATTGGAGTGGTTGTTGTGTTGCTTAGTTCTAGCGATTTGATTTAACTGAAAACACTCCAAATGATTCGTCCCACCATATTATGATGGTTCCGAACTTTTGGGCTCGATCTGGAATCAATAGGGGTTGGAAATTGGACAATTCAGGTTCAAAGGCATTTCGTTCCTTATATGGGTGTTCGGTGTATTCCGTAGTTCTAGCGATTGGATTTCACTCAAAACTCGCCAAATGACTCAGCCCACCGTGTTATGATGATGCCCAAGTTTTGGGTTCGATCGGAAATCCATAGATGTAAGAAATTGGACAATTCAAGTTCAAAGGCAGTTCGTTCCGTATAGGAGTGGTTGGTGTATTCCGCAGTTCTAGCAACTGGATTTCACCCAAAACACTCCAAATGTGTTCTCCCACCATAATATGTTGATGCCCAAATTTTGGGCTCGATTGGAAATCCGTAGGTGTAAGAAATTGGACAATTCAAGTTCGAAGGCAATTCGTTCCGAATTGGAGTGGTTCGTGTATTGCATAGTTCTAGCAATTGGATTTCATTCAAAACTCCCCAAATGAATCCTCCCACCATATTATGATGACGCCAATTTTTGGGCTCGTTCGGAAATCCATAGGTGTAACAAATTGGACAATTCAAGTTCACAGGCAGTTCATTCCGAATTGGGGAGTTTCGCTTATTGCACCGTTCTAGTGATTGGATTTCAATAAAAACTCACCAAATGACTACTCCCACCGTATTATGATGATGCCCAACTTTTGTGCTCGATTGGAAATCCGTAGGTGTAAGAAATTGGACAATTCAAGTTCAAAGGCAGTTCGTTTTGAATTGGAGTGGTTGGTGTATTTCATAGTTCTAGCAATTGGATTTCAATAAAAACTCACCAAATGACTCCTCTCACCATATGATGATGATGCCCAAGTTTTGGGATCGATCGGAAATCAATAGGGGTAAGAAATTGGACAATTCAGGTTCAAAGGCAGTTCGTTCCTTATAGGAGTTGTTGGTGTATTCCGTTGTTCTAGCGATTGGATTTCACTCAAAACTCACCAAATGACTCCTGCCACCATATTATGTTGATGCCCAAGTTTTGGGCTCGACCGGAAATCTATAAGGGTAAGAAATTGGACAATTCAAGTTCAAAGGCAGTTCGTTCCGAATTGGAGTGGTTGGTGTGTTGCGTAGTTCATTCAAAACTCGCCAAATGACTCCTCCCACCATAATATGGTGACGCCCAGGTTTTGGGCTCGATCGGAAATCCATAGGTGTAAGAAATTGGACAATTCAAGTTCAAAGGCAGTTCATTCTGAATTGGAGCGGCTGGTGTATTGCATAGTTCTAGCGATTGGATTTCACTCCAAACTCACCAAATGACTCCTCCCACCATATTATGATGACGCCCACGTTTTGGGCTCGATCTGAAATCAATAGGTGTAAGAAATTGGACAATTCAGGTTCAATGCCAGTTCGTTCCTTATAGGAGTGGCTGGTTTATTCCGTAATTCTAGCGATTGGATTTCACTTAAAACTCACCAAATGGCTCCTCCCACGATATTACGATCATGCCCAAGTTTTGGGCTCGATCGGAAATCAATTGGGGTAAGAACTTGGACAATTCAGGTTCAAAGGCATTTCGTTCCTTATAGGAGTGGTTGGTGTATTCCGTAGTTCTAGCGATTGGATTTCACTCAAAACTCACTAAATGACTACTCCCACCATTTTATGACGATGCCCAAGTTTTGGGCTCGATCGGAAATCAATAGGGGTAAGAAATTGGACAATTCAGGTTCAAAGGCAATTCGTTCCTTATAGGAGTGGTTGGTGTATTGCATAGTTCTAGCGATTGGATTTCACTCAAAACTCACCAAACAACTCCTCCCACCGTATTATGATGATGCCCAAGTTTTGGGCTCGATCGGCATTCCATTGGTGTTCGAAATTGTACAATTGAAGTTCAAAGGCAATTCGTTCCGAATTGGAGTGGTTGTAGTATTCCGTAGTTCTAGCGAATGGGTTTCACTAAAAACTCACCAAAAGACTCCTCCCACCATATTATGGTGATGCCCAAGTTTTGGGCTCGATCGGCATTCCATGGGTGTTAGAAATTGGACAATTCAAGTTCAAAGGCAGTTCATTACGAATTGGAGTGGCTGGTGCATTGCATAGTTCTAGCAATTGGATTTCACTCCAAACTCACCAAATGACTCCACCCACCATATTATGATGTGCCCCAGTTTTGGGCTCGATCTGAAATCAATAGGGGTTAGAAATTGGACAATTCCGGTTCACAGGCAGTTCGTTCCTTATAGGAGTGGTTGGTGTATTCCGTAGTTCTAGCAATCGGATTTCACTCAAAACTCACCAAATGACTCCTCCCACCATATTATGATGATGCCCAGGTTTTTGGCTCGATCGGAAATCCATAGGTGTAAGAAATTGGACAATACAAGTTCAAAGGAAGTTCGTTCCGAATTAGAGTGGTTGGTGTATTGCATAGTTCTAGCGATTGGATTTCACTCAACACTCACCAAATGACTCCTCCCACCATATTATGATGGTTCCCTAGTTTTGGGCTTGATCTGAAATCAATAGGGGTTAGAAATTGGAGAATTCATGTTGAAAGGCAGTTCGTTCCTTATAGGAGTGGTTGGTATATTCCGTAGTTCGAGCAATTGGATTTCACTCAAACCTCACCAAATGACTCCTCCCACCAAATTACGATGATGCCCAAGTTTTGGGCTTTATCGAAAATAAATAGGTGTAAGAAATTGGGCAATTCAAGTTCAAAGGCAGTTCGTTCCGAATTGGAGTGGCTGGTGTTTTGCATAGTTCTAGCGAATGGATTTCACTCAAAACTCACCAAGTGACCTCTTCCACCATATAATGATGATGTCCACGTAGGTTCAACGGTAGTGCGTTCCGTGCAGGAGTGGTTTGTGTATTCCGTAGTTCTCGCGATTCGATTTCACTGAAAACTCACCAAATGAATCCTCCCACCATATTATGATGATGCCCCAGTTTTGGGCTCGGTCGGAAATCCATAGGTGTAAGAAATTGGACAATTGAAGTTAAAAGGAAGTTCGTTCCGAATTGGAGTGGTTGGTGTGTTGCATAGTTCTAGCGAATGGATTTCACTCCAAACTCACCAAATGACTCCTCCCACCATATTATGATGGTGCCGCAGTTTTGGGCTCGATCGGAAATCAATAGGGGTTAGAAATTGGACAATTCAGGTTCACAGGCAATTCATTCCTTAGAGAAGTGCTTGGTGTATTCCGTAGTTCTAGCGATCGGATTTCAATCAAAACTCCCCAAATGACTCCTCCCACCATATTATGATGATGCCCAGGTCTTGGCCTCGATCGGAAATCCATAGGTGTAAGAAATTGGACAATACAAGTTCAAAGGAAGTTCGTTCCGAATTGGAGTGGTTGGTGTATTGCATAGCTCTAGCGATTGGATTTCACTCAAAACTCATCAAATCACTCCACCCACTGTATTATGATGATGCCCAAGTTTTCGGCTCGGTCGGAAATCAATAGGGGTAGGAAATTGGACAATTCAAGTTCAAAGGCAGTTCGTTCCTTGTAGGAGTGGTTGGTGTATTCAGTAGTTCAAGTGATCGGATTTCACTCAAAACTCACCAAATGACTCGTCCCACTATATTACGATGATGCCCAAGTTTTGGGCTCGATCGGAAGTCCATAGTTGTAAGCAATTGGACAATTCAAGTTCAAAGGAAGTTCGTTCCGTATTGGAGTGATTGGTGTATTGCACAGTTCTAGCGATTGGATTTCACTGAAAACTCACCAAATGACTCCTCCCACCACATTATGATGTTGCCCAAGTTTTGGGCTCGATCGGAAATCCATAGGTGTAAGTAGTTGGACAATTCAAGTTCGAAGGAAGTTCGTTCCGTATTGGAGTTGGTGGTGTATTCCGTAGTTCTCGCGATTGGTTTTCACTGAAAATTCACCAAATGAATCGTCCCACCATATCATGTTGATGCCCAAGTTTTGGGCTCGATTGGAAATCCATAGCTGTAAGAAATTGGACAATTCAAGTTCAAAGGAAGTTCGTTACGAATTGGAGTGGTTGGTGTATTGCTTAGTTCTAGCGATTGGATTTCACTCAAAACTCACCAAATGACTCCTCCCACCATATTATGCTGGTGTCCCAGTTTTGGGCTTGATCGGAAATCAATAGGCGTTAGAAATTGGACAATTCAGGTTCAAAGGCAGTTCGTTCCTTATAGGAGTGGTTGGTGTATTCAGTAGTTCAAGCGATCGGATTTCACTCAAAACTCACCATATTATGATGATGCCCAAGTTTTTGGCTCGATCTGAAATCAATACGGGTAAGAAATTGGACAATTCAGGTTCAAAGGCAGTTCGTTTCGTATAGGAGTGGTTAGTGTATTCCGTAGTTCTAGCGATTAGATTTCGCTCAAAACTCACCAAATGACTACTCCCACCTTATTATGATGATGCCCAAGTTTTGGGGTCAATAGGAAATCCATAGGTGTATGAAATTATACAATTCAAGTTCACAGGTAGTTCGTTTATTATAGGAGGGGTTGGTGTATTCCGTAGTTCTAGTGATTGGATTTCACTCAAAACTCACCAAATGACTCCTCCAACCATATTATGATGATGCCCAAGTTTTGGGCTCGATCGGAAATCCATAGGGGTAAGAAATTGGACAATTAATGTTCAGAGGCAGTTCGTTCATTATAGGAGTGGTTGGTGTATTCCGTATTTCTAGCTATTGGATTTCACTCAAAGCTCACCAAATGACTCCTCCCACAATATTATGATGGTGCCCAAGTTTTTGGCTCGATCGGAAATCCATAGGTGTAAGAAATTGGATAATTCAAGTTCAACGGCAGTTCGTTCCGAATTGGAGTGGTTGGTGTATTGCATAGTTCAGGCGATTGGATTTCACTCAAAACTCCCCAAATGACTCCTCCCACCATGTTATGATGATGCCCAAGTTTTGGGCTCGATCGGAAATCGATAGGCGTTAGAAATTGGACAATTCATGTTCAAAGGCAGTTCGTTGCTTGTAGGAGTGGTTGGTGTATTCCGTAGTTCTAGCGATTGGATTTCACTCAAAACTAACAAATGACTCCTCCCACCATATTATGATGATGCCCAAGTTTCGGGCTCGATCGGAAATCCATAGGTGTAAGAAATTGGACAATTCATGTTCACAGCCAATTCGTTCCGAATTGGAGTGGTGGGTGTGTTGCATAGTTCTAGCAATTGGATTTCATTCAAAACTCACCAAATGACTCCCCCCAACATATTATGATGATGCCCAAGTTTTGGGCTCGATCGGAAATCAATATGGTCAAGAAATTCGACAATTCAGGTTCAAAGGCAGTTCGTTCCATATAGTAGTGGTTGGTGTATTCCGTGGTTCTAGAGATTGGATTTCACTGAAAACTCGCCAAATGACTCCTCCCACCATATTATGCTGGTGTCCCAGTTTTGGGCTTGATCGGAAATCAATAGGCGTTAGAAATTGGACAATTCAGGTTCAAAGGCAGTTCGTTCCTTATAGGAGTGGTTGGTGTATTCAGTAGTTCAAGCGATCGGATTTCACTCAAAACTCACCAAATGACTCCTCCCACCATATTTTGATGATGCCCAAGTTTTGGGCTCGATCGGAAATCAATAGGGGTTAGAAATTGGACAATTCAGGTTCAAATGCAGTGCGTTCCTTATAAGAGTGGTTGGTGTATTCCGTAGTTCTATCGATTTGATTTCACTCAAAACTCACCAAATGACTCCACCCCCCATATTATGATGATGCCCAAGTTTTGGGTTCATTTGGAAATCCTTAGGTGAAAGAAATTGGACAATTCAAGTTCAAATTCAGTTCGTTCCGAATTGGAGTGGTTGGTGTTTTGCATAGTGTTAGCGATTGGAGTTCACTCAAAACTCACCAAATGACTCGTTCCACCGTATTATGATGTCGCCCAAGTTGTGGGCCCGATCAGAAATCCGTAGGTGTATGGAATTGGACAATTCAGTTCGTTCCGAATTGGAGTGGTTGGTGAATTGCTCAGTTCTAGCGATTGGGTTTCTCTTAAAACTCACCAAACGACTCCTCCCACCGTATTATGGTGATGCCCAAGTTTTGGGCTTGAACGAAAGTCAATTTTGGTAAGAAATTGGACAATTCAGGTTCAAAGGCAGTTCGTTCCTTATAGGAGTGGTTTGTGTATTCCGCAGTTCTAGCGAATGGATTTCACTCAAAACTCACGAAATGACTCCTCCCACCATAATATGACGATGCCCACGTTTTGGGCTCGATCGGAAATCAATAGGGGTTTGAAATCGGACAATTCAGGTTCAAATGCAGTACGTTCCTTATAGTAGTGGTTGGTATATTCCGTAGTTCTAGCAATTGGATTTCACTCAAAACTCACCAAATGACTCCTCCTACTATATTATGATGATGCCCAAGTTTTGGGATCGATCGGAAATCCATAGGGGTAAGAAATTGGACAATTCAAGTTCAAAGGAAGTTCGTTCCTTTAAGGAGTGGTTGGTGTATTGCATAGGTCTAGCGATTGGATTTCACTCAAAACTCACCAAATGACTCCCCCCAACATATTATGACGATGCTAAAGTTTTGGGCTCAATCGGAATTCTATACGGGTAAGAAATTGGACAGTTCAGGTGGAAAGGCAGTTCGTTCCTTACAGTTGTTGTTGGTGTATTTCATAGTTCTAGCAATTGGATTTCACTCAAAACTCTCCAAATGACTCCTCCCACCATATTATGATGAGGCCCAAGTTTTGGGCTCGATCAGAAATCAATATGGTCAAGAAATTCGACAATTCAGGTTCAAAGGCAGTTCGTTCCTTATAGGAGTGGTTGGTGTATTCTGTAGTTCTAGCGATTGGATTTCACTGAAAACTCACCAAATCACTCCTCCCACCATATTATGATGATACCCAGGTTTTGGGCTCGATCGGAAATCAATAGGGGTAAGAAATTGGACAATTCAGGTTCAAAGGAAGTTCGTTCCTTAAAGGAGTGGTTGGTGTATTGCATAGGTCTAGCGATTGGATTTCACTCAAAACTCACCAAATGACTCCCCCCAACATATTATGACGATGCTAAAGTTTTGGGCTCGATCGGAAATCTATACGGGTAAGAAATTGGACAGTTCAGGTTCAAAGGCAGTTCGTTCCTTACAGTACTTGTTGGTGTATTCCATAGTTCAAGCGATTGGATTTCACTCCAAACTCACTCCTCCCGCCATATTATCATGAGGCCCAAGTTTTGGGCTCGGTCGAAAATCAATTGGGGTAAGAAATTGGACAATTAAAGTTCAAATTCAGTTCATTTCTTAGGGGAGTGGTTGGTGTATTACACAGTTCTAGCGATTTGATTTCATTCAAAACTCACCAAATGACTCCTCCCACCATATTATGATGATGCCCAAGTTTTGGGCTCGATCGGAAATCCATTGGTGTAAGAAATTGGACAATTCAAGTTCAACGGCAGTTCGTTCTGAATTGGAGTGGTTGGTGTATTGCACAGTTCTAGCGACTGGATTTCACTCAAAACTCACCAAATGACTCCTCCCACCATATTATGATGACGCCCAAGTTTTGGGCTCAATCGGAAACCAATGGGGGTAAGAAATTGGACAATTAAGGTTAAAAGGCAGTTCGTTCCTTATAGGAGTGGTTGGCGTATTCCGCAGTTCTCGGGATTGGATTTTACTCAAAACTCACCAAATGGCTCCTCCCACCATATTATGTTGTTGCCCAAGTTTTGGGCTAGATCGGAAATCCATAGGTGTAAGAAATTGGACAGTTCAAGTTCAAAGGCAGTTCCTTCTGAATTGGAGTGGTTGGTGTATTGCATAGTTCTAGCAATTGGATTTCACTCAAAACTCTCCAAATGACTCCTCAAACCATATTACGATGATGCCCAAGTTTAGGGGTTGATCGGAAATCCATATGTGTAAGAAATTGGACAATTCAATTTCAAAGGCAGTTCGTTTCGAATTGGAGTCGATGGTGTATTGCATAGTTCTCACAATTGGATTTTAGTCAAAACTCACCAAATGACTCCTCCCACTATATTTTGAGAATGCCCAAGTTTTTGGCTCGATCCTAAATCCATAGGTGTCAAAAAGTGGAGAATTCATGTTCAAAGGCAGTTCATTCCAAATTGGGGTGGTTGGTGTATTGCATAGTTCTAGCGATTGGATTTCACTCAAAACACAGCAAATGACTCCGCCCACCATATTATGATGTTGCCCAAGTTTTGGGCTCGATCGGAAACCAATAGGGGTAAGAAATTGGACAGTTAAGGTTCAAAGGCAGTTCGTTCCTTATAGGAGTGGTTGGCGTATTCCGCAGTTCTCGGGATTGGATTTCTCTCAAAACTCACCAAATGACCCCTCCGACCATATTATGTTGATTGCCTAGTTTTGGGCTCGATCGGAAGTCCTTAGGTGTAAGAAATTGGGCAATTCAAGTTGGATGGCAGTTCGTTCCGACTTGGAGTGGTTAGTGTATTGCATAGTTCTAGCAATTGGATTTCACTAAAAACTCTCCAAATGACTCCTTCCACCATATTAAGATGATGCCCAAGTTTTGGGCACAATCGGAAATCAATAAGGGTTCGAAATTGGACAATTCAAGTTCAAAGGCAGTTCCTTCCTTCCTTTTAGGAGTGGTTGGTGTATTCCGTAATCCTAGCGATTGGATTTCACTCAAAACTCACCAAATGACTCCTCCCACCATATTACGATGATGCAAAAGTTTTGGGCTCGATCGGAAATCAACTGGTGTAAGAAATTGGACAATTCCGGTTCAAAGGCAGTTCGTTCCTTATAGGAGTGGTTGGTGTATTCCGAAGTTCTAGCGATTGGATTTCACTCAAAACTCACTAACTGACTCCTCCCACAATATTATCATGATGCCCAAGTTTTGGGTTCGATCGGATATCAATAGGGGTAAGAAATTGGACAATTCAGGTTCATAGGCAGTTCGTTCCTTGTAGGAGTGGATGGTGTATTCCGTAGTTCTAGGGATTGGATTTCGCTCAAAACTCACTAACTGACTCCTCCCACCATATTATGATGATGCCCAAGTTTTGGGCTCGATCGGAAATGCATTGGTGTAAAAATTGCACAACTCAAATTCAAAGGCAGTTCGTTCCGAACTGGAGTGGTTGGTGTATTGCATAGTTCTAGCCATAGGATTTCACTCAAAACTCACCAAAGGACTCGTCCCACCGGATTATGGTGATGCCCAAGTTTTGGGCTCGATCGGAAATCAATAGGTATTAGAAATTGTACAATTTAGGTTCAAAGGTAGTTCGTTCCTTATTGGAGTGGTTGGTGTATTCCGTAGTTCTAGCGACTGGATTTCCCTCAAAACTCACCAAATAATGCCTCCCACCATATTATTATGATGCCCAAGTTTTGGGCTGGATCGGAAATCCATATGGCGAAGAAATTGGACAATTCAAGTACAAAGGCAGTTCGTTCCTTATAGGAGTGGTTGGTGTGTTCCGTAGTTCTAGTGATTGGATTTCACTCAAAAGTCACCAAATGACTCCTCCCACCATATTAGGATGATGCCCATGTTTTGGGCTTGATCGGAAATCCATAGGTGTAAGAAATTGGACAATTCAAGTTCAAAGGCAGTTCGTTCCGAATTGGTGTGGTTGGTGCATTGCATAGTCCAAGCGATTGGATTTCACTGAAAACTCACCAAATGACTCCTCCCACCATATTATGTTGATGCCCAAGTTTTGGGCACGATCGGAAATCAATGGGGGTAAGAAATTGGACCATTCAGGTCCAAAGGCAGTTCGTTCCTTATAGGAGTGGCTGGTGTATTCTGTAGTTGTAGCGATTGAATTTCACACAAAACACGCCAAATGACTCCTCCCACCATATTATGATGATGCCAAAGTTTTGGGCTCGATCGGAAATCAATAGGGGCAAGAAATTGTACAATTTAGGTTCAAAGGTAGTTCGTTCCTTATTGGAGTGGATGGTGTATTCCATAGTTCTAACGATTGGATTTGGCTCAAAACTCCCCAAATGACTCCTCCAAACATATTATGATGTTGCCCAAGTTTTGGGCTCGATCGGAAATCCATGGGGGTGAGAAACTGGACAATTCAAGTTCGAAGGCGGTTCGTTCCGAATTGGAGTGGTTGGTTTCTTGCATAGTTCTAGCGATTGGATTTCACTCAAAACTCACCAATTGAATCCTCCCACCATATTATGATAATGCCCAAGTTTTGGGCTCGATCGGAAATCAATAGGGGTAAGAAATTGGAGAATTCAGGTTTAAAGGCAGTTCGTTACTTATAGGAATGGTTGGTGTATTCCAAAGTTCTGGCGAGTGGATTTCACTCAAAACTCACCAAATGACTACTCCCTCAATATTATGATGATGCCCAAGTTTTGGGCTCGGTCGGAAATCCATGTGGGTGAGAAATTGGACAATTCAAGTTCGAAGGCAGTTCGTTCCGAATTGGAGTGGTTGGTGTATTGCATAGTTCTAGCGATTGGATTTCACTCACAACTCACCAACTGACTCCTCCCACCGTATTATGATGATGCCCAAGTTTTGGGCTCGATCGGAAATCAATAGGGGTAAGAAATTGGACAATTCAGGTTCAAAGGAAGTTCGTTCCTTATAGAAGTGGTTGGTGTAATCCATAGTTCTAGCGATTGGATTTCACTAAAAACTCACCAAATGACTCCTCCCACCATATTATGATGATACCCAAGTTTTGGGCTCGATCGGAAATCAATAGGGGGAAGAAATTGGACAATTCAGGTTCACAGGCAGTTCGTTCCTTACAGTAGTTGCTGGTGTATTCCATAGTTCTAGCAATTGGATTTCACTCAAAACTCTCCAAATGACTCCTCCCACCGTATTATGATGAGGCCCAAGTTTTGGGCTTGATCAGAAATCAATATGGTCAAGAAATTCGACAATTCAGGTTCAAAGGAAGTTCGTTCCTTATAGAAGTGGTTGGTGTAATCCATAGTTCTAGCGATTGGATTTCACTAAAAACTCACCAAATGACTCGTCCCACCATATTATGATGATGCCCAAGTTTTGGGCTCGATCGGAAATCCATAGGGGTAAGAAATTGGACAATTCAAGTTCGAAGGCAGTTTGTTCCGAATTGGAGTGGTTGGTGTATGGCATAGTTCAAGCGATTGTGTATTCCGTAGTTCTAAAGATTGGATTTCACTCAAAACTCACCAAATGACTCGTCCCACTATATTATGGTGATGCTAAAGTTTTGGGCTCGATCGGAAATCCATAGGGGTAAGAAATTGGACAATTCAGGTTCAAAGGCAGTTCGTTCCTTATAGGAGTGGTTGGTGTATTCCGTGGTTCTAGCGATTGGATTTCACTCAAAACTCACCAGTTGACTCGTCCCAACATATTATGATGATGCTCAAAAATCATCAAATGACTCCTTCCAGCATAATTTGATGATGCCCAAGTTTTGGGCTCGATCGGAAATCAATACGGCTAAGAAATTGGACATTTCAGGTTCACAGGCAATTCGTTCCTTATAGGAGTGGTTGGTGTGTTCCGTAGTTCTAGCGATTGGATTTCACTCAAAACTCACCAAATGACTCCTCCCTCCATATTATGATGATGCGCAAGTTTTAGGCTCGATCGGAAATCAATAGGGGTAAGAAATTGGACAATTCAGGTTCAAAGGATGTTCGTTCCTTATGGGAGTGGTTGGTGTATTCCATAGTTCTAGCGATTGGATTTCATTAAAAAATCACCAAATGACTCCTCCCACAATATTAGGGTGATGCCCAAGTTTTGGTGTCGATCGGAAATCAATAAGGGTAAGAAATTGGACAATTCATGTTCAAAGGCAATTCGTTCCTTATAGGAGTGGTTGGTGTGTTCCGTTGTTCTAGCGATTGGATTTCACTCAAAACTCACCAAATGACTCCTCCCACCATATTATGATGATGCCCAAGTTTTGGGTTCGATCGGAAATCAATAGGGGTAAGAAATTGGACAATTCAAGTTCAAAGGCATTTCGTTCCAAATTGGATAGGTTGGTGTATTGCATAGTTCTAGCGATTGGATTTCACTCAAAACTCACCAAATGACTCCTCCCACCATATTATGATGATGCCCAAGTTTTGGGCTCGATCGGAAATCAAAAGGGGTAAGAAATTGTACAACTTAGGTTCAAACGCAGTTCGTTCCGAATTGGAGTGGTTGGTGTAATCCACAGTTCTTGCGATTGGATTTCGCTCAAAACTCATCAAATGACTCTGCCCACCATATTATGATGATGCCCAAGTTTTGGGCTCTATCGGAAATCCATAGGGGTAAGAAATTGGACAATTCAGGTTCAAACGCAATTCGTTCCATACAGGAGTGGTTGCTGTATACCGTAGTTCTAGCGACAGGATTTCACTCAAAACTCACCAAATGACTCAACCCACCGTATTATGATGATGCCCAAGTTTTAGGCTCGATCGGAAATCAATAGGGGTAAGAAATTGGACAATTCAGGTTCATAGGCAGTTCGTTCCGAATTGGAGTGGTTGGTGTATTTCGTGGTTTTAGCGATTTGATTTCACTCAAAACTCACTAATTGACTCTCCCACCGTATTATGATGATTCCCAAGTTTTGGGCTCGTTCGGAAATCCATAGGTGTAAGAAATTGGACAATTCTAGTTCAAAGGTAGTTCGGTCCAAATTGGAGTGATTGGGGTATTGCATAGTTCTAGCGATTGGATTTCACTCAAAACTATCCAAATGACTCCTCCCACCATATTATGATAATGCCTAAGTTTTGGGCTCGATCGGAAATGAATAGGAGTAAGAAATTGGACAAATCGGATTCAAAGGCAGTTCGTTCCTTATAAGAGTGGCTTGTGTATTCCGTAGTTCTAAAGATTGGATTTCACTCAAAACTCACCAAATGACTCCTCCCACTATATTATGGTGATGCCCAAGTTTTGGGCTCGATCGGAAATCCATAGGGGTAAGAAATTGGACAATTCAGGTTCAAAGGCAGTTCGTTCCTTATAGGAGTGGTTGGTGTATTCCGTGGTTCTAGCGATTGGATTTCACTCAAAACTCACCAGTTGACTCGTCCCACTATATTAAGATGATGCCCAAGTTTTGGGCTCGATCGGAAATCAATAGGCGTAAGAAATTGGACAATTCAGGTCCAAAGGCAATTCGTTCCTTATAGGGGTGGTTGGTGTTTTCCGTAGTTCTTGTGACTGGATTTCACTCAAAACTCACGAAATGACTCCTCCCACCATATTACGGTGATGACCAAGTTTTGAGCTCGATTGGAAATCAATAGGGGTAAGAAATTGGACAATTCAGGTTCAAAGGCAGTTCGTTCCTTATAGGAGTGGTTGGTGTATTCCGTAGTTCTAGCGATTGGATTTCACTCAAAACTCGCCAAATGACTCCTCCCACCATATTCTGATCATGCCCAAGTTTAGGGCTCGATCAGGAATCAAAATAAATTGGAGAATTCAAGTTCCAAGGCAATTCGTCACTTATAGGAGTGGTTTGTGTATTCCATAGTTCTAGCGATTGGGTTTCACTCAAAACTCACCAAATGACACCTCCCACCACATTATGATGATGCCCAAGTTTTGGGCACGATCGGAAATCCATAGGTGTAAGAAATTGAACAATTCAAGTTCAAAGGCTGTTCGTTCCTTATAGGAGTGGTCGGTGTATTGCATAGTTTTAGCGATTGGATTTCACTAAAAACTCGCCGAATGACTCCTTCCCCCATATTGCGATGATTCCCCAGTTTTGGGCTCGATCGGAAATCAATAGGGGTAAGAAATTGGACAATTCATGTTCAAAGGCAATTCGTTCCTTATAGGAGTGGTTGGTGTATACCACAGTTCTAGCAACAGGATTTCACTCAAAACCCACCATATGACTCCTCCCACCATATTATGATGATGCCCAAGTTTTAGGCTCGATCGGAAATCAATAGGGTAAGAAATTGGACAATTCAGGTTCAAAGGCAATTCGTTTCTTATAGGAGGGTTGGTGTATTCCGTAGTTCTAGCGATTGGATTGCACTCAAAACTCACCAAATCACTCCTCCCACAATATTATGATGATGCCCAAGTGTTGGGCTCAATCGGAAATCAATAAGGGTAAGAAATTGGACAATTCAGGTTCAAAGGTGGTTCGTTCCTTATAGGAGTGGTTGGTGTATTGCATAGTTCTAGCGATTGGATTTCACTCAAAACTCACCAAATGACTCCTCCCACCATATTATGATGATGCCCAAGTTTTGGGCTCGATCGGAAATCAATAGGTGTAAGAAATCGGACAGTTCAGGTTGAATGGCAGTTCGTTCCTTATAGGAGTGGCTGGTATATTCCGTAGTTCTAGTGATTGGATTTCACTCAAAACTCGCCAAATGAATCCTCCCACCATATTATGATGATGCCCAAGTTTTGGGCTCGATCGGAAATCAATAGGGGTAAGAAATTGGACAATTCAGGTTCAAAGGCAGTTTGTTCCTTTTACGAGTGGCTGGTGTATTCCGTTGTTCTAGCGATTGGATTTCACTCAAAACTCACCAAATGACTCCTTCCACCATATTATGATGACTCCCAAGTTTTGGTCTTGATCGGAAATAAATAGGGGTATGAAATTGGACAATTCCGGGTCAAAGGAAGTTCGTTCCGAATTGGAGTGGTTGGTGTATTGCATAGTTCTAGTGATTGGTTTTGACTCAAAACTTAATCCCACCGTATTTTGATGATGCCCAAGTTTTGGGCTTGATTGAAAATCAATAAGGGTAAGAAATTGGACAATTCAGGTTCAAAGGCAGTTCGTTCAATAAAGGAGTGGTTGGTGTATTCCATAATTCTAGCGATTGGCTTTCATTCAAAACTCCCCGAATGACTCCACCCACCACATTATGATGATGCACAGGTTTTCACCTCGATCGGAAATCCTTAGGTGTAAGAAATTGGACAATTCAAGTTCAAGGGCAGTTCGTTCCTTATAGGAGTGGTTGGTGTATTCTGTAGTTCTAGCGATTGGGTTTCACGCAGAAATTTCTAAATGACTCCTCCCACCATATTATAATAATGCCCAAGGTTTTGCTCGATCGGAAATCAATAGGGGTAAGAAATTTTACAAGTCGAGTTCAAAGGCAGTTTGTTCCATCCTTATAGGAGTGGTTGGTGTATTCCGTAGTTCTAGCGTTTGGATTTCACGCAAAACTCACCAAATGACTCCTTCCGCCATATTATGATGATGCCCAAGTTTTGGGCTCGATGGGAAATCAATAGGGGTAAGAAATTGAACAATTCAAGTTCGAAGGCAGTTCGTTCCTTATAGGATTGGTTGGTGAATTCCGTTGTTCTAGCGACTGGATTAGACTCAACAATGGCCAAATGACTTCTCCCACCACATTATGATGATGCCCATGTTTTGGGCTCGACAGGAAATCCATAGGTGTAAGAAATTTTACAATTCAGGTTCAAAGGCTCTTCATTCCTTGTAGGAGTGGTTGGTGTATTCCGTAGTTCTAGCGATTGGATTTCTCTCAAAACTCAGCAATTGACTCCTCCCACCATAATATGATGATGGCCAAGTTTTGGGCTCTATCATAAATCAATAGGGGTAAGAAATTGGACAATTCAGGTTCAAAGGCAATTCGTTCCTTATAGGAGTGGTTGGTGTATTCCATTGTTCTAGCGATTAGATTTCACTCAAAACTCACCAAATGACTCCATGACTCCTCTCTCCATGTTATGATGATGCCCAAGTTTTGGGCTCGATCGTAAATCAATATGGGCAAGAAATTAGACAATTCAGGTTGAAAGGCAGTTCCTTCCTTATAGTAGTGGTTGGTGTATTCTGTAGTTCTAGCGATTGGATTTCACTCAGAACTCTCTAAATGACTCCTCCCACCGTATTATGATGATGCCCAAGTTCTGGGCTCGATCAGAAATCAACAGGGGTAACAAATTGGACAATTCAGGTTCAAAGGCAGTTCGTTCCTTATAGGTGTGGTTGGTGTATTCCATAGTTTTAGCAATTGGATTTCACTCAAAACTCTCCAATGACTCATCCCACCGTATTATGATGATGCCCAAATTTTGGGCTCGATCGGAAATCAATAGGGGTAAGAAAATGGACAGTTCAGGTTCAAAGGCAGTTCAATCCTTATAGGAGTGGTTGGTGTATTCCATAGTTCTAACGATTGGATTTCACTCAAAACCCACCAAATGACTCCTCCCACCATGTTATGATGATCCCCAAGTTTTGGGCACGATCGGAAATCAATAGGGGTAAGAAATTGCACAATACATGTTCAAAGGCAGTTCGTTCCTTAGAGGAGTGGTTGGCGGATTCCGTTGTTCTAGCGATTGGATTTCACTCAAAACTCACCAAATGACTCCTCCCACCACATTTTGATGATGCCGAAGTTTTGGGCACGATCGGAAATCAATAGGGGTAAGAAATTGCACAATACAGGTTCAAAGGCAGTTCGTTCCTCATAGGAGTGGTTGGGGGATTCCTACTTCTAGCGTTGGATTTCACTCAAAACTCACCAAATGACTCCTCCCACCATATTATGATGATGCCCAAGTTTTGGGCTCAATAGGAAATCCATAGCTGTAAGAAATTGGACAATTCAAGTTGAAAGGAAGTTCGTTCCGAATTGGAGTGGTTGGTGTAATGCTTAGTTCTTGCGATTGGATTTCTCTCAAAACACACCACATGATTCCTCTTTCCACATTATGATGATGCCCAAGTTTTGGGCTCGATCGGAAATGCATTGGTGTAAAAATTGCACAACTCAAATTCAAAGGCAGTTCGTTCCGAACTGGAGTGGTTGGTGTATTGCATAGTTCTAGCCATAGGATTTCACTCAAAACTCACCAAAGGACTCGTCCCACCGGATTATGGTGATGCCCAAGTTTTGGGCTCGATCGGAAATCAATAGGTATTAGAAATTGTACAATTTAGGTTCAAAGGTAGTTCGTTCCTTATTGGAGTGGTTGGTGTATTCCGTAGTTCTAGCGATTGGATTTCACTCACAACACACCAAATGACTCGTCCCACCATATTACGAAGATGCCCAAGTTTTGGGCTCGATCGGAAATCCATAGGTGTAAGAACTTGGACAATTCAAGTTCAAAGGCAATTCGTTCCGAATTGGAGTGGTTGGTGTATTGCATAGTTCTCGCCATTGGATTTCACTCAAAACTCACCAAATGACTCCTCCCACCGGATTATGGTGATGCCCAAGTTTTGGGCTCTATCGGAAATCAATAGGTATTACAAATTGGAAAATTCAGGTTCAAAGGTAGTTCGTTCCTGATAGGACTGGTTGGTGTATTCCGTAGTTCTAGTGATTGGGTTTCAGTAAAAAGTCACCGAATGACTCCTCCCATCATATTATGATGATGCCCAAGTTTTGGGCTCGATCGGAAATCAGTAGGGGTAAGAAATTGGGCAATTCAAGTTCAAAGGCAATTCGTTCCTTGTAGGAGTGGTTGGTGTATTCCGTAGTTCTAGCGATTGGATTTCTCTCAAAACTCACCAAATGACTCTTCCACCATGTTATGATGATGCCCAAGTTTTGGGCTCGATCAAAAATTCATAGGTGTAAGATACTAGGCAATTCAAGTTCAATGGCAGTTCGTTCCGAATTGGAGTGGTTGGTGTATTGCATAGTCCTAGCGATTGGATTTCACTCAAAACTCTCCAAACGACTCCTCCCACCATATTATGATGATGCTCAAGTATTGGGCTCAATCGGAATTCCATAGGTGTTAGAAATTGGACAATTCAGGTTCAAAGGCAGTTCGTTCCTTGTAGGAGTGGTTGGTGTATTCCGTAGTTCTAGCGATTGGATTTCACTCAAAACTCACCAAATGTCTCCTCCCCCCATATTATGATGATGCCCATGTTTTGTGCTCAATCGGAAATCAATAGGGGTATGAAATTGGACAATTCAGGTTCAAAGGCAGTTCGTTCCTTGTAGGAGTGGTTGGTGTATTCCGTTGTGGTAGCGATTGGATTTTTCTCAAAACTCCCCAAATAACTCCTCCCACCATATTACGATCATGCCCAAGTTTTGGGCTCGATCGGAAATAAATAGGTGTAAGAAATTGGACAATTCAGGTTCAAAGGCAGTTCCTTCCTTGTAGGAGTGGTTGGTGTATTCCGTAGTTCTAGCGATTGGATTTCTCTCAAAACTCACCAAATGACTCTTCCACCATATTATGATGATGCCCAAGTTTTGGGCTCGATCAGAAATTCATAGGTGTAAGATATTGGACAATTCAAGTTCAATGGCAGTTCGTTCCGAATTGGAGTGGTTGGTGTATTGCATAGTTCTAGCGATTGGATTTCACTCAAAACTCTACAAACGACTCCTCCCACCATATTATCATGATGCTCAAGTATTGGGCTCGATCGGAATTCGATAGGTGTAGGAAATTGGACAATTCAGGTTTAAAGTCAGTTCGTTCCTTATGGGAGTGGTAGGTGTATTGCATAGTTCTAGCGATTGGATTTCACTCAAAACTCGCCAAATGACTCCTCCCACCATATTATGATGGTGCCCATGTTTTGTGCTCAATCGGAAATCAATAGGGGTATGAAATTGGACAATTCAGGTTCAAAGGAAGTTCGTTCCTTGTAGGAGTGTTTGGTGTATTCCGTAGTTGTAGTGATTGGATTTTTCTCAAAACTCCCCAAATGGCTCCTCCCACCATATTACGATGACGCCCAAGTTTTGGGCTCGATCGGAAATAAATAGGTGTAAGAAATTGGACAATTCAAGTTCAGAGGCAGTTCATTCCGAATTGGAGTGGTTGGTGTATTGCATAGTTCTAGCAATTGGATTTCACTCAAAACTCTCCAAACGACTCCTCCCACCATATTATGATGATGCTCAAGTATTGGGCTCGATTGGAAATAAATAGGTGTAAGAAATTGGACAATTCAAGTTCAGAGGCAGTTCGTTCCGAATTGGAGTGGTTGGTGTATTGCATAGTTCTAGCAATTGGATTTCACTCAAAACTCTCCAAACGACTCCTCCCACCATATTATGATGATGCTCAAGTATTGGGCTCGATCGGAATTCCATAGGTGTAAGAAATTGGACAATTCAAGTTCAAAGGCAGTTCATTCCTTGTAGGAGTGGTTGGTGTATTCCCTAGTTCTAGCGATTGGATTTCACTCAAAACTAACCAAATGTCTCCTCCCACCATATTATGATGATGCCCTTGTTTTGTGCTCGATCGGAAATCAATAAGGGTATGAAATTGGACAATTCAAGTTCAAAGGCAGTTCGTTCCTTGTAGGAGTGGTTGGTGTATTCCGTAGTTGTTGCGATTGCATTTCACTCAAAACTACCCAAATGACTCCTCCCACCATATTACGATGATTCCCAAGTTTTGGGCTCGATCGCAAATCCATAGGTGTAAAAAATTGGACAATTCAAGTTCGAAGGCAGTTCGTTTCGAATTGGAGTGGTTGGTGTATTGCATAGTTCAAGCGGTTGGATTTCCCTCAAAACTCACCAAATGACTCCTCCCACCATATTATGATGATGGCCAAGTTTTGGGCTGGATCGGAAATCAATAGGTGTAATATATTGGACAATTTAGGTTCAAAGGCATTTCGTTATTTATTGGAGTCGTTGGTATATTCCATAGTTCTAGCGATTGGATTTGACTCAAAACTCACCAAATGACTCCTCCCACCATATTATGATGATGCCCAAGTTTTGGCCTCAATCGGAAATCAATAGGTGTAAGAAATTGGACAATTCAAGTTCAAAGGCATTTCGTTCCGAATTGGAGTGGTTGGTGTATTGCATAGTTCTGGGGATTGGATTTAACTAAAAACTCACCAAATGATTCCTCCCACCATATTATGATGGTTCCCAACTTTTGGGCTCGATCTGAATCAATAGGGGTTATAAATTGGACAATTCAGGTTCAAAAGCAGTTTGTTCCTTATAGGAGTGTTTGGTGTAATCCGTAGTTCTAGCGATGAGATTTCTCTCAAAACTCAACAAATGACACCTCCCACCATATTATGTTGATGCCCAAGTTTTGGGCTCGATCGGAAATCAATAGGGGTAAGAAATTGGACAATTCAGGTTCGAAGGCAGTTCGTTATTTGCAGGAGTGGTTGGTGTATTCCATAGTTCTAGCAATTGGGTTTGACTCAAAACTCACCAAATGACTCCTCCTACCATATTATGATGATGCCCAAGTTTGGGGCTCGATCGGAAATCCATAGGTGGAAGAAATTGGACAATTCAAGTTCAAAGGCATTTCGTTCCGAATTTTAGTGGTTGGTGCATTGCAAAGTTCTAGCGATTGGATTACACTCAAAACTCAACAAAAGACCCCTTCCACCGTATTATGATGATGCACAAGTTATTGGCTCGATCAAAAATCCATAGGTGTAAGAAATTGGACAATTCAAGTTCAAAGGCAGTTTGTTCCAAATTGGAGTGGTTGGTGTATTGCACTGTTCTAGCGATTGAATTTCACCCAAAACTCACCAAATGACTCCTCCCACCATATTATGATGATGCCCAAGTTTTGGGCTCGATCGGAAATCGATAGGTTTAAGAAATTGGACAATTCAAGTTCAAAGGCAGTTCATTCTGAATTGGAGTGGTTGTTGTGTTGCGTAGTTCTAGAGTTTGGATTTGCATCAAAACTCACCAAATGATTCGTCCCACCATATTATGATGGTTCCCAACTTTTGGGCTCGATCTGAAATCAATAGTTAGTTAGAAATTGAACAATTCAGGTTGAAAGACAGTGCATTCCTTATAGGAGTGTTTGGTGTATACCGTAGTTCTAGCGATTCGATTTATCACAAAACTCAACAAATGTCTCCTCCCACCATATTATGATGATGCCCAAGTTTTGGGCTCGATCGGAAATCCATAGGTGTAAGAAATTTTACAATTCAAGTTCAAAGGAAGTTTGTTCCGAATTGGAGTGGTTGTTGTGTTGCTTAGTTCTAGCGATTGGATTTAACTGAAAACTCACCAAATGATTCCTCCCACCATATTATGATGGTTCGCAAGTTTTGGGCTCGATCTGAAATCAATAGGGGTTAAAAATTGCACAATTCAAGTTCAAAGACAGTTCGTTCCTTATAGGAGTGTTTGGTGTATTCCGTAGGTCTAGCAGTCGGATTTGACTCAAAACTCCTCAAATGACTCCTCCCACCATATTATGATGATGCCAAAGTTCTGGGCTCGATCGGAAATCCATAGGTGTAAGAAATTGGACAATTCAGGTTCAAAGGCATTTCGTTATTTATAGGAGTGGTTGGCGTATTCCGTAGTTCTAGCGATTGGATTTGACTCAAAACTCACCAAATGACTACTCCCACCATATTATGATGCCGCCAAAGTTTTCGGCTCGAACGGAAATCCATAGGTGTAAGAAATTGGACAATTCAAGTTCAAAGGCATTTTGTTCCGAATTGGAGTGGTTGATGTATTGCATAGTTCTAGCGATTGGATTTCACTCAAAACACATCAAAAGACTCCTCCCACCCTATTATGATGATGCCCAAGTTATTGGCTCGATCGGAAATCCATAGATGTAAGAAATTGGACAATTCAAGTTCAAAGGTAGTTCGTTCCGAATTGGAGTGGTTGGTGTGTTGCATAGTTCTAGAGTTTGGATTTGCATCAAAACTCACCAAATGATTCATCCCACCATATTATGATGGTTCCCAACTTTTGGGCTCGATCTGAAATCCATAGGTGTAAGAAATTTTACAATTCATGTTCAAAGAAAGTTCGTTACGAATTGGAGTGGTTGTTGTGTTGCTTTGTTCTAGCGATTGGATTTAACTGAAAACTCACCAAACGATTCCTCCCACCATATTATGATGGTTCCCAACTTTTGGGCTCGATCTGAAATCAATTGGGGTTAGAAATTGGACAATTCAGGTTCAAAGGTAGTTTGTTCCTTACAAGAGTGTTTGGTGTATTTCGTAGCTCTAGCGATTGGATTTCACTCAAAACTCACCAAATGACTCCTCCCACCACATTATGTTGACGCCCAAGTCTTGCGCTCGATCGGAAATCAATAGGAGTAAGAAATTGGACAATTCAGGTTCAAAGGCATTTCGTTATTTGTAGGAGTTGTTGGTGCATTCCATAGTTCTAGCGATTGGATTTGACCCAAAACTCACCAAATGACTCCTCCCACCATATTATGATGATGCCCAAGTTTTGGGCTCGATCGGAAATCCATAGGTGGAAGAAATTGGACAATTCAAGTTCAAAGGCATTTCGTTCCGAATTGGAGTGGTTGGTGCATTCTGTAGTTCTAGCGATTGGATTTCACTCAAAACACACCAAAAGACTCCTTCCATCGTATTATGATGATGCACAAGTTATTGGCTCGATAAAAAATCCATAGGTGTAAGAAATTGGACAATTCAAGTTCAAAGGCAGTTTGTTCCAAACTGGAGTGGTTGGTGTATTGCATTGTTCTAGCGATTTGATTTCACCCAAAACTCACCAAATGACTCCTCCCACCATATTATGATGATGCTCAAGTTTTGGGCTCGATCAGAAATCCATAGGTGTAAGAAATTGGACAATTCAAGTTCAAAGGCAGTTCATTCCGAATTGGAGTGGTTGGTGTGTTGCATAGTTCTAGAGTTTGGATTTGCATCAAAACTCACCAAATGACTCCGCCCACGATCGGAAATCAATTGGGGTTAGAAATTGGACAATTAAGTTTCGAAGGCGGTTCGTTCCTTAGCGGAGTGTTTGGTGTATTCCGTAGTTCTAGCGATTGGATTTCACTCAAAACTCACCCAATGACTCATCCCACGAAATTATGATGATGCCCAAGTTTTGGGCTCGATCGGAAATCCATAGGTGTAAGAAATTGGACAATTCAAGTTCAAAGGAAGTTCGTTCCGAATTGGAGTGGTTGTTGTGTTGCTTAGTTCTAGCAATTGGATTTAACTGAAAACTCTCCAAATGATTCGTCCCACCATATTATGATGGTTCCCAACTTTTGGGCTCGATCGGAAATCAATAGGGGGTTAGAAATTGAACAATTCAGGTTCAAAGACAGTTCATTCCTTATAGGAGTGTTTGGTGTATACCGTAGTTCTAGCGATTCGATTTCTCTCAAAACTCAACAAATGACTTCTCCCACCATATTATGATGATGCCCAAGTTTTGGGCTCGATCGGAAATCCATAGGTGTAAGAAATTTTACAATTCAAGTTCAAAGGAAGTTTGTTCCGAATTGGAGTGGTTGTTGTGTTGCTTAGTTCTAGCGATTGGATTTAACTGAAAACTCACCAAATGATTTCTCCCACCATATTATGATGGTTCCCAAGTTTTGGGCTCGATCTGAAATCAATAGGGGTTAAAAATTGGACAATTCAAGTTCAAAGACAGTTCGTTCCTTATAGGAGTGTTTGGTGTATTCCATAGTTCTAGCGATCGGATTTGGCTCAAAACTCCGCAAATGACTCCTCCCACCATATTATGATGATGCCAAAGTTTTGGGCTCGATCGAAACTCCATAGGTGTAAGAAATTGGACAATTCAAGTTCAAAGGCAGTTCGTTCCGAATTGGATTGGTTGGTGGATTGCATAGTTCTAGGGATTGGATTTCAATCAAAACTTACCAAATGACTCCGCCCACCATATTATGGTGGTGCACAAGTTTTGGGCTCGATCTGAAATCAATAGGGGTTAGAAATTGGACAATTTAGTTTCAAAGGCAGTTCGTCCCTTATCGAAGTGTTTGGTCTATTCCGTAGTTCTAGCGATTGGATTTCACTCAAAACTCACCAAATGACTCGTCCCACCATATTATGATGATGCCCAAGTTTTGGGCTCGATCGGAAATCCATAGGGGTAAGAAGTTGGACAATTCAAGTTCAAAGGCAGTTCGTTCTGAATTGGAGTGGTTGGTGTATTGCATAGTTCTAGCGATTGGATTTAATCGAAAACTCACCAAATGATTCCTCCCACCATATTATGATGGTTCCCAAGTTTTGGGCTCGATCTGAAATCGATAGGGGTTAGAAATTGGACAATTCAGGTTCGAAGGCAGTTCGTTCCTTATAGGATTGTTTGGTTTATTCCGTAGTTCTAGCGATTGGATTTCACTCAAAACTCACCAAATGACTCCTCCCACCATATTATGGTGATGCCCAAGTTTTGGGCTCGATCGGAAATCAATTGGTGTAAGAAATTGGACAATTCAGGTTCAAAGGCATTTCGTTATTTATGGGAGTGGTTGGCGTATTCCGTAGTTCTAGCGATTGGATTTGACTCAAAACTCACCAAATGACTCCTCCCACCATATTACGATGCCGCCAAAGTTTTGGGCTCTATCGGAAATCCATAGGTGTAAGAAATCGGACAATTGGAGTGGTTGATGTATTGCATAGTTCTAGCGATTGGATTTCACTCAAAACACATCAAAAGACTCATCCCACCATATTATGATGATGCTCAAGTTTTGGGCTCGATCGGAAATCCACTGGACAATTCAAGTTCAAAGGCAGTTCGTTCCGAATTGGAGTGGTTGGTGTATTGAAAAGTTCTAGCGATTGGATTTCACTCAAAACTCACCAAATGACACCGCCCACCATATTTTGGTGGTGCCCTTGTTTTGGGATCGATCGGAAATCCATAGGTGTAAGAAATTTTACAATTAAGTTTAAAGGAAGTTTGTTCCGAATGGGAGTGGTTGTTGTGTTGCTTAGTTCTAGGAATTGGATTTAACTGAAAACTCACCAAATGATTCCTCCCACCATATTATGTTTATGCCCCAGTTTAGGGGTTGTAAATTGGACAATTAAGGTTCGAAGGCAGTTCGTTCCTTATAGGAATGGTTGGTGTATTCCGTAGTTCTAGCGATTGGATTTGTCTCAAAACTCACCAAATGACTCCTCCCACCATATTATGATGATTCCCAAGTTTTGGGCCCGATCGGAAATCAATAGGGGTAAGAAATTGGACAATTGAGGTTCATAGGTAGTTCGTTCCTTATAGGAGTGGTTGGTGCATTCCATAGTTCTAGCGATTGGATTTCTCTCAAAAGACATCAAAAGACTCAGCCCACCATATTATGATGATGCCCAAGTTATTGGCTCGATTGGAAATCCATAGGTGTAAGAAATTGGACAATTCAAGTTCAAAGGCAGTTCGTTCCAAATTGGAGTGGTTAGTGTATTGCATAGTTCTAGAGATTGGATTTCACTCAAAACTCACCAAATGATTCCTCCCACCATATTATGATGATGCTCAAGTTTTGGGCTCGATCGGAAATCCACTGGACAATTCAAGTTCAAAGGCAGTTCGTTCCGAATTGGAGTGGTCGGTGTATTGAAAAGTTCTAGCGATTGGATTTCACTCAAAACTCACCAAATGACACCGCCCACCATATTTTGGTGGTGCCCTTGTTTTGGGATCGATCGGAAATCCATAGGTGTAAGAAATTTTACAATTAAGTTTAAAGGAAGTTTGTTCCGAATGGGAGTGGTTGTTGTGTTGCTTAGTTCTAGGAATTGGATTTAACTGAAAACTCACCAAATGATTCCTCCCACCATATTATGTTTATGCCCCAGTTTAGGGGTTGTAAATTGGACAATTAAGGTTCGAAGGCAGTTCGTTCCTTATAGGAATGGTTGGTGTATTCCGTAGTTCTAGCGATTGGATTTGTCTCAAAACTCACCAAATGACTCCTCCCACCATATTATGATGATTCCCAAGTTTTGGGCCCGATCGGAAATCAATAGGGGTAAGAAATTGGACAATTCAGGTTCATAGGTAGTTCGTTCCTTATAGGAGTGGTTGGTGCATTCCATAGTTCTAGCGATTGGATTTCTCTCAAAACACATCAAAAGACTCAGCCCACCATATTATGATGATGCCCAAGTTATTGGCTCGATTGGAAATCCATAGGTGTAAGAAATTGGACAATTCAAGTTCAAAGGCAGTTCATTGCGAATTGCATTGGTTGGTGTATTGCATAGTTCTAGTGATTGGATTTCACTCAAACCCCACCAAATGACTCCTTCCACCATATTATGATGATGCCCAAGTTTTGGGCTCGATCCGATTTCCATAGGGGTAAGAAATTGGAAAATTCATGTTCGAAGACGGTTCATTTTGAATTGGAGTGGTTGGTGTATTGCATAGTCCTAGCGACTGGATTTCACTCAAAACTCACCAAATGACTCCTCCCGCCATATTATGATGATGCCCAAGTTTTGGGATTGATCGGAAATCAATAGGGGTAAGAAATTGGACAATTCAAGTTCGAAGGCAGTTCGTTCCGAATTGGAGTGGTTGGTGTATTGCATAGTTCTAGCGATTGGATTTCACTCAAAACCCACCAAATGACTCCTTCCACCATATTATGATGATGCCCAAGTTTTGGGCTCGATCGGAAATCAATAGGGGTAAGAAATTGGACAATTCTGGTTCAAATCAGTTCGTTCCTCACAGGAGTTGTTGGAGCATTCCATAGTTCTAGTGATTGCATTTCACTCAAAACTCACAAAATGACTCCTCCCACCATATTATGACGATGCCCAAGTTTTGGGCTCGATCGGAAATCCATAGGGGTAAGAAATTGGACAATTCAAGTTCAAAGGCAGTTCGTTCCTTATAGGAGTGTTTGGTGTATTCTGTAGTTCTAGCGATTGGATTTGACACAAAACTCACCAAATGACTCCTCCCACCATATTATGATGATGCCCAAGTTTTGGGCTCGATCGGAAATCCATAGGTGTAAAAAATTGGACAATTCAGGTTCATAGGCAGTTCGTTCCATATAGGAGTGGTTGGTGCATTCCGTATTTCTAGCTATTGTATTTCACTCAAAACTCACCAAATGCCTCCTGCCACCAAATTACGTTGATGCCCAAGTTTTGAGCTCGATCGAAAATCCGTAGGGGTAAGAAATTGGACAATTCAAGTTCAAAGGCAGTTCGTTGCGAATTGGAGTGGTTGGTGTATTGCATAGTTCTAGCAATTGGATTTCTATCAAAACTCACCAAGTGACTCCTCCCACCATATTATGATGGTGCCCATGTTTTGGGCTCGAACGGAAATCCATAGGGGTAAGAAATTGGACAATTCAAGTTCAAAGGCAGTTCGTTCCTTGTAGGAGTGTATGGTGTATTCCGTAGTTCTAGCGATTGGATTTGACTCAAAACTCACCAAATGACTCCTTCCACCATATTATGATGATGCCCAAGTTTTGGGCTCGATCGGAAATCAATAGGGGTAAGAAATTGGACAATTCATGTTCGAAGGCAGTTCGTTCCGAGTTGGAGTGGTTGGTTTGTTGCACAGTTCTCGTGATTGGATTTCACTCAAAACTCACCAAATGACTCCTCCCACCATATTATGATGATGCCCAAGTTTTGGGATCGATCGGAAATCAATAGGGGTAAGAAATTGGACAATTCAAGTTCGAAGGCAGTTCGTTCCGAATTGGAGTGGTAGGTGTATTGCATAGTTCTAGCAATTGGATTTCACTCAAAACCCACCAAATGACTCCTTCCACCATATTAAGGTGATGCCCAAGTTTTGGGCTCGATCGGAAATCAATAGGGGTAAGAAATTGGACAATTCAGGTTCGAAGGCAGTTCGTTACTTATAGGAGTGGTTGGAGCATTCCGTAGTTCTAGCGATTGGATTTGACTCAAAACTCACAAAATGACTCCTCCCACCATATTATGATAATGCCCAAGTTTTGGGATCAATCGGAAATCAATAGGGGTAAGAGAATGGACGATTCGATTTCGGAGGCAGTTCGTTCCGTATTGGAGTGGTTGGTGTTTTGCATAGTTCTTGCAATTGGATTTCACTCAAACCCCACCTAATAACTCCTTCCACCATATTATGACAATGCCCAAGTTTTGGGCTCGATCGGAAATCAATAGGGGTAAGAAATTGGACAATTAAGGTTCATAGGCAGTTCGTTCTGAATTGGAGTGGTTGGTGTATTGCATAGTTCTAGCCATTGGATTTCACTCCAAACCCACCAAATGACTCCTTCCACCATATTATGATGATGCCCAAGTTTTGGGCTCGATCGGAAGTCAATAGGGGTAAGAAATTTGACAATTCAGGTTGAAAGGCTGTTCGTTCCTTATAGGAGTGGTTGGTGTATTCCGTAGTTCTAGCATTTGGATTTCACTGAAAACTCACCAAATGACTCCTCCCACTGTATTTTGATAATGCCCAAGTTTTGGGCTCGATCGGAAATCAATAGGGGTAAGAAATTGGACAATTCAGGTTCAAAGGCAGTTCGTTCCTTATAGGAGTGGCTGGTGTATTCCGTAGTTCTAGCGATTGGATTTCACTCAAAACTCACCAAATGACTCCTCCCACCATATTATGATGACGCCCAAGTTTTGGTCTCGATCGGAAATCAATAGGAGTAACAAATTGGACAATTAAGGTTCAAAGGTAGTTCGTTCCTTATAGGAGTTGCTAGTGTATTCTGTAGTTTTTGCAATTGGATTTCACTCAAAAGTCACAAAAGGACTCCTCCCACCATATTATGATGATGCACAAGTTTTGGGCTCGATCGGAAATCCATAGGGGTTAGAAATTGGACAATTCAAGTTCGAAGGCAGTTCGTTCCGAATTGGAGTGGTTGGTCTATTGAATAGTTCTAGCAACTGGATTTCACTCAAAACTCACCAAATGACTCCTCCCACCATATTATGATGATGCCCAAGTTTTGGGCTCGATCGGAAATCCATAGGGGTAAGAAATTGGACAATTCAGTTTCAAAGGCAGTTCGTTCCTTACAGGAGTTGTTAGTGTATTACGCAGTTCTAGCGATTGGATTTCACTCAAAACTCACCAAATGACTCCGCCGACCATATTGTAATGATGCCCAAGTTTTGGGCTCGATCGGATTTCAATAGGGGTAAGAAATTGGACAATTCAAATTCACATGCAGTTCGTTCCGAATTTAAGTGGTTGGTGTATTGCATAGTTCTAGCAATTGGATTTCACTCAAAAGTCACCAAATGACTCCTCCCTCAATATTATGATGACGCCCAAGTTTTGGCCACGATCGGAAATCCATAGGTGTAAGAAATTGGACAGTTCAAGTTCAAAGGCAGTTCGTTCCGAATTTAAGTGGTTGGTGTATTGCATAGTTCTAGCAATTGGAATTTACTCAAAACTCACCAAATGACTCCCCCAACCAGATTGTGATGATGCCCAAGTTTTGAGCTCAATCGGAATTCCATTGGTGTAAGAAATTGGACAAGTCAAATTCGCAGGCAGTTCGTTTCGAATTGGAGTGGCTGGTGCATTGCATAGTTCTAGCGATTGGATTTCACTCAAAATTCACCAAATGACTCCTCCAACCTTATTATGATGATGCCCAAGTTTTTGGATCGATTGGAATTCAATAGGGGTAAGAAATTGGACAATTCAAGTTCAAAGGAAGTTTGTTCCGAATTGGGGTAGTTGGTGTATTGCATAGTTCTAGCGATTGGAGTTCACTCAAAATTCACCAAATGACTCCTCCCGCCATATTATGATGATGCCCAAGTTTTGGGCTCGATCGTCATTCAATAGGGCTAAGAAATTGGACAATTCAGGTTCAAAGGATGTTCGTTCCTTAGAGGAGTGGTCGGTGTATTCCGTAGTTCTAGCGATTGGATTTCACTCAAAACTCACCAAATGAATCCTCAAACCATACTATGATGATGCCCATGTTTGGGGCTTGATCAGAATTCCATTGTTGAAAGGAATTGGACAATTCATGTTCAAAGGCAGTTCATTTCGAATTGGAGTGGCTGGTGCATTGTATAGTTCTAGCGATTGGATTTCACTCAAAATTCTCCAAATGACTCCTCCCACCTTATTATGATGATGCCCAAGTTTTTGGATCGATTGGAATTCAATAGGGGTAAGAAATTGGACAATTCAAGTTCAAAGGAAGTTTGTTCCGAATTGGGGTGGTTGGTGTATTGCATAGTTTTAGCGATTGGATTTCACTCAGAATTCACCAAATGACTCCTCCTGCCATATTATGATGATGCCCAAGTTTTGGGCTCGATCGTCATTCAATAGGGCTAAGAAATTGGACAATTCAGGTTCAAAGGCTGTTCGTTCCTTAGAGGAGTGGTCGGTGTATTCGTAGTTCTAGCGATTGGATTTCACTCAAAATTCACCAAATGAATCCTCAAACCATATTATGATGATGCCCATGTTTGGGGCTTGATCAGAATTCCATTGCTGAAAGGAATTGGACAATTCATGTTCAAAGGCAGTTCATTTCGAATTGGAGTGGCTGGTGCATTGTATAGTTCTAGCGGTTGGATTTCACTCAAAATTCACCAAATGACTCCTCCCACCATATTATGATGATGCCCAAGTTTTGGGCTCGATCAGAAATCAATAGGGGAAAGAAATTGGACAATTCAGGTGCAAAGGAAGTTCATTCCTTATAGGAGTGGTTGGTCTATTCCATAGTTCTAGCGATTGGATTTCACTCAAAACTCACCAAATGGCTCCTCCCACCATATTTAGATGATGCCCAAGTTTTGGGCTTGATCGGAAATCCGTAGGGGTAAGAAATTGGACAATTCAAGTTCTAAGGCAGCTCGATCCCAATTAGAGTGGTTGGTGTATTGCACAGTTCTAGCGATTGGATTTCACTCAAAACTCACCAAACGACTCCTCCCACCATATTATGATGATACCCAAGTTTTGGCCCCGATCGGAAATCAATAGGGGTAAGAAATTGGACAATTCAGGTTCAAAGGCAGTTCGTTCCTTATAGGAGTGGTTGGTGTATTCTGTAGTTCTAGCGATTTGATTTTACTCAAAACTCCCGAAATGACTCCTCCCACCATATTATGGTGATGCCCAAGTTTTGGGCTCGATCGGAAATTAATAGGGGTAAGAAATTGGACAATTCAGGTTCAAAGGCAGTTCGTTCCTTATAGGAGTGGTTGGTGTATTCCGTAGTTCTAGCAATTGGATTTCACTCAAAAGTCACCAAATGACTCCTCCCACCATATTATGATGATGCCCAAGTTTTGGGCTCGATCGGAAATCCATAGGGGCAAGAAATTGGACAATTCAAGTTCGAAGACAGTTCATTCCGAATTGGAGTGGTTGGTGTATTGCACTGTTCTAACGATTTGATTTCACTCAAAACTCACCAAATGACTCCTCCCACCATATTATGAGGATTCCCAAGTTTTGGGGTCGATCGGAAATCCATAGGGGTAAGAAATTGGAGAATTCAAGTTCGAACGCAGTTCGTTCCGAATTGTACTGGTTGGTGTATTGCATAGTTCTAGCGATTGGATTTCACTCAAAACTCATCAAATGACTTCTCCCACCATATTATGATGATGCCCAAGTTATGGGCCCGATCGGAAATCAATAGGGGTAAGAAATTGGACAATTCAGGTTCAAAGGCAGTTCATTCGTTATAGGAGTGGTTGGTGTATTCCGTAGTTCTAGCTATTGGATTTCACTCAAAACTCACCAAATGACTCCTACCACCATATTATGATGATCCCCAAGTTTTGGGCTCGATCGGAATTCCATAGGGGCAAGAAATTGGACAATTCAAGTTCGAAGACAATTTGTTCCGAATTGGAGTGGTTGGTGTATTGCACAGTTCTAGCGATTGGATTTCACTCAAAACTCACCAAATGGCTCCTCCCACCATATTATGATGATGCCCAAGTTTTGGGCTTGATCGGAAATCCATAGGTGTGAGAAATTGGACATTTCAAGTTCAATGGCAGTTTGTTCAAAATTGGAGTTGTTTGTGAATTGCATAGTTCTTGCGATTGGATTTCACTCAAAACCAACCAAATGACTCCTCCCACCATATTATGATGATGCCCATGTTTTGGGCTGGATCGGATATCAATTGGGGTAAGAAATTGGACAATTCCGGTTCAAATGCAGTTCGTTCCGAATTGGAGTGGTTGGTGTATTGCATAGTTCTAGCAATTGGATTTCACTCAAAACTCACCAAATGACTCCTCTCACCACATTATGATGATGCCCATGTTTTGGGCTCGATCGGAAATCAATAGGGGTAAGAAATTGGATAATTCAAGTTCAAATGCATTTCGTTCCTTGTAGGAGTGGATGGTGTATTCTGTAGTTCTAGCGATTGGATTTCACTCAAAACTCACCAAATGACTCCTCCCACCATATTATGACGATGCCCTTGTTTTGGTATGTATCGGAAATCCATAGGTGTGTGAAATTGGACAATTCAATTTCAAAGGCAGTTCGTTCCGAAATGGAGTGGTTGGTGTATTGGATAGTTCTAGCGATTGGATTTCTTCCAAAACTCACCAAATGACTCCTCCCACCGTATTATTAGGACGCAGAAGTTTTGGGCTCGATCGGATATCAATTGTGGTAAGAAATTGGACAATTCAGGTTCAAAGGAGGTTTGTTCCGTATTGGAGTGGTTGGTGTATTCCGTAGTTCTAGCGATTGGATTTCACTCAAAACTCCCCAAATGATTCCTCCCACGATATTGTGATGATGCCCAAGATTTCGGCCCGATCCGAAATCGTTAGGGGTAAGAAATTGGACAATTCAGGTTCAAAGGCAGTTCGTTCCTTATAGGTGTTGTTGGTGTATTCTGTACTTCTAGCAATTGGATTTCACTCAACACTCACCAAATGACTCCTCCCGCCATATTATGTTGATGCCCAAGTTTTGGGCTCGATCGGAAGTCAATTGGGGAAAGAAATTGGACAATTCAGGTTCGAGGGCAGTTCGTTCCTTATAGGAGTCGTTGGTGTATTCCGTAGTTCTAGCGATTGGATTTCACTCAAAACTCACCAAATGAGTCCTCCCACCATATTATGATGATGCCCAAGTTTTGGGCTCGATCGGTAATCCGTAGTTGTAAGAAATTGGACAATTCAAGTTCAAAGTCAGTTCGTTCCGAATTGGAGTGGTTGGTGTATTGCATAGTTCTAGAAATTGGATTTCATTCAAAACTCACCAAATGACTCCTCCCACCATATTACTTGGATGCCGAAGTTTTGGGCTCGATCGGATATCAATATGGGCAAGAAATTGGACCATTCAAGTTCAAAGGCAGTTCGTTCCAAATTGGGGTGGTTGGTGTATTGCATAGTTCTAGCGATTGGATTTCACTCAAAACTCACCAAATGACTCCTCCCACCACATTACTAGGACGCCGAAGTTTTGGGCTCGATCGGATATCAATTGGGGTAAGAAATTGGACAATTCTGGTTCAAAGGCGGTTCTTTCCGTATAGGAGTGGTTGGTGTATTCCGTAGTTCTAGCGATTGGATTTCAATCAAAACTCATCAAATGACTCCCCCCACCATATTCTGAAGATGCCCAAGTTTTGGGCTCAATCGGAAATCAATAGGGGAAAGAAATTGGACAATACAGGTTCAAAGGAAGTTCGTTCGTTATAGGAGTGGTTAGTGGATTCCACAGTTCTAGCGATTGGATTTCACTCAAAACTCTCCAAATGACTCCTGCCACCACATTATGATGATGCCCAAGTTTTGGGCTCGATCGGAAATCAATAGGGGAAAGAAATTGGACAATACAGGTTCAAAGGCAGTTCGTACCATATAGGAGTGGTTGGTGTATTCCGTACTTCTAGCGATTGGATTTCACTCAAAACTCACCAAATGAATCATCCCACCATATTGTGATGATGCCCAAGTTTTGGGCTCGATCGGAAATCAATAGGGGTAAGAAATAGGACAATTCTGGTTCAAAGGCAGTTCGTCCCTTACAGGAGTGGTTGGTGTATTCCGTAGTTCTAGAGATTGGATATCACTCAAAACTCACCAAATGACTCCTGCCACCACATTATGATGATGCCCAAGTTTTGGGCTCGATCGGAAATCAATAGGGGAAAGAAATTGGACAATACAGGTTCAAAGGAAGTTCGTTCGTTATAGGAGTGGTTAGTGGATTCCACAGTTCTAGCGATTGGATTTCACTCAAAACTCTCCAAATGACTCCTCCCACCATATTGTGATGATTCCCAAGTTTTGGGCTCGATCGGAAATCAATAGGGGCAAGAAATAGGACAATTCTGGTTCAATGGCAGTTCGTCCCCTACAGGAGTTGTTGGTGTATGCTGTAGTTCTAGAGATTGGATATCACTCAAAACTCACCAAATGACTCCTGCGATCCCATTATGATGATGCCCAAGTTTTGGGCTCCATCGGAAATCAATAGGGGAAAGAAATTGGACAATACAGGTTCAAAGGCAGTTCGTTCCTTATAGAATTGGTTGGTGTATTACGTGATGACTCCTCCCACCATATTGTGATGACTCCTCCCACCGTACTATGATGATGCCCAGGTTTTGTGCTTGATAGGAAATCAATATGGGAAAGAAATTGGACAATTCAAGTTCAAAGGCAGTTCGCTCCTTATAGGAGTGGTTGGTTTATTCCGTGGTTCTAGCGATTGGATTTCACTCAAAACTGCCCAAATGACACCTCCCACCATATTATGATGACGCCCAAGTTTTGGGCTCGACCGGAAATCAATAGGGGTAAGAAATTGGACAGTTCAGGTTCAAAGGCAGTTCGTTCCTTATAGGAGTGGTTGGTGTATTCCCCAGTTCTAGCGATTGGATTTCACTCAAAACTCACCAAATGACTTCTCCCGCCATATTATGATGATGCCCAAGTTCAGGACTTGATCGGAAATCAATTGGGGTAAGAAATTGGACAATTCAGGTTCAAAGGCAGTTCGTTCTTTATAGGAGTGGCTGATGTATTCCGTAGTTCTAGCAATTGGATTTCACTCAAAACTCACCAAATGACTCCTCCCACCGTATTATGTTCATGCCCAAGTTTTGGGCTCGATCCGAAATCCATAGGGGTAAGAAATTGGACAATTCAAGTTCAAAGGCAGTTCGTTCCTTATAGGAGTGATTGGTGTATTCCGTAGTTCTTGCGATTGGATTTCACTCAAAACTCACCAAATGACTTCTCTCACCATATTATGATGATGCCCAAGTTTAGGGCTTGATCGAAAATCAATAGGGGCAAGAAATTGGACAATTCAGGTTCAAAGACAGTTCATTCTTTCTAGGTGTGGCTGGTGTATTCCGTAGTTCTAGCGATTGGATTTCACTCAAAACTCACCCAATGAATTCTCCCACCATATTGTGATGATACCCAAGTTTTGGGCTCGATCGGTAATCAATAGGGGTAAGAAATTGGACAATTCAGGTTCAAAGGCAGTTCGTTCCCTCTAGGAGTGGTTGGTGTATTCCGTAGTTCTAGCGATTGGATTTCACTCAAAACTCACCAAATGACTCCTCCCACCATATTATGATGATGCCCAAGTTTTGGGATGAATCGGAAATTAATAGTGGTAAGAAATTGGACAATTCAGGTTCAAAGGCAGTTCGTTCCTTATAGGATTGGTAGGCGTATTGCATAGTTCTAGCAATTGGATTTCACTCAAAACTCACCAAATGACTCCTCCCACCGAATTATGATGATGCCCAAGTTTTGGGCTCGATCGGAAATCAACAGGGGTAAGAAATTGAACAATTCAGGTTCAAATGCAAGTCGTTTCCTATAGGAGTATTCCGTAGTTCTAGAGATTGGATTTCACTCAAAACTCACCAAATGACTCCTCCCACCATATTATGATGATAACCAAGTTTTGGGCTCGTTGGGAAATCCATTGGTGTAAGAAATTGGACAATTCAAGTTCACCGCCAGTTCGTTACGAATTAGAGGGGTTGGTGTATTGCATAGTTCTAGCGATTGGATTTCACTGAAAAGTCACCAAATGACTCCTTTCACCATAATATGATGATGTCCAAGTTTTGGGCTTGATCGGAATTCCATTTCTCTAAGAAATTGGACAATTCATGTTCAAAGGCAGTTCGTTCCTTATCTGAGTAGTTGGTGTATTCCGTAGTTCTAGCGACTGGATTTCACTCAAAACTCACCAAATGGCTCCTCCCACCACATTATTTTGATGCCCAGGTTTTGAGCTTGAACGGAAATCAATAGGGGTAAGAAATTGGACAATTCAGGTTTAAAGGCAGTTCATTCCATATAGGAGTGGTTGGTGTATTCCGTAGTTCTAACGATTGGATTTCACTCAAAACTCATCAAGTGGCTCCTCCCACCATAATATGATGATGCAAAAGTTTTGAGCTTGAACGGATATCAGTAGGGGTAAGAAATTGGACAATCCAGGTTTAAAGGCAGTTCGTTCCTTATAGGAGTGGTTGGTGTATTCTGTAGTTCTAGCGATTGGATTTCACCCAAAAGTCAACGAATGACTCCTCCCACCACATTATGATGATGCCCAAGTTTTGGGCTCCATCGAAAATCAATAGGGGTAAGAAATTGGACAATTCAGGTTCAAAGGCAGTTCGTTCGTTATTTGAGCGGCTGGTGTACTCCGTAGTTATAACGATTGGATTTCACTCAAAACTCACCAAATGACTCCTCCCACCATATTATGATGATGCCCAAGTTTTGAGCTCGATCGGAAATCCATAGTTTTAAGATATTGGACAATTCAAGTTCAAAGGTAGTTCGTTCTGAATTGGAGTGGTTGGTGTATTGCATAGTTCTAGCGATTGGATTTCACTCAAAACTCACCAAATGATTCCTCCCACCATATTATGATGATGCCCAAGTTTTGGGCTCGATCGGAAATCAATGGTGGTAAGAAATTGAACAATTCAGGTTCAAAGGGTGTTCGTTCCTTATAAGAGTGGTTGGTGTATTCCGTAGTTCTACCGATTGGATTTCACTCAAAACTCACCAAATGACTCCTCCCACCATATTATGACGTTGCCCAAGTTTTGGGCTCGATTGGAAATCAATAGGGGTTAGAAATTGGACAATTCATGTTCAAAGGCAGTTTGTTCCTTATACGAGTGGTTGGTGTATTCCTTAGTTCTAGGGACTGGATTTCACTCAAAAATCACCAAATGTCTCCTACCATCATATTATGATGATGCCCAAGTTTTGGGCTCGATCGGAAATCCATCGGTGTAAGAAATTGGAGAATTCAAGTTCAAAGGCAGTTCATTCCGAATTGGAGTGGTTGGAGTATTGCATAGTTCTTGCAATTGAATTTCGCTAAAAACTGACCAAATGACTCATCCCACCATATTATGATGATGCCCAAGTTTTAGGCTCGATCGGAAATCAATAGGGGTAAGAAATTGGACAATTCATGTTCAAAGGCAGTTCGTTCCTTATAGGAGTGGTTGGTGTATTCCGTAGTTCTAGCGACTGGATTTCACTCAAATCTCACCAAACGGATCCTCCCACCACATTATTTTGATGCCCAAGTTTTGAGGTTGAACGGAAATCAATAGGGGTAAGAAATTGGACAATTCAGGTTCAAAGGCAGTTCGTTCCTTATAAGACTGGTTGTTGTATTTCGTAGTTCTAGAGATTGGATTTCACTCAAAACTCACCAAATGACCCCTCCCACCATATTATGATGACGCCCAAGTTTTGGGCTCGATCGGAAATCAATAGGGGTAAGAAATTGGACAATTCCGGGTCTAAGGCAGTTCGTTCCGAATTGGAGTGGTCGGTGTATTGCATAGTTCTAGTGATTGGTTTCCACTCAAAACTCACCAAATCACTCCTCCCACCATATTATGATGATGCCCAAGTTTTGGGCTCGATCAGAAATCAATAGGGGTAAGAAATTGGACAATTCAGGTTTAAAGGCAGTTCGTTCCTTATAGGAGTGGTTGGTGTATTCCGTAGTTCTAGCGACTGGATTTCACTCAAAACTCACCAAATGGATCCTCCCACCACATTATTTTGATGCCCAAGTTTTGAGCTTGAACGGAAATCAATAGGGGTAAGAAATTGGACAATTCAGGTTTAAAGGCAGTTCGTTCCTTATAGGAGTGGTTGGTGTATTCCATAGTTCTAGCGATTGGATTTCACTCAAAACTCATCAAGTGGCTCCTCCCACCATAATATGACGATGCAAAAGTTTTGAGCTTGAACGGATATCAGTAGGGGTAAGAAATTGTACAATTCAGGTTCAAAGGCAGTTCGTTCCTTATAGGAGTTGTTGGTGTATTCCGTAGTTCTAGCGATTGGATTTCACTCAAAACTCACCAAATGAGTCGTCCCGCCATATTATGACGATGCCCAAGTATTGGGTTGGATCGGAAATCAATAGGGGTATGAAATTAGACAATTCAGGTTTAAAGGCAGTTCGTTCCTTATAGGAGTTGTTGGTGTATTCCGTAGTTCTAGCGATTGAATTTCTCTGAAAACTCACCAAAGGTCTCCTCCCACTATATTATAATAATGCCCAAGGTTTGGGCTCGATCGGAAATCCGTGGGTGTAAGAAATTGGACAATTGAAGTTCAAAGGCAGTTCCTTCCAAATTGGAGTGGTTGGTGTATTCCGTAGTTCTAGTGATTGGATTTCACTCTAAACTCAACAAAGGAATCCTCCCACCATATTATGATGATGCCCAAGTTTTGGGCCCGATCGGAAAGCCATAGGTGTAAGAAATTGGACAATTCAAGTTCAACGGCAGTTCGCTCCTTATAAGAGTGGTTGGCGTATTCCGTAGTTCTAGCGATTGGATTTCACTTAAAACACCCCAACCGACTCCTCCAACCATATTATGATGATGCCCAAGTTTTGGGCTCGATCGGAAATCCATAGGTGTAAGATATTGGACAATTCATGTTCGAAGGCAGATCGTTCCGAATTGGAGTGGTTGGTGTATTGCATAGTTCTTGCGATTGGATTTCACTCAAAACTCACCAAGTGTATCCTCCCTCCATATTATGATGACGGCCAAGTTTTGGGCTTGATCGGAAATCCATAGGTGCAAAAAATTGGACAATTCAAATTGAAAGGTAGTTCGTTCCGAATTGGAGTGGTTGGTGTATTGCACAGTTCTAGCAATTAGATTTCACTCAAAACTCAACAAATAACTCCTCCCACCATGTTATGATGATGCCCAAGTTTTGGGCTCGATCGAAAATCCACAGGTGTAAGAAATTTGACAATTTAAGTTCAAAGGAAGTTCATTCCTAATTGGAGTGGTTGGTGTATTGCGTAGTTCTAGCAATTGGATTTCGCTCAAAACTCTCCAAATGACTCCTCCCACAATATTATGATGATGCCCAAGTTTTGGGCACGATCAGAAATCAATACAGGTAAGAAATTGAACAATTCAGGTTCAAAGGCAGTTCGTTCCTTATAGGAGTGGTTGGTGTAGATTGCATTTCACTCAAAACTCACCAAATGACTCCTCCCACAATATTATGATGACGCCCAAGTTTTGGGCTCGGTCGGAAATCGATAGGAGTAAGAAATTGGGCAATTCAAGTTCAAAGGCAGTTCGTTCCTTATAGGAGTGGTTGGTGTATTCCGTAGTTTTAGCGATTGGATTTCACTCAAAACATACCAAATGACTCCTCCGACTATATTAAGATGACGCCCAAGTTTTGGGCTCGAACAGAAATCAATAGGGGTAAGAAATTGGACAATTCAGTTCCAAAGGCAGTTCGTTACTTATAGGTGTGGCTGGTGTATTCCGTAGTTCTAGCAACTGGATTTCACTGAAAACTCACCAAATGACTCCTCCCACCATATTATGATGATGCCCAAGTTTTGGGCTCGATCGGAGATAAATAGGGGTAAGAAATTGGACAATTCAGATTCACAGGCAGTTCGTTCCTTGTAGGAGTGGTTGGTGTATTCCGTAGTTCTAGAGATTGCATTTCACTCAAAACTCAAAAAATGACTCCCACGATATTATGATGATGGCCAAGTTTTGGGCTCGATTGGAAATCCTTAGGGGTAAGAAATTGTACAGTTCAGGTTCAAAGGCAGTTCGTTCCTTGTAGGAGTGGTTGGTGTATTCCGTAGTTCTAGCGATTGGATTTCACTCAAAACACACCAAATGACTCCCCCCACCATATTATGATGATGCCAAAGTTTTGGGCTCGATCGAAAATCCACAGGTGTAAGAAATTTGACAATTTAATTTCAAAGGAAGTTTGTTCCCAATTGGAGTGGTTGGTGTATTGCGTAGTTCTAGCAATTGGATTTCACTCAAAACTCACCAAATGACTACTCCCACCATATTATGATGATGCCCAAATTTTGGGCTCGATCGGAAGTCCATAGGGGTAAAAAATTGAACAATACATGTTCGTAGGCAGTTCGTTACGAATTGGAGTGGTTGGTGTATTGCATAGTTCTAGCGATTGGATTTCACTCAAAACTCTCCAAATGACTCCTCCCACCATATTATGATGATGCCCAAGTTTTAGGCTCTATCGGAAATCAATAGGGGTAAGAAATTGGACAATTTAGGTCCAAAGGCAGTTTATTTGTTATAGGAGTGGTTGTTGTATTCTGTAGTTCTAGCGATTGGATTTCACTCAAAACACACCAAATGACTCCCCCCACCATATTATGATGATGCCCAAGTTTTGGGCTCGATCGGAGATAAATAGGGGTAAGAAATTGGACAATTCAGATTCACAGGCAGTTCGTTCCTTGTAGGAGTGGTTGGTGTATTCCGTAGTTCTAGAGATTGCATTTCACTCAAAACTCAAAAAATGACTCCCACGATATTATGATGATGGCCAAGTTTTGGGCTCGATTGGAAATCCTTAGGGGTAAGAAATTGTACAGTTCAGGTTCAAAGGCAGTTCGTTCCTTGTAGGAGTGGTTGGTGTATTCCGTAGTTCTAGCGATTGGATTTCACTCAAAACACACCAAATGACTCCTCCCACCATATTATAATGACACCCAAGTTTTGGGCTCGATCGGAAATCCATAGAGGTAAGAAATCGGACAATTCAACTTCGAAGGCTGTTCGTTTCGAATTAGTGTGGTTGCTGTATTGCATAGTTCTAGCGATTAGATTTCACTCAAAACTCACCAAATGACTACTCCCACCATATTATGATGATGCCCAAATTTTGGGCTCGATCGGAAGTCCATAGGGGTAAAAAATTGAACAATACATGTTCGTAGGCAGTTCGTTACGAATTGGAGTGGTTGGTGTATTGCATAGTTCTAGCGATTGGATTTCACTCAAAACTCTCCAAATGACTCCTCCCACCATATTATGATGATGCCCAAGTTTTAGGCTCTATCGGAAATCAATAGGGGTAAGAAATTGGACAATTTAGGTCCAAAGGCAGTTTATTCGTTATAGGAGTGGTTGTTGTATTCTGTAGTTCTAGCGATTGGATTTCACTCAAAACACACCAAATGACTCCCCCCACCATATTATGATGATGCCAAAGTTTTGGGCTCGATCGAAAATCCACAGGTGTAAGAAATTTGACAATTTAATTTCAAAGGAAGTTCGTTCCCAATTGGAGTGGTTGGTGTATTGCGTAGTTCTAGCAATTGGATTTCGCTCAAAACTCTCCAAATGACTCCTCCCACAATATTATGATGATGCCCAAGTTTTGGGCACGATCAGAAATCAATACAGGTAAGAAATTGAACAATTCAGGTTCAAAGGCAGTTCGTTCCTTATAGGAGTGGTTGGTGTAGATTGCATTTCACTCAAAACTCACCAAATGACTCCTCCCACAATATTATGATGACGCCCAAGTTTTAGGCTCTATCGGAAATCAATAGGGGTAAGAAATTGGACAATTTAGGTCCAAAGGCAGTTCATTCCTTATAGGAGTGGTTGTTGTATTCTGTAGTTCTAGCGATTGGATTTCGCTCAAAACACACCAAATGACTCCCCCCACCATATTATGATGATGCCAAAGTTTTGGGCTCGTTCTGTAATCCATAGGGGTTAGAAATTTGACAATTCAGGTCCAAAGCCAGTTCGCTCCTTATAGGAGTTGTTGGTGTATTCTGTACTTCTAGCAATTGGATTTCACTCAAAACTCACCAAATGACTCCTCCCACCATATTATGATGATGCCAAAGTTTTGGGCTCGATCTGTAATCCATAGGGGTAAGAAATTGGGCAATTCAGTTTCAAAGGCAGTTCGTTCCATATTGGAGTAGTTGGTGTATTCCGTAATTGTAGCGATTGGATTTCACTCAAAGCTCACCAAATGACTCCTCCCACCATATTATGATGATGGCCAAGTTTTGTGCCCGATCGGAAATCTACAGGGGTATGAAATTGGACAATTCATGTTGATACGCAGTTCGTTCCTAATAGGAGTGGTTGGTGTATTCCGTAGTTCTAGCGATTGGATTTCACTCAAAACTCACCAAATGACTCCTCCCAGCATATTATGTTTGATGCCCAAGTTTTGGGCTCGATCGGAAATCAATAGGGGTAAGATATTGGGCAATTCAAGTTCGAAGGCAGTTCGTTCCGAATTGGAGTGGTTGGTGTATTGCATAGTTCTAGCGACTGGATTTCCCTCAAAACTCACAAAATGACTCCTCCCACCATATTATGATGATGCCCAAGTTTTGGGTTCGACCAGAAATCTATAGGGGTAAGAAATTGGAGAATTCAGTTTTAAAGGCAGTTCGTTCCTTATAGGAGTGGTTGGCGTATTCCATAGTTTTAGCGATTGGAATTCACTCAAAACTCACCAAATGACTCCTCCCACCATATTATGATGATGCCCAAGTTTTGGGCTCGATCGGAAATCAGAAGGAGAAAGAAATTGGACAATTCAGGTTCAAAGGCAGTTAGTTCCATGTAGGAGTGGTCGGTGTATTCCGTAGTTTTAGCAATTGGATTTCTCTCAAAACTCACCAAATGACTCCTCCCACCATATTATGATGATGCCCAAGTTTTGGGCTCGATCGGAAATCAGTAGGGGTAGAAAATTGGACAATTCAGGTTCTAAGGCAGTTCGTTCCCTATAGGAGTGGCTGGTGTATTCCGTAGTTCTAGCGATTTGGATTTCACTCCAGAAGAACCAAATGACTCCTCCCACCATATTATGTTGATGCCCAAGTTTTGGGCTCGATCGGAAATCAATAGGGGTAAGAAATTGGAAAATTCAGGTTCAAAGGCAGTTCGCTCCTTATAGGAGTAGTTGGTGTATTCCGTAGTTCTAGCGATTGAATTTCACTCAAAACTCACCAAATGACTCCTCCCACCGTATTATGATGATGCCCAAGTTTTGGGATCGATCGGAAATCCATAGGGGTAAGAAATTGGGCAATTCAAGTTCGAAGGCAGTTCGTTCCGAATTGGAGTGATTGGGGTATTGCATTGTTCTAGCGATTGGATTTCCCTCAAAACTCACCAAATGACTCCTCCCACCATATTATGATGATGCCCAAGTTTTGGGTTCGACCAGAAATCAATAGGGGTAAGAGATTGGAGAATTCATGTTTAAAGGCAGTTTGTTCCTTATAGGAGTTGTTGGCGTATTCCGTAGTTTTAGCGATTGGATTTCACTCAAAACTCACCAAATGACTCCTCAAACCATATTATGATGATGCCCTTGTTTTGGGCTCAATCGGAAATCGGAAGGAGAAAGAAATTGGACAATTCAGGTTCAAAGGCAGTTCGTTCCTTGTAGGAGTGGTCGGTGTATTCCGTAGTTTTAGCAATTGGATTTCACTCAAAACTCACCAAATGACTCCTCCCACCATATTATGATGATGCCCAAGTTTTGGGCTCAATCGGAAATCAATTGGGGTAAGAAATTGGACAATTCAGGTTCGAAGGCAGTTCGTTCCTTATAGGAGTGGCTGGTGTATTGCGTAGTTCTAGCGATTGGATTTCACTCAAAACTCACCAAATGACTCCTCCCACCATATTAAGTTGATGCCCAAGTTTTGGGCTCGATCGGAAATCAATAGGGGTAAGAAATTGGAAAATTCAGGATCAAAGGCAGTTCATTTCGAATAGGAGTGGTTGGTGTATTCCGTAGTTCTAGCGATTAGATTTCTCTCAAAACTCACGAAATGACTCCTCCCACCTTATTATGATGATGCCCAAGGTTTGGGCTCGATCGGAAATCAATCGGGGTAAGAAATTGGAAAATTCAGGTTCAAAGGCAGTTCATTTCGAATAGGAGTGGTTGGTGTATTCCATAGTTCTAGCAATTAGATTTCACTCAAAACTCACCAAATGAATCCTCCCACCTTATTATGATGATGCATAAGTTTTGGGCTCGATCAGAAATCAATAGGGGTAAGAAATTGGACCGTTCAGGTTCATAGGCAGTTCGTTCGTTATAGGAGTGGCTGGTGTATTCCATAGTTCTTGCGATTGGATTTCACTCAAAACTCCCCAAATGACTCCTCCCACCATATTATGGTGATGCCCAAGTTTTGGGCTCGATCGGAAATCAATAGGGGAAAGAAATTGGAAAATTCAAGTTCAAAGGCAGTTCATTCCTTATAGGAGTGGTTAGTGTATTCCGTAGTTCTAGCAATTGGATTTCACTCAAAACATAACAAATGACTCCTCCCACTATATTAAGATGATGCCCAAGTTCTGGGCTCGAACGGAAATCAATAGAGGTAAGAAATTGGACAATTCAGGTCCAAAGGCAGTTCGTTCCTTATTGGACTTGTTGGTGTTTTGCATAATTCTAGCGAATGGATTTCACTCATAACTCACCAAATGACTTCTTCCACCATATAATGATGATGTCCAAGTTTTGGGCTCGATCGGATATCAATAGGGGTTAGAAGTTGGAAACTTCAGGTTCGAGGGCAGTTGTTTCCTCCTAGGAGTGGTTGGTGTATTCCATAGTTCTAGCTATTAGATTTCACTCGAAACTCACCAAATGGCTCCTCCCACCATATTTAGATGATGCCCAAGTTTTGGGCTTGATCGGAAATCCGTAGGGGTAAGAAATTGGACAATTCAAGTTCTAAGGCAGCTCGATCCCAATTAGAGTGGTTGGTGTATTGCACAGTTCTAGCGATTGGATTTCACCGAAAACTGACGAAATGACTCCTCCCACCATATTATGATGGTGCCCAAGTTTTGGGCTCGATCGGAAATCAATAGGGGTTAGAAATTGGACAATTCAGGTTCAAAGGCTCTTCGTTCCTGACAGGAGTGGTTGGTGTATTCCGTAGTTCTAGCGAGTAGATTTCACTCAAAACTCAACAAATGACTCCTCCCACCACATTATGATGATGACCAAGTTTTGGGCTCGATCGGAAATCCATAGGTGTAAGAAATTGGACAGTTCAAGTTCAAAGGCAGTTCGTTCCCTATACGAGTGGTTGGCGTATTCCGTAGTTCTCGCGATTGGATTTCACTCAAAACTCACCAAATGACTCCTCCCACCATATTATGATGATTCCCAAGTTTTGGGCACGATCAAAAATCAATAGGGGTAAGAAATTGGCCTATTCAGGTTCAAAGGCAGTTCGTTCCTTATAGGAGTGGTTGGTGTATTCTGTGGTTCTAGCGATTGGATTTCACTCAAAGCTCTCCAAACGACTCCTTCCACCATATTAAGGCGATGCCCAAGATTTGGGCTCGAACGGAAATCCATAGGTGTAAGAAAATGGACAATCAATTTCAAAGGCAGTTCGTTCCTAATTGGAGTCATTGGAGTATTGCACAGTTCTAGCAATTGGATTTCAGTCAAAACTCAACAAATGACTCCACCCCCTATATTTTGACAATGCCCAAGTTTTGGGCTCGATCCGAATTCCATAGGTGTCAGAAAGTGGACAATTCATGTTCAAAGGCAGTTCGTTCCGAATTGGGGTGGTTGGTGTATTTTATAGTTCTAGCTATTGGATTTCACTCAAAACTCACCAAATGACTCCTCCCACCATATTATGACGATGCCCAAGTTTAGGGCTCGATCGGAAATCAATACGAGTAAGAAATTGGACAATACAGGTTGAAAGGAAGTTTGTTCCGTATAGGAGTGGTTGGTGTATTCCATAGTTCTAGGGTTTGGATTTCACTCAAACTCACCAAATGATGCCTCCCACAATATTATGATGATGCCCAAGTTTTGGGCTCGATCGGAAATCCATAGGTGTAAGATATTGGACAATTCAAGTTCGAAGGCAGTTCGTTCCGAATTGGAGTGGTAGGTGTATTGCATAGTTCTAGAGATTGGATTTCACTTAAAACTCACCAAATGACTCCTCCCACCGTATTATGAGGATGCCCAAGTTTTCGGCTCAATCGGAAATCAATAGGGTAAGAAATTGAACAGTTCAGGTTCAAATGCAGTTCGTTCCTTATAGGAGTGGCTAGTGTATTCCGTAGTTCTAGCGATTGGATTTCACTCAAAACTCACCAAATGACTCCTCCCACAATATTATGATGATGCCCAAGTTTTGGGCTCGATCAGAAATCAATACGGGTAAGAAATTGGACAATTCAGGTTCAAAGGAAGTTTGTTCCTTATTGGAGTGGTTGGTTTATTCCGTATTTCTAGCGATTGGATTTCACTCAAAACTCACCAAGTGACTCCTCCCACCATATTATGATGATGCCCAAGTTTTGGGCTCGATCGGAAATCAATAGGGGTATGAAATTGGACAATTCAGGTTCAAAAGCAGTTCGTTCCTTATAGTAGTGGTTGGTGTATGTCGTATTTCTAGCGATCGGATTTCACTCAAAACTCACCAAGTGCATCTTCCAACCATATTATGATGATGCCCAAGTTTTGGGCACGATCGGAAATTCAAAGGGGTAAGAAATTGGACAATTGAAGTTCGAAGACAGTTTGTTCCGAATTGGAACGGTTGGTGTATTGCATAGTTCTAGCGATTGAATTTTACGCAAAACTCACCAAATGACTACTCCCACGAAATTATAATGATGCCGAAGTTTTGGGCTCGATCGGAAATCAATACGGGTAAGAAATTGGACAATTCAGGTTCAAAGGCAGTTCGTTCCTTATAGGAGTGGTTGGTGTATTCCGTAGTTCTAGCAATCGGATTTCACTCAAAACTCACCAAATGACTCCTCCCACCATATTATGATGATGCCCAAGTTTTGGGCTCGGTCGGAAATCAATAGGGGTAAGAAATTGGACAATTCAGGTTCAACGGAAGTTCGTTCCTTATTGGACTGGTTGGTGTATTCCGTAGTTCTAGCGATTGGATGTCACTCAAAACTCCCCAAATAACTCCTCCCATCATATTATGATGATGCCCAAGTTTTGGGCCCAATCGGAAATCCATAGGGGTAAGAAATTGGACAATTCAATTTTCAAGGCAGTTCGTTCCATATAGGAGTGGCTGGTGTATTCCGCAGTTCTAGCGATTGGATTTCACTCAAAACTCACCAAATGACTCCTCCCACCATATTATGATAATACCCAAGTTTTGAGCTCGTTCGGAAATCAATAGGGGTAAGAATTTGGACAATTCAGGTTCAAAGGCAGTTCGTTCCTTATAGGAGTGGTTGGTGTATTCCGTAGTTCTAGCGATTGAGTTTCACTCAAAACTCACCGAATGACTCCTCCCACCATATTATCACGATACCCAAGTTTTGAGTTCGATCGGAAATCAATAGGGGTAAGAAATTGGACAATTCAGGTTCAAAGGCAGTTCGTTCCGAGTTGGAGTGGTTGGTGTATTGCATAGTTCTAGCGATTGGATTTCACTCAAAACTCACCAAATGGCTCCTCCCACCCTATTATGATGATGCCCAAGTTGTGGGCTCGATTGGAAAATAATAGGCGTATGAAATTGGACAATTCAGGTCCAAAGGCAGTTCGTTCCTTATAGGAGTGGTTGGTGTACTCCATAGTTCAAGCGATTGGATTTCACTCAAAACTCACCAAATGACTCCTCCCACCACATTATGATGATGCCCAAGTTTTGGGCTCGATCGGAAATTAATAGGGGTAAGAAATTGGACAATTCAAGTTCAAAGGCAGTTCGTTCTTTATAGGAGTGGTTGGTGTATTCCGTAGTTCTAGCGATTTGATTTCACTCAAAACTCCCCAAAAGACTCCTCCCACCATATTATGATGATACACAAGTTTGGGGTTCGATCGGAAATCAACAGGGGTAAGAAATTGGACAATTCAGGTTCAAAGGCAGTTCGTTCCGGGTTGGAGTGACTGGTGTATTGCATAGTTCGAGCGATTGGATTTCACTCAAAACGCACCAAATGACTCCTCCCACCCTATTATGATGATGCCCAAGTTGTGGGCTTGATTAGAAATCAATAGGGGTAAGAAATTGGACAATTCAGGTTCAAAGGCAGTTCGTTCCTTATGGGAGTGGTTGGTGTATTCCGTAGTTCAAGCGAATGAGTTTCACTCAACTCACCGAATGACTCCTCCCACCATATTATGATGATGCCCAAGTTTTGGGCTCGATCGGAAATCAATAGAGGTAAGAAATTGGACAATTCATGTTCAATGGCAGTTCGTTCCTTATAGGAGTGGCTGGTGTATTCCGTAGTTCTAGCGATTTGATTTCACTCAAAACACCCCAAAGGACTCCTCCCACCGTATTATGGTGATACCCAAGTTTTGGGTTCGATCGGAAATCAACAGGGGTAAGAAATTGGACAATTCAGGTTCAAAGGCAGTTCGTTCCAAGTTGAAGTGGCCTGTGTATTGCATAGTTCAAGCGATCGGATTTCACTCAAAACTCACCAAATGACTCCTCCCACCCTATGATGATGATGCCCAAGTTGTGGGCTTGATTGGAAATCAATAGGGGTAAGAAATTGGACAATTCAGGTTCAAAGGCAGTTCGTTCCGAGTTGGAGTGGTTGGTGTATTCCGTAGTTCTAGCGATTGAGTTTCACTCAAAACTCACCAAATGACTCCTCCCACCATATTATGATAATGCCCAAGTTTTGAGCTCTATCGGAAATCAATAGGGGCAAGAAATTGGACAATTCAGGTTCAAAGGCAGTTCGTTCCTTATAGGAGAGGTTGGTGTATTCCGTAGTTCTAGCGATTGAGTTTCACTCAAAACTCACCAAATGACTCCTCCCACCATATTATGGTGAAGCCCTAGTTTTGGGCTCGATCGGAAATCAATAGGGGTAAGAAATTGGACAATTCAGGTTCAGAGGCAGTTCGTTCCTTATTGGAGTGGCTGGTGTATTCTGTAGTTCTAACGAATTGATTTTTCTCAAAACTCCCCAAATAACTCCTCCCACCATATTATCACGATACCCAAGTTTTGGGTTCGATTGGAAATCAATAGGAGTAAGAAATTGGACAATTCAGGTTCAAAGGCAGTTCGTTCCGAGTTGGAGTGGTTGGTGTACTCCATAGTTCAAGCGATTGGATTTCACTCAAAACTCACCAAATGACTCCTCCCACCACATTATGATGATGCCCAAGTTTTGGGATCATTCGGAAATCAATAGGGGTAAGAAATTGGACAATTCAAGTTCAAGGGCAGTTCGTTCCTTATAGGAGTGGTTGGTGTATTCCGTAGTTCTAGCGATTGGATTTCACTCAAAACTCACCAAATGACTCCTCCCACCATACTATGATGATGCCCAAGTTTTGGGCTCGATCGGAAATCAATAAGGGTAAGAAATTGGACAAGTCAAGTTCGAAGGCAGTTAGATCCAAATTGGAGTGGTTGTTGTATTGCGTAATTCTAGCGGTTGAATTTCACTCAAAACTCACCAAATAACTCGTATCACCGTATTATGGCGATGCCCAAGTTGTGGGCTCGATCAGAAATCAATAGGGGTAGGAAATTGGACTATTCATGTTCGAAGGCAGTTCGTTCCATATGTGAGTGGTTGGTGTATTCCGTAGTTCTAGCAATTGGATTTCACTCAAAACTCACCAAATGACTTCCCCCACCAAATTATGACGATGCCCAAGTTTTGGGCTCGATTGGAGATCAATGCGGGTAAGAAATTTGACAATTCAGGTTCAAATGCAGTTCATTCCTTTTATGAGTGGTTGGTGTATTCCGTAGTTCTAGCAGTTGGATTTCACTCAGAACTCTCCAAATGAATCCTCCCACAATATTATGATGATGCCCAAGTTTTGGGCTCGATCGGAAATGAATAGTGGTAAGAAATTGGACAATTGAAGTTCACAGCCAGTTCCTTCCGAATTTTAGTGGTAGGCGTGTTGCATAGTTCTAGCGATTGGATTTCACTCAAAACTCACCAAATGACTCCTCCCAAAGAATTACGATGATGCCCAAGTTTTGGGCACAATCGGAAATCAATAGGGGTAAGAAATTGGACAATTCAGGTTTAAAGGCCGTTCGTTCCTTATAGGAGTGGTTGGTGTATTACGTAGTTCTAGCGATTGGATTTCACTCAAAATTCACCAAATGACTCCTCCCACCATAATATGATGACGCCCAAGTTTTGGGCTTGAACGGAAATCAATAGGGGTAAGAAATTGGACAATTCAGGTTTGAAGGCAGTTCGTTCCTTATAGGAGTGGTCGGTGTATTCCGTAGTTCTAGCGATTGGATTTCACTCAAAACTCACCAAATGACTCCGCCCACCATATTCTGACGATGACCAAGTTTTGGGCTGCATCGAAAATGAATAGGGGTAAGAAATTGGACAATTCAGGTTCAAAGGCAGTTCGTTCCTTTTCTGAGTGGCTGGTGTATTCCGTAGTTATAGCGTTTGGATTTCACTCAAAACTCACCAAACGACTCCTCCCACCATATTATGATGATGCCCAAGTTTTCGGCTCGATCAGAAATCAATAGGGGTAAGAAATTGGACAATTCAGGTTCAAAGGCAGTTCGTTCCTTATAGGAGTGGTTGGTGTATTCCGTAGTTCTAGCGATTGGCTTTCACTGGAAACTCTCCGAATGACTCCTCCCACAATATTATGATCATGCCCAAGTTTTGGGCTCAATCGGAAATCAGTAGGGGTAAGAAATTGAACACTTCAGGTTCCAAGGCAATTCATTCTCTATAGGAGTGGTTGGAGTATTCCGTAGTTCTAGCGATTGGATTTCACTCAAAACTCACGAAATGACTCCTCCCACCATGTTAGGATGATAACCAAGTTTTGGGCTCGATCGGAAATACATTGGTGTAAGAAATTGGACAATTCAAGTTTACCACAAGTTCGTTACGAATTGGAGTGGTTTGTGTATTGCATAGTTCTAGCAATTGGATTTCCCTGAAAACTCACCAGATGACTCCTCTCACCATATTATGTTGATGTCTAAGTTTTGGGCTTGATCGGAATTCCATTATAGTAAGAAATTGGACAATTCAAGTTCAAAGGCAGTTCATTCCTTATCTGAGTGGTTGGTGTATTCCGTAGTTCGAGCGATTGGATTTCACTCAAAACTCACCAAATGGCTCCTCCCACCATATTTCGATGATGCCCAAGTTTTGAACTTGAACGGAGATCAATAGGGGTAAGAAATTGGACAATTCAGGTTTAAAGGCCGTTCGTTCCTTATAGGAATGGTTGGTGTATTCCGTAGTTCAAGCGATTGGATTTCACTCAAAACTCACCAAATGACTCCTCCCACCATAATATGATGATGCCCAAGTTTTGGGCTTCAACGGAAATCAATAGGGGTAAGAAATTGGACAATTCAGGTTTAAAGGCAGTTCGTTCCTTATAAAAGTGGTTGGTGTATTCCGTAGTTCTAGTGATTGGATTTCACTCAAAAATCACCAAATGACTCCTCCCACCATATTATGATGACGACCAAGTTTTGGGCTCCATCGAAAATGAATGGGGTAAGAAATTGGACAATTCAGGTTCAAAGGCAGTTCGTTCCTTATATGGATGGCTGGTGTATTCCGTAGTTCTTGCGATTGGATTTCACTCAAAACTCACCAAATGACTCCTCCCACCATATTATAATGATGCCCAAGTTTTCGGCTCGATCAGAAATCAATAGGGGTAAGAAATTGGACAATTCAGGTTCAAAGGCAGTTTGTTCCTTATAGGAGTGGTTGGTGTATTCCGTTGTTCTAGCGATTGGATTTCACTCTAAACTCACCAAATGACTCCTCCCACAATATTATGATCATGCCCAAATTTTGGGCTCAATCGGAAATCAATAGGGGTAAGAAATTGAATAGTTCAGGTTCGAAGGCAATTCATTCCCTATAGGAGTGGTTGGAGTATTCCGTAGTTCTAGCGATTGGATTTCACTCAAAACTCACCAAATGACTCCGTCCACCATATTATGATGATGACCAAGTTTTGGGCTCCATCGAAAATGAATAGGGGTAAGAAATTGGACAATTCATGTTCAAAGGCAGTTCATTCCTTATCTGAGTGGCTGGTGTATTCCGTAGTTATAGCGATTGGATTTCACTCAAAACTCACCAAACGACTCCTCCCACCATATGATGATGATGCCCAAGTTTTCGGCTCGATCAGAAATCGATCGGGGTAAGAAATTGGACAATTCAGGTTCAAAGGCAGTTCGTTCCTTATAGGAGTGGTTGGTGTATTCCGTAGTTCTAGCGATCGGATTTCACTCAAAACTCACCACATGACTCCTCCCACCATATTATGATGATGCCCAAGTTTTGGGCTCGATCGGAAATCCATAGGTGTAAGAAATTAGACAGTTCAAGTTCAAAGGCAGTTCGTTCCGAATTGGAGTGGTTGGTGTATTGCATAGTTCAAGCGATTGGAGTTCACTCAAAACTCACCAAATGATTCCTCCCACCATATTATTATGATGCCCAAGTTTTGGTGACAGAACCCGACCCAAATTCCACTTTGGAATCCGAGTCGAACCCTGTGCGTGTCCGACACTTGGCAGTTACTGGGCACAATTGACCAAATTGCCCTTCTAACTAAAATTCCATGAAAATCAAGTGCAACTCCTGCCAAAAATTCGGCAGAGTCTCCACTGTAAATTGAACATTTCCCAAAAATTTCCACCTGTCAAACAAGCTTATAGATATACACGAATATAACCCAACTGCTAGCATGATTCAAATTATATCAGAAGTCAAGCATCATATTATTCTGTCCTCAGGCCTCAAAAAGACTCAAATAAAACATTTAGCTAATAAAATTTATCTCAGCTCTCAGAATATCAATAATACATTAACAATCTCAAAGACTCCAACTCGTGGCTGCACCTTGTACAAAAGGCTGCCTACGTACCCTTACTGAGGGATCAAGCTACACGTAGCTCTTCTATTTCGTTTAAGCTTTCTGTTCCAAACTTACTGGCATTACTCACATGGCAATAGCTATATTCAAATGAAGGAATAAAAGCATTTAGATTCTAGTAATCTTTCTTGGAAAGTCATAACTATTAATTCCTCGTGACACCATTGGTGACACGTCCTGCCCTGTAATCCTTGCTAGACTTAGGAGACACCTGGTCAACCTGATCCGCAAATCCTCCCTCCCCCGGTCCGGATATCTCTAAAACTCGGGGGGGCGGAGTATGCTAGCACTACTTGAGCTATTTAATACCATATCCAATAATAAAAAGATCAAGGCAAACAACTTAAATAAAATACAATAAAATAAACAAACTTCGAATACCCTGGTATCGAACTCATGTAAGGTTTATAAATAATTAATTACGTATATATATATATATATATATATATATATATATATATCCATCTTTCTCTTGTGAGATAAATATATAGATTAAGAAAATGATAGTAACTGTATAAGGTTCCTCACTTTTACTTTAAAAGCGTTTCAAAGCTTAAATTCTCTCCACCTAGGCGTACCCCCATTCCTGATCCGTCAATTCCATCCTCGCAGACTTCGGAAACACAAAGTTAACCGAGCCGCGTTCCTCGCAGGTCTTGGAGACACCAAGTCAATCCGAGCTGCGCTCCTCGCAGGTCTCAGGGGACCATAAGTCAGCCTGAGCCGCGTTCCTCGCACCACACGGTCCAGGCGTCCCCGAACTCGTGGGGCGTTGTTTATGAATGACAACTGGTTCAAGGCAACTGGGGGGTACTCCTGTGGTGGGTTTGAAAACAACATCATATCTGAAACTTATCTTGAAATTCCTTCTTATTTCACAAACAACATCATAGCTAATTTATCTTGAAAACAACATCATAGCTAATTTATTAATTATGGCAAAATCCCATTAACGAATCATTCTGAAATTAAAATAATAATCTTTTAAAGTAATGGATAACTAAATGAGTAAATAATTGAATAAATAAATAACTAAATATATAATTCATTATCCACTGCCCTTAGAGATCTTATCCTTTCCTTTAATGCATAGTTTTCAACTCTCAGATATAACATTTAGAAGCACCGTTAAACACTATAATAAAACCACAAAATCGAACATTACATACCATTAGTGATCTAAAACACATGATAATATAAATATCAATTATCCGAAATTATATATATTATGTATATCCTTTCCATAATCACATAAATCCATGAAATGATCCATATAACTAAATTTTCAGTCAAGACTCATCTGCATGCTCATTCTAACACTTCTCAAGGATATACTACCTTGGAAGGTTAACAGTCAACCAAGGGGTCTAACTGCTTAAACTTGGTTAATCGGGCCCGCAGGGCTCACGACCTCTGATTTCCGATCCAGGAGTTCCTATAAGTTCCACCAATTTTAATAACTAGGTCTTGAGAGCTCGGTCCGGATCAGATGGTCGGATTAATCACGATCGTGCGGTTATAATTAAGTTAAACTTTGAATTATTGAATCGGAGTATCCGGGACTCTGATTCACGATCCGCGAAATCCTATATGGTCCTAGGAATGCCTAGATCAACATATATTAAATTGACTATGATCCAACGGTTCAAACGTATTGAATCCGGAAATCGCATAGTAGGCGAGGTCCGTTCGGGGTTCAAACGTTATCCGAAATGAAATGCAAAAGTACCTACGCACACATGAGGACCAGGGAATCATTCTTGAACCATAAGCTGGTCCAAAACCTAGCCCACTCGCCGCTGTACGCGCCGACAGCGCGTGGGTTCCCAAAGTGATACCACTCGCCGGAAAATCTCAAAATCAAGGGCCAAGATTCCTACCCTAGGGGTAAAACCTCATTTGGAGTCACTTTTATTCTTGGGCCTACCCCGAAAAATGGCTAGAAGTGGCCGGAATCTCATCCCGAAATCTGGCCAAAATTCCATTTCGTGATTTGGGTTATCTATGCTAGAAATTAATCCAATCCTACCCAACCATCAGCTAGAATTCGAAAAGTAGATGAGAAACCATACCTCACTTGTCAGAGATGGTGGCCGGAAACTGCCGGAAAAGGCCAAGAAACGCTGCTGATTTTCGCACAGCAGTTTGGGCTCGTTTTTGGCTCAACTTTGGCTCGATTTTCTAGTAGATTCACTTGGAATCAAGGCTGGATATGGACATGTATGGAAAGAGGAGAGAGAGACGAAGAGATTGCAAGTTGTGGCACTCGATTTTGTGGCTGGACGGAGGAGAACTCCAAGTTTGAAAATGGCTGGTTCTCCTCTGCCCCCGAAACAGCAGAATCTGAGTTTAAATAAAATAAACTGAACTTTGAAATATTTACGATTGTGCCACTGAACTTCTTTTGATCGTAATTTCTTCGTTACAACTCCGATTTGAGCTCACTACTTGTCTACGGACTCATCTCGATGTGCTCTACGCAACGGTCCAATCGAACTTTCCAAATTCCTTCCCGAACTAAAAATGACCTTTTTGCCCCCTTTAATATTAATTACTATTTTAATTTCCAAAAACATTAATTAACTCAAATCATTTTATTCTATTTCTTATTTCAATATATTTTCTCAATTAAACTTATTTCCTCTTATTTTAATTATTTAATCATTCCCGGGGTAAAATTGTCTTTTTTCTGAATAATTTAATAATTAACTATTAATTTAGGACCGGGTTGTTACATTTGGGCTTGATCGAAAATCCATAGGAGTACGAAATTGGACAATTCAGGTTCAAAGGCAGTTCGTTCCTTATAGGAGTGGTTGGTGTATTCCATAGTTCTAGGGATTGGATTTCACTAAAAACTCACCAAATGACTCCTCCCACCATATTATGATGATGCCCAAGTTTTGGGCTCGATCAGAAATCCATAGGTGTAAGAAATTGGAGAATTCAAGTTCAAAGGCAATTCATTCCGAATTGGAGTGGTTGGAGTATTGCATAGTTCTTGCAATTGGATTTCCCTCAAAACTCACCAAATGACTCCCCCCACCATATTATGATGATACCCAAGTTTTGGGCTCGATCGGAAATCCATAGGGGTAAGAAATTGGATAATTCAAGTTCAAAGGCAGTTCGTTCCGAATTAGAGTGGTTGGTGTATTGCATATTTCTAGCGATTGGATTTCACTAAAAACCTAACAAATGACTCGCCCCACCATATTATGACGATGCCAAAGTTTTTGGCTCGATCGGAAATCCATAGGTGTAAGAATTGGACAATTCAAGTTCAAAAGCAATTCGTTCCGAATTGGAGTGGTTGGTGTATTGCATAGTTCTAGCGATTGGATGTCGCTCAAAACTCACCAGATGATTGTTGTACAATTCAGGGTAAGAAATTGAACAATTCAGGGTCAAAGGCAGTTCGTTCCTTATAGGAGTCGTTGTTGTATTCCGTAGTTCAAGCAATTGGATTTCACTCAAAACTCACCAATTTACTCCTCCCACCATGTTATGATGATGCCCAAGTTTTGGGCTCGATCGGAAATCCATAGGTGTAAAAAATTGGACAATTCAAGTTCAGAGGAAGTTCGTTCCGAATTGGAGTGGTTGGTGTATTGCATAGTTCTAGCGATTGGATATCACTCAAAACTCACCAAATGACTCCTCCCACCATATGAAGACGATGCCCCTGTTTTGGGCACGATCGAAAATCCATAGGTGTAAGAAATTGGCCAATTCAAGTTCAAAGGCAGTTCATTCCGAATTGGAGTGGTTGGTGTATTGCATTGTTCTTGCGATTGGATTTCACTCAAAACTCACCAAATGAGTCCTCCCACCATATTATGATGATGCCCAAGCTTTGGGCTCGATCGGAAATCCATAGGTGTAAGAAATTGGACAATTCCTGTTCAGAGGCAGTTCGTTCCGAATTGGAGTGGTTGGTGTATTGCATAGTTCTAGCGATTGGATTTCACTCCAAACTCACCAAATGGCTCCTCCCACCATATTAAGACGATGCCTATGTTTTGGGCACGATCGGAAATCCATTGGAGTAAGAAAGTTGACAATTCAAGTTCAAAGGCAGTTCATTTTGGACTGGAGTGGTTGGTATATTGCATAGTGTTCGCAATTGGATTTCTCTCAAAACTCACCAAATCACTCCTCCCTCCAGATTACGATGATGCCCAAGTTTTGGGCCCGATCGTAAATCAACAGGAGTAGGAAATTGGACAATTCAGGTTCAAAGGCAATTCGTTCCATATAGGAATGGTTGGTGTATTCCGTAGTTCTAGCGATTGGATTTCACTCAAAACTAACCAAATGACTCCTCCCACCATATAATGATGATGCCCAAGTTTTGGACTCAATCGGAAATCCATAGGTGCAAGAAATTGGACAATTCAAGTTCGAACGCAGTTCATTTCAAATTGGAGTGGTTGGTGTATTGCGTAGTTCTAGCAATTGTATTTCATTCAAAACTCACCAAACAACTCCTCCCACCATATTATGATGATGCCCAAGTTTTGGGCTCAATTGGAATTCCATAGGTGTAAGACATTGGACAATTCAAGTTCAAAGGCAGTTCGTTCCGAAGTGGACTAGTTGGTGTATTGCATAGTTCTAATATACATAGCGACGTCATAGTTGAATAATCAACGTCAGTTTAAATAAACAAAGCGCCGTCATAACTGCATCGGAAATCCAAAAGTCATTTGGCGCGTGTTAAAAACAGAACGACGTCATTTTCAGAACCATAAATAACCACGTCGGTTTATTAAAATACACGGTCGTTGAATTTCTAAGTACAACATCAGTTTAGATAAACAAAGCGCCGTCATAACTGCATCGGAAATCCAAAAGTCATTTGGCGCGTATTAAAAAGAGAACGACGTCGTTTTCAAAACCCCAAAGTAACCACGTCGGTTATTAAAATACACAGTCGTTGAATTTAGAAGTACAACGTCAGTTTAGATAAAAAAAGGGCCGTCATAACCACATCGGAATTCCAAAAGTCACTCGGCAGCTGTGATAACCACGTCAGTTATTAATTATTTACCGTCGTTATAACTAACTAATACGGTGGTTTGTAATAACAAAGTCGTTGTATTGAACTCTGGGAATATATATAAACTTTTCGTCACCTGACCTAATATTTTACGGTTTTCTCTCACCGATAAAGTATCGTAGTTTCCCTCTCATTTCCCGAAAGCAGCATCATCGTCTGAATCTTCGTCTTCATCTCCAAATCACCATTTTCGTCTTTGTCTTCGTCGGAAGGAAACTTTCTTTGCACGCCAAAGGTTTTTTCTCACTCTCTTCCCTTTTTTTACATTTCATTTTAATGTCGTAGTTGTCTGGAAACAAGATTCTGTCAAATGGAAGAAATCTTTCACTGGTTTTGATTAAATACATAAGTAGATACTCTCACGACGCCAAAAGACGACAGTTCTGTCTTGTTTTCGACGATAGAATGGACACACCACGACGGCCGTTAAATTCTAGCAAACTGCACGACGGTGGTTAAAAACCGTCATGGTGTGACAATTAATACGTCGGAAACAAGATAAAACCATCGTCTTTAGGTAGAAGAACAATCGTTTTGTAAATTTTAAACCACGTCGGTTCTTATTAGTCACCGACGTAGTGTATACACATTTACGTCATGAAATATATAAAACCGTCGTCTTATTTCCATTCATGGCCTAAGAGACTGTTTAATAGGACGTCGCTTTTTTAGTGTTACCGTCGTTGTTTGATATTGTTACGTCGTTTATTTTTAATAACCGACGTTGTTTGCCTTGCAGATTAATTAAAAATGGTTTCGAAATCTCAAAACAAGGAAGCTGAAGCGTCAAAGGCCAAATCAGGTTCAAAGGCACAAGGGGATGAAGCCAAATCAGTTTCAAAGGCTCAAGTGGAAGGAGAAAAATCAACTCAAAGCAAACCCTTGAAGAGGATGAGATTTTCCTCAACCTCCGAGAAAGACTCGAGCACAGCCACATTTGTTGAGGAGCCAAAATCTGGCCGCGGTATCAGCACAATGAGCCGTGTTGTGAAGAGGAAAATTGAGAAGGTTAAGCCTGTGGTTGAGTTCAATAAAAAGGGCAAACCACATGGCATGGCTGCTGTTGAGATGCAGTCTTACATTAGTGTTTTGGCACGCACCAGAGTCCCTCTTGTGGACAAGAAATGGACTCAAATACCCAAGGACGTGAGGGAGCAGATTTGGGAAGCTATTCAAATGTCCTATGTTATTGGGGATAGGTACAAGAACATGGTCTTGTCATCTGCCGCCAAAAAATGGAAGGGTTTCAAGTATAACGTAACCAGGCAGTATATCCTTCCATTCGCACATGACAGGGAGAGGTTAAGAGAAACCCCTGCTCTTTATAAGTTCATAGAGCAATCGCAATGGGATGCCTTCGTAGCTTCAAGGTTAACCCCAGATTTTGAGGCTAAGCATGCTGAGCAGAAAGAGAGGAGGGAGAAATTGGAGTACAACCATAGGTTGTCTAGAAAAGGGTATGTTCGTTTGGAGGACCAATTGGTAGAAACCATGCCCGATGTTGAAGAAATCGATCTAGCTGTTCTATGGAAGAAGGCAAGAGAAGATAAAACAGGAAACATCCCTGATCCAAAGGTTGCAGAGAAGGCAAAACTAATCGTAAGTCTCACTAACTCTGTTCTAAATTTGAAAAACAGAGTGTTTTATTTTGGTATAGACGTCATTTATCTTCAAATAAGCGACGTTATAAAATGAACATCACGACGGGCTTAATTTACCAACGTTTAAAAATGAATAGGACGTTGGTTTTTGAAAAAAGTAGGCGTCTAGATAGAATTAATAAGACGGATTAAATTCCTCTATGAACTGCATTTTTGTTTTAAGTTTACTCACGCACGCACTCTCCCTCTCTCTGTCTATTTCACTGAAATTTGTGGTGCACAATTTCTGGAAAATAATGCATATTTCAATCGAGTTTTTTCACTTCTTCATTAAAATGTACGACAGTTTTATGTTATCTAGACGTTAGAATGCTTATACAACGACGGTAATTTTGTGCAACCGTATGAAATTGGACATCTACGTTTGTTTGTTCAATAGTCCATCGTCTTACTTTGAATACTACGTCTGTTTGTTCAATAATGTATATACCGACGTTGTAAATTACAAACAACGACGGTAGTTAAATACAGACATTTTAAATTAATACTACGTCAGGAATTTGAGAAAACCGTCGTTGTTTATACTTTACAACGTCGGTATATTTATCTGTTTTACACTCTGCTCAGTTTCTAACAATCTCTCTTTCTCTCTTTTAGGATGATTTGCAAAAGCAAGTCTCCGAAGGCACTCTGACTGTCTCCGGGACCAATGATGTCTTGACTCTTGCTTTGGGAACCCCCGAGCATGGTGGGAGAGTCAAAGGAGCTGGTGCTGGCGTTACCCCAACTCAGTTCTTCAATTTGCCGAAATAGCAGAGAGTGAAATTTGGTGACAAATTGAAGGAAAGTGTGAGGGAGGCAGTCAGAGAAGAGACCTTGAGGATTGAGGCGAAGTCAAGGGAAACTATAATGGAAGCAGTCAGAGCAGAGAGGGAGGCTATGTTGGCATATTTCCGTCAACTAGTTCCTAATTTTGATCCCAGCCTGATGCTCAAAACCCCAATTTCTCCAATTACTCCAATTACTTTACCCCCTCAAGATCAAAGCCCAAAAAATCCAATGTCTGATAAGGCAAGCTGCTCTGGGGCCACTGGTATCTGACCCCTAGCTTTGGGATTAGAAGATCCAAAGCCTGAAGCTGATACTGCTGGAAAACAGCAAGAGGACACGGTAAAATTTCTACTATTTTCTATTTCTGCCTTTTAAATTTAAATAGACGTCGCTCCTTTTAATATCGGACGTGAAAATTTTAAATAACGACGGTATATACGTCTGTTTCTTACAGGAAGCGTCGTTGTTAGTTAAATACCACGACGCTTTTACTTGTTTTGCAAATTATTAGACAATAAAAATAACGACTGTGTTTTCTGCCGTCGTCTATTTCATGATTTCATTAACTGTATTTATATTAGACGACCTTTCTATAGTATAGCGACGTTATAAATTCAACACAACGACGGTTATGTATTTACCGACGTGTATAACCTTTCCTCCGTCAGTATTTACTAGAAACCATCGTTTATATTATATACCACGTCTGTTTTTTGTCTTTAGTTTGAGTCGTTTATTTTAGTTCACATACAAACTAACTTATATTTCTTCATTTATTTCTTGTAACAGGATCTCTCAAAGCTAGACATGCCACCTCATCTCTTAGCCTTATGCCAACACGTCCAGACCAAGTTGTTGCCTACTAAGGAGGCTGTGACAGTTCACATGCCCAAGGAAGTGTTTGGCATTGAGCATGATACCTTCCTCTTACCTGAAGATATTTTGCAATTTGGTTCCATGGTGGAGATTGGAACCACAGTGATATCAGTATACATGAGGTAATTCTCCCTAGTCCCATTTTGTTTTACATTTTCCTTTCTTTTAAATTAAAATCTCATTTAATTGACTTTCATATATTTAGGTTCCTATTTGACTATTTAAAAATGGCAAATATGGTAAACCTTGTTGGCCTCGTGGACCCTGGGCTAGTGAGCTCTGGAGCTGGATCAATATCAGACCGAATAAAAAACTTGTCAAACCGCCTGAATACAGCAGATGGGAATCAATTTTTCTTGGTCCCTTATAATCCAGGGTTAGTACCATTTAAAGTATTTTCCTGAGCTTCTAATATTTTTCTTTGTAGTACTATTTAACCTATATGAATCATTATGTGCAGTGGTCATTGGGTGATGGTAATTGTGAGACCAGCAATGGAGACTGCCTATTACATGAATTCACTGCCAAAACGCGTGGTTGATGACGACATGAAAAATATAGTGAATACGTAAGTTGATTTCTTCTGATTTAAGATTTTTCCTATAAATTATTTAAATAAATGACTATTTTTAATAATACCGACGTTATAATTAAAATATAACGACGGTAAGTTATTACCGACGTGTTAATTTAACTACCACGTCAGTATTTTCTTTAAAACGTCGTTTTAATTTAACTACCACTTCGTTTGGGTTTTATTTAAGAACGTTTTAATTTTTTCTGCTCAATTTTTTGTCATACGATGTTTTACTCTTACCGACGTTATAACGTTACACAACGACGATTAGTTTTTACGGCCGTTTTAAACAAAATATCACATCTTGGTTTAAAAAACTCCGTCGTTTTGACTGATTTACCACGACGGTTACTATTTGTATTTAAATTTTTTGTTTTGTCATTAACACCCTTTGTTTTCTTGTAACAGGTCAATTAAAATGTTTAATATTCATATAAATAAAAATTCACGTAAACAGCAGGCCATTTGGAAAAATCTACACGGCACTCCTGAACAACCAACAAGTGTAGAGTGTGGCTATTACGTGATGCGATTCATGAGAGATATAATTCATGATCCAGACCTAAATTTCGAGAAGAAGGTAAAACGCAACATTTTAGATATACTTTCTTTATTTTACTACGTCATATTTTTGTTTAAAACCGTTGTTTGTATCTTTATAACACGTCGGTTTTTTGGTTTATTTTGCAGTTTGAGAAGAAAAAAAGATAAACTTCAGTATAAACAAGAGGATATTGACGAAGTTAGGCATGAATGGGCAGAATTCGTGGACAAGCAATTACCGAAGGATAATTGATGTAGATAAATAATTATGAACAATGTTTAGGTTTAATTTAGTTTATTTAAAATATACATAAATATTTTGTTGTAATCAAGCGAACAAAAATCAAAAAAATTAAATTTTGGTTTAAAACTTGTTTAGTTCCCAAACACCGACGTCTGATTCTAATTTACACGTCTCATATGTGTACACAATGGTCGTCTTGCAGTAACTAGAAATATAACATCGATGGCAATTCTTAAAAACGACATGTAATAGCCATAACAACGATGGTTTATAATTAATTCATCCTGAAAAATGAATTTTGTACTCATATACTACGTCGGTTCGTATAACCTTATCGACGTCTTAATAATATACAAAGGCGGATACTCTTAAATATCCGCCTTTGTATATTTAAACAACGTCGGTTATATACACTAAAATGACGTGTAATAGTCATAACAACGACGGTTTATAATTAATTCATCCTGTATAAATGAATTTGTACTCATATACTACGTCGGTTCATATAACCTTATCGACGTCTTAATAATATACAAAGGCGGATACTCTTAAATATCCACCTTTGTATATTTAAACAACGTCGGTTATATACACTAAAATAACGTGTAATAGTCATAACAACGACGGTTTATAATTAATTCATCCTGTATAAATGAATTTGTACTCATATACTACGTCGGTTCGTATAACCTTATCGACGTCTTAATACTATACAAAGGCGGATATTCTTAAATATCCGCCTTTGTATATTTAAACAACGTCGGTTATACAAAGACGTCGTTTTATATTAGTTTCGACGTCAGTTTATTATGTTTAACGTCGTTGTAAAGGGATACAACGTCGGATAGGTCATTTTTTAATTTAATTTTTATTGACTTTTATATTTTATTTAATTCCATATTAAATTCAAAACTAAATCCAAAAATTAAACTGAAAACTACCAAGCATTGGAATATTGTCTCTGTCCTAAAGCTTTAAAAAAAATAATTTTGGAAATATTTTTTTATTGTATTTAATTACTAATATTAATAATATATTCAAAACAAAATCCGAAAAATATACCGGCAAATTCTATGCACTGATTGAGACAATATCTTGCCCGTTAAGGCCCGAAAAATGTAATTTTAGTTTTCAAAGTTCGAATGATAACACAATTCAAACAAATTTAGAGACAAAGCATGATACTCCTTATACTTTACATAACATAACCCTAAGGTTTATGTGATCCATTGGTGCCCATAAATTCAAAATTATGAAATCCATATTTTAGCCTACTATTGTAGAAGGCAATGTTGTAAGGAATCCATAGCAATTTTCGGTTCATTTTTCTCGTACTTGTGTATTTTTTTAAAATTTAGGGTTTAGGGTTTTTTGAAACGACGCCGGTTTTCTCCCGCTGTTTTTGGTCAACTATATTAACAAAGACTAATTGAATTCGGTTTACGACGTCGGTTATTAAATAGCGACGTCCTTTATGCTTACAACGTCGGTATTTTATAAAAACCGCCGTTGTAAGTAATAATTAGACGTCCGTGTAAGTGTTGACCATCGTCGTTGAAAAACCCGGTACTTTAAAATTTTTGACCGCGACCTAAAATTTTCAGAATTTCCCTTTAACCCTCAAATAGTTCATTCTCTCTCTTCAACATAAATTTATCTGAAAGTTTTCGTTCTCCCAGCTCTCTCTCAAGCTTTTGTTATATTCTCTCAGCTCTCTCTCAAAGCATTGGGTACGTAGATTCTCCAAGATCTCTCTCAAAGCATTGGGTACGTAGATTCTCCAAGATCTCTCATTGGGTACGTAGATTCTCCAAGCTCTCTCTCAAGCAGTTGTTATATTCTCGCAGCTCTCTCTCAATATCCATGTAAGTACAACCCTAATCTCTTCTTAAATCCATAAATGTTTTCGTTGGTAGCTATATTAGGGTTTTGGTGTCTGCAATCTTGTAATAATTGCTCTCTGTTTGGGTTCTTTTATGTTTGTTTGGCCATGGGTTCTTGGAAAAGGAATGGGGATGGGAGATTTAAGCTGTTTTTTTTTTTAACTACGACGACGGTTGAAGGATCAAACTGTCGTCCAAATGTTTATTATACGTCGGTTGTTCATTTACTCCCGTCGTCTGAGTTTTAAGCCGCAACTGGTAGCCTAAAGACGACTGTTTCTCCATTAAACGTCGTCTTTAGGCTACCAGAACACCGTTCAAATTTCTGAGTTTGGGTATCTTAATGACGACGGTGACTATAGATGCCGTCGTCTGAATGTATATTAAACGACGATTATTTTTTTAAACCGTCGTCTTGTACATGTTTTATATTTAATTTTCATTTTGTTCTCTGCTATTTGAATGAGGTAGTGTTTCATTGCTGGTCTTTCCACTTTAATATATATATATTTATATGAATTTGATAGAGTGTGAGATGGATAAGTCATGGATGCATGCGGATAGAAGATCGAAGGCATATGAGTTAGGGGTGGAAGGATTTTTGAATTTTGCGTCAGAAAATCTTGGAAATACAACTGAGATTCGTTGTCCATGTGTTAAATGTGGGAATATTCGATTGTTTGGGGTTGGAATTATAAGGGAACACTTATACTTTAATGGAATTGACCAAAGCTATAAGATTTGGAGATGGCACGGAGAACCTTGGGAATGGACTACCAATGCTAGTAGAAATGTGGAAGAAGATGAGAAAAGTAGGTTCAGTTATGTTTCTGAAGAATTAGGGATGGATGATAATGAATTTGCCAATATTGGATATGATCCTTATGAGTTTGCCAATGTGATTGGGGATAGCGATCAACCCTTGTACCCTGGTTGCAGTAAGTACACGAAGTTGTCGGCTTTGGTGAAGTTATATAATTTGAAAGCAAAACATGGGATGAGTGATGTTTGCTCTACAGAATTATTGATACTTCAAGGAGAATTTCTTCCAGAAGGAAATACACTACCTTCCTCTATGTACGAGGCAAAAAAGACTTTGTCTGCTTTAGGGATGAGTTATGAGAAAATCCATGCATGTCCCAATGACTGCATTTTGTATCGGAAGGAGTATGAGAATGCAACTAATTGTCCTACTTGTGGTATCTCAAGGTGGAAGGAAACCAAGGATGGGTTCTTGAAAGAGGGTGTGGCAGCGAAGGTGGTGTGGTATTTTCCTCCAATTCCAAGGTTTAAAAGGATGTTTCAATTACATAAGACAGCTAAGAGTTTGACTTGGCATGCTGCAAGAAAATCAGTTGATGGTTATATGTCTCATCCAGCTGATTCCCCATCTTGGAAACTTGTTGATGAAAAATGGCCCAACTTTGGTAATGAGCCAAGAAACTTAAGATTGGCTCTCTCATCTGATGGATTCAATCCCCACAGTTCTTTAAGTAGCAGATATAGTTGTTGGCCAGTTATGTTAGTTACATATAATCTCCCACCATGGCTATGCATGAAGCGGAAGTTCATGAAGTTGACCATACTGATTTCCGGTCCTAAACAGCCCGGAAATGATATAGATGTCTACTTAGAGCCTTTGATTGATGATTTGAAATCTCTGTGGGATGGGATTAGAGGAGTGTATGATGCCCACATTGGAGAATACTTTACACTCAGAGCTGCATTACTGTGGACAATTAATGATTTTCCCGCTTATGGAAACTTATCTGGTTGTGTTGTTAAAGGATATAAAGCTTGTCCAATTTGCGGCGATGATACACCTAGTCACAGGTTGAAAAATGGCCACAAAATTTGTTACCTTGGGCATAGAAAGTGGTTACCAATCAATCATCCATATAGGAGGCAACGTACAGCTTTGAATGGGAAACCTGAATATGGCATGCCTCCCGAGCCATTAACAGGAGAAGAAGTGCTGCATATGGTTGAAGATATTAATTACATATGGGGCTCGAAAAATGGGGGAAGTGTTGGTGAGAATGATGGTGACAGAGTTTGTTGGAAGAAGAAATCAAAATTTTTTGATCTCGAGTATTGGAAATACCTCCCTGTGAGGCATGCCCTAGATGTTATGCACATTGAGAAGAATGTTTGCGATAGTATCATTGGTACATTGCTAGAGATCCCTGGAAAAAATAAAGAAGGGATTGCTGCTCGGTTAGACTTATTGAACATGGGGGTAAAAATTGATTTGCAACCCGAGTATGGAGAAAGACGTTCTCGCTGCCTCCAGGGCCTTGGAATTTGTCAAGAGCAGAGAAGAGAGCGGTTTGCAATTCTTTTTATGGTATGAAGGTTCCTGAAGGTTATTCTTCAAATATAAAAAATCTTGTATCTTTAAAAGATTCAAGACTTCTTGGCCTTAAATCTCATGATTGTCATACCTTGATGCAACAATTGCTCCCTGTGGCAATTCGTTCTGTTTTGGAGAAGCCTGCAAGGTATGCAATAACTCGATTGTGCTTCTTCTTCAATGCTATATGTGCAAAGACGGTAGATGTTTCCAAGCTAGATAAGTTGGAAGAAGATGTAGTAGTTACTTTATGTTTGCTTGAGAAGTACTTTCCCCCTTCATTCTTTGATATCATGGTTCATTTAGTAGTACATCTTGTCAGAGAAGTTCGTCTATGTGGGCCAGTATATTTTAGATGGATGCATCCGTTTGAAAGATATATGAAAGTGCTAAAGGGGTATGTTCAGAATCGTACTCGTCCCGAAGGTTGCATTGCTGAGCGGTATATAGCTGAAGAAGCTGTAGAGTTTTGTACCGAGCATTTATCTGATGTTAGTACAGTTGGAGTGCCTTCAAGCCAGAATATGGGAGTTTCAAAGCCATTATCAGGTTGCACAGTGAGCTTAGTTGATATGCACTTGTTGAACCAGGCACATCTATATGTCTTGGAGAATACGGAGGAAGTCCTACCTTATATCGAGTACGTATGAGTTTAATTTTTCATATATATGTAGCCATTTTAAATATTATTACTCCTTATGTTTATCTTATATATAAGGGACCGTAATGCGTGTTTTTTTCGTGTCAATTGTAGGGAACATATGATCCACATCAAGACCACTTATCCGAAGTTTAGAAAGAGAACAAAGTGGCTACAAGATAAGCACAATAGCACTTTCATTCAATGGCTACGTTTTAAGGTATATATGTTATTGAATGACATATTGAACTTATTTTAATTTTCTTTCTTTCTATATATATGTTAGATTGAATTAAGATATATGTTTAATTTGCAGGTTCAAAGTGAATTTAATGGGGAAGATTATAATGGCATATCAGAAAATTTGAGGTGGTTAGCAGCTGGTCCAAGCATGGAAGTGCCATCATATGGGAGCTATCTTATTAATGGTGTCAAATTTAGCACCAAGGCACAAGATGATGTGCGAACTGTCCAAAATAGCGGAGTTTATTTACTTGCACATACTATGCAAGTTGCTAGTGCCAAGGATAAAAACCCTATTGTCTCCAATATGGGTTTTTATGGGGTTATTCAAGAAATTTGGGATCTTGACTACCAAAAGTTTAGAATCCCAGTCTTGAGGTGTGATTGGATAGATAACACTTCGGGCCTTGTAGTTGACGAACTTGGATTTACCCTTGTAGATCTGAGTAAAATTGGACATAGGAATGACCAATTTGTTATGGCTTCTCAAGTCAAACAAGTATTTTATGTTGATGACCCAATGCATCGTGGTTGGTCGGTAGTGTTATCAATGCCTAATAGAGAATATAATGATGTTATTGGTGATGATGTGCTAGGTGATATTAGAATTGAGTGTGAGCCATTTTCTAGAGGGATACCAAATGTTGACACATTTGATGACCTAGTGGGTGAGTTTGGGAGTGAGAATATTAGAGATGGGTGTGAAGATATATGGATTGATTGATTGTTGTAATGTATGACATTAGTTATGCAGTTAATTGTATGACATTAATTCATAGCTCTGTATATCATTTTAATTCTGATCACATTTTCATTCTGCAAGCTTTGGGCACGACAAATCAAAAATTAAAAATAATCGGTTAAAGCTGAAAATACGACGGTCAAGTTACAAAAATCGCAAAAAGAGATGTTTAAAAAACAACCAACGTCGGGTTTTCACAACCGACGTGGAATGACAACGCAAAAATGAAATAAAAACCGCCATTTGAAAAAGAAAACACGTCGGTTAATTATAATTCATTTCAAAACGGTTAATATTGTTGTTTTTACGTTAGTTCAAGTAATATATGCCAAGTTATATGTTTTAGACGTCAGTTTTTTTATTTAGTGAACGTAGTATTTATTAATCACGGCGGTTTCTAAGTTTGACACGTCGGTTTTGTTCGATTTAGAGACGTTGATAAAATTATTTACGTCGGTTTTGTAGTTGTTTTTGACATTTAAAATTATTTAAACGTCTGTGTTTTACTAAAACCTTCGTCTATTATAGTCGAAAGGTCTCTTTTTATGCTTTTATGTATCAAATCGACGTCGGTTTTAGTTTTTTTTATGACGTGTAATATATTAACCACGTCATTTTTTTTGTGTTCAAGCCGTCAAAATAATTTTTAACGTCTGTGGTAACCTAAAGGGTCGTGGTTATTATTGTTTTTACGTCAGTTCAAGTAAATATATGCCATGTTATATGTTTTAGACGTCCGTTTTTTTGTTTAGTGAACGTAGTATTTATTAACCACGACGGTTTCTAAGTTTTACACGTCGGTTTTGTTTGATTTAGAGACGTTGATAAACATATTTACGTCGGTTTTGTAGTTGTTTTTGACATTTAACATTATTTAAACGACTGTTTTTTACTAAAACCGTCGTCTATTATAGTCGAAAGGTCTCTTTTTATGCTTTTATGTATCAAATCGACGTCGGTTTTAGTTTTTTTATAACGTGTAATATATTAACCACGTCGTTTTTTTTGTGTTCAAGCCGTCAAAATAATTTTCAACGTCTGTGGTGACCTAAAACCGCGGTTATTAGTAAAAAACCTATGAAATTTACGTCGGTTTTAGTTTTTTTACTGACGTGTACTATATTAACCATGTCGGTTATTTGCCGTCGTTATTTCATGTGTGAAAAGATTTCTCGTCGGTTGTAAACCATGATACACGACGGTGGATTCCCGTCGTCTATTTCGTTTTTTGTAGTAGTGAAGTTTTGGTCTCGATCGGAAATCCATAGGTGTAAGAAATTGGACAATTCAAGTTCCAAAGGCAGTTCGTTCCGAATTGGAGTGGTTGGTGTATTGCATAGTTGTAGCAATTGGATTTCACACAAAACTCACCAACTGACTCCTCCCACCATATTATGACGATGCCCAAGTTCTGGGCTCGAAAGGAAATCCATAGGTGTAAGAAATTGGACAATTCAAGTTAAAAGGCAGTTCGTTCCGAATTGGAGTGCTTGGTGTATTGCATAGTTCTAGAGATTGGATTTCACTCAAAACACACCAAATAACTCCACCCACCAGATTATGATGATACCCAAGTTTCGGGCTCGATCGGAAATCCATAGGAGTAAGAAATAGGACAATTCATGTTCAAAGGCAGTTCGTTCCGAATTGGAGTGGTTGGTGTATTGCATAGTTCTAGCGATTGGATTTCACTGAAAACTCACCAAATGACTCCTCCCACCATATTATCATGCCGCCCATGCTTTGGGCTCGATCAGAAATAAATTGGTGTAATAAATTGGACAATTAAAGTTCAAAGGCAGTTCGTTCCTTATAAGAGTGGTTTGTGTATTCCGTAGTTCTAGCGATTGGATTTCAGTCATAACTCACCAGATGACTCCTCCCACCATATTATGCTGATGCCCAAGTTTTGGGCTCGATCGAAAATCAATAGGGGTAAGAAATTGGACAATTCAAGTTCAAAGGCAGTTCGTTCCATATAGTAGTGGTTGGTGTATTCCATAGTTCTAGCAATTGGATTTCACTCAAAACTGATCAAATGACTCCTCCCACCATATTATGATGATGCCCAAGTTTTGGGCTCGGTCGGAAATCAACAGGGGTAAGAAATTGGACAATTCAGGTTCACAGGCAGTTCATTCCTTATAGGCGTGGTTGGTGTATTCCGTAGTTCTAGTGATTGGATTTCACTCAAAACTCACCAAATGACTCCTCCCACCATATTACGACGATGCCGATGTTTTGGGCTCGATCGGAAATCCATAGGTACAAGAAATTGGACAATTCAAGTTCAATGGTAGTTCGTTCTGAATTGGAGTGGTTGGTGTGTTGCATAGTTCTAGCGATTGGATTTCACTCAAAACACACCAAATGACTCCTCCCACCATATTATGATGATACCCAAGTTTTGAGCTCGATCATAAATCAATAGGGGTAAGAAATTGGAAAATTCAGGTTCAAATGCAGTTCGCTCCTTCGAGGAGTGGTTGGTGTATTCCATAGTTCTAGCGATTTCTTTTCTCACAAAACTCACCAAATGACTCCTCCCACCATATTTTGATGATGCCCAAGTTTTGGGCTCGATCGGAAATCCTTAGGGGTAAGAAATTGGACAATTCTGGTACAAAGGCAGTTCGTTCATTGTAGGAGTGGTTGGTGTATTCCGTAGTTCTAGTGATTGCATTTCACTCAAAACTCACCAAATGACTCCTCCCAGTGTCTTATGACGATGCCCAAGTTTTGGGCTTGATCGGAAATCCGTAGGGGTAAGAAATTGGACAATTCAAGTTTAAAGGCAGTTCGTTCCGAATTAGAGTGGTTGGGGTATAGCATAGTTCTAGCGATTGGATTTCACTCAAAACTCACCAAATGACTCCTCCCACCATATTATGATGATGCCCAAGTTTGGGCTCGATCGGAAATCCATAGGTGCAAGAAATTGGACAATTCAAGTTCAAGGGCAGTACGTTTCGAATTGGAGTGGTTGGTGTATTGCATAGTTCTAGCGATTGGATTTCACTCAAAACTAACCAAATGACTCGCCCCACCAAATTATGATGATGCCGAAGTTTTGGGCTCGATCGAAATTCAATAGGGGTTAGAAACTGGACAATTCAAATTCAAAGGCAGTTCGTACTGAATTGGGGTGGTTTGTGTATTGCATAGATTTAGCAATTGGATTTCACTCAAAACTCACCAAATGAATCCTCCCACCATCTTATGTTGATGCACAAGTTTTGGGCTCGATCGGAAATCCGTAGGGATAAGAAATTGGACAATTGAAGTTCAAGGGCAATTCGTTCCGAATTACAGTGGTTGGTGTATTGCATAGTTGTAGCTGTTGGATTTCAATGAAAACCCACGAAATGACTCCTCCAACCAGATTATGATGATGCCCAAGTTTGGGCTCGATCGGAAATCCATATGTGTAAGAAATTGGAGAATTCAAGTTCAAGGGCAGTACGTTCCGAATTGGAGTGGTTGGTGTATTGCATAGTTCTAGCGATTGGATTTCACTCAAAACTAACCAAATGGCTCCCCCCACCAAATTATGATGATGCCCAAGTTTTGGGCTCGATCGGAAATCCATAGGTGTAGGAAATTGGACAATTCAAGTTCGTAGGCAGTTCGTTACGAATTGGAGTGGTTGGTGTGTTGTATCGTTCTAGCAATTGGATTTCACTCAAAACTCACCAAATGACTCCTCCCACCATATTAGGATGATGCCCAAGTTTTGGGCTCGATCGGAAATCAACAGGGGGAGGAAATTTCACAATTCAGGTTCAAAGTCAGTTCGTTCCTTACAGGAGTGGTTGGTGTATTCCGTGGTTCTAGCGATTGGATTTCACACAAAACTCAGCAAATGATTCGTCCCACCATATTATGATGATGCCTAAGTTTTGGGCTCGATCGGAAATCAATAGGGGTAAGAAATTGGACAATTCAGGTTCAAAGGCAGTTCGTTCCGAATTGGAGTGGTTGGTGTATTCCTCAGTTCTAGCGATTGGATTTCACTCAAAACTCACCGAATTGCTTCTCCCACCATATTATGATGATGCCCAAGTTTTGGGCTTGATCGGAAATCCATAGGTGTAAGAAATTGGACAATTCAAGTTGAAAGGCAATTCGTTCCGAATTAGAGTGCTTGGTGTATTGCATAGTTCTAGCGATTGGATTTCATTCAAAACTCACTAAACGACTCCTCCCACCATATTAGGATGATGGCCAAGTTTTGTGCTCGATCGAAAATCCGTAGGTGTAAGAACTTTGACAATTCAAGTTTAAAGGCAGTTCGTTCCGAATTGGAGTGGTTGCTGTCTTGCATAGTTCTAGCAATTGGATTTCACAGAAAACTCACCAAATGACTCCTCCCACCATGTTATGGTGGTGCCCAAGTTTTGGGCTCGATCGGAAATCCATAGGGGTAAGAAATTGGACAATTCAGGTTCAAAGGCAGTTCGTTCCTTATAGGAGTGGTTGGTGTATTCCGTGGTTCTAGCGATTAGAGTTCACTCAAAACTCACCAAATGACTCCTCCCACCATTTTATGATGATGCCCATGTTTTGGGCTCGATCGGAAACCCATAGGGGTAAGAAATTGGACAATTGAAGTTCAAAGGCAGTTTGTTCCGAATTGGAGTGGTTGGTTTATTCCGTAGTTCTAGCGATTGGATTTCACTGAAAACTCTCCACATGACTCCTCCCACCATATTATGATGATGCCCAAGTTTTGGGCTCGATCAGAAATCAATAGGAGAAATTGCTCAACTTAGGTTCGTAGGTAGTTCGTTCCATATAGGAGTGGTTGGTGTATTCCGTAGTTCTACATAGTGGATTTCACAGAAAACTCAACAAATTACTCCTCCCACCACATTATGATGATGCCCAAGTTTTGGGCTCGTTCGGAAATCCGTAGGTGTAAGAAATTCGACAATTCAAGTTCATGGGCAGTTCGTTCCGAATTGGAGTGGTTGGTATATTGCATAGTTGTAGCGATTGGATGTCACTCAAAACTCACCAAATGACTCCTCCCACCATAATATGATGATGTCCAAGTTTTGGACTCGATCTGAATTCCATAGGTGTAAGAAATTGGACAATTCAATTTCAAAGGCAGTTCGTTCCTTATAGGAGTGATTGGTGTATTCCGTGGTTCCAGTGATTGGATTTCACTCAAAACTCACCAAAACACTCCTCCCACCATATTACGATGATGCCCAGTTTTTGGGGTCGATCGGAAATCAATAGGGGTAAGAAATTGGACAATTCAGGTTCAAAGGCAGTTCGTTCCTTATAGGAGTGGTTTGTGTATTCCGTAGTTCTAGCGATTAGATTTCACTCAAGCTCACCAAGAGACTCCTCCCACCATATTATGAAGATGCCTAGGATTTGGGCTCGATCGGAAATTAATAGGGGTAAGAAATTTAACAATTCAGGTTCAAAGGTAGTTCGTTCCTTACTGGAGTTGTGGGTGTATTCCGTAGTTCTAGCGATTGGATTTCACTCAAAACTCACCAAATGACTCCTCCCACCATATTATGCTGATGTCCAAGTTTTGGGCTCAATCGGAACTCCATAGGGGTAAGAAATTGGACAATTCAAGTTTGAAGGCATTTCGTTCCGAATTAGTGTGGTTGGTGTATTGCATAGTTCTAGTGATTGGATTTCCCTCAAAGGTCACCAAACGACTCCTCCCACCATATTATGGTGATGCCCAAGTTTTGGGCTCGATCAGAAATCAATAGGGGTTAGAAATTGGACGATTCATGTTCGTAGGCAGTTCTTTCCGTATAGGAGTGGTTAGTGTATTCCGTAGTTCTAGCGATTGGATTTCACTCAAAACTCACCAAATGACTCCTGCCACCATATTATGATGATGCCCAAGTTTTGGGCTCGATCGGAAATCAATAGGTGTACGAAATTGGACAATTCAAGTTCAAAGGCAATTCGTGCCTTATTGGATTGGTTGGGGTACTTCGTAGTTCTAGCGATTGGATTTCACTCAAAACTCACCAAATGACATATCCCACCATATTATGATGATGCCCAAGTTTTGGGCTCGATCGGAAATCAATAGGCGTACGAAATTGGACAATTGAAGTTCAAAGGAAGTTCGTGCCTTATTGGAGTGGTTATTGTATTCCGTAGTTCTAGCGATTGGATTTCACTCAGAACTTACCAAATGACTCCTCCCACCATATTGTGATGGTGTCCCAGTTTTGGGCTCGATCGGAAATCAATAGGTGTACGAAATTGGACAATTCAAGTTCAGAGGCTGTTCGTGCCTTATTGGAGTGGTTGGTGCATTCCGTAGTTCTAGCGATTGGATTTCACTAAAAACTCACCAAATGACTCCTCCCACTGTATTATGATGATGCCCAGGTTTTGGGCTCGATCGGAAATCATCAGGTGTACAAAATTGGACAATTCAAGTTCAAAGGCAGTTCGTTCCGAATGGGAGTGGTTGGTGTATTCCGTAGTTCTGGCGATTGGATTTCGCTCAAAACTCACCAAATGACTTCTCCCACCATATTATGATTCCTCCCAAGTTTTGGGATCGATCGGAAATCAATAGGTGTACGAAATTGGACAATTCAAGTTCAGAGGATGTTCGTGCCTTGTTAGAGTGGTTGGTGTATTCCGTAGTTCTAGCGATTGGATTTCACTCAAAACTCTCCAGATGACTCCTCCCACCATATTATGATGATGTCCAAATTTTGGGGTCGATCGGAAATCAATAGGTGTACGAAATTGGACAATTCAAGTTCAAAGGCAGTTCGTTCCGAATGGTAGTGGTTGGTGTATTCCGTAGTTCTAGCAGTTGGATTTCACTCAATACTCCCCACATGACACATCCCACCGTATTACGATGATGCCCAAGTTTTGGGCTCGATCGGAAAGCAACAGGTGTACGAAATTGGACAATTCAAGTTCAAAGGCAGTTCGTTTCGAATTAGAGTGGTTGGTGGATTCCGTAGTTCTAGCGATTGGATTTCACTCAAAACTCACCAAATGACTACTCCCACCATATTATGATGATGCCCAAGTTTTGGGCTCGATCGGAAATCAATAGGTGTACGAAATTGGACAATTTAAGTTCAAAGGCAGTTCGTTCTTTTCTGGAGTGGTTGCTGTATTCCGTAGTTCTTGCAGTTGGATTTCACTCAAAACTCCCCACATGACACCTCCCACCGTATTACGATGATACCCAAGTTTTGGGCTCGATCGATAAGCAACAGGTGTACGAAATTGGACAATTCAAGTTCAAAGGCAGTTCGTTCCGAATGGGAGTGGTTGGTGTATTCTGTAGTTCTATCAGTTGGATTTCACTCAAAACTCCCCACATGACCCCTACCACCGTATTGTGATGATGCCCAAGTTTTGGGCTCGATCGGAATGCAACAGGTGTACGAAATTGGACAATTCAAGTTCAAAGGCAGTTCGTTCCGAATTGCAGTGGTTGGTGTATTCCGTAGTTCTAGCGATTGGAATTCAATCAAAACTCACCAAATGACTCCTCCCACCGTATTATGATGATGCCCAGGTTTTGGGCGCGATCAGAAAACATCAGGTGTACGAAATTGGACAATTCAAGTTCAAAGGCAGTTCGTTCCGAATGGGAGTGGTTGGTGTATTCCGTAGTTCTAGCGATTGGATTTCCCTCAAAACTCACCAAATGACTCCTCCCACCATATTACGTTGATGCCCAAGTTTTGGGCTCGATCGGAATTCAATAGGTGTACTAAATTGGACAATTCAAGTTCAAACGCAGTTCGTGCCTTATTGGAGTGGTTGGTGTATTCCGTAGTTCTAGCAATTGGATTTCACTCAAAACTCACCAAACGACTCCTCCCACCATATTATGATGATGCCCAAGTTTTGGGCTCGATCGAAAATCAATAGGTGTACGAAATTGGACAATTCAAGTTCAAAGGCAGTTCGTGCCTTATTGGAGTGGTTGGTGTATTCCGTAGTTCTAGCGGTTGGATTTCGCTCAAAACTCACCAAATGACTCCTCCCACCATATTATGATGATGCCCAAGTTTTGGGCTCGATCGGAAATCAATAGGTGTAGGAAATTGGACAATTCAAGTTCAAAGGCAGTTTTTCCGAATTGGAGTGTTTGGTGTATTCCGTAGTTCTAGCGATTGGATTTAACTCAAAACTCTCCACATGACTCCTCCCACCATATTATGACGATGCCCAACTTTTGGGCTCGTTCGAAAATCAATAGGTGTAGGAAATTGGACAATTCAAGTTCAAAGGCAGTTTTTCCGAATTGGAGTGTTTGGTGTATGCCGTAGTTCTAGCGATTGGATTTAACTCAAAACTCTCCACATGACTCCTCCCACCATATTATGATGATGCCCAACTTTTGGGCTCGTTCGAAAATCAATAGGTGTACGAAATTGGACACTTCATGTTCAGAGGCGGTTTGTTCCGAATTAGAGTGGTTGGTTTATTCCGTAGTTCTAGCTATTGGATTTCACTCAAAACTCTCCACATGACTGCTCCCACCATATATTATGATGATGCCCAAGTTTTGGGCTCGATCGGAAATCAATAGGTGTACGAAATTGGACAATTCAATTTCAAAGGCAGTTCGTGCCTTATTGGAGTAGTTGGTGTATTTCGTAGTTCTAGCGATTGGATTTTACTCAAAACTCACCAAATGACTCATTATGACGATGCCCAAGTTTTGGGCTCGATCGGAAATCAATAGGTGTACGAAATTGGACACTTCAAGTTCAAAGGTAGTTTGTTCCAAATTGGAGTGGTTGGTGTGTTCCGTAGTTCTAGCAATTGGAGTACACTCAAAACTCACCAAATGACTCCTCCCACCATATTATGATGATGCACAAGTTTTGGGCTCGATCGGAAATCAATAGGTGTTCGAAATGGGACACTTCAAGTTCAAAGGAAGTTTGTTCCGAATTGGAGTGGTTGGTGTATTCCGTAGTTCTGGCGATTGGATTTTACTGAAAACTCCCCAAATGACTCCTCCCACCATATTATGATCATGCCCAAGTTTTGGGCTCGATCGGAAATCAATATGTGTACGAAATTGGACAATTCAAGTTCAAAGGCAGTTCGTGCCTTATTGGAGTGGTTGGTGTATTTCGTAGTTCAAGTGAATGGATTTCACTCAAAACTCATCAAATGACTCCTCCCAACATATTATGTTGATGCCCAAGTTTTGGGTTCGATCGGAAATCAGTTGGTGTACTAAATTGGACCCTTCATGTTCAAAGGCGGTTTGTTCTGAATTGGAGTGGTTGGTGTATTCCGTAGTTCTAGCGATTGGATTTCACCCAAAATTCACCACATGACTCCTCCGACCATATTATGATGATGCCCAAGTTTTGGGCTCCATCGGAAATCAATAGGTGTACGAAATTGGACACTTCATGTTCAAAGGCAGTTTGTTCCGAATTGGAGTGGTTGGTGTATTCCGTAGTTCTAGTGATTGGATTTCACCCAAAACTCACCAAATGATTCCTCCCACCATTTTATGATGATGCCCAAGTTTTGGGCTCCATCGGAAATCAATAGGTGTACGAAATTGGACACTTCATGTTCAAAGGAAGTTTGTTCCAAATTGGAGTGGTTGGTGTATTCCGTAGTTCTAGTGATTGGATTTCACTCAAAACTCACCAAATGACCCATCCCACCATATTATGATGATGCCCAAGTTTGGGCTCGATCGGAAATCAATAGGTGTACGAAATTGGACACTACATGTTCAAAGGCAGTTTGTTCCGAATTGGAGTGGTTGGTGTATTCCGTCGTTCTAGTGATTGGATTTCACTCAAAACTCACCAAATGATTCCTCCCACCATTTTATGGTGATGCCCAAGTTTTGGGCTCCATCGTAAATCAATAGGTGTACGAAATTGGACACTTCATGTTCAAAGGAAGTTTGTTCCGAATTGGAGTGGTTGGTGTATGCCGTAGTTCTAGTGATTGGATTTCACTCAAAACTCACCAAATGACCCCTCCCAAAATATTATGATGATGCCCAAGTTTGGGCTCAATCGGAAATCAATAGGTGTACGAACTTGGACACTTCAAGTTCAAAGGCAGTTTGTTCCGAATTGGAGGGGTTGGTGTATTCCATAGTTCTAGCCATTGGATTTCACTCAAAACTCACCAAACGACTCCTCCCACCATTTTGTCATAATGCCCAAGTTTTGGGCTCGATCGGAAATCAATATGTGTACGAAATTGGACACTTCATGTTCAAAGGCAGTTTGTTGCAAATTGGAGTGGTTGGTGTATTCCGTAGTTCTAGTGATTGGATTTCACTCAAAACTCACCAAATGACCCCTCCCACCATATTATGATGACGCCAAAGCTTTGGGCTCAATCGGAAACCAATAGGTGTATGAAATTGGACACTTCAAGTTCAAAGGCAGTTCGTGCCTTATTGGAGTGGTTGGTGTATTCCATAGTTCTAGCGATTGGATTTCACTCAAAACTCACCACATGACTACTCCCGCCATATTATGATGATGTCCAAGTTTTGGACTCGATCGGAAATCAATAAGTGTACGACGTTGGACAATTCAAGTTCAAAGGCAGTTCGTGCCAGATTGGACTGGTTGGTGTATTCCGTAGTTCTAGCGATTGGATTTCACTCAAAACTCACCAAATGACTCCTCCCAACATAATATGATGATGCCCATGTTTTGGGCTCATTCGGAAATCAATAGGTGTACGAAATTGGACAATTCAAGTTCAAAGGCAGTTTGTTCTGAATTGGAGTGGTTGGTGTATTCCATATTTGTAGCGATTGGATTTCACTCAAAACTCACCAAATGACTTCCGATGATGATGACCAAGTTTTGGGGTCGGTCGGAAATCAATAGGTGTATGAAATTGAACAATTCAAGTTCGAAGGCAGTTCGTGCCTTATTGGAGTGGTTGGTGTATTCCGTAGTTCTGGAGACTGGATTTCACTCAAAACTCACCAAATGACTCCTCCCATAATATTATGATGATGCCCAAGTTTTGGGCTCGATCGGAAATCAATAGGTGTACGAAATTGGACACTTCAAGTTCAAAGGTAGTTTGTTCCGAATTGGGGTGGTTGGTGTATTCCTTATTTCTTGCGATTGAATTTCACTCAAAACTCACCACATGACTCCTCCCACCATATTATGATGATGCCCAAGTTTTGGGCTCGATCGGAAATCAATAGGTGTTCCAAATTGGACAGTTCGATTTCAAAGGCAATTCGTGCTTTATTGGCGTGTTTGGTGCATTTCGTAGTTCTAGCGATTGGATGTCAGTTTAAACTCACCAAATGACTCCTCCCACCAAATTACGATGATTCCCAAGTTTTTGGCTCGATCGGAAATCAATAGGTGTACGAAATTGGACAATTCAGGTTGAAAGGCAGTTCTTGCCTTATTGGAGTGGTTGGTACATTTCGTAGTTCTGAAGATTGGATTTCACTCAAAACTCACCATAAGACTTCTCCCACCATACTGTGATGATCACCAAGTTTTTGTCTTGATCGGAAATCAATAGGTGTTCGAAATTGGACAATTCAAGTTGAAAGGCAGTTCGTGCCTCATTGGAGTGGTTGTTACATTTCGTAGTTCTAGCGAATGGATTTCACTCCAAACTCACCAAATGACTCCTCCCACCTTATTATGATGATGCCCAAGTTTTGGGCTCGATCGGAAATCAATAGGTGTACAAAATTGTACAATTCAAGTTCAAAGGCAGTTCGTTCCGAATTGGAGTTGTTGGTGTAGTCCGTAGTTCTAGCGATTGGATTTCAGTCAAACTCACCAAATGACTCCTCCCACCATACTATGATGATGTCCAAGTTTTGGGATCGATCGGAAATCAATAGGTGTACGAAATTGGACAATTCAAGTTCAAAGGCAGTTCGTGCCTTATTGGAGTGGTTGGTACATTTCGTAGTTCTAGCGATTGGATTTCACTCAAAACTCACCAAATGACTCCTCCCAACATGTTAAGTTGATTCCCAAGTTTTGGGCTCGATCGGAAATCAATAGGTGTACGAAATTGGACAATTCAAGTTGAAAGGCAGTTTTTCCGAATTGGAGTGGTTGGTGTATTCTGTATTTATAGCGATTGGATTTCACTCAAAACTCACCAAATGACTCCTCCCACCAAATTATAACGATGCCCAAGTTTTGGGCTCGATCGGAAATCCATAGGTGTACGAAATTGGACAATTCAAGTTGAGAGGCAGTTTGTTCCGAATTGGAGTGGTTGGTGTATTCTGTATTTATAGCAATTGGATTTCACTCAAAACTTACCAAATGACTCCTCCCAGCATATTATGAAGATGCCCAAGTTTTTGGCTTGATCGGAAATCAATAGGTGTACGAAATTGGACAATTCAAGCTCAAAGGCAGTTCGTGTCTTATTTTAGTGGTTGGTACATTTCGTACTTCTAGAGATTGGATTTCACTCAAAACTCATCAAATGACTCCTCCCAACATATTTTGATGATTCCCAAGTTTTGGGCTCGATCGGAAATCAATAGGTGTACGAAATTGGACACTTCAAGTTCAAAGCCAGTTTGTTCCGAATTGGAGTGGTTGGTGTATTTCGTAGTTCTAGCGATTGGATTTTACTCAAAAGTCCCACCATGTTATGATGATGCCCAAGTTTTTGGTTTGATCGGAAATCAATAGGTGTACGAAATTGGACAATTCAAGTTCAAGGCAGTTCGTGCCTTATTGGAGTGGTTGGTGTATTCTGTAGTTCTAGCGATTGGATTTCACTCAAAACTCACCAAATGAGTCCTCCCACCATATTATGATGATGCCCAAGTTTTGGGCTCGTTCGGAAATCAATAGGTGTACGAAATTGGACAATTCAAGTTGAAAGGCAGTTTGTGCCTTGTTGGAGTGGTTGGTACATTTCGTAGTTCTGGCGATTGGATTTCACTTAAAAATCACCAAATGACTCCTCCCACCATATTATGATGATGCCCAATTTTGGGCTCGATCGGAAATCAATAGGTGTACGAAATTGGACAATTCATGTTCAAAGCCAGTTCGTTCCGAATCGGAGTTCTTGGTGTATGACGTAGTTCTAGGGATTGAATTTCAGTCAAAACTCACCAAATCACTCCTCCCCCTATACTATGATGATGCCCAAGTTTTGGGCTCGATCAGAAATCAATAGGTGTACGAAATTGGACAATTCAAGTTCAACGGCAGTTCGTGCCTTATTGGAGTGGTTGGTCTGTTCCGTAGTTGTAGCGATTGGATTTCACTCAAAACTCACCAAACGAATCCTCCCACCACATTATGACGATGCCCAAGTTTTTGGCTCGATCGGAAATCAATAGGTGTACGAAATTGGACAATTCCAGTTCAAAGGCAGTTCGTTCCGAATTGGAGTGGTTGGTGTATTCCATAGTTCTAGTGAATGGATTTTAGTCAAAACTCACCAAATGACTCCTCCCACCATACTATGATGATGCCCAAGTTTTGGGCTCGATCAGAGATCAATAGGTGTACGAAATTGGACAATTCAAGTTCAAAGGCAGCTTGTTTCGAATTGGAGTGGTTGGTGCATTCCGTATTTATAGCGAATGGATTTCACTCAAAATTCACCGAATGACTCCTCCCAGCAAATTATGATGATGCGCATGTTTTGGGCTCGATCGGAAATCAATAGGTGTACAAAATTGGACAATTCAAGTTGAAAGGCAGTTCGTGCCTTGTTGGAGTGGTTGGTACAATTCGTAGTTCTAGCGATTGGATTTCACTCAAAACTCACCAAATGACTCCTCCCACCATATTATGGTGATGTCCAAGTTTTGGGCTCGATCGGAAATCAATAGGTGTACGAAATTGGACAATTGAAGTTCAAAGGCATTTCGTGCCTTATTGGAGTGGTTGGTGAGTTCCGTAGTTGTAGCGATTGGATTTCACTCAAAACTCACCAAAGGACTCATCCCACCACATTATGACGAAGCCCAAGTTTTGGGCTCGATCGGAAATCAATAGGTGTACGAAATTGGACAATTCAAGTTCAAAGGAAGTTCGTTCCGAATTGGAGTGGTTGGTGTATTCCATAATTGTAGCGATTGGATTTCAGTCAAAACTCTCCAAATGACTCCTCCCACCATACTGTGATGATGCCCAAGTTTTGGGCTCGATCAGAAATCAATAGGTGTACGAAGTTGGACAATTCAAGTTCGAAGGCAGTTTCTTCCGAATTGGAGTGGTTGGTGTGTTCCGTAGTTCTAGCGATTGAATTTCGCTCAAAACCTCCCACATGACTCCTCCCACCATACTATCGTGTGGCCCAAGTTTTGGGCTCGATCGGAAATCAATTGGTGTACGAAATTGGACAATTCATGTTCAAAGGAAGTTCGTTCCGAATTGGAGTGGTTGGTGTATTCCATAGTTCTAGCGATTGGATTTCAGTCAAAACTCACCAAATGACTCCTCCCACCATACTATGATGATGCCCAAGTTTTGGGCTCGTTCGGAAATCAATAGGTGTACGAAATTGGACAATTCAAGTTCGAAGGCAGTTCGTTCCGAATCGGAGTTCTTGGTGTATGACGTAGTTCTAGCGATTGAATTTCAGTCAAAACTCACCAAATGACTCCTCCCACTATATTATGACGAGGCCCAAGTTTTGGGCTCGATCGGAAATCGATAGGTGTACGAAATTGGACATTTCAAGTTCAAAGGCAGTTTGTTCCGAATTGGAGTGGCTGGTGTATTCCGTAGTTCTAGAAATTTGGTTTCATTCAAAACTTGCCACATGACATCTCCCACCATAGTATGATGATGCCCAAGTTTTGGGCTTGATCGGAAATCAATAGGTGTACGAAATTGGACACTTCAAGTTCAAAGGCAGTTCGTTCCGAATTGGAGTGGTTGGTGTATTCCATAGCTCTAGCGATTGGATTTCAGTCAAAACTCACCAAATGACTCCTCCCAACATATTATGATGATGCCCAAGTTTTGGGCTCGATCGGAAATCAATAGGTGTACGAAATTGGACACTTCAAGTTCAAAGGCAGTTTGTTCCGAATTGGAGTGGTTGGTGTATTCTGTAGTTCTAGCGATTGAATTTCACTCAGAAGTCACCACATGACTCCTCCCACAATACTATGATGATGCCCAAGTTTTGGGCTCGATCAGAAATCAATGGGTGTACGAAATTGGACAATTCATGTTCAAAGGCAGTTTGTTCCGAATTGGAGTGGTTGGTGTATTCCGTATTTATAGCGATTGGATTTCACTCAAAACTCACCAAATGACTGCTCCCACAAAATTATGATGATGCCCAAGTTTTGGGCTCAATTAGAAATCAATAGGTGTACGAAATTGGACACTTCAAATTCAAAGGCAGTTCGTGCCTTATTGGAGTGGTTGGTGTATTTCGTAGTTCAAGCGATTGGATTTCACTCAAAACGGGCCAAATGACTCCTCCCAACATATTATGAAGATGCCCAAGTTTTGGGCTCGATCGGAAATCAATAGGTGTACGAAATTGGACACTTCAAATTCAAAGGCAGTTCGTTCTGAATTGGAATGGTTGGTGTATTCCGTAGTTCTAGCAATTAAATTTCGCTCAAAACTCACCAGATAACTCCTTCCACCATATTATGATGATGCCCAAGTTTTGGGCTCGATCGGAAATCAATAGGTGTATGAAATTGGACAATTCAAGTTCAAAGGCAGTTGGTGCCTTATTGGAGTGGTTGGTACATTTCATAGTTCTAGCGATTGGACTTCACTCAAAACTCACCAAATGACTCCTCTCAACATATTATGATGATGCCCAAGTTTTGGGCTCGATCGGAAATCAATAGGTGTTCGAAATTGGACAATTCAAGTTCAAAGGCAGTTCGTGCCTTATTGGAGTGGTTGGTGTATTTTGTAGTTCTAGGGATTGGATTTCAGTCAAAACTCAGCAAATGACTCCTCCCACCAAATTATGTTGATGCCCAAGTTTTGGGCTAGATCAGAAATCAATAGGTATTCGGAGTTGTAACGAAAAAGATATGGTTAAAATACCCCCAGTGGCAAAATCGTAAATAAATTGAAAGGAATTTCTCTCTCTCTCCCTCCCGTGCGACCCAGCCCCTTCCCCTCCATTTTTTTCAGTTCAGCCGGTGGCTTCCAAGAGCCACCGCCGCCGTCACAGGCCACGGGTGGCCATGAGACCGGACCCAACTGAACCGCCGCGACTCCCTCTTCACTTCCTGACCGGTCTCAGCCCCTGGAAACGCCGGAATCTTGCCGGAAAACTGCCAAAAACGCGCTGGTTTTTGACTGAACTTCCAGCTGCTCGTTCTTCCTCATTTCTCCACCAAATTGGACGTGTAAGGTATGGATTTCCACCTATTTTTCTTGCTCTAGCTGCTGGTTGGGTAGGATGTCATTAATTTTGAGCCTAAGTTGTCTGATTTTCGAGTTAGGGTTCGGCCGGTTTCGGGATAGAGATTCCGGCCACTTCTGGTTAGTTCCCAAGAACAAAAGTGACTCCAAATTAGGTTTATTACCTAGGGTAGGAGTTTGGAGTCAAGATGTTAAGTTTTTCCGGCGAGCGGTTATCGCTTTGGACACCCACGCGCTGCCGGCGAGCGGCTATCTTACCTAGGATAGAGATTGATTTATTTTGCCCGGGCCCATCGGAGTTTGTCCAGGCCCTTCGGAGATTGATTTATTTTACCTAGGCCCGTCGGAGTTTGTCCAGGCCCTTCGGAGATTTATTTTGTCCATGCCCGTCGGAGTTTGCCCAGGCCCTTCGGAGATTGATTTATTTTGCCCAGGCCCGTCGGAGTTTGCCCAGGCCCTTCAGAGCCCAGGCCCGTCGGAGTTTGCCCAGGCCCTTCGGAGATTGATTTATTTTGCCCAGGCCCGTCGGAATTTGTCCAGGCCCTTCGGAGATTTATTTTGCCCAGGCCCGTCGGAGTTTGCCCAGGCCCTTCAGAGATTGATTTATTTTGCCCAGGCCCGTCGGAGTTTATTCAAGCCTTTCGGATGATTTATTTTGCCCAGGCCCGTCGGAGTTAGTCCAAGCCTATGATGTCTTCTTAATACAATGCAGTGGGAAGAAAGTGATAATGTTTCAATGTGTTTTTTTTTACCGGATTTAGAATTGTAATAGATCTGAAATGTATAGTTGGTTCGGTTATAAATAATTGTCTATTATAGGAGTTGTGACAATTGATGACGAGAACTACGTGTGGCTTGATCCCTTGTCCAAGCGTATGTAGGTAGCCTGGGGTCTCACCAGGTGCAGCCGCGAAATATTATTTGAGTTTAAAAGGTTTGATCGATTCTGAATGTGTGATCGGATTTTTGATGTGGTTAATGGATTTGAATCTGGTTTAATGATTTTTGGGAGTAATCGTATAATTGTTTCAGACCAAGAATGGTTTGGTTTTGAATTATCTGAAGGCCGGAGACCTATTATGTGATTGCATGTTGTTAACTTGTGCATGCTGCCAGTTGGTGTTTTAAAATGTGTTTTATGCAGGTTGGAATTTTTGAGGAATGTTCAATTTACAGGGGAGACTCTGCCGAAATTTAAGCAGAAAGTCTGGTGCTCTTTTCCCTTAATTTGGAAAAGAGGCTCGATTTTTAGTAACTGGACCCGGCATCGGCGTGATGTCGAACTTCCCAAAGGATTCGTCTTGAGTTCCGAGGAATTCGGGGCAGGTCTTGTCAACGAAATTGGACAATTCAAGTTCAAAGGCAGTTCGTGCCTTATTGGAGTGGTTGGTACATTTCGTAGTTCTAGCAATTAGATTTCACTCAAAACTCACCAAATGACTCCTCCCAACATATTATGATCATGCCCAAGTTTTGGGCTCAATCGGAAATCAATAGGTGTACGAAATTGGACACTTCAAGTTCAAAGGCAGTTCGTGCCTTATTGGAGTGGTTGGTGTATTCCGTAGTTCTAGCGACTGGATTTCACTCAAAACTCACCAAATGACTCCTCCCACCATATTATGATGATGCCCAAGTTTTGGGCTCGATCGGAAATCAATAGGTGTACGAAATTGGACACTTCAAGTTCAAAGGCAATTTGTTCCGAATTGGAGTGGTCGGTGTATTCCGTATTTATAGCGATTGGATTTCACTCAAAACTCACCAAATGACTCCTCCCACCATATTATGATGATGCCCAATTTTGGGCTCGATCGGAAATCAATAGGTGTACGAAATTGGGCACTTCAAGTTCAAAGGCAGTTTGTTCCGAATTGGAGTGGTTGGTGTATTCCGTAGTTCTAGCGACTGGATTTCACTCAAAACTCACCACATGACTCCTCCCACCATACTATGATGATGCCCAAGTTTTGGCCTCGATAGGAAATCAATAGGTGTACCAAATTGGACAATTCAAGTTCAAAGGCAGCTCGGGCCATATTGGAGTGGTTGGTACTTTTCGTTGTTCTAGCGATTGGATTTTACTCAAAACACACCAAATGACTCCTCCCACCATATTATAATGATGCCCAAGTTTTGGGTTCGATCGGAAATCAATAGGTGTACGAAATTGGACACTTCAAGTTCAAAGGCAGTTTGTTCCGAATTGGAGTGGTTGGTGTATTCCGTAGTTCTAGCGATTGGATTTCACTCAAAACTCTCCACATGACCCCTCCCGCCATATTATGATGATGCCCAAGTTTTGGGCTCGATCGGAAATCGATAGGTGTACGAAATTGGACAATTCGAGTTTGAAGGCAGTTCGTGCTTTATCTGAGTGTTTGGTGTATTCCGTTGTTCTAGCAATTGGATTTCACTTAAAACTCACCAAATGACTCCTCCTACCATTTTATGATGATGCCCAAGTTTTGGGCTGGATCGGAAATCAATAGGTGTACAAAATTGGACACTTCAAGTTCAAAGGCAATTTGTTCCGAATTGGAGTGGTTGATGTATTCCGTAGTTCTAGCGATTGGATTTCACTCAAAACTCACCACATGACTCCTCCAACCATATTATGACGATGCCCAAGTTTTGGGCTCGATCGGAAATCAATTGGTGTACGAAATTGTACAATTCAAGTTCAAAGGCCGTCCGTGCCTTATTGGAGTGGTTGGTGTATTCCGTAGTTCTAGCCGTTGGATTTCACTCAAAATTCACCAAATGACTCCTCCCAACATATTATGACGGTACCCAAGTTTTGGGCTCGATCGGAAATCAATAGGTGTACGAAATTGGACACTTCAAGTTCAAAGGCAGTTTGTTCCGAATTGGAGTGGTTGGTTTATTCCGTAGTTCTAGCGATTGGAATTCACACAAAACTCTCCACATGAATCCTCCCACCACATTACGATGATGCCCAAGTTTTGGGCTCGATCGGAAATCAATAGGTGTACAAAATTGGACACTTCAAGTTCAAAGGCAATTTGTTCCGAATTGGAGCGGTTGGTGTATTCCGTAGATCTAGCTATTGGATTTCACCCAAAACTCACCACATGACTCCTCCCACCATACTATGATGATGCCCAAGTTTTGGCCTCGATAGGAAATCAATTGGTGTACCAAATTGGACAATTCAAGTTCAAAGGCAGTTCGGGCCTTATTGGAGTGGCTGGTACTTTTCGTTGTTCTAGCGATTGGATTTCCCTCAAAACACACCAAATGACTCCTCCCACCATATTATGACGATGCCCAAGTTTTGGGTTCGATCGGAAATCAATAGGTGCACGAAATTGGACAATTCAAGTCCAAAGGCAGTTCGTGCCTTATTTGTGTGGTTGGTACATTTCGTAGTTCTAGCGATTGGATTTCAATCAAAACTCACCAAATGACTCCTCCCACCATATTATGGTGCTGCCCAAGTTTTGGGCTCATTCAGAAAGTCAATTAGTGTACGAAATTGGACACTTCAAGTTCAAAGTCAGTTTGTTCCGAATTGGATTGGTAAGTGTATTCCGTAGTTCTTGCGATTGGTTTTCACTCAAAACACACCAAATGACTCCTCCCACCATATTATGATGACACTTCAAGTTCAAAGGCAGTTTGTTCCGAATTGGAGTGGTTGGTGTATTCCGTAGTTCTAGCGATTGGATTTCACTCAAAACTCCCCACATGACTCCTCCCACCACATTATGATGATGCCCAAGTTTTGGGGTCGATCGGAAATCAATAGGAGTACGAAATTGGGAACTTCAAGTTCAAAGTCAGTTTGTTCCGAATTGGATTGGTAAGTGTATTCCGTAGTTCTTGCGATTGGTTTTCACTCAAAACACACCAAATGACTCCTCCCACTATATTATGATGACGCCCAAGTTTTGGGCTCGATCGGAAATCAAAAGGTGTACAAAATTGGACAATTCAATTTCAAAGGCAGTTCGTGCTTTATTGGAGTGTTTGGTGTATTCCGTACTTCTAGCGATTGCATTTCACTCAAAACACATCAAATGACTACTCCCACCATATTGTGATGATGCCCAAGTTTTGGGCTCGATCGAAAATCAATAGGTGTATGAAATTGGACACTTCAAGTTTAAAGGCAGTTTGTTCCGAATTGGAGTGGTTGGTGTATTCCGTAGTTCCAGCGATTGGATTTCACTCAAAACTCACCACATGACTTCTCCCACCATATTTTGATGATGCCTAAGTTTTGGGCTCGATCGGAAATCAATAGGTGTACGAAATTGGACACTTCAAGTTCAGAAGCAGTTTGTTCCGAATTGGAGTGGTTGGTTTATTCCATAGTTCTAGCGATTGGATTTCACTAAAAACCCACCACATGACTCCTCCCACCATATTATGATGATGCCCAAGTTTTAGGCTCGAACAGAAATCAATAGGTGCACGAAATTGGACACTTCAAGTTCAGAGTCAGTTTGTTCCGAATTGGAGTGGTAAGTGTATTCCGTAGTTCTAGCGATTGGATTTCACTCAAAACTCACCAAATGACTCCTGCTACCATATTATGATGATGCCCAAGTTTTGGGCTCGATCGGAAATCAGTAGGTGTACGAAATTGGACACTTCAGGTTCAGAGGTAGTTTGTTCCGAATTGGAGTGGTTGGTGTATTCCGTAGTTCTAGCGATTGGATTTCACTAAAAACCCACCACATGACTTCTCCCAACATATTATGACGATCCCGAAGTTTAGGGCTCGATCGGAAATCAATAGGTGTGCGAAATTGGACACTTCAAGTTCAAAGGCAGTTTGTTCCGAATTGGAGTGGTTGGTGTATTCCGTATTGGAGTGGTTGGTGTATTCCGTAGTTCTAGCGATTGGATTTCACTCAAAACTCACCAATTGACTCATCCCTCCATATTATGATGATGCCCAAGTTTTGGGCTCGCTCGGAAATCAATAGGTGTACGAAATTGGACACTTCAAGTTCAAAGGCAGTTTGTTCCGAATTGGAGTGGTTGGTGTATTCCGGAGTTCTAGCGATTGGATTTCACTCAAAACTCACCAAATGACTCCTCCAACCATATTATAATGATGCCCAAGTTTTGGGCTCGATCGGAAGTCAATAGGTGTACGAAATTGGACGCTTGAAGTTCAAAGGCAGTTCGGGCCTTATTGGAGTGGTTGGTACATTTCATAGTTCTAGAGATTGGATTTCAATCGAAACTCACCAAATGACTCCTCCCACCATATTCTGATGATGCCCAAGTTTTGGGCTCGATCGAAAATCAATAGGTGTACGAAATTGGACACTTCAAGTTCAAAGGCAGTTTGTTCCGAATTGGAGTGGTTGGTGTATTCCGTAGTTCTAGCAATTGGATTTCACTCAAAACTCACCAAATGACTCCTCCCACCATATTATGATGATGCCCAAGTTTTGGGATCGATCGAAAATCAATAGGTGTACGAAATTGGACACTTCAAGTTCAAATGCAGTTTGTTCCGAATTGGAGTGGTTGGTGTATTCCGTAGTTCTAGCGATTGGATTTCACTCAAAACTCACTACATGACTCCTCCCATCATATTATGATGAAGCCCAAGTTTTGGGCTTGATCGGAAATCAATAGGTGTACGAAATTGGACACTTCAAGTTCAAAGGTAGTTTGTTCCGAATTGGAGTGGTTGGTGTATTCCGTAGTTCTAGCGATTGGATTTCACTCAAAAATCACCACATGACTCCTCCCACCATACCATGATGATACCCAAGTTTTGGGCTCGATCGGAAATCAATAGGTGTACGAAATTGGACAATTCAAGTTCAAAGGCAGTTCGGGCCTTATTGGAGTGGTTGGTACATTTCGTAGTTCTAGAGATTGGATTTCACTCAAAACTCACCAAATGACTCCTCCCTCCATATTATGATGATGCCCAAGTTTTGGTCTCGATCGTAAATCAATAGGTGTACGAAATTGGACACTTCAAGTTCAATGGCTGTTTGTTCTGAATTGGAGTGGTTGGTGTATTCCGTAGTTCTAGCGATTGGATTTCACTTAAAACTCACCACATGACTCCTCCCACCATATTATGATGATGCCCAGGTTTTGGGCTCGATCGGAAATCAATAGGTGTAATAAATTGGGGACTTCAAGTTCAAAGGCTGTTTCTTCCGAATTGGAGTGGTTGGTGTATTCCGTACTTCTAGCGATTGGGTTTCACTCAAAAATCACCCCACGACTCCTCCCACCATAATATGATGATGTCCAAATTTTGTAGTCGATCGGAAATCAATACGTGTACGAAATTGGAAAATTGGAGTTCAAAGCCCGTTCGTGCCTTATTGGAGTGGTTGGTGTAATTCGTAGTTCTAGCGATTGGATTTCACTCAAAACTCACCAAATGACTCTTCCCAACATATTATGGCTATGCCCAAGTTTTGGGCTCTATCGGAAATCAATAGGTGTACGAAATTGGACACTTCAAGTTCAAAGGCAGTTTGTTCCGAATTGGAGTGGTTGTTGTATTCCTTAGTTCTAGCGATTGGATTTCCTTCAAAACTCACCGCATGACTCCTCCCACCATATTATGATGATGCCAAAGTTTTGGGCTCGATCGGAAATCAATAGGTTTACAAAATTGGACAATTCAAGTTCAAAGGCAGTTCGTGCTTTATTGGAGTGTTTGGTGTATTCCGTAGTTCTAGCGATTGGATTTCACTCAAAACTCATGAAAAGACTCCTCCCACCATATTATGATGATGCCCAAGTTTTGGGCTCGATCAGAAATCAATAGGTGCACGAAATTGGACAATTCAAGTTCAAAGGCAGTTCGTTCTTTATTGGAGTGTTTGGTTTATTCCGTACTTCTAGCGATTGGATTTCACTCAAACCTCATGAAATGGATGCACCCACCATATTATGTTGATGCCCAAGTTTTGGGCTCGATCGGAAATCAATAGGTGTACGAAATTGGACAATTGAAGTACAAAGGCAGTTCGTGCCTTATTGGAGGGGTTGGTGTATTTCGTAGTTTTAGCGTTTGGGTTTCACTCAAAACTCACCAAATGACTCCTCCCAACATATTATGATGATGCCCAAGTTTTGGGCTCGATCGGAAATCAATAGGTGTACGAAATTGAACACTTCAAGTTCGAAGGAAATTTGTTCTGAATTGGAGTGGTTCGTGTATTTCGTAGTTCTAGCGAATGGATTTCATTCAAAACTCACCAAACGACTCCTCCCAACATATTATGATGATGCCCATGTCTTGGGCTCAATCAGATATCAATAGGTGTACGAAATTGGACACTTCAAGTTCAAAGGCAGTTTGTTCCGAATTGGAGTGGTTGGTGTATTCCGTAGTTCTAGCGATTGGATTTCACCCAAAACTCACCACATGACTCCTCCCACCATATTATGATGACACTTCAAGTTCAAAGGCAGTTTGTTCCGAATTGGAGTGGTTTGTGTATTCCGTAGTTCTAGCGATTGGATTTCACTCAGAACTCACCACATGACTCCTCCCACCATACTATGATGATGGCCAACTTCTGGGGTCGATCGGAAATCAATAGGTGTACGAAATTGGACAATTGGAGATCAAGTTCAGTTCGTGACTTATTGGTGTCGTTGGTGTACTTCGTAGTTCTAGTGATTGGATTTCACTCAAAACTCCCCAAATGACTCCTCCCTCTAAATTATGATGATACCCAAGTTTTGGGCTCCATCGGAAATCAATAGGTGTACGAAATTGGACACTTCAAGTTCAAAGGCAGTTTGTTCCGAATTGGAGTGGTTCGTGTATTCCTCAGTTCTGGCAATTGGATTTCTCTCAAAACTCACCAAATGACTCCTCCCCCTATATTATGATGATGCCCAAGTTTTGAGCTCGATCGGAAATCAATAGGTGTACGAAATTGGACACTTCAAGTTCAAAGGCAGTATGTTCCGAATTGGAGTGGTTGGTGTATTCCTTAGTTCTAGCGATTGGATTTCACTCAAAACTTACCAAATGACTCCTCCCACCATACTCTGATGATGCCCAGGTTTTGAGCTCGATCGGAAATCAATAGGTGTAAGAAATTGGACACTTCAAGTTCAAAGGCAGTTTTTTCCGAATTGGAGTGGTTGGTGTATTCCTTAGTTCAAGCGATTGGATTTCACTCAAAACTCACCACATGACTCCTCCCACCATACTATGACGATGCCCAAGTTTTGGGCTCGATCGGAAATCAATAGGTGAACGAAATTGGACAATTCAAGTTCAAAGGCAGTTTGTTCGGAATTGGAGTGGTTGGTGTATTCCGTAGTTCTAGCGATTGGATTTCACTCAAAACTCACCACATGACTCCTCCCACCATATTATGATGATGCCCAAGTTTTGGGCTCGATCGGAAATCAATAGGTGTACGAAATTGGACACTTCAAGTTCAAAGGCAGTTTGTTCCGAATTGGAGTGGTTGTTGTATTCCTTAGTTCTAGCGATTGGATTTCCTTCAAAACTCACCGCATGACTCCTCCCACCATATTATGATGATGCCAAAGTTTTGGGCTCGATCGGAAATCAATAGGTTTACAAAATTGGACAATTCAAGTTCAAAGGCAGTTCGTGCTTTATTGGAGTGTTTGGTGTATTCCGTAGTTCTAGCGATTGGATTTCACTCAAAACTCATGAAAAGACTCCTCCCACCATATTATGATGATGCCCAAGTTTTGGGCTCGATCAGAAATCAATAGGTGCACGAAATTGGACAATTCAAGTTCAAAGGCAGTTCGTTCTTTATTGGAGTGTTTGGTTTATTCCGTACTTCTAGCGATTGGATTTCACTCAAACCTCATGAAATGGATGCACCCACCATATTATGTTGATGCCCAAGTTTTGGGCTCGATCGGAAATCAATAGGTGTACGAAATTGGACAATTGAAGTACAAAGGCAGTTCGTGCCTTATTGGAGGGGTTGGTGTATTTCGTAGTTCTAGCGTTTGGGTTTCACTCAAAACTCACCAAATGACTCCTCCCAACATATTATGATGATGCCCAAGTTTTGGGCTCGATCGGAAATCAATAGGTGTACGAAATTGAACACTTCAAGTTCGAAGGAAATTTGTTCTGAATTGGAGTGGTTCGTGTATTTCGTAGTTCTAGCGAATGGATTTCATTCAAAACTCACCAAACGACTCCTCCCAACATATTATGATGATGCCCATGTTTTGGGCTCGATCAGAAATCAATAGGTGTACGAAATTGGACACTTCAAGTTCAAAGGCAGTTTGTTCCGAATTGGAGTGGTTGGTGTATTCCGTAGTTCTAGCGATTGGATTTTACTCAAAACTCTCCACATGACTCCTCCCACTTTATTACGATGATGCCCAAGTTTTGGGCTTGATCGAAACCAATAGGTGTACGAAATTGGACAATTCAAGTTCAAAGGCAGTTCGTGCCTTATTCGAGTGGTTGGTGTATTTCGTAGTTCTTACGATTGGATTTCACTCAAAACTCACCAAATGACTCCTCCAAACATATTATGATGATGCCCAAGTTTTGGGCACGATCGGAAATCAATAGGTATACGAAATTGGACACTTCAAGTTCAAAGGCAGTTTATTCCGAACTGGAGTGGCTGGTGTATTCCCTAGTTCTAGAGATTGGATTTCACCCAAAACTCTCCACATGACTCCTCCCACCATATTATGATGACGCCCAAGTTTTGGGCACGATCGGAAATCAATAGGTGTACGAAATTGGACACTTCAAGTTCAAAGGCAGTATGTTCCGAATTGGAGCAGTTGGTGTATTCCGTAGATTCGATTTCACTCAAAACTCACCAAATGACTCCTCCCACCATATTATCATGATGCCCAAGTTTTCGGCTCGATCGGAAATCAATAGGTGTACGAAATTGGACAATTCAAGTACAAAGGCACTTCTTGCTTTATTGGAGTGCTTGGTGTATTCCATAGTTCTAGCTGTTGGATTTCACTCAAAACTTACCAAATGACTCCTCCCACCATATTATGATGATGCCCAAGTTTTGGGCTCGATCGGAAATCAATAGTTGTGCGAAATTGGACAATTCAAGCTCGAAGGCAGTTCGTGCTTTATTGGAGTATTTGGTGTATTCCATAGTTCTAGCTGTTGGATTTCACTCAAAACTCATCAAATGACTCCTCCCACCATATTATGATGATGCCCAAGTTTTGGGCTCAATCGGAAATTAATAGGTGTACGAAATTGGACTCTTCAAGTTCAAATGCAGTTTATTCCGAATTGGAGTGGTTGGTGTATTTCGTAGTTCTAGCGATTGGATTTCACTCAAAACTCACCAAATGACTCGTCCCAACATATTATGATGACGCCCAAGTTTTGGGATCGATCGGAAATCAATAGGTGTGCGAAATTTGACACTTCAATTTCAAAGGCAGTTTCTTCCGAATTGGAGTGGTTGGTGTATTCCGTTGTTCTAGCGATTGGATTTCACTCCAAAATCTCCACATGACTCCTCCCAAAATATTACGATGATGCCCAAGTTTTGGGCTCCATCGAAACCAATAGGTGCACGAAATTGGTCAATTCAAGTGCAAAGGCAGTTCGTGCCTTATTGGAGTGGTTGGTGTCTTTCGTAGTTCTAGCGATTGGATTTCATTCAAAACTCACCAAATGACTCCTCCCAACATATTATGATGATGCCCAAGTTTTGGGCTCGATCGGAATACAATAGGAGTACGAAATTGGACACTTGAAGTTCAAAGGCAGTTTGTTCCGAATTGGAGTGGTTGGTGTATTCCGTAGTTCTAGCGATTGGATTTCACTCAAAACTCACCAAATGACTCCTCCCAACATATTATGATGATGCCCAAGTTTTGGGCTCGATCAGAAATCAATAGGAGTACGAAATTGGACACTTCAAGTTCAAAGGCAGTTTGTTTTGAATTGGATTGGTTGGTGTATTTCGTAGTTCTAGCGATTGGATTTCAATCAAAACTCACCACATGACTCCTCCCAACATATTATGATGATGCCCAAGTTTCGGGATCGATCGGAAATCAGTAGGTGTACGAAATTGGACACTTCAATTTCAAAGGCAGTTTGTTCCGAATTGGAGTGGTTGGTGTATTCCGTAGTTCTAGCGATTGGATTTCACTCAAAACTCACCACATGACTCCTCCCACCAGGTTATGATGATGCCCAAGTTGTGGGCTCGATCGGAAATCAATAGGTGTACGAAGTTGGACACTTCAAGTTCAAAGCAATTTGTCCCGAATTGGCGAGGTTGGGGTATTCCGTAGTTCTAGCGATTGGATTTCACTGAAAACTCACCACATGACTCCTCCCACCATATTATGATGATGCCCACGATTTGGGCTCGATCGGAAATCAATAGGTGTACGAAATTGGACAATTCAAGTTCAAAGGCAGTTTGTTCCGAATTGGAGTGGTTGGTGTATTCCGCAGTTCTAGCAAGTGGATTTCACTCAAAACTCACCTAATGACTTCGCCCAACATATTATGATGATTCCCAAGTTTTGGGCACGATCGGAAATCAATTGGTGTACGAAATTGGACACTTCAAGTTCAAAGGTAGTTTGTTCCAAATTGGAGTGGTTGGTGTATTTCGTAGTTCTAGCGATTGGATTTCACACAAAACTCACTACATGACTCCTCCCACCTTATTATGATGATGCCCAAGTTTTGGGTTCGATCGGAAATCAATAGGTGTACGAAATTGGACAATTCAAGTTCAAAGGCAATTCGTGCCTTATTGAAGTGCTTAGTGTATTTCGTAGTTCTAGTGATTGGATTTCACTCAAAACTCACCAAATGACTCCTCCCAACATATGATGAGGATGCCCAACTTATGGGCTCAATCGGAAATAAACAGTTGTACGAAATTGGACACTTCAAGTTCAAAGGCAGTTTGTTCCGAATTGGAGTGGTTGGTGTATTCCGTAGTTCTAGCGATTGGATTTCACTCAAAACTCTCCACATGACTCCTCCCACCATATTATGATGATGCCCAAGTTTTGGGCTCGATCGGAAATCAATAGGTGTACGAAATTGGCCTCTTCAAGTTCAAAGGCAGTTTGTTCCGAATTGGAGTGGTTGGTGTATTCCGTAGTTCTAGCCATTGGATTTCACTCAAAACTCACCAAATGACTCCTCCTTCCATTTTATGATGATGCCCAAGTTTTGGGCTTGATCGGAAATCAATAGGTGTACGAAATTGGACACTTCAAGTTCAAAGGCAGTTTGTTCCGAATTGGAGTGGTTGGTGTATTCCGCAGTTCTAGCAATTGGATTTCACACAAAACTCACCACATGACTCCTCCCACCATAATATGATAATGCCCAGGTTTTCGGCTCGATCTGAAATCAATAGGTGTACGAAATTGGACAATTAAAGTTCAAAGGCAGTTCGTGCCCTATTGGAGTGGTTGGTGTATTTCGTAGTTCTTGCGATTGGATTGCACTCAAAACTCTCCAAATGACTCCTCCCAACACATTATGATGATGCCCAAGTTTTGGGCTCGATCGGAAATCAATAGGTGTACGAAATTGGACACTTCAAGTTCAATGGTAGTTTGTTCCGAATTGGAGTGGTTGGTGTATTCCGCAGTTCTAGCAATTCGATTTCACTCAAAAGTCACCACATGACTCCTCCCACCATTTTATGATGATGCCTAGGTTTTGGGCTCAATCGGAATTCAATAGGTGTACGAAATTGGGCACTTCAAGTTCGAAGGCAGTTTGTTCCGAATTGGAGTGGTTGGTGTATTCCGCAGTTCTAGCAAGTGGATTTCACTCAAAACTCACCTAATGACTTCGCCCAACATATTATGATGATACCCAAGTTTTGGGCACGATCGGAAATCAATTGGTGTACGAAATTGGACACTTCAAGTTCAAAGGTAGTTTGTTCCAAATTGGAGTGGTTGGTGTATTTCGTAGTTCTAGCGATTGGATTTCACTCAAAACGCACCAAATGACTTCTCCCACCATATGATGATGATGCTCAAGTTTTGGGCTCGATCGGAAATCAATAGGAGTACGACAGTGGATACTTCAAGTTCAACAGCAGTTTGTTCCGAATAGGAGTGGTTGGTGTATTCCGTAGTTCAAGCGATTGGATATCACTCAAAACTCACCACATGACTCCTCCCACCATATTATGATGATGCCCAAGTTTTGGGCTTGATCGGAAATCAATAGGTGTGCGAAATTGGACACTTCAAGTTCACAGGCAGTTTGTTCGGAATTGGAGTGGTTGGTGTATTCCATAGTTCTAGCGATTGGATATCACTCAAAACTCACCACATGACTCCTCCCACCATATTATGATGATGCCCCAATTTTGGGCTCGATCGGAAATCAATAGGTGTACGAAATTGGACACTTCAAGTTCAAAGGCAGTTCGTGCCTTATTTTAGTGGTCGGTGTATTTCGTAGTTCTAGCAATTGGATTTCACTCAAAACTCACCACATAGTCCCTCCCACCATATTATGACGATGCCCAAGTTTTGGGCTCAATCAGAAGTCAATAGGTGTACGAAATTGGACAATTCAAGTTCAAAGGAGATTCGTGCTTTATTGGAGTGTTTGGTGTATTCCGTAGTTCTAGCTATTGGATTTCAATCAAAACTCGCCAAATGACTCCTCCCACCATATTATGCTGATGCCCAAGTTTTGGGCTCGATCGGAATTCAATAGTTGTACGAAATTGGACACTTCAACTAGAAAGGCAGTTTGTTCCGAATTGGAGTGGTTGGTGTATTCCCCAGTTCTACTGATTGGATTTCACTCAACACTCACCACATGACTCCTCCCACCATACTATGATGATGACCAAGTTTTGTTCTCGATCGGAAATCAATAGGTGTACGAAATTGGACACTTCAAGTTCAAAGGCAGTTTGTTCCGAATTGGAGTGGTTGGTGTATTCCGTAGTTTTAGGGATGGGGTTTCATTCAAAACTCACCAAATGAGTCCTCCCAACATATTATGATGAAGCCCAAGTTTCGGTCTCAATTGGAAATCAATAGGTGTACGAAATTGGACAATTCAAGTTCAAAGGCAGTTCGTGCCTTATTGGAGTGGTTCGTGTATTCCGTAGTTCTAGAGATTGGATTTCAGTCAAAACTCACAAAATGACTCCTCCCAACATATTGTGATGATGCCCAAGTTTTGGTCTCAATCGGAAAACAATAGGTGTACGAAATTGGACACTTCAAGTTCAATGGCAGTTTGTTCCGAATTGGAGTGGTTGGTGCATTCCGCAGGTCTAGCGATTGGATTACACTCAAAACTCTCCATATGACTCCTCCCACCATCTTATGATGATGCCCCAGTTTTGGGCTCGATCGGAATTCAAAAGGTGTACGAAGTTGGACCCTTCAAGTTCAAAGGCAGTTTGTTCCAAATTGGAGTGCTTTTTGTATTCCGTAGTTCTAGAGATTGGATTTCACTCAAAACTCCCCACATGACTCCTCCCACCGTATTATGATGATGCCCAGGTTTTGGGCTCAATCGGAAATCATTAGGTGTACGAAATTGGACAATTGGAGTTCAAAGGCAGTTTGTGCCATATTGGAGTGGTTAGTGTATTCTGTAGTTCTAGCGATTGGATTTCACTCAGAACTCACCAAATGACTCCTCCCAGCATATTAGGATGATGGCCAAGTTTTGGGCTCGATCGGAAATCAATAGGTGTACGAAATTGGACAGTTCAAGTTCAAAGGCAGTTTGTTCCGAATTGGAGTGGTTGGTGTATTCCGTAGTTCTACCGATTGGATTTCACTCAAGACTCACCACATAGTCCCTCCCACCATATTATGATGATGCCCAAGTTTCGGGCTCGATCGGAACTCAATAGGTGTACGAAATTGGGAAATTCAAGTTCAAAGGCAGTTTGTGCCTTATTGGAGTGGTTGGTGTATTCCGTAGTTCTAGCGAATGGATTTCACCCAAAACTCACCACATGACTCCTCCCATCATATTATGATGATGCCCAAGTTTTGGGCCGATCGGAAATCAATAGGTGTACGAAATTGGACAATTCAAGTTCTGAGGCAGTTCGTGCCTTACTGGAGTAGTTGGTGTATTTCGTAGTTCTAGCAATTGGATTTCACTCAAAACTCACTGAATGACTTCGCCCAACATATTATGACGATTCCCAAGTTCTGGGCTCGATCGGAAATCAGTAGGTGTACGAAATTGGACACTTCAAGTTCAAAGGCAGTTTGTTCCGAATTGGAGTGGTTGGTGTATTCCGTAGTTCAAGCAATTGGATTTCACTCAAAACTCACCACATGACTCCTCCCACCATATTATGATGATGCCCAAGTTTTGGGCTCGATCGGAAATCAATAGGTGTACGAACTTGGACACTTCAAGTTCAAAGGCAGTTTGTTCCGAATTGGAGTGGTTGGTGTATTCCGTAGTTCTAGCGATTGGATTTCACTCAAAACTCACCACATGACTCCTCCCACAATATTATGATGATGCCCAAGGTTTGGGCTCGATCAGAAATCACAAGGTGTACGAAATTGGACACTTCAAGTTCAAAGGCAGTTCGTGCCTTATTGGAGTGGTTGGCGTATTTCGTAGTTCTAGCTATTGGATTTCATTCAAAACTCTCAACATAGTCCCTCCCACCATATTATAATGATGCCCAAGTTTTGGGCTCAATCGGAAATCAATAGGTGTACGAAATTGGACAATTCAAGTTCAAAGGCAGTTCGTGCTTTATTGGAGTGTTTGGTGTATTCCGTAGTTCTAGCGATTGGATTTCACTCAAAACTCACCAAATGACTCCTCCCACCATATTATGCTGCCGCCCAAGTTTTGGGCTCGAACGGAAATCAATAGTTGTACGAAATTGGACACTTCAACTAGAAAGGCAGTTTGTTCCGAATTGGAGTGGTTTGTGTATTCCGCAGTTCTACCGATTGGATTTCACTCAAAACTCACCACATGACTCCTCCCACCATATTATAATGATGCCCAAGTTTTGGGCGGATCGGAAATCAATAGGTGTACGAAATTGGACACTTCAAGTTCAAAGGCAGTTTGTTCCGAATAGGAGTGGTCCGTGTATTCCGTTGTTCTAGCGATTGGATTTCACTCAAAACTCACCAAATGACTCCTCCCACCATATTATGATGATGCCCAAGTTTTGGGCTGAATCGGAAATCAATAGGTTTACGAAATTGGACAATTGGAGTTCAAAGGCAGTTCGTGCCTTATTGGAGTGGTTGGTGTATTCTGTAGTTCTAGCGATTGGATTTCACTCAAAACTAACCAAATGAATCCTCCCACCATATTATGATGATGCCCAAGTTTTGGGCTCGATCGGATATCAATAGGTGTACGAAATTGGACACTTCAAGTTCAAAGGCAGTTTGTTCCGAATTGGAGTGGTTGGTGTATTCCGTAGTTCAAGCTATTGGATTTCACTCAGAACTCACCACATAACTCCTCCCACCATATTATGATGATGCCCAAGTTTTGGGCTCGATCGGAAATCAATAGGTGTACGAACTTGGACACTTCAAGTTCAAAGGCAGTTTGTTCCGAATTGGAGTGCTTGGTGTATTCCGTAGTTCTAGGGATTGGATTTCACTCAAAACTCACCACATAGTCCCTCCCACCATATTATGACGATGCCCAGGTTTTGGGCTCGATCGGAAATCGATAGGTGTACGAAATTGGAAAATTCAAGTTCAAAGGCAGTTCGTGGCTTATTGGAGTGGTTGGTGTATTTCGTAGTTCTAGCGGTTGGATTTCACTCAAAACTCACCACATAGTCCCTCCCACCATATTATGAGGATTCCCAAGTTTTGGGCTCGATCGGAAATCAATAGGTCTTCGAAATTGGACACTTCAAGTTCAAAGGCAGTTTGTTCCAAATTGGAGTGGTTGGTGTATTCCGCAGTTCTACCGATTGGATTTCACTCAAAACTCACCGCATGGCTCCTCCCACCATACTATGATGATGACCAAGTTTTGGGCTCGATCGGAAATCAATAGGTGTACGAAATTGGACAATTCAAGTTCAAAGGCAGTTCGTGCCTTATTGGAGTGGTTGGTGTATTTCGTAGTTCTAGCGATTGGATTTCACTCAAAACTCACCCATAGTCCCTCCCACCATATTACAATGATGCCCAAGTTATGGGCTCGATCCGAAATCAATAGGTGTACGAAATTGGACACTTCAAGTTCAATGGCAGTTTGTTCCGAATTGGAGTGGTTGGTGTATTCCGTTGTTTTAGCAATTGGATTTCACTCAAAACTCACCAAATGACTCCTCTCACCATATTATGATGATGCCCAAGTTTTGGGCCCAATCGGAAATCAATTGGTGTACGAAATTAGACAATTGGAGTTCAAAGGCAGTTCGTGCCTTATTGGAGTGGTTGGTGTATTTTGTAGTTTTAGCGATTGGATTTCACTCAAAACTAACCAAATGAATCCTCCCACCATATTATGATGATGCCCAAGTTTTGGGCTCGATCGGATATCAATAGGTGTACGAAATTGGACACTTCAAGTTCAAAGGCAGTTTTTTCCAAATTGGAGTGGTTTTTGTATTCCGTAGTTCTAGCGATTGGTTTTCACTCAAAACTCCCCACATGATTCCTCCCACCATATTAAGCTGTAGCCCAGATTTTGGGCTCGATCGGAAGTCAATAGGTGTCCGAAATTGGACACTTCAAGTTCAAAGGCAGTTTGTTCCAAAATGGAGTGGTTGGTGTATTCCGTAGTTCTAGCGATTGGATTTCCCACAAAACTCACCAAATGACTCCTCCCACTATATTATGATGATGCCCAAGTTTTGTGCTCGTTCGGAAATCAATTGGCGTACGAAATTGGACACTTCAAATTCAAAGGCAGTTTGTTCCAAATTGGAGTGGTTTTCGTATTCCGTAGTTCTAGCGATTGGATTTCACTCAAAACTCCCCACATGAGTCCTCCCACCATAATATGATGATGCCCAGGTTTTGGGCTCAATCGGAAATCAATAGGTGTACGAAATTGGACACTTCAAGTTCAAAGGCAATTTGTTCCGAATTGGAGTGGTTGGTTTATTCCGTAGTTCTAGCGATTGGATTTCACTCAAAACTCACCAAATGACTCCTCCCACCCTATTATGATGATCCCCAAGTTTTGGGCTCGATCGGAAATCAATAGGTGTACGAAATTGGACACTTCAAGTTCAAAGGCAGTTTGTTCCGAATTGGAGTGGTTGGTGAATTCCGCAGTTCTACCGATTGGATTTCACTCAAAACTCACCGCATGGCTCCTCCCACCATAGTATGATGATGACCAAGTTTTGGGCTCGATCGGAAATCAATAGGTGTACGAAATTGGACAATTCAAGTTCAAAGGAAGTTCGTGTCTTATTGGAGTGGTTGGTGCATTCCATAGTTCTAGCGATTGGGTTTCACTAAAAACTCACCAAATGACTCCTCCCAACATATTCTGATGATGCCCAAGTTTTGGGCTCAATCGGAAATCAATAGGTGTATGAAATTGGACAATTGGAGTTCAAAGGCAGTTCGTGCCTTATTGGAGTGGTTGGCGTATTCTGTAGTTCTAGCGATTGGATTTCACTCAAAACTCACCAAATGACTCCTCCCACCATATTATGATGATGCCCAAGTTTTGGGCAAGATCGGAATTCAATAGGTGTACGAAATTGGACCCTTCAAGTTCAAAGGCAGTTTGTCCTAAATTGGAGTGGTTTTTGTATTCCGTAGTTCTAGCGATTGGATTTCACTAAAAACTCCCCACATAACTACTCCCGCCATATTATGATGATGCCCAGGTTTTGGGCTCGATCGGAAATCAATAGGTGTACGAAATTGGACACTTCAAGTTCAAAGGCAATTTGTTCCGAATTGGAGTGGTTGGTGTATTCCGTAGTTCTAGCGATTGGATTTCACTCAAAACTCACCAAATGACTCCTCCCACCATATTATGATGATGCCCAAGTTTTGGGCATGATTGGAAATCAATAAGTGTACGAAATTGGACAATTCAAGTTCAAAAGCAGTTCGTGCCCTATTGGAGTGGTTGGTGTATTTCGTGGTTCTAGTGATTGCATTTCACCCAAGACTCACCCATAGTCCCTCCCACCATATTACGATGATGCACAAGTTTTGGGCTCGATCAGAAATCAATAGGTGTACGAAATTGGACAATTTAAGTTCAAAGGCAGTTTGTTCCGAATTGGAGTGGTTGGTGTATTCCGTAGTTCTAGCGATTGGATTTCACTCAAAACTCACCAAATGACTCCTCCCACCATATTATGATGATGCCCAAGTTCTGGGCTTGATCGGAAATCAATTGGTGTACGAAATTGGACAATTCAAGTTCAAAGGCTGTTCGTGCCTTATTGGAGTGGTTGTTGTATTTCATAGTTCTAGCGATTGGATTTCACTCGAAACTCACCAAATGACTCCTCCCAACATATTATGATGATGCCCAAGTTTTGGGCTCGATCGGAAATCAATAGGTGTACGAAATTGGACAATTCAAGTACAACGGCAGTTCGTGCCTTATTGGAATGGTTGCTGTATTTCGTAGTTCTCGCTCAAAACTCACAAAATGAGTCCTCCCAACAAATTAGGATGATGCCGAAGCTTTGGGCTCGATCGGAAATCAATAGGTGTAAGAAATTGGACACTTCAAGTTCAAAGGCAGTTCGTGCCTTATTGGAGTGGTTGGTGTGTTCCATAGTTTTAGCGATTGGATTTCACTCAAAACTCACCACATGACTCCTCCCACCATACTATGATGATGCCCAACTTTTGGGCTCGATAGGAAATCAATAGGTGTACGAAATTGGACACTTTAAGTTCAAAGGCAGTTTGTTCCGAATTGGAGTGGTTGGTGTAATCCGTACTTCTAGCGATTGGATTTCACTCAAAACTCACCACATAGTCCCTCCCACCATATTATGATGTTGCCCAGGTTTTGGGCTCGATCGGAAATCAATAGGTGTCCGAAATTGGACACTTCAAGTTCAAAGGCAGTTTGTTCCAAATCGGAGTGGTTGGTGTAATCCGTACTTCTAGTGATTGGATTTCACCCAAAACTCACCACATGACTCGTCCCACCATACAATGATGATGCTCAAGTTTTGGGCTCGATCGGAAATCAATAGGTGTATGAAATTGGACAATTCAAGTTCAAAGGCAGTTCGTGCCTTATTGTAGTGGTTGATGTATTTCATAGTTCAAGCGATTGGATTTGACTCAAAACTCACCAAATGACTACTCCCACCATATTATGATGATGCCCAAGTTTTGGGCATGATTGGAAATCAATAAGTGTACGAAATTGGACAATTCAAGTTCAAAAGCAGTTCGTGCCCTATTGGAGTGGTTGGTGTATTTCGTGGTTCTAGTGATTGCATTTCACCCAAGACTCACCCATAGTCCCTCCCACCATATTACGATGATGCACAAGTTTTGGGCTCGATCAGAAATCAATAGGTGTACGAAATTGGACAATTTAAGTTCAAAGGCAGTTTGTTCCGAATTGGAGTGGTTGGTGTATTCCGTAGTTCTAGCGATTGGATTTCACTCAAAACTCACCAAATGACTCCTCCCACCATATTATGATGATGCCCAAGTTCTGGGCTTGATCGGAAATCAATAGGTGTATGAAATTGGACAATTCAAGTTCAAAGGCAGTTCGTGCCTTATTGTAGTGGTTGATGTATTTCATAGTTCAAGCGATTGGATTTGACTCAAAACTCACCAAATGACTACTCCCAACATATTATAACGATGCCATAGTTTTGGGCTCGATCGGAAATCAATAGGTGTTCGAAATTGGACAATTCAAGTTCAAAGGCAGTTCGTGGCTTATTGGAGTCGTTGGTGTGTTCCGTAGTTCGAGCGATTGGATTTCACTCAAAACTCACCACATGACTCCTCCCTCCATATTATGACGATGCCCAAGTTTTGGACTCGATCCGAAATCAATAGGTGTACGAAATCGGACACTGCAAGTTCAAAGGCAGTTTGTTCCGAATTGGAGTGGTTGGTGTATTCCGTAGTACTAGCAATTGAATTTCACCCAAAACTCACCACATGACTCCTCCCACTATACTATGATTATGCCCAAGTTTTGGGCTCGATCGGAAATCAATAGGTGTACGAAATTGGACAATTCAAGTTCAAAGGCAGTTCGTGCCTTATTGTAGTGGTTGGTGTATTTCATAGTTCAAGCGATTGGATTTGACTCAAAACTCACCAAATGACTACTCCCAACATATTATGACGATGCCACAGTTTTGGGCTCGATCGGAAATCAATAGGTGTTCGAAATTGGACAATTCAAGTTCAAAGGCAGTTCGTGGCTTATTGGAGTCGTTGGTGTGTTCCGTAGTTCGAGCGATTGGATTTCACTCAAAACTCACCACATGACTCCTCCCTCCATATTATGACGATGCCCAAGTTTTGGACTCGATCCGAAATCAATAGGTGTACGAAATCGGACACTGCAAGTTCAAAGGCAGTTTGTTCCGAATTGGAGTGGTTGGTGTATTCCGTAGTACTAGCAATTGAATTTCACCCAAAACTCACCACATGACTCCTCCCACCATATTATGATGATACCCAAGTTTTGGGCTCGATCGGAAATCAATAGGTGTACGAAGTTGGACAATTCAAGCTCAAAGGCAGGTCGTGCTTTGTTGGAGTGTTTGGTGTATTCCGTAGTTCTTGCGATTGGATTTCACCCAAAACTCACCACATGACTCCTCCCACCATATTATGATGATGCCCAAGTTTTGGGCTCGATCGGAAATTAATAGGTGTACCAAATTGGACACTTCAAGTTCAAAGGCAGTTTGTTTCGAATTAGAGTGGTTGGTGTATTCCGTAGTTCAAGCGATTGGATTTCATTCAAAACTCACCAAATGACCCCTCCCATCATATTATGATGATGCCCAAGTTTTGGGCTCGATTGGAAATCAATAGGTGTACGAAATTGGACACTTCAAGTTCAAAGGCAGTTTGTCCTGAATTGGAGTGTTTGGTGTATTCCTTAGTTCAAGTGATTGGATTTCACCAAATGACTCCTCCCACAATATTATGATGATGCCCAAGTTTTGGGCTCTATCAGAAATCAATAGGTATACGAAATTGGACACTTCAAGTACAGAGGCAGTTTGTTCCGAATTAGAGAGGTTGGTGCATTCCGTAGTTCTGGCGATTGGATTTCGCTCAAAACTCACCGCATGACTCCTCCCACCATATTATGATGATGCCCATGTTTTGGCTCTATCAGAAATTAATAGGTGTACGAAATTGGACAATTCAAGTTCCAAGGCAGTTCGTGCTTTATTGGAGTGTTTGGTGTATTCCGTAGTTCTAGCAATTGGATTTCACTCAATACTCACCAAATGACTCCTCCCACCATATTATGATGATGCCCATGTTTTGGGCTCTATCGGAAATTAATAGGTGTACGAAATTGGACAATTCAAGTTCCAAGGCAGTTCGTGCTTTATTGGAGTGTTTGGTGTATTCCGTAGTTCTAGCGATTGGATTTCACTCAAAACTCACCACATGACTCCTCCCACCATATTATGATGATACCCATGTTTTGGGCTCTATCGGAAATTAATAGGTGTACGAAATTGGACAATTCAAGTTCCAAGGCAGTTCGTGCTTTATTGGAGTGTTTGGTGTATTCCGTAGTTTTAGCGATTGGATTTCACTCGAAAGTCACCAAATGACTCCTCCCACGATTTTATGATGATGCCCAAGTTTTGGGCTCGACCGGAAATCAATAGATGTACGAAATTGGACACTTCAAGTTCGATGGCAGTTTTTTCCGAATTGGAGTGGTTGGTGTATTCCGTAGTTCTAGCGATTGGATTTCACCCAAAACACACCACACGACTCCTCCCACCACATTATGATGATGCTCAAGTTTTGGGCTCGATCGGAAATCAATAGGTGTGCGAAATTGGACACTTCAAGTTCAAAGGCAGTTTTTTCCAAATTGGAGTGGTTGGTATATTCCGTAGTTCTAGCGATTGGATTTCACTCAAAACTAACCACATGACTCCTCCCACCATATTATGATGATGCCCAAGTTTTGGGCTCAATCGGATATCAATAGGTCTACGAAATTGGACACTTCAAGTTCAACGGCAGTTTGCTCCAAATTGGAGTGGTTTTTGAATTCCGTAGTTCTAGCGATTGGAATTCACTCAAAACACCCCACATGACTCCTACCACCAAAATATGATGATGCCCAGGTTTTGGGCTCGATCGGAAATCAATAGCAGTACGAAATTGGACACTTCAAGTTCAAAGGCAGTTTGTTCCGAATTGGAGTGGTTGGTGCATTCCGTAGTTCTAGCGATTCTATTTCACTCAAAACTCACCACATGACTCCTCTCACCATATTATGATAATGCCCATGTTTTGGGCTCTATCGGAAATTAATAGGTGTACGAAATTGGACAATTCAAGTACCAAGGCAGTTCGTGCTTTATTGGAGTGTTTGGTGTATTCCGCAGTTCTAGAGATTGGATTTCACTCAAAACTCTCCAAATGACTCCTCCCACCATATTATGACGATGCCCAAGTTTTGGGCTCGATTGGAAATCAATAGGTGTACGAAATTGGACACTTCAAGCTCAAACGCAGTTCGTGCTTTGTTGGAGTGTTTGGCGTATTCCGTAGTTCTAGCGATTGGATTTCACTCAAAACTCACCACATGGCTCCTCCCACCGTATTATGGTGATGCCCAAGTTTTGGGCTCGATCGGAAATCAATAGGTGTACGAAATTGGACAATTCAAGTTCAGAGGAAGTTCGTGCTTTATTGGAGTGTTTGGTGTATTCCGTAGTTCTAGCGATTGGATTTCACTCAAAACTCATCAAATGACTCCTCCCACGAAATTATGATGATGAACAAGTTTTGGGCTCGATCGGAAATCAATCGGTGTACGAAATTGGACACTTCAAGTTCAAAGGCAGTAAGTTCCGAATTGGAGTGGTTGGTGTATTCCGTAGTTCTAACGATTGGATTTCACCCAAAACTCACCACATAGTCCCTCCCACCATATTATGATGATGCCGTATTGGAGTGGATGGCGTATTTCGCAGTTCTAGCGTTTGGATTTCACTCAAAACTCATCGAATGACTCCTCCCTACATATTATGGTGGTGCCCAAGTTTTGGGCTCGATCGGAAATCAGTAGGTGTACGAAATTGGACACGTCAACTTCAAAGGCAGTATGTTCCGAATTGGAGTGGTTGGTGTATTTTGTAGTTCAAGCGATTGGATTTCACTCAAAACTCACCAAATGGCTCCTCCCAACATATTATGTTCATTCCCAAGGTTTGGGCTCGATCGGAAATCAATAGGTGTACGAAATTGGACACTTCAAGTTCAGAGGCAGTTTGTTCCAAATTGGAGTGGTTTTTGAATTCCGTAGTTCTAGCGATTGGATTTCACCCAAAACTCACCACACGACTCCTCCCACCACATTATGGTGATGCTCAAGTTTTGGGCTCGATCGGAAATCAATAGGTGTTCGAAATTGGACACTTCAAGTTCAAAGGCAATTTGTTCCGAATTGGAGTGGTTGGTATATTCCGTAGTTCTAGCGATTGGATTTCACTCAAAACTCACCACATGACTACCCCCACCATACTATGATGATGCCCAAGTTTTGGGCTCGATCGGAAATCTGTAGGTGTACGAAATTGGACACTTCAAGTTCAACGGCAGTTTGCTCCATATTGGAGTGGTTTTTGTATTCCGTAGTTCTAGCGATTGGAATTCACTCAAAACACCCCACACGACTCCTACCACCATGTTATGATGATGCCCCGGTTTTGGGCTCGATCGGAAATCAATAGGTGTACGAAATTGGACACTTCAAGTTCAAAGGCAGTTTGTTCCGAATTGGAGTGGTTGGTGCATTCCGTAGTTCTAGCGATTCGATTTCACTCAAAACTCACCACATGACTCCTCCCACCATATTATGACGATGCCCAAGTTTTGGGCTCAATCAGAAGTCAATAGGTGTACGAAATTGGGCAATTCAAGTTCCAAGGCAGTTCGTGCTTTATTGGAGTGTTTGGTGTATTCCGCAGTTCTAGCGATTGGATTTTACTCAAAACTCACCAAATGACTCCTCCCACCATATTATGACGATGCCCAAGTTTTGGGCTCGATTGGAAATCAATAGGTGTTCGAAATTGGACACTTCAAGCTCAAACGCAATTTGTTCCGAATAGGAGTGGTTGGTGTATTCCATAGTTCTAGCGATTGGATTTCACTCAAAACTCACCACATGGCTCCTCCCACAGTATTATGGTGATGCCCAAGTTTTGGGCTCGTTCGGAAATCAATAGGTGTATGAAATTGGACAATTCAAGTTCAGAGGCAGTTCGTGCTTTATTGGAGTGTTTGGTGTATTCCGTAGTTCTTACGATTGGATTTCCCTCAAAAGTCACCAAATGACTCCTCCCACCATTTTATGATGATGCCCAAGTTTTGGGATCGACCGGAAATCAATAGGTGTACGAAATTGGACACTTCAAGTTCGATGGCAGTTTTTTCCGAATTGGAGTGGTTGGTCTATTCCGTAGTTCTAGCAATTGGATTTCACTCAAAACACACCACGTGTCTCCTCCCACCATACTATGATGATTCCCAAGTTTTGGGCTCGATCGGAAATCAATAGGTGTTCGAAATTGGACACTTCAAGTTCAAAGGCAGTTTGTTCCAAATTGGAGTGGTTGGTGTATTCCGTAGTTCTAGCGATTGGATTTCACTCAAAACTCATCAAATGACTCCCACCATATTATGATGATGCCCAAGTTTTGGGCTCGATCGGAAATCAATAGGTGTACGAAATTGGACACTTCAAGTTCAAAGGTAGTTTGTTCCGAATTGGAGTGGTTGGTGTATTCCGCAGTTCTTGCGATTGGATTTCACTCAAAATTGACCACATGACTCCTCCCACTATATTATGATGATGCCCGAGTTTTGGGAACGATCGGAAATCAATAGGAGTACGAAATTGGACAATTCAAGTTCAAAGGCAGTTCGTGCTTTATAGGAGTGTTTGGTGTATTCCGTAGTTCTAGCGATTGGATTACACTCAACACTCATCAAATGACTCCTGCCACCGTATTATGATGATGCCCAAGTTTTGGGCTTGATTTGAAATCAGTAGGTGTACGAAATTGGACACTTCAAGTTCAAAGGCAGTTTGTTCCGAATTGGAGGGGTTGGTGTATTCCGCAGTTCTAGCAATTGGATTTCACTCAAAACTCACCAAATGACTCCTCCCGCCATTTTATGATGATGCCCAAGTTTTGGGCTCGATCGGAAATCAATGGCTGTACGAAATTGGACACTTCATGTTCAAGGGCAGTTTTTTCCGAATTGGAGTGGTTGTTGTATTCCGTAGTTCTAGCGATTGGATTTCACTCAAAACTCTGCACAGGACCCCTCCCACCGTATTCTGATGATGCCCAAGTTTTGGGCTCGATCGGAAATCAATAGGTGTACGAAATTGGACACATTAAGTTCAAAGGCAGTTTTTTTCGAATTGGAGGGGTTGGTGTGTTCCCCAGTTCTAGAGATTGGATTTCACTCAAAACTCACCGCATGACTCCTCCCACTATATTATGATGATGCCCATGTTTTGGGCTCCATCGGAAATCAATAGGTGTACGAAATTGGATATTTCAAGTTCAAAGGCAGTTCGTGCCTTATTAGAGTGGTTGGTGTATTTCGTAGTTCTTGGGATTGGATTTCTTTCAAAACTCACCAAATGACTCCTCCCAACATATTATAATGATGCCCAAGTTTTGGATTCGATCAGAAATCAACAGTTGTACGAAATTGAACACTTCATGTTCATAGGCAGTTTATTCCGAATTGGAGTGGTTGGTGTATTCCGTAGTTCTAGCGATTGGATTTCACTAAAAACTCACCAAATGACTCCTCCCACCACTTTATGACGATGCCCACGTTTTGGGCTCGATAGGAAATCAATAGGTGTACGAAATTGGACACTTCAAATTCGAAGGCAGTTTGTTCAGAATTGGAGTGGTTGGTGTATTCCGTAGTTCTAACGATTGGATTTCCCTCAAGACTCACCAAATGACTCCTCCCAACATATTATGATCATTCCCAAGTTTTGGGGTCGATCGGAAATCAATAGGTGTACGAAATTGGACACTTCAAGTTCGAAGGCAGTTTGTTCCGAATTGGAGTTGTTGGTGTATTCTGTAGTTCTAGCGATTGGATTTCACGAAAAATTCACCACATGACTCCTCCCACCATACTATGATGATGCCCAAGTTTTGGGCTCGATCGGAAATCAATAGGAGTACGAAATTGGACACTTCAAGTTCAAGGGCAGTTTGTTCCGAATTGGAGTGGTTGGTGTATTCCGTTGTTCTAGCAATTCGATTTCACCCAAAACTCACCACATGACTCCTCCCACCATACTACGATGATGCCCGCGTTCTGGGCTCGATCGGAAATCAATAGGTGTACGAAATTGGACACTTCAAGTTCAAAGGCAGTTCGTGCCTTATTGGAGTGGTTGGTGTATTTCGTAGTTCTAGCGATTGGATTTCACTCAAAACTCACCAAATGACTCTTCCCAACACATTATGATGATGCCCAAGTTTTCGGCTCGATCGAAAATCAATAGGTGTACGAAATTGGACATTTCAAGTTCAAAGGCAGTTTGTTCCGAATTGGTGTGGTCGGTGTATTCCGTAGTTCTAGCGATTGGATTTCACTCAAAACTCACCAAATGACTCCTCCCGCCATTTTATGATGATGCCCAAGTTTTGGGCTCGATCGGAAATCAATGGGTGTGCGAAATTGGACACTTCAAGTTCAAAGGCAGTTTGTTCCGAATTGGAGTGGTTGTAGTATTCCGTATTTCTAGCGATTGGATTTCACTCAAAACTCTGCACATGACTCCTCCCACCGTATTCTGATGATGCCCAAGTTTTGGGGTCGATCGGAACTCAATAGGTGTACGAAATTGGACACTTCAAGTTCAAAGCAATTTGTCCCGAATTGGAGTGGTTGGTGTATTCTGTAGTTCTAGCGGTCTGATTTCACTCAAAACTTAACACATGACTCCTCCCACCATATTAGGATGATGCCCAAGTTTTGGGCTCGATCGGAAATCAATAGGTGTACGAAATTAGACAATTCAAGTTCAAAGTCGGTTCGTGCCATATTGGAGGGGTTGTTGTTTTTCGTAGTTCTAGCGATCGGATTTCACTCAAAACTCATTGAATGACTCCTCCCAACATATTATGACGATGCTCAACTTTTGGGCTCGATCAGAAATCACTAGGTCTACGAAATTGGACACTTCAAGTTCAAAGGCAGTTTGTTCAGAATTGGAGTGGTTGGTGTATTCCGTAGTTCTAGCGATTGGATTTCTCTCAAAAGGCCCCACATGACTCCTCCCACCATATTATGATGATGCCCAACTTTTGGGCTCGATCGGAAATCAGTAGGTGTACGAAATTGGACAATTCAAGTACAAAGGCAGTTCGGGCCTTATTGGAGTGGTCGGTGTATTTCGTAGTTCTAGCGATCGGATTTCACTCAAAACTCACCAAATGACTCTTCCCAACACATTATGATGATGTCAAAGTTTTGGGCTCGATCGGAAATCAATAGGTGTACGAAATTGGACAATTCAAGTTCAAAGGCAGTTTGTTCCGAATTGGAGTGGTTGGTGTATTCCGTAGTTCTAGCGATTGGATTTCACTCAAAACTCACCAAATGACTCCTCCCGCCATTTTATGATGATGCCCAAGTTTTGCGCTCGATCGGAAATCAATGGGTGTACGAAATTGGACACTTCAAGTTCAAAGGCAGTTTGTTCCGAATTGGAGTGGTTGGTGTATTCCGTATTTCTAGCGATTGGATTTCACTCAAAACTCTGCACATGACTCCTCCCACCGTATTCTGATGATGCCCAAGTTTTGGGCTCGATCGGAAATCAATAGGTGTACGAAATTGGACACTTCAAGTTCAAAGGCAGTTTGTTCCGAATTGGAATGGTTGGTGTATTCCGTAGTTCTAGCGATTGGATTTCACTCAAAAAGTCACCACATGACTCCTCCAACCATATTGTGGTGATGCCCAAGTTTTGGGATCTATCGGAAATCCATAGGTGTACGGAATTGGACACTTCATGTTCGAAGGCAGGTTGTTCCGAATTGGAGTGGTTGGGGTATTCCGTAGTTCTAGCGATTGGATTTCACTCAAAAGTCACCACATGACTCCTCCCACCATATTATGAGGATGCCCTAGTTTTAGGCTCGATTGGAAATCAATAGGTGTACGAAATTGTACACTACAACTTCAAAGGCAGTTTGTTCCGAATTGGAGTGGTTGGTGTATTCCATAGTTCTAGTGATTGGATTTCACTCAAAACTCACCACATGAGTCCTCCCACCATATTACGATGATGCCCAAGTTTTGGGTTCGATCGGAAATCAATAGGTGTACGAAAGTGGACACTTCAAGTTCAATGGAAGTTTGTTCAGAATTGGAGTGGTTGGTGTATTCTGTAGTTCTAGCGATTGGATTTCACTCAAAACTCACCACATGACTCCTCCCACCATATTATGATGATGCCCAAGTTCTGGGCTCGATCGAAAATCAATAGGTGTACGAAATTGGACAATTCAAGTTCCAATGCAGTTTGTGCTTTATTGGAGTGTTTGGTGTATTCCGTAGTTCTAGCGATTGGATTTCACTCAAAACTCCCCAAATGACTCCTCCCACCATATTATGTTGATGCCGAAGTTTTGGGCTCAATCGGAAATCAATAGGTGTGCATAATTGGACACTTCAAGTTCAAAGGCAGTTTGTTCCCAATTGGAGTGGTTGGTGTATTCCGTATTTCTAGTGATTGGATTTCACTCAAAACTCACCACATGACTCCTCGCACCACACTGCGATGATGCCCGAGTTTTGGGCTCGATCGGAAATCAATAGGTGTACGAAATTCCACACTTCAAGTTCAATGGCAGTTTGTTCCGAATTGGAGTGGATGGTGTATTCCGTAGTTCTCGGGACTGGATTTCACTCAAAACTCACCAAATGACTCCTCCCACTATATTATGATGATGCCCAAGTTTTGGGCTCGATCGGAAATCAATAGGTGTAGGAAATTGGACACTTCAAGTTCAAAGGCAATTCGTGCTTTATTGGAGTGTCTGGTGTACTCCGTAGTTCTAGCGATTGGATTTCACTCAAAACTCACCAAATGACTCCTCCCACCATATTACGATGATGCCCAAGTTTTGGGCTCGATCGGAAATCAATAGGTGTACGAAATTGGACACTTCAAGTTCGTAGGCAGTTTGTTCCGAATTGGAATGGTTGATGTATTCCGTAGTTCTGGCGATTGGATTTCACTCAAAACGCACCACATGAATCCTCCCACCATATTATGATGATGCCCAAGTTTTGGGCTCGATCGGAAATCAATAGGTGTACGAAATTGGACAATTCAAGTTCGAAGGCAGTTCGTGCCTTATTGGAGTGGTTGGTGTAATTCGTAGTTCTAGCGATTGGATTTCACTCAAAACTAACCGAATGACTCCTCCCACCGTATTATGATGATGCCCAAGTTTTGGGCTCAATTGGAAATCAATAGGTGTACGAAATTTGACAATTTAAGTTCAAAGGCAGTTCGTGCCTTATTGGAGCGTTTGGTGTATTCCATAGTTCTAGCGATTGGATTTTACTCAAAACTCACCAAAGACTCGTCCCACCATATTATGATGATGCCCAAGTTTTTGTCTCGGTCGGAAATCAATTGGTGTACAAAATTGGACACTTCATGTTCATAGGCAGTTTGTTCCGAATTGGAGTGGTTGGTGTATTCCATATTGTGATGATGCCCAAGTTTTGGGCTCGATCGGAAATCAATAGGTGTACGAAATTGGACACTTCAAGTTTAAAGGAATTTTGTTCCAAATTGGAGTGGTTGGTGTATTCCGTAGTTCTAGCGATTGGATTTCACTCAAAACTCACCACATGACTCCTCCCAAAATATTATGATGATTCCCAAGTTTTGGGCTCGATCGGAAATCGATAGGTGTACGAAATTGGACACTTCAAGTTCAAAGGCTATTTGTTCCGAATTGGAGTGGTTGATGTATTCCGTAGTTCTGGCGATTGGATTTCACTCAAAACTCACCACATGAATCCACCAAACATATTATGATGATGCCCAGGTTTTGGGCTCGATCGGAAATCAATAGTTGTACGAAATTGGACACTTCAAGTTCAAAGGCAGTTTGTTCCGAATTGGAGTGGTTGGCGTATTCCATAGTTCTAGCAAATGGATTTTACTCAAAAATCACCGAATGACTCGTCCCACCATATTACGATGATGCCCAAGCTTTGGTATCGATCGGAACTCAATAGGTGTACGAAATTGGACACTTCAAGTTCAAAGGCAGTTTGTTCCGAATTGGAGTGGTTGATGTATTACGTTGTTAAAGCGATTGGATTTCACTCAAAACTCATCAAATGACTCCTCCCACCATATTATGATGATGCCCAAGTTTTGGGCTCAATCGGAAATCAATAGGTGTACGAAATTGGACATTTCAAGTTCAAAGGAAGTTCGTGCTTTATTGGAGTGTTTGGTGTATTCCGTAGTTCTAGCGAGTGGATTAAACTCAAAACTCACCAAATGACTCCTCTCACCATATTATGATGATGCTCAAGTTTTGGGCTCGATTGGAAATCAATACGTGTACGAAATTGGACACTTCAAATTTAAAGGCAGTTTGTTCCTTATTGGACTGGTTGGTGTATTCCGTAGTTCTAGCGATTGGATTTCACTCAAAACTCATCAAATGACTCCTCTCACCATATTATGGTGATGCCGAAGTTTTGCGCTCGATCGGAAATCAATAGGTGTACGAAATTGGACAATTCAAGTTTAAAGGCAGTTCGTGCTTTACCGGATTGGTTGGTGTATTCCGTAGTTCTAGCGATTGGATGTCACTAAAAACTCACCACATGACACCTCCCACAATATTATGATGACGCCCAAGTTTTGGGCTCGATCGGAAATCAATAGGTGTACGAAATTGGACACTTCAAGTTCAAAAGCAGTTTGTTCCGAATCGGATTGGTAGGTGTATTCCGTAGTTCTAGCGAATGGATTTCACTCAAAACTCACTAAATGACTCCTCCCGCCATATTATGATGATGCCCAAGTTTTGAGCTCAATCGGAAATCAATAGGTGTACGAAATTGGACAATTCAAGTTCAAAGGCAGTTTGTGCCTTATTGGAGTGGTTGGTACATTTCGTAGTTCGAGCGAGTGGATTTCAATCAAAACTCACCAAATGACGCCTCCCACCATATTATGATGATGCCCAAGTTTTGCGCTCGATCGCAAATCAATAGGTGTACGAAATTGGACACTTCCAATTCAAAGGCAGTTTGTTCCGAACTGGAGTGGTTGGTGTATTCCGTAGTTCTAGCGATTGGATTTCACTAAAAACTGACCACATGACTCCTCCCACAATATTATGATGATGCCCAAGTTTTGGGCTCGATCGGAAATCAATAATTGTACGAAATTCAACAATTCAAGTTCAAAGGCAGATCGAGCCTTATTCGAGTGGTTGGTACATTTTGTAGTTCTAGCGATTGGATTTCACTCAAAACTCACCAAATGACTCCTCGCACCATATTATGATGATGCCCAAGTTTTGGGCTCAATCGGAAATCAATAGGTGTACGAAATTGGACAATTCAAGTTCAAAGGCAGTTCGTGCCCTATTGGAGTGGTTGGTACATTTCGTAGTTTTAGCGAGTGGATTTCACTCAAAACTCACCAAATGACGCCTCCCACCATATTATGACGATGCCCACGTTTTGCGCACGATCGGAAATCAATAGGTGTACGAAATTGGACACTTGAACTTCGAAGGCAGTTTGTTCCGAATTGGAGTGGTTGGTGTATTCCGTAGTTCTAGCGATTGGATTTCACTCAAAACTCATCAAATGACTCCTCCCACCGTATTAAGATGATGCCCAAGTTTTGGGCTCAATCGGAAATCAATAGGAGTACGAAATTGGACAATTCAAGTTCAATGGCAGTTCGTTCCTTTTTGTACCGGTTGGTACATTTCGTAGTTCTCGCGACTGGATTTCACTCAAAATCCCCAAATGACTCCTCCCACCATATTATGATGATGCCCAAGTTTTGCGCTCGATCGAAAATCAATAGGTGTACGAAATTGGACACTTCAAGTTCGAAGGCAGTTTGTTGCGAATTGGAGTGGTTGGTGTATTCCGTAGTTCTAGCGATTGGATTTCACTAAAACTCACCACATGACTCCTCCCACAATATTATGATGATGCCCAAGTTTTGGGCTCGATTGGAAATCAATAATTGTACGAAATTGGACAATTCAAGTTCAAAGGCTGTTCGTGCCTTATTGGAGTGGTTGGTACATTTTGTAGTTCTAGCGATTGGATTTCACTCAAAACTCACGACATGACTCCTCCCACCATATTATGATGATGCCCAAGTTTTGGGCTCGATCAGAAATCAATAGGTGTACGAAATTGGACAACTCAAGCTCAAAGGCAGTTCGTGCTTTATTGGAGTGTTTGGTGTATTCCGTAGTTCTAGCGATTGGATTTCACTCAAAACTCAACAAATGACTCCTCCCACCTTATTATGATGATGCCAAGTTTTTGGCTCGATCGGAAATCAATAGGCGCCCGAAATTGGACCCTTCAAGTTCAAAGGCAGTTTGTTCCGAATTGGAGTGGTTGGTGTATTCCGTAGTTCTGGCGATTGGATTTCACTCAAAACTCACTACATGACTCCTCCCACCTTGTTATGATGATGCCAAAGTTTTGGGTTCGATCGGAAATCAATAGGTGTATGAAATTGGACAATTCAAGTTCGAAGGCAGTTCGTGCCTTATTGGAGTGGTTGGTGTATTTCGTAGTTCTAGCGATTGGATTTTACTCAAAACTAACCGAATGACTCCTCCCAACATATTATTATGATGCCCAAGTTTTGGGCTCAATCGGAAATCAATAGGTGTAAGAAATTTGGCAATTTAAGTTCAAAGGCAGTTCGTGCCTTATTGGAGCGTATGGTGTATTCCGCAGTTCTAGCAATTGAATTTTACTCAAAACTCTCCAAATGACTCGTCCCACCATATTAGGATGACGCCCAAGTTTTGGGCTCGATCGGAAATCAATAGGTGTACGAAATTAGACACTTCAAGTTCAAAAGCAGTTTGTTCCGAATCGGAGTGGTAGGTGTATTCCGTTGTTCTAGCGATTGGATTTCACTCAAAACTCACTAAATGACTCCTCCCACCATATTATGATGATGCCCAAGTTTTCAGCTCAATCGGAAATCAATAGGTGTACGAAATTGGACAATTCAAGTTCAAAGGAAGTTCGTGCCTTATTGGAGTGGTTGGTACATTTTGTAGTTCTAGCGATTGGATTTCACTCAAAACTCACCAAATGACTCCTCGCACCATATTATGATGATGCCCAAGTTTTGGGCTCAATCGGAAATCAATAGGTGTACGAAATTGGACAATTCAATTTCAAAGCAGTTCATGCCTTATTGGAGTGGTTGGTACATTTCGTAGTTCTGTCGATTGGATTTCACTCAAAACTCCCCACATGACTCCCCCCACTATATTATGATGATGCCAAGTTTTGGGGTGGATCGGAAATCTGTAGGTGTACGAAATTAGACACTTCAAGTTGAAAGGCAGTTTGTTCCGAATTGGATTGGTTGGTGTAGTCCGTAGTCCTAGCGATTGGATTTCACTCAAAACTCACCAAATGACTCCTCCCTCCATAATATGATAATGCCCAAGCTTTGGGCTCAATCGGAAATCAATAGGTGTTCGAAATTGGACACTTCAAGTTTAATTGCAGTTTGTTCCGAATTGGAGTGGTTGGTGTATTCCGTAGTTGTAGCGATTGGATTTCACTCAAAATTCACCACATGACTCCAACCACCTTGTTATGATGATCCCCAAGTTTTGGGTTCGATCGGAAATCAATAGGTGTACGAAATTGGACAATTCAAGTTCAAAGGCAGTTCGTGCCCTATTGGAGTGGTTGGTACATTTCGTAGTTTTAGCGAGTGGATTTCACTCAAAACTCACCAAATGACGCCTCCCACCATATTATGACGATGCCCACGTTTTGCGCACGATCGGAAATCAATAGGTGTACGAAATTGGACACTTGAACTTCGAAGGCAGTTTGTTCCGAATTGGAGTGGTTGGTGTATTCCGTAGTTCTAGCGATTGGATTTCACTCAAAACTCATCAAATGACTCCTCCCACCGTATTAAGATGATGCCCAAGTTTTGGGCTCAATCGGAAATCAATAGGAGTACGAAATTGGACAATTCAAGTGCAAAGGCAGTTCGTTCCTTTTTGTACCGGTTGGTACATTTCGTAGTTCTCGCGACTGGATTTCACTCAAAATCCCCAAATGACTCCTCCCACCATATTATGATGATGCCCAAGTTTTGCGCTCGATCGAAAATCAATAGGTGTACGAAATTGGACACTTCAAGTTCGAAGGCAGTTTGTTGCGAATTGGAGTGGTTGGTGTATTCCGTAGTTCTAGCGATTGGATTTCACTAAAACTCACCACATGACTCCTCCCACAATATTATGATGATGCCCAAGTTTTGGGCTCGATTGGAAATCAATAATTGTACGAAATTGGACAATTCAAGTTCAAAGGCTGTTCGTGCCTTATTGGAGTGGTTGGTACATTTTGTAGTTCTAGCGATTGGATTTCACTCAAAACTCACGACATGACTCCTCCCACCATATTATGATGATGCCCAAGTTTTGGGCTCGATCAGAAATCAATAGGTGTACGAAATTGGACAACTCAAGCTCAAAGGCAGTTCGTGCTTTATTGGAGTGTTTGGTGTATTCCGTAGTTCTAGCGATTGGATTTCACTCAAAACTCAACAAATGACTCCTCCCACCTTATTATGATGATGCCAAGTTTTTGGCTCGATCGGAAATCAATAGGCGCCCGAAATTGGACCCTTCAAGTTCAAAGGCAGTTTGTTCCGAATTGGAGTGGTTGGTGTATTCCGTAGTTCTGGCGATTGGATTTCACTCAAAACTCACTACATGACTCCTCCCACCTTGTTATGATGATGCCAAAGTTTTGGGTTCGATCGGAAATCAATAGGTGTATGAAATTGGACAATTCAAGTTCGAAGGCAGTTCGTGCCTTATTGGAGTGGTTGGTGTATTTCGTAGTTCTAGCGATTGGATTTTACTCAAAACTAACCGAATGACTCCTCCCAACATATTATTATGATGCCCAAGTTTTGGGCTCAATCGGAAATCAATAGGTGTAAGAAATTTGGCAATTTAAGTTCAAAGGCAGTTCGTGCCTTATTGGAGCGTATGGTGTATTCCGCAGTTCTAGCAATTGAATTTTACTCAAAACTCTCCAAATGACTCGTCCCACCATATTAGGATGACGCCCAAGTTTTGGGCTCGATCGGAAATCAATAGGTGTACGAAATTAGACACTTCAAGTTCAAAAGCAGTTTGTTCCGAATCGGAGTGGTAGGTGTATTCCGTTGTTCTAGCGATTGGATTTCACTCAAAACTCACTAAATGACTCCTCCCACCATATTATGATGATGCCCAAGTTTTCAGCTCAATCGGAAATCAATAGGTGTACGAAATTGGACAATTCAAGTTCAAAGGAAGTTCGTGCCTTATTGGAGTGGTTGGTACATTTTGTAGTTCTAGCGATTGGATTTCACTCAAAACTCACCAAATGACTCCTCGCACCATATTATGATGATGCCCAAGTTTTGGGCTCAATCGGAAATCAATAGGTGTACGAAATTGGACAATTCAATTTCAAAGCAGTTCGTGCCTTATTGGAGTGGTTGGTACATTTCGTAGTTCTGTCGATTGGATTTCACTCAAAACTCCCCACATGACTCCCCCCACTATATTATGATGATGCCAAGTTTTGGGGTGGATCGGAAATCTGTAGGTGTACGAAATTAGACACTTCAAGTTGAAAGGCAGTTTGTTCCGAATTGGATTGGTTGGTGTAGTCCGTAGTCCTAGCGATTGGATTTCACTCAAAACTCACCAAATGACTCCTCCCTCCATAATATGATAATGCCCAAGCTTTGGGCTCAATCGGAAATCAATAGGTGTTCGAAATTGGACACTTCAAGTTTAATTGCAGTTTGTTCCGAATTGGAGTGGTTGGTGTATTCCGTAGTTGTAGCGATTGGATTTCACTCAAAATTCACCACATGACTCCAACCACCTTGTTATGATGATCCCCAAGTTTTGGGTTCGATCGGAAATCAATAGGTGTACGAAATTGGACACTTCAAGTTCAAAGGCAGTTTGTTCCGAATTGGAGTGGTTGGTGTACTCCGTAGTTCTAGGCATTGGATTTCACCCAAAACTCACCACGTGACTCCTCCCAACATATTATGATGATGCCCAAGTTTTGGGCTCGATCGGAAATCAACAGGTGTACGAAATTGGACACTTGAAGTTCAAAGGCAGTTTGTTCCGAATTGGAGTGGTTGTTGTATTCCGTAGTTGTAGCGATTGGATTTCACTCAAAACTTACCACATGACTCCTCCCACCATATTATGATGCTGCCCAACTTTTGGGCTCAATCTGAAATCAATAGGTGTACGAAATTGGACAATTCAATTTCAAAGGCAGTTCGTACCTTATTGGAGTGGTTGGTACATTTCGTAGTGTTGTGTCGGATTCACTGCACCAAAATAGATTCAGCTGCATCCTCAACTTGTGATACTCGCAAGTGCACGAGCCGTTCGGTAGTATAGCATATGTAAGTGCGAGGTCGATCCCACGAGGATTGGTGATTGAATGATCCAATTCATTTCCCTACAAAAAACAGAAATGGAAAAGAAAATAAATAAAACAAGAAAAGAAAGGAAATAACTCAAGCAAATAAGTTCCCAAGTTCAATTAGATTAACGGATTGATTCTAGCTAAAGTATGATTAGGCCATGGTGTCTGGTTCTAACCTTGTGTTCCTAATTCCCTAATTTGATCATTTGTTGTCTAACCTAAAACTAAGCATTAGGAACCCATTAAGCATAGAAGAATAATTTAAACAACCAAGCATGTATCTAATCCCTGTTGTCGAATGTCCATACATACTCTTCCTATTCATAGTTCAATTCGAATTAAAGCATGGTGTCTACTCTTAATTCAAACCAAGATAGCTAACATGCAAACCTAAATGGTGATCAATCATTCAAACTAGCATATTAACTTATAAGCATAATGAATAAGAACAAAAACCATAATTGAAACTTGGAAACTAATTAAACTTGAATACTTAAGAAAGAATGTACATTACAAATAAAATTAAAGAAGAACTTGAAAACTTGAAGAAAAATTCAGTAAACTCATTTTATTACAACAATTGAAAACTTGAAAGGAAACTAAGAGAATTTGAGGGAGAGAAGGGAAGGGAGCTCTAGAGAAGTGTTTGAGAGCTCCCCCCCTTGGGGTCTGATTTGAAGCTTGAAGGCTTCTCTATTTATAGGGCTAAGAGGGAGGAACAACATGATGAATTCCCACACCATCCTTCATCTTTTGCTGCTGCACAAGCTTTCTTCACATGGGTTCAAAGGTGATCAGATTTGCTGCCAACCCATGTGGTGCCTTTTGCTGCCAACCCATGTGGTTGCCTTTTGGTTGCTGGAAAAACGAGTTTTCTGAACCTGTTTTGGTGTAGGAAGGCCATAGGTCTCAACACGTATCCAATGGGGCTGAAATTTGGATATGTTATACTAGACACCCATTGGAACAACTTCTATGAAGAAAGTATTCTCATCGGAGCAGTAGAAGTGTGCGTTTTGGACCTCGAAAGTTGGCCGCCGAACAGAGACTGGAATTGACTTCATTTCATTTCTTTTCTTTATTTTTGCTTTACATGCATGCACATGCTTCTCTTTAATAGCTCAAAAGCTGATCTCCAGCTCCAAAGTGATCTGCCAATTCATTTCCCATGTTCAAAGGCTGAAGCAAAAATGCCTCTCATCATTCCTCTTCTTGGCTTCTTCTCTCTCTCTTTTCTCTTTGCTTCACATGCACATGCTTTCTCTATAATAGCTCCAACATGTACCAACTTGCTCCTTCAGAAATTCATAGCTGGAAAGCCTCCCAACTTCACTCATTATGTTGGGTACAAAGTCAGTTGCAGCTGGGGTGAGGCACATGGCTAAAAGGAGTCACATGGCAAAATGCTGGCAGCTACAAATCTTGCTGAGCAAGGTTGGGTGTTGGACGGGCTGAGCACTCCACAAATGTCCAATTGGGCTGAAATTTGGATATGTTGTAGTAGACACCCATTGGAACAAGTTTCATGAAGATCTTCACCTCATTCGAGCCCCATAGCATGCTGATCCAAGGCCAAGAAGTTGACCTACGAAATTGGGCTGGAAAGGGGTTGTAGCCAAAATGTGTTTGTCTTTAAGCTCATATTCCTCATATGCCAATCAGCCCTTAACATGCATGGATTGCATCAAATGTTATCTCTTGCTATCTTAACCTACAAAACACACAAACATAGGTAAGTGACTAAAAATAAAGAGAAACTAAGCAAAATCACTAAGTAAAGAAGGCATGCAAGTGTATGAAATTATGGACTTATCAAAACAGAAAATGAATTAAAAGCACAAGTTTAACTCAATAACATAACCAAATCATAAGCTAGAAGGGTACAAAATGATATACAATTATGAACCGATCAAATACCCCCAAACCTAGATTTTGCTAGTCCTCGAGCAAAACAACACAAAACAAAGTTAAAAACAAAACAAGAAGTTAACTAAACCACTTCCGCAGGTAACTCGATTGCATTGAGCGTATGCAACAAGCCTTTAAACCTCTAGGCATCCCTAGTAGGAGGAGTTGTGTCTCCTGAGGGTTTAACAGAAACGATACCCACAAACGTTTTACTAACTCTACGAAACAAAGTGGTTAGAAAACTTATTAGATTTGTTAGTCTTTAAGCAAAATAAAAGAAACACAAAAACCAAAACAAAAATAATTACAAAAACAAAACAAAAATAAAATAAAAAAATAAAAAAATAAAAAAAAAAGTAAAAATAAAACTCAAAACAATCTTTCTGAACATTTTCTGAAAAGAAATGACTCATGCACATGACTCAAAAGTTTTAACAATAAAAACTCAATTTTGGACATTATTTACAAGGTGGCAAAGTTCAAAACACAACATGCTCAAAGTGTAGTAGTGTGATAGCCAAATGCAACAAATTCCCCAATCTTAGTTTTCACACAATTTCAAAAATCATACCAAACACAAATACAACTTCAAATCTCACCAAAGTTGTCCTCTCACAAATGAATCACTCAGAAGAGGGCTACAATGCAACACTCAGTTATAAACAAGAGATTAGAGTTAAACCATAAGGGACTTAACTCAAAATAGGAAGATGAAGAACTTGCATTAATATGATCTCAAGAAGGATGCCAAACACTTAAAAGTAAGAAAATGCATGCAATTCAACCATATGACATTTAAGATCAATTTAGGTCTTTATTATAGGTTGTAATGGGGCCAAGGGTGTAAGGTGAGTAAGAAATGAAAGGTATGGATAAAACAAAGTCCAAGGAACTCAAAATATAAGAGCATAAAACAATTGTTTACAAGACTTCGAATCATCACAATGAGAATTTTTCTTTTACATGATCAAAACTCCTTATACCTTCATTTACAATGATTTAAACTCCTTTCCAAACACCAATGAGACCCAAAAATGAAATTTCATTCAACTACCATTTAATCACAACTTTTTTTTTTTCTTTTCTTTTCTTTCACCAATTGAGTGAAGTTCTCTTTTTTTTTTTTTTTTTTTTTTCGAAATGTAATATCCCTTCCCAAACTTAGCATGAAAAACACATTTAAATTAAAGCTCATGAGTTCCTTAGAAAGGTAAATTCTTGTTTTTCGGGCTAAAGCTAGGAATTGCAATTGGTAAAATGAAAGAAAAGGTTTACATGTAGGCTCAAAATGGTTAACAATGGAAAATTATGCTTAAGCATGCATAAGGTTAGCTTGAAAGGCACAAACGATCCAAAGAGGGCCTAATATCATTTCTTAAATGTCATGAAATCAAATTGCACAAGAATGAATGACTTTTAAGTGTTCAACCAAATCAATGAATAATGAGATCAAACAACAACTTTGATGACAAGAAAATAAGAGTATGTGTATAACACTCATGAAATGAAGCACAAGGCTCAAAAGCTCACATTATATGGTTATATCAGTCTAATTTATGCTTGATACAATTCTTTGGGTCATGCAAATCCTTTAATTGGAAAATTATGAAACAAACGGCAAGTGCAAAGAAGGTTTCAAACATATCATGCTAGAACGATGCCAAATTAATTATTTTATTTTATTTTTTTTTAAACAATAAAAATTTACAAGAAAAAAAAATAAAAAATAAAAAAAAATAAATAAAATTCAATTTTCATTTAAGTCATGCAAACATTTATCACAATCTCATCAAATGTGTTCGGAAAGTGAATAAAATCAAAATCAAAATAAAATAAAATAAAAATAAAAGCAAGACTTAAACAAAATAAAATAAAAATAAAAATAAGCAAGAAATAAAATGCTTTTTTTTTTTTTTTTTTTATTTATAAAAAGATTTAAGAAAAACCAAATTTACTTGCTAAACTCCAATACCCCCAAACCTAGAAATGAGCATTGTCCTCAATGTTTAAAAATTAGGAACAAGCAATGTCGTAACAAGAAATGAAAGGTACTAAAGTAAATATAAACCACAAAAAACACGAGAATTAAAATACAAAAATAAAATAATTATAAAGTAAAAATTACAAAACAACAAACAAATATAAAAACAAAACAAAACAGTAAAACACTCGAAACAGAAAACCCTAAACAAACAGTCTTACACAAACCAAAACCCAAACGATTGAAAGCCCAACCCAAAAGAAGTTAACACACTTTGAAACCTAACAACGGTGAAAACCCGACCCACAAAGAAATCCGAAGCCCACACGTTTGTTATTATTTTTATTTTTATTTTTTAATTTAATGAAACGTGAAATGGGAGTGCGAAGGCGGGATTTATGAAAAGAAAGAGTGTGGTCCCTGCTACCTCGGTTCCTAGGAAGTGACAGGCAAAAGGAGTGAGGGACGTGTCGGCGCGCAGAGGCTGCTTTCACATCCCCCAAGCCTGAATTATTGGCCTCTTGGGTGAAGCGGGACGACTTTTTCACTTTGAAGGTGGTGAAAGGTGATAATGCAATTAAGGGGGGTTGGGAAACGGGTGGCCGTAAGGGCCGCACAGAACTCAGAACCGCAGTGGCTAGGGTTTAGCAAAACTAAGTCTATAAAAAGTAAAAAGAAAGGGTAAAAAAAAAACACAAACTCAGAAACACACAAAAGAGAAAAGAAAGAAAGAAGAAAAGCAAGTGAGAAATCAAATGGCCTCTAACTACCCATTTTCGTTGGATCTCAACCTAGCTCCACCGACTCAGACACGGGGCCAAGCAGCGGCACCAGTATGGGTGCCCTACTTTGCCTCCGGAAGGGGGCCTGTGACAGTAACTGACTCAATACTCCTGGACAACGATGTTGCCATTGGAGTGGGCAGAAATCTAGTGACTCCTAAAGATATACGTGTGTTCGGGACAAGGGATGACAACCGGGTCACGAGTGATGCCATGGCACTGAGCGTGCAGAGTGCAGCATGTGTTGCAAGTTTGGGTCATCGCCTACTTGCGAAGTCCCATGAGGTAGAGGTGCTGAAAGGTCAGTTGGCGGCGGAGCGAAGTATGGTGGAAGAGTGCCAGACTGCTATAAAAAGCTTGAAAAGGGAGAGGGCAAGGATAGTGGAGGTGAATCGACACCAGCTAGAGGTACTGCGGGACGAGAATAAAAACCTATCAAAAATGGTAGAGTTGTATTCTCGCGACATGCGAAAACAGCTGGAGGACCTAGACCGACCGGGTAAACGCAAGCGAGCAGATCGCGAGAGAAGTTATGCTCAAGCTAAGATTGCGATCTTTGAGAGCTCAAGTGGTGAGCCCCAAGAGGCTGTGCATGAAGCCCAGGAAGAGGACAGCCAGAGGGCCAAACTCAAAGCTCTAATGGTCGAGACACCGAGCACTGTGAAGAAATGACTTCTACTGCTAATTGTTGTTTTTATTTTATTTTGTTGTTTTTGTTATTTTCTTTCGGAAATAAAAGAGTAAGTTGCAGAAGAAAAAAAAAAAAAAAAAAAAAAAAAAAAAAAAAAAAAAGACAAAGCAAACACACTTCCCTAACTAAAATCAAACGAAGACGTCAAACAGAAAAGAAAGCACAGTTCCCTAACTTAAATAAATAAAGATGATAGCCGAAAGGGAAAGGCAACAACACAAAGCTCTAGAAAATGAAAGTAACGGGCAAAACAATAAAACACCAGAAAACACGGAAAAAAAGAAAAGTAAAGTGAAGTAAAGGTGCTCCCCCTTGAAGCGATTAGGTCGAGCATGCCCGGGAAATCCGAAATGGTGTTGGCGCTCTCTCATCAGCATATGCCTATTTAAACCACGCCTTTGCAAGCGGATGATACCCAGCATTTCTTCCTGCAAACTCAAGGAAAAACATCAAAAAATCCAGAAACAAAAAAAATGGCATCCTCATGCACTCACCTTGATGATCTCAACCTTGAACTATCCCTTGCACCTCCGAATGCCAAGAAAAGGGCTCGTCCAAACACTGTCTTCCCAAACTCTACATATCATCACGGCACGGCCTCAAACTTTGCTGAGGCAATACCGAACCTTTCTGAGGCAATGCCGAACAGATCAGTGCTGATGGGAACATTGATTGGCAGTAAACTCACTCCGGCAGATCATCTGCACGTGGCACGTAGGTCTGACAAGATGGCGGTGGATGAGTCCCACGATCTCACTGTGCTCCAGGCGGTCTCGTCTACCAATCTGGGCATGCGACTACTGGCGAGGACACGGGAGTGTGCCACTCTGAGCGAGGAAGTGGCTTCCTTGAAGGCTATGGTGGCGGACTTGCAGAAGCGGCTCTACTGTGCCACTCAGCATGTGGAAGCACTGCAGAGAAAGAATGAGGACCATGTAGAGCTGCTGCAGATTCTACAAGTGCGAGAAAATAGAGGCAAGCCATGATGAAGATGAAGATGAGGATGATGAAGAAGATGATGAAGAAAAAGATGATGATGATGATGTTGTTGTTTTTTTTTTTTTTTTTTTTAAATTGTTTTTGTTTTTGTTTTTGTTTTTATTTTTTTTTTTAATGCAGCGTGTGAAATAAAATAAAAATGTGTTTTAACACTCAGAGATAAACTAACTAACCAAACCACGTAAATAAATACATAAACTAACTTAACAAAAAAATAAAAGCAAAGACTCAAGAGAAAAGAAAACAAAGAAAATTTTTAAAAAAACATAATTTAAAAACACACGAATATACAAGCAACTCACGGATGACCAGTTAAGTGCCTCAGAAAACACAGCCAGGGGATCCGGGAAGGTTGGAGGGGTCACAATGGTCCCGCTTAAAACCCAAACTTCTTAGACACCGAAGGTGTCGCCTAAAGAACTCCTAGACACTGTATTGACGGAAGTGCTTACTGGAGTTACCAAAAGTTAGCTCATATGAAAAATAATTTTAAAAATTTTTATTTTTATTTTTAAAAAGATATTCTCGTAAGAAAAAGAAACAAAAACAAATTAAGATAAAATGAAACAACAAACCATAAACGAAAATGAACTAAGTACTCTAAACAAACTCAAACAAACGAAATAAAATGTTGTACTAAAAGAAACAAACCAAGAAACCAAAGAAAAACACAAACAGCACTTTCTATCACCTATTTATCACCATTTGGACAGATTCGTTTCTATGTTTTTCAGCTTCGACCTCTGTTCAGTTTTTAGCCTATAACTTTCAAACCGTAAGTCCAAAATTCAGGTTCTTTATATGGTTGGATTCAGCACAGAAAAACAAAGAACTCAACGCGGACCAAAAGGTAAAAACAATGACAGAAATAAACAGAATTCAAAGAAGAGAAAGGATTGAAATGCTCCCCCTTGAAGCGATTAGGTCGAGCATGAATGCACTTGGAGGTCGACTTCTCCCACTGCTCCACACTTCCCATTCTTATGATTGAGGTTGCCATCTCTCTCCATTTTTATTAAGCTGTCATAAATTACTAAAGCAAACACACAAACTTGAAATTGAATTAAAAGGATTAGGAAATAAAAACTAAAATGAAAAGGAAAAACTAAACTAAAACATCTAATTCCATGCTTCAAAGTAACAAACACCAATGGGTTGTGTAAGCTGGGACTTAAACCCAGTTCTCTTGCTTGTTAGGCAATTGTCCTATTCCGTTGGACTACAAACACAACTTGTCCATTAACGCCATTCACTCAGGAAACTGTCTAGAAAAAGATGAAACTGAAAAATAAAAATAAAACAAGTAGGGAAAAGAAATAGAACCAAACTATGTTGCCAATCCCCGGCAACGGCGCCAAAAACTTGTTGTGTCGAATTCACTGCACCAAAATAGATTCAGCTGCATCCTCAACTTGTGATACTCGCAAGTGCACGAGCCGTTCGGTAGTATAGCATATGTAAGTGCGAGGTCGATCCCACGAGGATTGGTGATTGAATGATCCAATTCATTTCCCTACAAAAAACAGAAATGGAAAAGAAAATAAATAAAACAAGAAAAGAAAGGAAATAACTCAAGCAAATAAGTTCCCAAGTTCAATTAGATTAACGGATTGATTCTAGCTAAAGTATGATTAGGCCATGGTGTCTGGTTCTAACCTTGTGTTCCTAATTCCCTAATTTGATCATTTGTTGTCTAACCTAAAACTAAGCATTAGGAACCCATTAAGCATAGAAGAATAATTTAAACAACCAAGCATGTATCTAATCCCTGTTGTCGAATGTCCATACATACTCTTCCTATTCATAGTTCAATTCGAATTAAAGCATGGTGTCTACTCTTAATTCAAACCAAGATAGCTAACATGCAAACCTAAATGGTGATCAATCATTCAAACTAGCATATTAACTTATAAGCATAATGAATAAGAACAAAAACCATAATTGAAACTTGGAAACTAATTAAACTTGAATACTTAAGAAAGAATGTACATTACAAATAAAATTAAAGAAGAACTTGAAAACTTGAAGAAAAATTCAGTAAACTCATTTTATTACAACAATTGAAAACTTGAAAGGAAACTAAGAGAATTTGAGGGAGAGAAGGGAAGGGAGCTCTAGAGAAGTGTTTGAGAGCTCCCCCCCTTGGGGTCTGATTTGAAGCTTGAAGGCTTCTCTATTTATAGGGCTAAGAGGGAGGAACAACATGATGAATTCCCACACCATCCTTCATCTTTTGCTGCTGCACAAGCTTTCTTCACATGGGTTCAAAGGTGATCAGATTTGCTGCCAACCCATGTGGTGCCTTTTGCTGCCAACCCATGTGGTTGCCTTTTGGTTGCTGGAAAAACGAGTTTTCTGAACCTGTTTTGGTGTAGGAAGGCCATAGGTCTCAACACGTATCCAATGGGGCTGAAATTTGGATATGTTATACTAGTCACCCATTGGAACAACTTCTATGAAGAAAGTATTCTCATCGGAGCAGTAGAAGTGTGCGTTTTGGACCTCGAAAGTTGGCCGCCGAACAGAGACTGGAATTGACTTCATTTCATTTCTTTTCTTTATTTTTGCTTTACATGCATGCACATGCTTCTCTTTAATAGCTCAAAAGCTGATCTCCAGCTCCAAAGTGATCTGCCAATTCATTTCCCATGTTCAAAGGCTGAAGCAAAAATGCCTCTCATCATTCCTCTTCTTGGCTTCTTCTCTCTCTCTTTTCTCTTTGCTTCACATGCACATGCTTTCTCTATAATAGCTCCAACATGTACCAACTTGCTCCTTCAGAAATTCATAGCTGGAAAGCCTCCCAACTTCACTCATTATGTTGGGTACAAAGTCAGTTGCAGCTGGGGTGAGGCACATGGCTAAAAGGAGTCACATGGCAAAATGCTGGCAGCTACAAATCTTGCTGAGCAAGGTTGGGTGTTGGACGGGCTGAGCACTCCACAAATGTCCAATTGGGCTGAAATTTGGATATGTTGTAGTAGACACCCATTGGAACAAGTTTCATGAAGATCTTCACCTCATTCGAGCCCCATAGCATGCTGATCCAAGGCCAAGAAGTTGACCTACGAAATTGGGCTGGAAAGGGGTTGTAGCCAAAATGTGTTTGTCTTTAAGCTCATATTCCTCATATGCCAATCAGCCCTTAACATGCATGGATTGCATCAAATGTTATCTCTTGCTATCTTAACCTACAAAACACACAAACATAGGTAAGTGACTAAAAATAAAGAGAAACTAAGCAAAATCACTAAGTAAAGAAGGCATGCAAGTGTATGAAATTATGGACTTATCAAAACAGAAAATGAATTAAAAGCACAAGTTTAACTCAATAACATAACCAAATCATAAGCTAGAAGGGTACAAAATGATATACAATTATGAACCGATCACGTAGTTCTGCTGAGTGGATTTCACTCAGAAGTCACCAAATGACTCCTCCCAACATATTATGATGATGCCCAAGTTTTGGGCTCGATCAGAAATCAATAGGTGTACAAAATTGGACACTTCAAGTTTAAAGGCAGTTTGTTCCGAATTGGAATGGTTGGTGTATTCCGTCGTTCTAGCAATTGGATTTCACTCAAAACTCACCAAATGACTCCTCCCACCATATTATGATGATGCCCAAGTTTTGGGCTCGATCGGAAATCAATAGGTGTACGAAATCGGACAATTCAAGTTCGGAGGCAGTTTATTCCTAGTTGGAGTGCTTGGTGTATTCCGTAGTTCTAGCAATTGGAATTCACTCCAAACTCACCACAGGACTCCTCCTACCATACTTTGATGATGCCCAAGTTTTGGTCTAGATCGGAAATCAATAGGTGTACGAAATCGGACAATTCAAGTTCAAAGGCAGTTCATGCCTTATTGGAGTGGTTGGTACATTTAGTAGTTCTAGCGAATGGATTTCACTCAAAACTCAACAAATGACTCCTCCCACCAAATTATAATGATGCCCAAGTTTTGGGCTCGATCGGAAATCAATAGGTGTACGAAATTAGACAATTCAGGCTCAAGGGCAGGTCGTTCTTTATTGGAGTGTTTGGTGTATTCCGTAGTTCTAGCTATTGGATTTCACTCAAAACTCACCACATGACTCCTCCCACCATACTGTGATGATGCGCAAGTTTTGGGCTCGATCGAAAATCAATAGGTGTACGAAATCGGACAATTCAAGTTCAAATGCAGTTCGTGCCTTATTGGAGTGGTTCGTACATTTCGTAGTTCTAGCGAATGGATTTCACTCAAAACTCACCGAATGACTCCTCCCACCATGTTATGATGATGCCCAAGTTTTGGGCTCGATCGGAAATCAATAGGTGCATGAAATTGGACACTTCAAGTTCAAAAAAGTTCGTGCCTTATTGGTGTGGTTGCCACATATCGTAGTTCAACTGATTGGATTTCACTCAGAACTCACCAAATGACTCCTCCCCACATATTATGAAGATTCCCAAGTTTTAGGCTCGATCGGAAATCAATAGGTGTACGAAATTGGACACTTCAAGTTCAAAGGTAGTTTGTTCCAAATTGGAGTGGTGGGTGTACTCTGTAGTTCTAGCCATTGGATTTCACCCAAAACTCACCACATGACTCCTCCCCCGTATTATGATGATGCCCAAGTTTTGGGCTCGAACAGAAATCAATAGGTGTACGAAATTGGACACTTCATGTTCAAAGGCAGTTCGTGCTTTATTGGAGTATTTGGTGTATTCCGTAGTTCTAGCAATTGGATTTCACTCAAAACTCACCAAATGACTCCTCCCACCATATTATGATGATGCCCAAGTTTTGGGCTCGATCGGAAATCAATAGGTGTACGAAATTGGACGCTTCAAGTTCAAAGACAGTTTGTTCCGAATTGGAGTGGTTGGTGTATTCCGTAGTTCTAGCGATTGGATTTCTTTCAAAACTCACCACATGATTCCTCCCACCGTATTACGATGATGCCCACGTTTTGGGCTTGGTCGGAAATCAAAAGGTGTACCGAATTGGACAATTCAATTTCGAAGGCAGTTCGTGTTTTATTGGCGTGTTTGGTGTATTTCGTAGTTCTAGCGATTGGATTTCTTTCAAAACTCACCAAATGACTCCTCCCACCAAATTATGATGATGCCCAAGTTTAGGGCTTGATCGGAAATCAATAGGTGTACGAAATTGGACAATTCAAGTTCAAAGGTAGTTCGTGCCTTATTGCAGTGGTTGGTGTATTTTGTAGTTGTAGGGATTGGATTTCACACAAAAGTCACCAAATGACTCCTCCCAACATATTATGATGATGCCCAAGCTTTGGGCTCGATCTAAAATCAATAGGTGTACGAAATTGGACACTTCAAGTTCAAAGGCAGTTTGTTCCGAATTGGAGAGGTTCTTGTATTCCGTAGTTCTAAAGAATGGATTTCACTCAAAACTCACCACATGACTTTTCCCACCATATTATGTTGTTGCCCCAGTTTTGGGCTCGGTCGGAAATCAATAGGTGTACGAAATTGGGCAATTCAAGTTCAAAGGTAGTTCGTGCCTTATTGGAGTGGTTGGTACATTTCGTAGTTCTAACGATTGGACTTCACTCAAAACTACCCACATGACTCCTCCCACCATACTATCATGATGCCCAAGTTTTGGGCTCGATCAGAAATCAATAGGTGTACGAAATTGGACAATTCAAGTTCAAAGGCAGTTCGTGCCTTATTGGAGTGGTTGGTGTATTTCGTAGTTCTAGCGATTGGATTTCACTCAAAACTCACCAAATGACTCCTCCCAACATGTTATGTTGATGCCCAAGCTTTGGTCTCGATCGGAAATCAATAGGTGTACGAAATTGGACACTTCAAGTTCAAAGGTAGTTTGTTCCGAATTGGAGAGGTTCTTGTATTCCGTTGTTCTAGAGATTGGATTTCACTCAAAACTCCCCACATGACTTCTCCCACCATATTATAATGATGCCCAAGTTTTGGGCTCGATCGGAAATCAATAGGTGTACGAAATTGGACACTTCAAGTTCAAAGGCAGTTTGTTCCGAATTGGAGTGGTTGGTGTATTCCGTAGTTCTAGCGATTGGATTTCTTTCAAAACTCACCACATGACTCCTCCCACCATATTACGATGATGCCCACGTTTTGGGCTTGATCGGAAATCAATAGGTGTACCGAATTGGACAATTCAATTTCGAAGGCAGTTCGTGTTTTATTGGCGTGTTTGGTGTATTTCGTAGTTCTAGCGATTGGATTTCTTTCAAAACTCACCAAATGACTCCTCCCACCAAATTATGATGATGCCCAAGTTTAGGGCTTGATCGGAAATCAATAGGTGTACGAAATTGGACAATTCAAGTTCAAAGGTAGTTCGTGCCCTATTGGAGTGGTTGGTACATTTCGTAGTTCTAACGATTGGACTTCACTCAAAACTCCCCACACGACTCCTCCCACCATACTATCATGATGCCCAAGTTTTGGGCTCGATCGGAAATCAATAGGTGTCTGAAATCGGACAATTCAAGTTCAAAGGCAGTTCGTGCCTTACGGGAGTGGTTGGTACATTTCGTAGTTCTAGAGATTGGACTTCTCTCAAAACTCCCCACATGACTCCTCCCACCATACTATCATGATGCCCAAGTTTTGGGCTCGATCGGAAATCAATAGGTGTACGAAATTGGACACTTCAAGTTCGAAGGCAGTTTGTTCCGAATTGGAGTGGTTGGTGTATTCCGTATTTATAGCGATTGGATTTCACTCATAACTGACCAAATGACTCCTCCCACCAAATTAAGATGATGCCCAAGTTTTGGGCACGATTGGAAATCAATAGGTGTAAGAAATTGGACAATTCATGTTGAAAGGCAGTTCGTGCCTTATGGGAGTGGTTGGTACATTTCGTAGTTCTGGCGATTGGATTTCACTCAAAACTCACCAAATGACTCCTCCCACCATATTATGATGATGTCCAAGTTTTGGGCTCGATCGGACATCAATAGGTGTACGAAATTGGACAATTCAAGTTCAAAGGCAGTTCGTGCCTTATTGGAGTGGTTGGTGTATTTCGTAGTTCTAGCGATTGGATTTCACTCAAAACTCACCAAATGACTCCACCCAACATATTATGATGATGCCCAAGTTTTGGGCTCGATCGGAAATCAATAGGTGTACGAAATTGGACACTTCAAGTTCAAAGGCAGTTTGTTCCGAACTGGAGAGGTTCTTGTATTCCGTAGTTCTAGAGATTGGATTTCACTCAAAACTCACCACATGACTTCTCCCACCATATTTTGTTGATGCCCAAGTTTTGGGCTCTGTCGGAAATCCATAGGTGTACGAAACTGGACAATTCAAGTTCAATGGTAGTTCGTGCCTTATTGGAGTGGTTGGTACATTTCGTAGTTCTAAGGATTCGACTTCACTCAAAACTCACCAAATGACTACTCCGAACATATTATGATGATGCCCATGTTTTGGGCTCGATCGGAAATCAATAGGTGTACGAAATTGGACACTTCAAGTTCAAAGGCAGTTTGTTCCGAATTGGAGTGGTTGGTGTATTCCGTAGTTCTAGCGATTGGATTTCTTTCAAAACTCACCACATGACTCCTCCCACCATATTACGATGATGCCCAAATTTGGTGCTCGATCGGAAATCAATACGTGTACGAAATTGGACAATTGGAGTTCAAAGGCAGTTCTTGCCTTATTGGAGTCGTTGGGGTTTTTCGTAGTTCTAGAGATTGGATTTCACTCAAAACTAAGCAAATGACTCCTCCCACCATATTATAATGATGCAAAAGTTTTGGGCTCGATCGAAAATCAAAAGGTGTACGAAATTGGACAATTCAAGTTCAAACGCTGTTCGTGCCTTATTGGAGTGGTTGGTGTATTTCGTAGTTCTAGCGATTGGATTTCACTCAAAACTAACCAAATGACTCCTCCCAACATATTATGATGAGGCCCAAGTTTTGGGCTCGTTCGGAAATCAATCGGTGTACGAAATTGGACACTTCAAGTTCAAAGGCAGTTCACGCCATATTGGAGTGGTTGGTGTATTTCGTAGTTCTAGCAATTGGATTTCATTCAAAAAACACCAAAAGACTCCTCCCAACATATTATGATGATGCCCGAGTTATGGACTCGATTGGAAATCAATAGGTGTACGAAATAGGACACTTCAAGTTCAAAGGAAGTTTCTTCCGAATTGGAGTGGTTGGTGTATTCCGTAGTTCTAGCGATTGGATTTCACTCAAAACTCACCACATGACTCCTTCCACCATACTATGATGATGCCCGAGTTATGGGCTCGATCGGAAATCAATAGGTGTACGAAATTGGACACTTCAAGTTCAAAGGCAGTTTGTTCCGAATTGGAGTGGTTGGTGTATTCCGTAGTTCTAGCGATTGGATTTCACTCAAAACTCTCCACATGACTCCTCCCAACATATTATGATGATGGCCAAGTTTTGGGCTCGACCGGAAATCAATCGGTGTACGAAATTGGACACTTCAAGTTCAAAGGCAGTTTGTTCCGAATTGGAGTGGTTGGTGTACTCCGTAGTTCTAGCGATTGGATTTCACTCAAAACTCACCACATGACTCCTCCCACCATACTATGAAGATGCCCAAGTTTTGGGCTTGATCAGAAATCAATTGGTGTACGAAATTGGACACTTCAAGTTGAAAGGCAGTTTGTTCCGAATTGGAGTGGTTGGTGTATTCCATAGTTCTAGCGATTGGATTTCACTCAAAACTCACCACATGACTCCTCCCACCATATTATGATGATGCCCAAGTTTTGAGCTCGATCGGAAATCAATAGGTGTACGAAATTGGACAATTCTAGTTCATAGGAAGTTCGTGCCTTATTGGAGTGGTCGGTGTATTTCGTAGTTGTAGGGATTGGATTTCACTCAAAACTCACCAAATGACTTCTCCCAACATGTTATGATGATGCCCAAGCTTTGGGCTAGATCGGAAATCAATAGGAGTACGAAATTGGACACTTAAAGTTCAAAGGCAATTTGTTCCGAATTGGAGTGGTTGGTGTAGTCCTTAGTTCTAGCGATTGGATTTCACTAAAAACTCACCACATGACTCCTCCCCCCATATTATGACGATGCCCAAATTTGGTGCTCGATCGGAAATCAATACGTGTACGAAATTGGACAATTGGAGTTCAAAGGCAGTTCTTGCCTTGTTGGAGTCGTTGGGGTATTTCGTAGTTCTAGCGATTGGATTTCACTCAAAACTAAGCAAATGACTCCTCCCACCATATTATAATGATGCAAAAGTTTTGGGCTCGATCGAAAATCAAAAGGTGTGCGAAATTGGACAATTCAAGTTCAAACGCTGTTCGTGCCTTATTGGAGTGGTTGGTGTATTTCGTAGTTCTAGCGATTGGATTTCACTCAAAACTAACCAAATGACTCCTCCCAACATATTATGATGAGGCCCAAGTTTTGGGCTCGATCGGAAATCAATCGGTGTACGAAATTGGACACTTCAAGTTCAAAGGCAGTTCACGCCATATTGGAGTGGTTGGTGTATTTCGTAGTTCTAGCAATTGGATTTCATTCAAAAAACACCAAAAGACTCCTCCCAACATATTATGATGATGCCCAAGTTTTGGGCTCGATCGGAAATCAATTGGTGTACGAAATTGGACACTTCGAGTTCAACGGCAGTTTGTTCCAAATTGGAGTGGTTTTTGTATGCCGTAGTTCTAGCGATTGGATTTCACTCAAAACTCCCCACATGACTCCTCCCACCATATTATGATGATGCCCAGGTTTTTGGCTCGATCGGAAATCAATAGGTGTACAAAATTGGACACTTCAAGTTCATTGGCAGTTTGTTCCGAATTGTAGTGGTTGGTGTATTCCGTAGTTCTAGCGAATGGATTTCACTCAAAACACACCAAATGACTCCTCCAAACATATTATGATGATTCCCAAGTTTTGGGCTCGATCGGAAAACATTCGGTGTACGAAATTGGACACTTCAAGTTCAAACGCAGTTTGTTCCGAATTGGAGTGGTTGGTGTATTCCGTAGTTCTAGCGATTGGATTTCACTCAAAACTCACCACATGACTCCTCCCACCATATTATGATGATGCCCGAGTTATGGACTCGATTGGAAATCAATAGGTGTACGAAATAGGACACTTCAAGTTCAAAGGCAGTTTCTTCCGAATTGGAGTGGTTGGTGTATTCCGTAGTTCTAGCGATTGAATTTCACTCAAAACTCACCACATGACTCCTTCCACCATACTATGATGATGCCCGAGTTATGGGCTCGATCGGAAATCAATAGGTGTACGAAATTGGACACTTCAAGTTCAAACGCAGTTTGTTTCGAATTGGAGTGGTTGGTGTATTCCGTAGTTCTAGCGATTGGATTTCCCCCAAAACTCCCCACATGACTCCTCCCACCATACTAAGATGATGCCCAAGTTTTGGGCTTGATCGGAAATCAATAGGTGTACGAAATTGGACCATTCAAGTTCAAAGGCAGTTCCTGTTTTCTTGGAGTGGTTGGTGTGTTCCGTAGTTCTGGCAATTGCATTTCACTCAAAACTCACCAAACGACTCCTCCCACTATATTATGATGATGCCCAAGTTTTGGGCTCGATCGGAAATCAATAGGTGTACGAAATTTGACACTTCAAGTTCAAAGGCAATTTGTTCCGAATTGGAGTGGTTGGTGTATTCCATTGTTCTTGCGATTGGATTTCACTCAGAACTCACCACATGACTCCTCCCACCATAATATGATGATGTCCAAGTTTTGGGCTCGATCGGAAATCAATAAGTGTACAAAATTGGACAATTCAAGTTCAAAGGCAGTTCGTGTCTTATTGGAGTGGTTGCTGTATTTCGTAGTTCTCGCTCAAAACTCACCAAATGAGTCCCCCCAACATATTGTGATGATGCCCAAGCTTTGGGCTCGATCTAAAATCAATAGGTGTACGAAATTGGACACTTCAAGTTCAAAGGCAGTTTGTTCCGAATTGGAGTGGTTGGTGTACTCCGTAGTTCTGGTGATTGGATTTCACTCAAAACTCACCAAACGACTCCTCCTAACATATTATGATGATGCCCAAGCTTTGGGCTCGATCGGAAATCAATAGGTGTACGAAATTGGACAATTCAAGTTCAAAGGCAGTTCGTGCCTTGTTGGAGTGGTTGGTGTGTTCCGTAGTTCTAGCGATTGGATTTCACTCAAAACTCACCACATGACTCCTCCCAACATATTATGATGATGCCCAAGCTTTGGGCTCGATCGGAAATCAATAGGTGTACGAAATTGGACACTTCAAGTTCAAAGGCAGTTCAAGCCATATTGGAGTGGTTGGTGTATTTCCTAGTTCTAGCGATTGGATTTCACTCAAAACTCACCACATGACCCCTCCCACCATATTATGATGATGCCCAAGTTCTGGGCTCGATCGGAAATCAATAGTTGTACGAAATTGGACAATTCAAGTTCAAAGGAAGTTCGTCCCTTATTGGAGTGGTTGATGAATTTCGTAGTTCAAGCATCTGGTTTCACTCAAAACTCACCAAATGAATCCTTCCAACATATTATGATGATGCTCAAGCTTTGGGCTAGATCGGAAATCAATAGGTGTACGAAATTGGACACTTCAAGTTCAAAGGCAGTGCGTGCCTTATTGTAGTGGTTGCTGTATTCGGTAGTTCTAGCGATTTGATTTCACTCAAAACTCACCAAATGAATCCTCCCAACATATTATGATGATGCCCAAGCTTTGGGCTCGATCGGAATTCAATAGGTGTACGAAATTGGACAATTCAAGTTCAACGGCAGTTCGCTCCGAACAGGAGTGGTTCGTGTATTCCGTAGTTCTAGCGATTGGATTTCACTCAAAACTCCCCACATGACTCCTCCCACCATATTATGATGTTACCCAAGTTTTGGGCTCGATCGGAAATCAATAGGTGTACGAAATTGAACAATTCAAGTTCAAAGGCAGTTCGTGTTTTATTGGAATGGTTGGTGTGTTCCGTATTTCTAGCGATTGGATTTGACTCAAAACTCACTAAACGACTCCTCCCACCATATTATGATGATGCCCAAGTTTTGGGCTCGATCGGAAATCAATAGATGTACGAAATTAGACAACTCAAGTTCAAAGGCAGTTCGTGCCTTATTGGAGTGGTTGCTGTATTTCGTAGTTCTAGCGATTGGATTTCACTCAAAACTCACCAAGTGACTCCTCCCAACATATTACGATGATGCCCAAACATTGGGCTCGATCGGAAATCAATAGGTGTACGAAATTGGACAATTCAAGTTCAAAGGCAGTTCGTGCCTTATTGGAGTGGTTGGTGTATTTCGTAGTTCTAGCGATTGAATTTCACTCAAAACTCACCAAACAACTCCTCCCACCATATTATGATGATGCCCAAGTTTAGGGCACGATCGGAAATCAGTAGATGTACGAAATTGGACAATTCAAGTTCAAAGGCAGTTCGTGCCTTATCGGAGTCGTTGGTGTGTTTCGTAGGCCTAGCGATTGGATTTCACTCAAAACTCACCAAATGTCTCCTCCCACCATACTATGATGATGCCCCAGTTTTGGGCTCGATCGGAAGTCAATAGGTGTACGAAATTGGACAATTCAAGTTCAAAGGCAGTTTGTGTTTTATTGGAATGGTTGGTGTGTTCCATATTTCTAGCGATTGGATTTCCCTCAAAACTCACCAAACGAGTCCTCCCAACATACTATGATGATGCCCAAGTTTTGGGCTCAATCGGAAATAAAGAGGTGTACGAAATTGGACAATTCAAGTTCAAAGGCAGTTCGTGTTTTATTCTAGTGGTTGGTGTGTTCCGTAGTTCTTGCGATTGGATTTCACTCAAAACTCACCAAACGACTCCTCCCAACATACTATGATGATTCCCATGTTTTGGGCTCGATCGGAAATCAAGAGGTGTACAAAATTGGACTATTCAAGTTCAAAGGCAGTTCGTGCCTTATTGAAGTGGATGTTACCTTTCATAGTTCTAGCGAGTGGATTTCACTCAAAACTCACCAAACGACTCCTCCCACCACATTATGATGATGCCCAAGTTTTGGGCTCCATCGGAAATCAATAGATGAACGAAATTGCACACTTCAAGTTCAAATTCAGTTTGTTTCGAATTGGAGTGGTTAGTGCATTCCGTAGTTCTAGCGATTGGATTTCACTAAAAACTCACCAAACAACTCCTCCCACCATATTACGCTGATGCCCAAGTTTTGGGCTCGATTGGAAATCGATAGGTGTACGAAATTGGACACTTGTAGTTCAAAGGTAGTTTGTTCAGAATTCGAGTGGTTGCTGTATTCCGTAGTTCTTGTGATTGGATTTCACTCAAAACTCACCACATGACTCCTCCCTCCATATTATGATGATGCCCAAGTTTTGGGCTCGATCTGAAATCAATAGGTGTACGATATTGGACAATTCAAGTTCTAAGGCAGGTCGTGCCTTATTGGAGTCGTTGGAGTGTTCCGTAGTTCTAGTGATTCGATTTCACTCAAAACTCACCACATGACTCCTCCCACCATACTATGATGGTGCCCAAGTTTTGGGCTCGATCGGAAATCAATGGGTGTACGAAATTGGAGAATTCAAGTTCAAAGGCAGCTCGTGTTTTATTGGAGTGGTTGGTGTGTTCCGTAGTTCTAGCGATTGGATTTCACTCAAAACTCGGCAAACGACTCCTCCCACCATATTATGATGATGCCCAAGTTTTGGTCTCGATCGGAAATCAATAGATGTACGAAATTGGACAATTCAAGTTCAAAGGCAGTTCGTGTTTTATTGGAGTGGTTGGTGTGTTCCGTAGTTCTAGCGATTGGATTTCACTCAAAACTCACCAAACAAGTCCTCCCACCATATTATGATGATGCCCAAGTTTTGGGCTCGATTGGAAATTAATAGATGTACGAAATTGTACAATTCAAGTTCAAAGGCAGTTCGTGCCTTATTGGAGTGGTTGCTGTATTTCGTAGTTCTAGTGATTGGATTTCACTCAAAACTCACCACATGACTCCTCCCACCATATTATGATGATGACCAAGTTTTGGGCTCGATCGGAAATCAATAGGTGTACGAAATTGGGAACTTCAAGTTCAAAGTCAGTTTGTTCCGAATTGGTGTGGTAAGTGTATTCCGTAGTTCTAGCGATTGGATTTCACTCAAAACTCACCACATGACTCCTCCCACCACATTATGATGATGCCCATGTTTTGGGCTCGATCGGAAATCAATAGGGGTACGAAATTGGACAATTCAAGTTCGAAGGTTGTTCGTTTCGAATTGGAGTGGTTGGTGTATTCCGTAGTTCTAGCGATTGGATTTCACTCAAAACTCACCAAATGACTCCTCCCAACAAATTATGATAATGCCCAAGTTTTGGGCTCGATCGGAAATCAATAGGTGTACGAAATTGGACACTTCAAGTTCGACGGCAGTTTGTTCCGAATTGGAGTGCTTGGTGTATTCCGTATATATAGCCATTGGATTTCACTGAAAACAGACAAAATGACTCCTCCGACCAAATTATGATGATGCCCAAGTTTTGGGCTCGATCGAAAATCAATAGGTGTAAGAAATTGGACAATTCGTGTTGAAAGGCAGTTCGTGCCTTATTGGAGTGGTTGGTTCATTTCGAAGTTCTAGCGATTGGATTTCACTCAAAACTCACCAAATGACTCCTCCCACCATATTATGACGAAGTCCAAGTTTTGGGCTCGATCGGAAATCAATAGGTGTACGAAATTGGACAATTCAAGTTCAAAGGAAGTTCGTGCCTTATTGCAGTGGTTGGTGTATTTCGTAGTTCTAGCTATTGGATTTCACTCAAAACTCACCAAATGACCCCACCAACCATAGTATGATGATGCCCAAGTTTTGGGCTCGATCGGAAATCAATAGGTGTACGAAGTGGGAAAATTCAAGTTCAAAGGCAGTTCGTGCCATATTGGAGTGGTTGGTGTACTTCGTATTTCTAGCGAATGGATTTCATTCAAAACTCACCAAATGACTCCTCCCACCATTTTACGATGATGCCCAAGTTTGGGGCTTGATCGGAAATCAATAGGTGTACGAAATTGGACACTTCAAGTTCAAAGGAAATTTGTTCTGAATTGGAGTGGTTAGTGTATTCCGTAGTTCGAGCATTGGATTTCACTCAAAACTCACCACATGACTCCTCCCACCATACTATCATGATGCCCAAGTTTTGGGCTCGATCGGAAATCAATAGGTGTACGAAATTGAACACTTCAAGTTCAGAGGCAGTTTGTTCCGAATTGGAGTGGTTGGTGTATTTCGTAGTTCTAGCGATCGGATTTCACTCAAAACTCACCAAATGACTCTTCCCAACACATTATGATGATGTCCAAGTTCGGGGCTTGATCGGAAATCAATAGGTGTACGAAATTGGACACTTCTAGTTCAAAGGAAATTTGTTCTGAATTGGAGTGGTTAGTGTATTCCGTAGTTCGAGCATTGGATTTCACTCAAAACTCACCACATGACTCCTCCCACCATACTATGATGATGCCCAAGTTTTGGGCTCGATCGGAAATCAATAGGTGTACGAAATTGGACACTTCAAGTTCAGAGGCAGTTTTTTTCCGAATTGGAGTGGTTGGGGTATTCCATAGTTCTAGCGATTGGATTTCACTCAAAATGACCAAATGACTCCAACGACCATTTTATGGTGATGCCCATGTTTTGGGCTCGATCGGAAATCAATAGGTGTACGAAATTGGACACTTCAAGTTCAAATGCAGTTTGTTCCGAATTGGAGTGGTTGGTGTATTCCGTAGTTCTAGCAATTGGATTTCACTAAAAACTCTCCACATGACTCCTCCCACCATATTATGATGATGCCCAAGTTTTGGGCTCGATCGGAAATCAAAATGTGAACGAAATTGGACAATTCAAGTTCAAAGGCAGTTCGTGCCTTATTGGAGTGGTTGGTGTATTTCGTAGTTCTAGCAATTGGATTTCATTCAAAACTCACAAAATGACTCCTCCCACCATATTATGATGATGCCCAAGTTTTGGGTTCGATCGAAAATCAATAGGTGTACGAAATTGGACACTTCAAGTTCAAAGGCAGTTTGTTCCGAATTGGAGTGGATGGTGTATTCCGTAGTTCTAGCAATTGGATTTCACTAAAAACTATCCACATAACTCCTCCCACCATATTATGATGATGCCCAAGTTTTGGGCTCGATCGGAAATCAATAGGTGTACGAAATTGGACACTTCAAGTTCAAAGGCAGTTCGTGCCGTATTGGAGTTGTTGGTGTATTTCGTAGTTCTAGCGATTGGATTTCACTCAAAACTCACCAAATGACTCCTCCCAACATATTATGATGATGCCCAAGTTTTGGGCTCGATCGGAAATCGATAGGTGTACGAAATTGGACACTTCAAGTTCAAAGGCAGTTCGTGCCTTATTGGAGTGGTTGGTGTTTTTCGTAGTTCTAGCGATTGGATTTCACTCAAAACTCACCACATGACTTCTCCCACCACTTTATGATGATGCCCAAGTTTTGGGCTCGATCGGAAATCAATAGGTGTACGAAATTGGACACTTCAAGTTCAAATGCAGTTTGTTCCGAATTGGAGTGGTTGGTGTATTCCGTAGTTCTAGCAATTGGATTTCACTAAAAACTCTCCACATGACTCCTCCCACCATATTATGATGATGCCCAAGTTTTGGGCTCGATCGGAAATCAAAATGTGGACGAAATTGGACAATTCAAGTTCAAAGGCAGTTCGTGCCTTATTGGAGTGGTTGGTGTATTTCGTAGTTCTAGCAATTGGATTTCATTCAAAACTCACAAAATGACTCCTCCCACCATATTATGATGATGCCCAAGTTTTGGGTTCGATCGAAAATCAATAGGTGTACGAAATTGGACACTTCAAGTTCAAAGGCAGTTTGTTCCGAATTGGAGTGGTTGGTGTATTCCGTAGTTCTAGCAATTGGATTTCACTAAAAACTATCCACATAACTCCTCCCACCATATTATGATGATGCCCAAGTTTTGGGCTCGATCGGAAATCAATAGGTGTACGAAATTGGACACTTCAAGTTCAAAGGCAGTTCGTGCCGTATTGGAGTTGTTGGTGTATTTCGTAGTTCTAGCGATTGGATTTCACTCAAAACTCACCAAATGACTCCTCCCAACATATTATGATGATGCCCAAGTTTTGGGCTCGATCGGAAATCAATAGGTGTACGAAATTGGACACTTCAAGTTCAAAGGCAGTTCGTGCCTTATTGGAGTGGTTGGTGTTTTTCGTAGTTCTAGCGATTGGATTTCACTCAAAACTCACCACATGACTTCTCCCACCACTTTATGATGATGCCCAAGTTTTGGGCTCGATCGGAAATCAATAGGTGTACGAAATTGGACACTTCAAGTTCAAAGGCAGTTCGTGCCTTATTGGAGTGGTTGGTGTTTTTCGTAGTTCTAGCGATTGGATTTCACTCAAAACTCACCACATGACTTCTCCCACCACTTTATGATGATGCCCAAGTTTAGGGCTCGATCGGAAATCAATAGGTGTACGAAATTGGACACTTCAAGTTCAAAGGCAGTTTGTTCCGAATTGGAATGGTTGGTGTATTCCGTCGTTCTAGCAATTGGATTTCACTCAAAATTCACCAAATGACTCCTCCCACCATATTATGACGATGCCCAAGTTTTGGGCTCGATCGGATATCAATAGGTGTACGAAATTGTACAATTCAAGTCCAAAGGAATTTCGTGCCTTACTGGAGTGGTTGGTGTATTCCGTAGTTCTAGCAATTGGATTTCACTCAAAACTCACGAAATGACTCCTCCCACCATATTATGATGATGCCCAAGTTTTGGGCTCGATCGGAAATCAATAGGGGTACGAAATTGGACACTTCAAGTTCAAAGGCAGTTTGTTCCGAATTGGAGTGGTTGGTGTATTCCGTAGTTCTAGCGATTGGATTCCCCTCAAAACTCCCCAAATGACTCCTCCCACCATATTATGATGATCCCCAAGTTTTGGGCTCGATCGGAAATCAAAAGGTGGACGAAATTGGACAATTCAAGTTCAAAGGCAGCTCGTGCCTTATTGGAGTGGTTGGGCTCGATCGGAAATCAATAGGTGTACGAAATGGAACAATTCAAGTTGAAAGGCAGTTCGTGCCGTATTAGAGTGGTTGGTGTATTCCGCTGTTCTAGCAAATGGACTTCACTCAAAACTCACCACATGAATCCTCCCTCCATATTACGATGTTGCTCAAGTTTGGGGCTCGTTCGGAAATCTATAGGTGTTCGACATTGGACACTTCAAGTTCAAAGGTAGTCTGTTCCGAATTGGAGTGGTTGGTGTATTCCGCAGTTCTAGAAATTGGATTTCACTCAAAACTCACCACATGACTCCTCCAACTATATTATGATGATGCCCAAGTTTTGGGCTCGATCGGAAATCAATAGGTGTACGAAATTGGACAATTCAAGTTCAAAGGTAGTTCGTGCCTTAGTAGAGTGGTTGGTGTATATCGTAGTTCTAGCGATTGGATTTCACTCAAAACTCACCAAATGACTCTTCCCAACACATTATGGGGATGCCCAAGTTTTCGGCTCGATCGGAAATCAATAGGTGTACGAAATTGGGCACTTCATGTTCAAAGGCAGTTTGTTCCAAATTGGAGTGGTTGGTGTATTCCGTAGTTCTAGCGATTGGATTTCACTCAAAACTCACCAAATAACTCCTCCCACCATTTTATGATGATGCCCAAGTTTTGGGCTCCATCTGAAATCAATAGGTGTACGAAATGGAACAATTCAAGTTGAAAGGCAGTTCGTGCCGTATTAGAGTGGTTGGTGTATTCCGTTGTTCTAGCTAATGGATTTCACTCAAAACTCACCACATGACTCCTCCCTCCAAATTACGATGATGCTCAAGTTTGGGGCTCGATCGGAAATCAATAGGTGTACGAAATTGGACAATTCAAGTTCAAAGGCAGTTCGTTCCTTATTGGAGTGGTTCGTATATTTCGTAGTTCAAGCGATTGGATTTCACTCAAAACTCACCAAATGACTCTTCCAAACACATTATGATGATGCCAAAGTTTTGGGCTTGATCCGAAACCAATAGGTGTATGAAATTAGACACTTCAAGTTCAAAGGAAGTTCGTGCCTTATTGGAGTGGTTGGTACATTTCGTAGTTCTAGCGATTGGATTTCACTCAGAACTCACCAAATGACCTCTCCCAACATATTATGATGATTCCCACGTTCTGGGCTCGATCGGAAATCAATAGGTGTACGAAATTGGACACTTCGGTTCAAAGGCAGTTTGTTCCGAATTGGAGTAGTTGGTGTATTCCGTAGTTCTAGCGTTTGGATTTCACCCAAAACTTCCAACATGACTCCTCCCACTATATTACGATGATGCCCAAGTTTTAGGGGCGATCGGAAATCAATAGGTGTACGAAATTGGACAATTCAATTTCAAAGTCAGTTCGTGCCTTATTGGAGTGGTTGGTACATTTCGTAGTTCTAGCGATTGGATTTCACACAAAACTCACCAAATGACTCCTCCCAACATATTACGGTGATGCCCAAGTTTTGGGTTCGATCGGAAATCAATAGGTGTACGAAATTGAACAATTTAAGTTCAAAGGCAGTTCGTGACTTATTGGAGAGGTTGGTACATTTCGTAGTTCTAGAGATTGGATTTCACTCCAAACTCACCAAATGATTCCTCCCACCATATTATGATGATGCCCAAGTTTAGTACTCGATCGGAAATCCATAGGCGTATTCCGTAGTTCTAGCGATTGGATTTCACTCAAAACTCACCACATGACTCCTCCCACAAAATTATGATGATGCCCATGGTTTGGGCTCGATCGGAAATCAATGGGTGTACGAAATTGGACACTTAAAGTTCGAATGCAGTTTGTTCCGAATGGGAGTGCTTGCTGTATTCCGCAATTCTAGCGATTGGATTTCACTCAAAACTCACCACATGACTCCTCCCACCATATTATGATGATGCCCAAGTTTTGGACTCGATCGGAAGTCAATAGGTGTATGAAATTGGACACTTCAAGTTCAAAGGCAGTTTGTTCCGAATTGGAGTGGTTGGTGTATTCCGTAGTTCTAGCGATTGGATTTCACTCAAAACACACCACATGACTCCTCCAACCATACGATGATGATGCCCAAGTTTTGGGCTCGATCGGAAATTAGTAGGTGTACGAAATTGGACAATTCTAGTTCAATGGCAGTGCGTACTTTATTGGAGTGGTTGGTGTGTTCCCTAATTCTAGCGATTGAATTTCACTCAAAACTCACCAAAAGACTCCTCCCACCATATTATGATGATGCCCAAGTTTTGGGCTCGATCGGAAATCAATAGGTGTACAAAATTGGACAATTCAATTTCAAAGGCAGTCCGTGCCTTATTGGAGTCGTTGGTGTGTTACATAGATCTAGCAATTGGATTTCACTCAAAACTTACCAAATGACTCCTCCCACCATATTATGATGATGCCCAAGTTTTGGGCTCGATCGGAAATCAATAGGTGTACGAAATTGGACACTTCAAGTTCAACGGCAGTTTCTTCCGAATTGCAGTGATTGGTGTATTCCGTAGTTTTAGCGATTGGATTTCTCCCGAAACTCACCACATGACTCCTCCCACCATATTATGACGATGCCCAAGTTTTGGGCTCGATCGCAAGTCAATAGGTGTACGAAATTGGACAATTCAAGTTCACAGGCAGTTCGTTCTTTATTGGAGTGTTTTGTGTATTTCGTAGTTCTAGCGATTGGATTTCACTCAAAACGCACCGCATGACTCCTCCCACCATATTATGATGATGCCCCGGTTTTGGGCTCGATTGGGAATCAATAGGTGGACGAAATTGGACAATTCCAGTTCAAAGGCAGTTTCTGCCTTATTGGAATGGTTGGTGTACTTTGTAGTTCTTGCGATTGGATTTCACTCAAAACTCACCAAACGACTACTCCCACCATATTATGACGATGCCCAAGTTCTGGGCTCGATCGGAAATCAGTAGGTGTACGAAATTGGACAATCCAAGTTCAAAGGCAGTTCGTGCTTTATTGGAGTGTTTGATGTATTCCGTAGTTCTAGCGATTGGATTTCATTCAAAACTCACCAAATGACGCCTCCCACCATATTATGATGATGCCCAAGTTGTGGGCTCAATCGGAAATCAATAGGTGTACAAAATTGGACAATTCATGTCCAAAGGCATTTCGTGCCTTATTGGAGTGGTTGGTGTGTTCTGTAGTTCTAGCGATTGGATTTCACTCAAAACTCACCAAATGACTCCTCCCAACATATTGTGATGATGCCTAAGTGTTGGGCTCAATCGGAAATCAATAGGTGTACGAAATTGGACACTTCAAGTTCAAAGGCAGTTTGTTCCGAATTGGAGTGGTTGGTGTATTCCGTAGTTCTAGCGATTGGATTTCACTCAAAACTCACCAAATGACTCCTCCCACCATATTATGATGATGCCCAAGTTTTGGGCTCGATCGGAAATCAATAGGTGTACGAAATTGGACACTTCAAGTTCAAAGGCAGTATGTTCCGAATTGGAGTGGTTGGTGTATTCCGTTGTTCTAGCGATTGGATTTCACTCAAAACTCACCACAAGACTCCTCCCACCATACTATGATGATGCCCAAGTTCTGGGCTCGATCGGAAATCAATAGGTGTACAAAATTGAACAATTCAAGTTCAAAGGCAGTTCGTGCCTTATTGGAGTGGTTGGTACATTTCGTACTTCTAGAGATTGGATTTCACTCCAAACTCACCAAATGACTCCTCCCACCATATTATGATGATACCCAAGTTTTGGGCTCAATCGGAAATCAATAGCTGAACGAAATTGGACACTTCAAGTTCGAGGGCTGTTTGTTCCGAATTGGAGTGGTTGGTGTATTCCGTAGTTCTAGCGATTGTATTTCACTCAAAACTCACCACATGACTCCTCCCACCATATTATGATGATTCCCAAGTGTTGGGCTCCATCGGAAATAAATAGGTGTACGAAATTGGACAATTCAAGTGCAAAGGCAGTTTGTGCTTTATTGGAGTCTTTGGTGTATTCCATAGTTCTAGCGATTGGATTTCACTCAAAACTCCCCACATGACTCCTCCCACCACATTATGGCGATGCCCATGTGTTGGGCTCGATCGGAAATCAATAGTTGTACAAAATTGGACAATTCAAGTTCGAAGGCAGTTTGTTCAGAATTGGAGTGGTTGTTGTATTCCGTAGTTTTAGCGATTGGATTTCACCCTAAACTCTCCACATCACTCGTCCCATCATATTATGATGATGCCCAAGTTTTGGGCTCGATCGGAAATCAATAGGTGTACGAAATTGGACAGTTCAAGTTCAAAGGCAGTTTGTTCCGAATTGGAGTGGTTGGTGTATTCCGTAGTTCTAGGGATTGGATTTCACTGAAAACTTGCCAAATGACTCCTCCCAACATATTGTGGTGATGCCCAAGTTTTGAGCTCGATCGGAAATCAATAGGTGTACGAAATTGGACACTTCAAGTTCAAACGAAGTTTGTTCCGAATTGGAGTGGTTGGTGTATTCCGTAGTTCTAGCAATCGGATTTCACTCAAAACTCACCACATGGCTCCTCCCACCGTATTATGGTGATGCCCAAGTTTTGGGCTCGATCGGAAGTCAATAGGTGTACGAAATTGGACACTTAATGTTTGAAGGCAGTTTGTTCAGAATAGGAGTGGTTGGTGTATTCCGTAGTTCTTGCGATTGGATTTCACTCAAAACTGACCACATGACTCCTCCAACCACATTAAGATGATGCCCATGTTTTGGGCTCGATCGGAAATCAATAGGTGTACGAAATTGTACAATTCAAGTTCAAAGGCAGTTCGTGCCTTATTGAAGTGGATGGTGTATTTCGTAGTTCTAGCGATTGGATTTCACTCAAAACTCACCAAATGACTCCTCCCACCATATTATGGTAATGCCCAAGTTTTGGGCTCGATCGAAAATCGATAGGTGTACGAAAGTGTACAATTCAAGTTCAAAGGCAGTTCGTGCCTTATTGAAGTGGTTGGTGTATTTCGTAGTTCTAGCGATTGGATTTCACTCAAAACTCACCAAATCACTCCTCCCGCCATTTTATGATGATGCCCAAGTTTTGGGCTCGATCGGAAATCAATGGGTGTACGAAATTGGACACTTCAAGTTCAAGTGCAGTTTGTTCCGAATTGGAGTGGTTGGTGTATTCCGTAGTTCTAGCGATTGGATTTCACTCAAAACTAACCACATGACTCCTCCAACCACATTAAGATGATGCCCATGTTTTGGGCTCGATCGGAAATCAAAAGGTGTACGAAAGTGTACAATTCAAGTTCAAAGGCAGTTCGTGCCTTATTGAAGTGGTTGGTGTATTTCGTAGTTCTAGCGATTGGATTTCACTCAAAACTCCCCACATGACTCCTCCCACATTATTATGATGAAGCCCAAGTTTTGGGCTTGATCGGATATCATTAGTTGTACGAAATTGGACAATTCAAGTTCAAAGGCAGTTCGTGCCTTATTGGAGTGGTTGGTGTATTCCGTAGTTCTTGCGACTGGATTTCACTCAAAACTCACGAAGTGACTCCTCCCACCATATTATGATGATGCCCAATTTCGGGCTCGATCGTTAATCAATAGGTGTACAAAATTGGACACTTCAAGTTCAAAGGCAGTTTGTTCCGAATTAGAGTGGTTGGCGTATTCCGTAGTTCTACCGATTGGATTTCACTCAAAACTCACCACATGAATTCTCCCACCATGTTATGATGATGCCCATGTTTTGAGATAGATCGGAAATCAATAGGTGTATGAAATTGGACACTTCAAGTTCAAAGGCAGTTTGTTCCGAACTGGAGTGGTTGGTGTATTCCGTAGTTCTAGGGATTGGATTTCACTCAAAACTCACCAAATGACCCCTCCCACCATTTTATGATGATGCCTAAGTTTTGGGCTCAATCGGAAATCAATAGGTGTACAAATTGGAAACTTCAAGTCCAAAGGCAGTTTGTTCCCAATTGGAGTGGTTGGTGTATTCCGTAGTTCTAGCGATTGGATTTCACTCAAAACTCACCAAATGACTCCTCCCACCATGTTATGACGATGCCCAAGTTTTGGGCTCGATCGTTAATCAATAGGTGTACAAAATTGGACACTTCAAGTTCAAAGGCAGTTTGTTCCGAATTAGAGTGGTTGGGGTATTCCGTAGTTCTACCGATTGGATTTCACTCACTACTCACCACATGAATTCTCCCACCATGTTATGATGATGCCCATGTTTTGGGACAGATCGGAAATCAATAGGTGTATGAAATTGGACACTTCATGTTCAAAGGCAGTTTGTTCCGAATTGGAGTGGTTGGTGTATTCCGTAGTTCTAGCGATTGGATTTCACTCAAAACTGCCCACATGACTCCTACCAACATATTATGATGATGCCCAAGTTTTGGGCTCGATCGGAAATCAATAGGTGTACGAAATTGGACACTTCAAGTTCAAAGGCAGTTTGTTCCGAATTGGAGTGGTTGGTGTATTCCGTAGTTCTAGCGATTGGATTTCACTTAAAACTATCCACGTGACTCCTCAAACCATATTATGATGATGCCCAAGTTTTGGGCTCGATCGGAAATCAATAGGTGTACAAAATTGGACACTGCAATTTCAAAGGCAATTTCGTCCGAATTGTAGTGGTTGGTGTTTTCCGTAGTTCTATCGATTGGATTTCCCACAAAACTCACCACATGACTCCTCCCACCGTATTATGAAGATGCCCAAGTTCTGGGCTCGATCAGAAATCAATAGGTGTACGAAATTGGACACTTCAAGTTCAAAGGCAATTTGTTCCGAAGTGGAGTGGTTATTGTATTCCGTAGTTCTAGCAATTGGATTTCACTCAAAACTCCCCAAATGACTCCTCCCAACATATTATGATGATGCCCAAGGTTTGGGCTCGATCGCAAATCAATAGGTGTACGAAATTGGGCACTTCAAGTTCAAAGACAGTTTGTTCCGAATTGGAGTGGTTGGTGTATTCCGTAGTTCTAGCGATTGGATTTCACTTAAAACTCTCCACGTGACTCCTCAAACCATATTATGATGATGCCCAAGTTTTGGGCTCGATCGGAAATCAATAGGTGTACGAAATTGGACACTTCAATTTCAAAGGCAATTTCTTCCGAATTGTAGTGGTTGGTGTTTTCCGTAGTTGTATCGATTGGATTTCCCACAAAACTCACCACATGACTCCTCCCACCGTATTATGATGATGCCCAACTTTTGGGCTGGATCAGAAATCAATAGGTGTACGAAATTGGACACTTCAAGTTCAAAGGCAATTTGTTCCGAATTGGAGTGGTTATTGTATTCCGTAGTTCTAGCGATTGGATTTCACTCAAAACTCACCAAATGACTCCTCCCACCATATTATGATGATGTGCAAGTTTTGGGCTCGATCGTAAATCAATAGGTGTACGAAATTTGACAATTCAAGTTCAAAGGCAGTTCGTGCTTTATTGGAGTGGTTGGCGTATTCCGTAGTTCTAGCGATTGGATTTCACTCAAAACTCACCAAATGACTCCTCCCACCATATTATGATGATGCCCAAGTTTTGCGCTCGATCGAAAATCAGTAGGTGTACGAAATTGGACAATTCATGTTTAAAAGCGGTTTGTTCCGAATTGGAGTGGTTGGTGTATTCCGTAGTTCTAGCGATCGGATTTCACTCAAAACTAAACAAATGACTCCTCCCACCGTATTATGATGATGCCCAAGTTTTGGGCTCGATTGGAAATCCATAGGTGTACGAAATTGGACACTTCAAGTTCAAAGGCAGTTTGTTCCGAATTGGAGTGGTTGGTGTATTCCGTATTTATAGCGACTGGATTTCACTCAAAACACACCAAATGACTCCTCCCACCAAATTATGATGATGCCTAAGTTTTGGGCTTGAATGGAAATCAATATGTGTACGAAATTGGACAATTCATGTAGAAAGGCAGCTCGTGCCTTACTGGAGTGGTTGGTACATTTCGTAGTTCTAGCGATTGGATTTCGCTCCAAACTTACCAAGTGACTCCTCCCACCATAATACGATGATGTCCAAGTTTTGGGCTCGATAGGAAATCAATAGGTGTACAAAATTGGACAATTCTAGTTCAAAGGAAGTTCGGGCCTTATTGGAGTGGTTGGTGTATTTCGTAGTTCTAGCGATTGGATTTACTCAAAACTCCCCAAATGACTCCTCCCAACATATTGTGATGATGCCGAAATTTTGGTCGCGATCGAAAATCCATAGGTGTACGAAATTGGACACTTCAAGTTCAAAGGCAGTTTGTTCCAAATTGAAGTGGTTGGTGTATTCCGTAGTTCTAGCGATTGGATTTCACTCAAAACTCTCCACATGACTCCTCCCACCGTATTACGATGATGCCCAAGTTTTGGGCTCGATCGGAAATCAATATGTGTACGAAATTGGACACTTCAAGTTCAAAGGCAGTTTGTTCCGAATTGGAGTGGTTGGTGTATTCCGTAGTTCTAGCAATTGGATTTCACTAAAAACTCTCCACATGACTCCTCCCACCATATTATGATGATGCCCAAGTTTTGGGCTCGATCGCAAATCAATAGGTGTACGAAATTGGACACTTCAAGTTCGAAGGCAGTTTGTTCGGGATTGGAGTGGTTGGTGTATTCCGTAGTTCTATTGATTGGATTTCCCTCAACATTCACCACACGACTCCTCCCACCATATTAAAATGATGCCCAAGTTTTGGGCTCGATCGGAAATCAATAGGTGTACGAAATTGGACAATTCAAGTTCAAAGGCAGTTTGTTCCGAATTGAAGTGGTTGGTGTATTCCGTAGTTCTAGCGATTGGATTTCACTCAAAACTCTCCACACGACTCCTCCCACCGTATTACGATGATGCCCAAGTTTTGGGCTCGATCGGAAATCAATATGTGTACGAAATTGGACACTTCAAGTTCAAAGGCAGTTTGTTCCGAATTGGAGTGGTTGGTGTATTCCGTAGTTCTAGCAATTGGATTTCACTAAAAACTCTCCACATGACTCCTCCCACCATATTATGATGATGCCCAAGTTTTGGGCTCGATCGCAAATCAATAGGTGTACGAAATTGGACACTTCAAGTTCGAAGGCAGTTTGTTCGGGATTGGAGTGGTGGGTGTATTCCGTAGTTCTATTGATTGGATTTCCCTCAACATTCACCACACGACTCCTCCCACCATATTAAAATGACGCCCAAGTTTTGGGCTCGATCGGAAATCAATAGGTGTACGAAATTGGACAATTCAAGTTCAAAGTCGGTTCGTGCCATGTTGGAGGGGTTGTTGTTTTTCGTTGTTCTAGCGATTGGATTTCACTCAAAAATCACCAAATGACTCATCCCAACATATTATGATGATACCCAAGTTTTGGGCTCGATCGGAAATCAAGAGGAGTACGAAATTGGACACTTCAAGTTCAAAGGCAGTTCGTGCCTTGTTGGAGTGGTTGGTGTATTTCGTAGTTCTAGCAATTGGATTTCACTCAAAACAAACCAAATGACTCCTCCCAACATATTATGAAGATGCCCAAGTTTTGGGCTCGATCGGAAATCAATAAGTGTACGAAATTGGACACTTCAAGTTCAAAGGCAGTGTGTTCCGAATTGGAGTGGTTATTGTATTCCGTAGTTCTAGCGATTGGATTTCACTCAAAACTCACCACATGACTCCTCCCACCATGTAATGATGATGCCCAAGTTTTGTGCTCAATCGGAAATCAATCGGGGTACGAAATTGGCCACTTGAAGTTCAAAGGCAGTTTGTTACGAATTGGAATGGTTGGTGTATTCCGTAGTTCTAGCGATTGGATTTCACTCAAAACTCACCAAATGACTCCTCCCACCATTTTATGATGATGCCCAAGTTTTGGGCTCGATCGGAAATCAATAGGTGTACGAAATTGGACACTCCAAGTTCAAAGGCAGTTTGTTCCGAATTCGAGTGGTTGGTTTATTCCACAGTTCTAGCGATTGGATTTCACTCAAAACTCACCAAATGACTCCTCCCACCATTTTATGATGATGCCCAAGTTTTGGGCTCGATCGGAAATCAATAGGTGTACGAAATTGGACACTTCATGTTCAAAGGCAATTTGTTCCGAATTGGAGTGGTTGGTGTATTCCGTAGTTCTAGCGATTGGATTTCACTCACAACTCACCACATTACTCCTCCCACCATATTATGATGATGCCCAAGTTTTGGGATTGATCGGAAATCAATAGGTGTACGAAATTGGACAATTCAAGTTCAAAGGCAGTTCGTGCCTTATTGGAGTGGTTGGTGTGTTCCTTAGTTCCAGCTTTTGGATTTCACTCAAAACTCACCAAATGACTCCTCCCAACATATTATGACAATGCCTAAGATCTGGGCTCGAACGAAAATCAATAGGTGTACGAAATTGTACAATTCAAGTTCAAAGGCAGTTCGTGCCTTATTGAAGTGGTTGGTGTATTTCGTAGTTCTAGCGATTGGATTTCACTGAAAACTCACCAAATGACTCCTCCCACTATATTATGATGATGCCCAAGTTTTGGGCTCGATCGGAAATCAATAGGTGTACGAAATTGGACAATTGAAGTTCAAAGGCAGTTCGTGCCTCACTGGAGTGGTTGCTGTATTCCGTAGTTCTAGCGATTGGATTTCTCTCAAAACACACCAAATGACTCCTCCCACCATATTGTGACGATGCCCAAGTTTTGGGTTCGATCGGAAATCAATAGGTGTACGAAATTGGACACTTCAAGTTCAAAGGCAGTTTGTTCCGAATTGGAGTGGTTGGTGTATTCTGTAGTTCTAGCATTTGGATTTCACTGAAAACTCACCACATGACTCCTCCCTCCATATTATGGTGATGCCGAAGTTTTGGGCTCGATCGGAAATCAATAGGTGTACGAAATTGGACACTTCAAGTTCAAAGGCAGTTTGTTCCGAATTGAAGTGGTTGGTGTATTCCGTAGTTCTATAGATTGGATTTCACTCAAAACGCACCGCATGACTCCTCCCACCATATTATGGGGATGCCCCAGTTTTGGGCTCGATTGGAAATCAATAGGTGTACAAAATTGGACAATTCAAGTTCAAAGGCAGTTCGTGCCTCATTGGAGTGGTTGGTGTGTTCCGTAGTTCTTGCGATTGGATTTCACTCAAAACTCACCAAATGACTCCTCCCAACATATTATGATGATGCCCAAGTTTTGGGCTCAATCGGAAATCAATAGGTGTACGAAATTAGACACTTCAAGTTCAAAGGCAGTTTGTTCCGAATTGGAGTGGTTGGTGTATTCCGTAGTTCTAGCGATTGGATTTCACTCAAAACACACCACATGACTCCTCCAACCATACGATGATGATGCCCAAGTTTTGGGCTCGATCGGAAATCAATACGTGCACAAAATTGGACACTTCAAGTTCAAAGCCAATTTGTTCCCAATTGGAGTCAATGGTGTATTCCGCAGTTCTAGAGATTGGATTTCACTCAAAACTTACCACATGACTCCTCCCACCGTACTATGATGATGCCCAAGTTCTGGGCTCGATGGGAAATCAATAGGTGTACAAAATTGAACAATTCAAGTTCGAAGGCAGTTCGTGCCTTATTGGAGTGGTTGGTACATTTTGTACTTCTAGAGATTGGAGTTCACTCCAAACTCACCAAATGACTCCTCCCACCATATTATGATGTTGCCCAAGTTTTGGGCTCATTCGGAAATCAATAGCTGTACGAAATTGGACACTTCAAGTTCAAGGGCAGTTTGTTCCGAATAGGAGTGGTTGGTGTATTCCGTAGTTCTAGCGATTGGATTTCACTCAAAACTCACCACATGACACCTCGCACCATATTATGATAACGTCCAAGTTTTGGGTTCGATCGGAAATCAATAGGTGTACGAAATTGGACAATTCAGGCCCAAAGGCAGTTCGTGCTTTATGGGAGTGTATGGTGTATTCCATAGTTCTAGCGAATGGATTTCTCTCAAAACTCATCAAATGACCCCCCCACCATATTATGATGATTCCCAAGTTTTGGGCTCGGTCGGAAATCAATAGGTGTACGAAATTGGACACTTCAAGTTCAAAGGCAGTTCGTGCCTTATTGGAGTGGTTGGTACATTTCGTAGTTCTAGCGATTGGATTTCACTCAAAATTCACCACATGACTCCTCCCAACATATTATGTTGATGCCAAAGTTTTAGGCTCGATCGGAAATCTATAGGTGTACGAAATTGGACACTTCAAGTTCAAAGGCAGTTTGTTCCGGATTGGAGTGGTTGGTGTATTCCGTAGTTTTAGCGATTGGATTTCACTCAAAACTCACCACATGACTCCTCCCACCATATTATGATGATGCCAAAGTTTTGGGCTCGATCGGAAATCAATAGGTGTACGAAACTGGACAATTCAGGTTCAAAGGCAGTTCGTGCTTTATTGGAGTGTTTGGTGTATTCCGTAGTTCTTGTGATTGGATTTCACTCAAAACTCATGAAATGACTCCTCCCACGATATTATAATGATGCCCAAGTTTTGGGCTCGATCGGAAATCAATAGGTGTACGAAATTGAACAATTCAAGTTCGAAGGCAGTTCGTGCTTTATTGGAGTGGTTGGTGTATTCCGTAGTTCTAGCGATTGAATTTCCCTCAAAACTCACCACATGACTCCTCCCAACATATTGTGCTGATGCCCAAGTTTTGAGCTCGATCGTAAATCAATAGGTGTACGAAATTGGACAATTCAAGTTCGAAGGCAGTTCGTGCCTTATTAGAATGGTTGGAGTATTTCGTAGTACTAGCGATTGGATTTCACTCAAAACTTACCAAATGACTCCTCCCAACATATTGTGGTGATGCCCAAGTTTTGAGATCGATCGGAAATCAATAGGTTTACGAAATTGGACAATTCAAGTTCAAAGGTAGTTCGAGTCTTATTGGAGTGGTTGGTACATTTCGTAGTACTAGCGATTGGATTTCACTCAAAACTCACCAAATGACTCCTCCCACCGTATTATGATGACGCCCAAGTTTTGGGCTCGATCGGAAATCAATAGGTGTACGAAATTGGACACTTCAAGTTCAAAGGCAGTTTGTTCCGAATTGGAGTGGTTGGTGTATTCCGTAGTTCTAGCAATTGGATTTCACTCAAAACTCACCACATAGTCCTCCCACCATATTATGACGATGCCGAAGTTTTGGGCTCGATCGGAAATCAGTAGGTGTACGAAATCTGAAAATTCAAGTTCAAAGGCAGTTCGTACCTTATTGGAGTGGTTGGTGTATTCCGTAGTTCTAGCTATTGGATTTCACTCAAAACTCTCCACATGACTCCTCCCACCATATTATGATGATGACCAAGTTTTGGGCTCGATCGAAAATCAATAGTTGTACGAAATTGGACACTTCAACTAGAAAGGCAGTTTGTTCCGAATTGGAGTGGATGGTGTATTCCGCAGTTCTACCGATTGGATTTCACTCAAAACTCCCCACATGACTCCTCTAACTGTATTATAATGATGCCCAGGTTTTGGGCTCGATCGGAAATCAATAGGTGTACGAAATTGGACACTTCAAGTTCGAAGGCATTTTTTTCCGAATTGGAGTGGTTGGTGTATTCCGTAGTTCTAGCGTTTAGATTTCACTCAAACTCACCAAATGACTGCTCCCAACATATTAGGATGATGCCCAAGTTTTGGGTTCGATCGGAAATCAATAGGTGTACGAAATTGGACACTTCAAGTTCAAAGGCAGTTTGTTCCGAATTGGAGTGGTTGGTGTATTCCATAGTTCTAGCGATTGGATTTCACTGAAGACTCACCACATAGTCCCTGCCACCATATTATGATGATGCCCAAGTTTTGGGCTCGATCGGAAATCAATAGGTGTACGAAATTGGAAAATTCAAGTTCATAGGCAGTTCGTGCCTTATTGGAGTGGTTGGTGTATTCCGTAGTTCTAGAGATTCGATTTCACTCAAAACTCACCGAATGAATTCGCCCAACATATTATGATGATTCCCAAGTTTTGGGCTCGATCGGAAATCAATAGGTGTACGAAATTGGACACTTCAAGTTCGAAGGAAGTTTTTTCCGTGTTGGAGTGGTTGGTGTATTCCGTAGTTCTAGCGATTGGATTTCACTCAAAACTCACCACATGACTCCTCCAACCACATTATGATGATGCCCAAGTTTTGGGCTCGATCGAAAATCAATAGGTGTACGACGGTGGACACTTCAAGTTCAACGGCAGTTTCTTCCGAATTGGAGTGGTTGGTGTATTCTGTAGTTCTAGCGATTGGATTTCACCCGAACCTCACCACATGATTACTCCCACCAGATTATGTTGATGCCCAAGTTTTGGGTTCGATCGGAAATCAATAGGTGTACGAAATTGGACACTTCAAGTTCAAAGGCAGTTTGTTCCGAATTGGAGTGGTTGGTGTATTCCGTAGTTCTAGCGATTGTATTTCACTCAGAACTCACCACATGACTCCTTCCACAATACTATAATGATGCCCAACTTTTGGGCTCGATCGGAAATCAAAAGGTGTACGAAATTGGACACTTTAAGTTCAAAGGCAGTTTGTTCCGAATTGGAGTGGTTGGTGTATTCCGTAGTTCTAGCGATTGGATTTCTCTCAAAACTCACCAAATCACTCCTCCCACCATATTACGATGATGCCCAAGTTTTGGGCTCGGTCGGAAATCAATAGGTGTTCGAAATTGGACACTTCAAGTTCAAAGGCAGTTTGTTCCGAATTGGAGTGGTTGGTGTATTCCGTAGTTCTAGCGATTGGATTTCACTCAACTCACCAAACGACTCCTCCCACCATATTATGATGATGCCCAAGTTTTGGGCACGATCGGAAATCAATAGGTGTAGGAAATTGGACAGTTCAAGTTCAAAGGCAGTTTGTTCCGAATTGGAGTGGTTGGTGTATTCCGTAGTTCTAGCGATTGGATTTCACTCAAAACTCACCAAATGACTCCTCCCACCGTATTATGATGACGCCCAAGTTTTGGGGTCGATCGGAAATCAATAGGTGTACGAAATTGGACACTTCAAGTTCAAAGCAATTTGTCCCCAATTGGAGTGGTTGGTGTATTCCGTAGTTCTAGCGATTGGATTTCACTGAAAACTCGCCACATGACTCATCCCACCATTTTATGATGATGCCCAAGTTTTGGGCCCGATCGGAAATCAATAGGTGTACGAAAGTGGACAATTCAAGTTCAAAGGCAGTTTGTGCTTCATTGGAGTGGTTGGTGTATTTCGTAGTTCTAGCGGTTGGATTTCACTCAAAACTCAACAAATGACTCTTCCCAACACATTATCATGATGCCCAAGTTTTGGGCTCGATCGGAAATCAATAGGTGTATTCCGTAGTTCTGACGATTCGACTTCTCTCATAACTCACCAAGTGACTCCTCCGACCATATTATGATGATGCCCAAGTTTAGGGCTCGGTCGAAAATCAATAGGTGTACGAAATTGGACACTTCAAGTTCAAAGGCAGTTGGTTCCCAATTTGAGTGGTTGGTGTATTCTGTAGTTGTAGCGATTGGACTTCTCTCAAAACTCACCAAGTGACTCCTCCCAACATATTATGACGATGCCCAAGTTTTGGGCTCGGTCGGAAATCAATAGGTGTACGAAATTGGACATTTCAAGTTCAAAGGCAGTTTGTTCCAAATTGGAGTGGTTGGTGTATTCCGTAGTTCTAGCGATTGGATTTCACTAAAAACTCACCACATGACTCCTCCAACAATATTATGATAATGCCCAAGTTTTGGGCTCGATCGGGAATCAATAGGTGTACGAAATTGGACACTTCAAGTTCAAAAGCAGTTTGGTCCGAATTGGAGTGGTAGGTGTATTCCGTACTTCTAAAGAATGGATTTCTGTTGTGTCGGATTCACTGCACCAAAATGGATTCAGTTGCATCCTCAACTTGTGATACTCGCAAGTGCACGAGCCGTTTGGTAGTATAGCATATGTAAGTGCGAGGTCGATCCCACGAGGATTGGTGATTGAATGATCCAATTCATTTTCCCTACACAAAACAGAAATGGAAAAAAAATAAAATAAAACAAGAAAAAAGAGAAATAACTCAAGCAAATAAGTTCCCAAGTTCAATTTAGATTAATGGATTGATTCTAGCTAAAGTATGATTAGGCCATGGTGTCTGGTTCTAACCTTGTGTTCCTAATTCCCTAATTTGATCATTTGTTGTCTAACCTAAAATTAAGCATTAGGAACCCATTAAGCATAGAAGAACATTTTAAACAACCAAGTATGTATCTAATCCCTGTTGTCGAATGTCCATACATACTCTTCCTATTCATAGTTCAATTCGAATTAAAGCATGGTGTCTACTCTTAATTCAAACCAAGATAGCTAACATGCAAGCCTAAATGGTGATCAATCATTCAAACTAGCATATTAACTTATAAGCATAATGAATAAGAACAAAAACCATAACTGAAACTTGGAAACTAATTAAACTTGAATACTAAAGAAAGAATGTACATTACAAATAAAATTAAAAGAAGAACTTGAAAACTTGAAGAAAAATTCAGTAAACTCATTTTATTACAACAATTGACAACTTGAAAGGAAACTAAGAGAAATTGAGGGAGAGAAGGGAAGGGAGCTCTAGAGAAGTGTTTGAGAGCTCCCCCCCTTGGGGTGTGATTTGAAGCTTGAAGGCTTCTCTATTTATAGGGCTAAGAGGGAGGAACAACATGATGAATTCCCACACCATCCTTCATCTTTTGCTGCTGCACAAGCTTTCTTCACATGGGTTCAAAGGTGATCAGATTTGCTGCCAACCCATGTGGTGCCTTTTGCTGCCAACCCATGTGGTTGCCTTTTGGTTGCTGGAAAAACGAGTTTTCTGAACCTGTTTTGGTGTAGGAAGGCCATAGGTCTCAACACGTATCCAATGGGGCTGAAATTTGGATATGTTATACTAGACACCCATTGGAACAACTTCTATGAAGAAAGTATTCTCATCGGAGCAGTAGAAGTGTGCGTTTTGGACCTTGAAAGTTGGCTGCCGAACAGAGACTGGAATTGACTTCATTTCATTTCTTTTCTTTATTTTTGCTTTACATGCATGCACATGCTTCTCTTTAATAGCTCAAAAGCTGATCTCCAGCTCCAAAGTGATCTGCCAATTCATTTCCCATGTTCAAAGGCTGAAGCAAAAATGCCTCTCATCATTCCTCTTCTTCTCTCTCTCTTTTCTCTTTGCTTCACATGCACATGCTTTCTCTATAATAGCTCCAACATGTACCAACTTGCTCCTTCAGAAATTCATAGCTGGAAAGCCTCCCAACTTCACTCATTATGTTGGGTACAAAGTCAGTTGCAGCTGGGGTGAGGCACATGGCTAAAAGGAGTCACATGGCAAAATGCTGGCAGCTACAAATCTTGCTGAGCAAGGTTGGGTGTTGGACGGGCTGAGCACTCCACAAATGTCCAATTGGGCTGAAATTTGGATATGTTGTAGTAGACACCCATTGGAACAAGTTTCATGAAGATCTTCACCTCATTCGAGCCCCATAGCATGCTGATCCAAGGCCAAGAAGTTGACCTACGAAATTGGGCTGGAAAGGGGTTGTAGCCAAAATGTGTTTGTCTTTAAGCTCATATTCCTCATATGCCAATCAGCCCTTAACATGCATGGATTGCATCAAATGTTATCTCTTGCTATCTTAACCTACAAAACACACAAACATAGGTAAGTGACTAAAAATAAAGAGAAACTAAGCAAAATCACTAAGTAAAGAAGGCATGCAAGTGTATGAAATTATGGACTTATCAAAACAGAAAATGAATTAAAAGCACAAGTTTAACTCAATAACATAACCAAATCATAAGCTAGAAGGGTACAAAATGATATACAATTATGAACCGATCAATTTCACTCAAAACTCACCACATGACTCCTCCCATCTTACTATGGTGATACCCAAGTTTTGGGCTCGATCGGAAATCAATAGGTGTACGAAATCGGACAATACAGGTTCAAAGGCAGTTCGTGTGTTGTTGGAGTGTTTGGTGTATTCCGTAGTTCTAGCGATTGGATTTCACTCAAAACTAATCAAATGACTCCTCCCACCATATTATGATGATGCCCAAGTTTTTGGCTCGATCGGAATTCAATAGGTGCATGAAATTGGACCGTTCAAGTTCAAAGGCAGTTTGTTCCGAATTGGAGTGGTTGGTGTACTCCGTAGTTCTAGCTATTGAATTTCACTCAAAATGCACCACATGCCTCCTCCCACCATATTATGATGATGCCTAAGTTTTGGGCTCGATCGGAAATCAGTACGTGTACGAAAGTGGACAATTCAAGTTCAAAGGCAGTTCGTGCCTTATTGGAGTTGTTGGTGTATTTCGTAGTTCTAGCGGTTGGATTTCACTCAAAACTCACCAAATGACTCTTCCCAACACATTATCACGATGCCCAAGTTTTGGGCTCGATCGGAAATCAATAGGTGTACGAAGTTGGACACTTCAAGTTCAAAGGCAGTTTGTTGCGAATTGGTGTGGTTGGTGTATTCCGTAGTTCTAGAGATTGGAATTCACTCAAAACTCACCAAATGACTCCTCCCACCATATTATGATGATGCCCAAGTTTTGGGCTCGATCGGATATCAATAGGTGTACGAAATTGGACAATTCAAGCTCAAAGGCAGTTCGTGCTTTATTGGAGTGTTTGGTGTATTCCATAGTTCTAGCGATTGGATTTCACTCAAAACTCATCAAATGACTTTTCCCACCATATTATTATGATGCCCAAGTTTTTGGCTCGATCGGAAATCAATAGGTGCATGAAATTGGACCCTTCAAGTTCAAAGGCACTTTGTACCGAAATGGAGTGGTTGGTGTATTATGTAGTTCTAGGGATTGGATTTCACCCAAAACTCACCACATGACTCCTCCCACCATATTATGATGATGCCCAAGTTTTGGGCTCGATCGGAAATCAAAAGGTGTACGAAATTGGACACATCAAGTTCAAAGGCAGTTTGTTCCGAATTGGAGTGGTTGGTACATTTCGTAGTTCTAGAGATTGGATTTCACTCCAAACAAACCAAATGACTCCTCCCACCATATTATGATGATGCCCAAGTTTTGGGCTTGATGCGAAATCAATAGGTGTACGAAATTGGACACATCAAGTTCAATGGCAGTTTGTTCCGAATTGGTGTTGTTGGTGTATTCCGTAGTTCTAGAGACTGGAATTCACTCAAAACTCACCAAATGACTCCTCCCACCATATTATGATGATGCCCAAGTTTTGGGCTCGATCGGATATCAATAGGTGTACGAAATTGGACAATTCAAGCTCAAAGGCAGTTCGTGCCTTATTGGAGTGTTTGGTGTATTCCGTAGTTCTAGCGATTGGATTTCACTCAAAACTCATCAAATGACTTTTCCCACCATATTGTTATGATGCCCAAGTTTTTGGCTCGATCGGAAATCAATAGGTGCATGAAATTGGACCCTTCAAGTTCGCAGGCAGTTTGTACCGAATTGGAGTGGTTGGTGTATTCTGTAGTTCTAGCGATTGGATTTCACTCAAAACTCACCACATGACTCCTCCATCCATATTATGATGATGCCCAAGTTTTGTGCATGATCGGAAATCAAGAGGTGTACGAACTTGGACACTTCAAGTTCAAACACAGTTTGTTCCGAATTGGAGTGGTTGGTGTATTCCGCAGTTCTAGCGATTGGATTTCACTCAAAACTCACCACATGACTCCTCCCACCATATTATGTCAATGCCCAAGTTTTGGGCTCGATCGGAAATCAAGAGGTGTACGAAATTGGACACTTCAAGTTAAAAGGCAGTTTGTTCCGAAGTGGAGTGGTGGGTGTATTCCGTAGTTCTAGCGATTGGATTTCACTCAAAACTCCGCACATGACTCCTCCCACCATACTATGATGATTTCCAAGTTTTGGGGTCGATCGAAAATCAATAGGTGTACGAAATTGGACAAGTCAAGTTCGAAGGCAGTTCATGCTTTATTGGAGTGTTTGGTGTATTCCGTAGTTCTAGCAATTGGATTTCACTCAAAACTCACCACATGACTCCTCCGGCCATATTATGGTGATTCCCAAGTTTTGGGCTCGTTCGTAAATCAATAGGTGAACGAAATTGGACAATTCAGGTTCAAAGGCAGTTCGTGCTTTATTCGAGTGTTTGGTGTATTCCGTAGTTCTAGCACTTGGATTTCACTCAAAACCCACCACATGACTCCTCCCACCACATTATGATGATGACCAAGTTTTGGGCTCGATCAGAAATTAATAGGTGTACGAAATTGAACACTTCAAGTTCAAATGCAGTTTGTTACGAATTGGAGTGGTTGGTGTATTCCATAGTTCTAGGGATTGGATTTCACTCACAACTCACCACATGACTCCTCCCACCATATTCTGTCAATGCCCAAGTTTTGGGCTCGATCGGAAATCAAGAGGTGTACGAAATTGGACACTTCAAGTTCAAAGGCAGTTTGTTCCGAACTGGAGTGGTTGGTGTATTCCGTAGTTCTAGCGATTGGATTTCACCCAAAACTAACCACATGACTCCTCCCACCATATTATGATGATGCCCAAGTTTTGGGTTCGATCGGTAATCAATAGTTGTACAAAATTGCACACTTCAAGTTCAAACGCAGTTTGTTCCGAATTGGAGTGGTTGGTGTATTCCGTAGTCCTAGAGATCGGATTTCACCCAAAACTCACCACATGACTCCACCCACCATATTATGATGATGCCCAAGTTTTGGGCCCGATCGGAAATCAATAGGTGTACGAAATTGGACACTTCAAGTTCGAGGGCAGTTTCTTCCGAATTGCAGTGGTTGGTGTATTCCGTAGTTCTAGAGATTGGATTTCACTCAAAACTCATCAAATGAATCCTCCCAACATATTATGATGATGCCCAAGTTCTGGGTTTGATCGGAAACCAATAGGTGTACGAAATTGGACATTTCAAGTTCCAAGGCAATTTGTTCCGAATTGGAGGGGTTGTTGTATTCCACAGTTCTAGCAATTGGATTTCACTGAAAACTCACCACATGACTCCTCCCACCATACTATGATGTTGACCAAGTTTTGGGCTTGATCGGAAATCAATAGGTGTACGAAATTGGATAATTCAAGTTCAAAGGCAGTTCGTGCCATATTGAAGTGGTTGGTACATTTCGTAGTTCTAGCGATTGGATTTCACTCAAAACTCACGAAACGACTCCTCCCAACACATTATGATGATGCCCAAGTTTTGGGCTTGATCGGAAATCAATAGGTGTACGAAATTGAACAATTCAAGTTCAAAGGCAGTTCGTACGTTATTGGAGTGTTTAGTGTATTCTATAGTTGTAGCGATTGGATTTCACTCAAAACCCACCAAACGACTCCTCCCACCACATTATGATGATGCCCAAGTTTTGGGCTCGATCGGAAATCAATAGGTTTACGAACTTGGACACTTCAAGTTCAAAGGCAATTTGTTCCGAATTGGAGTGGTTGTGTATTCCGTAGTTCTAGCGATTGGATTTCCCTCAAAACTTCCCATATGACTCCTCCCACTATATTATGACGATGCCCAAGTTTTGAGCTCGATCGGAAATTAATAGGTGTACGAAATTGGACACTTCAAGTTCAAAGGCAGTATGTTCCGAATTGGAGTGGTTAGTGTATTCTGTAGTTCTAGTGATTGGATTTCACTCAAAACTCACCACATGACTCCTCCCGCCATACTCTGATCATTCCCAAGTTTTGAGCTCGATCGGAAAACAATAGGAAGGTCGTCCCTTATTGGAGTGGTTGGTACATGACGTAGTTCTAGCGATTGGATTTCACTCAAAACTCATGAAATGACTCCTCCCAACATATTACGATGATGCCCAAGTTTTGAGCTCGATCGGAAATCAATAGGTGTACGAAATAGGACACTTCATGTTCAAAGGCAGTTTGTTCCGAATTGGAGTGGTTGGTGTATTCCCTAGTTCTAGCGATTGAATTTGACTCAAAACTCATGAAATGACTCCTCCCACCATATTATGATGATGCCCAAGTTTTGGGCTCGATCGAAAATAAATAGGTATACGAAATTGGAAAATTCAAGTTCAAAGGCAGTTCGTGCCTTATTGGAGTGGTTGGTACATTTCGTAGTTCTAGCGATTGGATTTCACTCAAAACTCACCAAATGACTCCTCCCACCATATTATGATGATGCGCATGTTTTGGGCTCAATCGGAAATCAATTGGTGTACGAAATTGGACACTTCAAGTTCAAAGGCACTTTGTTCCTCATTGGAGTGGTTGTTGTATTCCGTAGTTCCAGCGATTGGATTTCACTCAAAAGTCTCCACATGACTTCTCCCGCCATATTATGACGATGCCCAAGTTTTGGGCTTCATCAGAAATGAATAGTCATACGAAATTGGACACTTCAAGTTCAAAGGCAGTTTGTTCCGAATTGGAGTGGTTGGTGTATTCCGTAGTTCTAGCGATTGGATTTCACTCAAAACTCACCACATGACTCCTCCCGCCAAATTATGGTGATGCCCAAGTTTTGGGCTCGGTCGGAAATCAATAGGTGTACGAAACTGGACAATTCAAGTTCAAAGGCAGTTCGTGCCTTATTGGAGTGCTTGGTACATTTCGTAGTTCTAGCAATTGGATTTCACTGAAAACTCACCAAATGACTCCTCCCACCATATTATGATGACGCCCAAGTTTTGTGCTCCATCGGATATGAATAGGTGCACGAAATTGGACACTTCAAGTTCAAAGGCAGTTTGTTCCGAATTGGAGTGGTTGGTGTATTCCGTAGTTCTAGCGATTGGATTTCACTCAAAACTCACCACATGACTCCTCCCGCCATATTATGATGATGACCAAGTTTTGGGCCCGATAGGAAATCAAAAGGTGTACGAAATTGGACACTTCTAGTTCAAAGGCAGTTTGTTCCGAATTTGAGTGGTTGGTGTATTCCTTAGTTCTAGCGATTGGATTTCACTCAAAACTCTCCACATGACTCCTCCCACCATATTATGATGATGCCCAAGTTTTGGGCACGATCGGAAATCAATAGGTGTACGAAATTGGACAATTCTAGTTCAAAGCCAGTTCGTGCTTTATTGGAGTGTTTGGTGTATTCCATAGTTCTAGCAATTGGATTTCACTCAAAACTTACCAAATGACTACTCCCACCATATTATGATGATGCCCAAGTTTTGGGCTCGATCGGAAATCAATAGGTGTGCGAAATTGGACTATTCAAGCTCAAAGGCAGTTCGTGCTTTATTGGAGTGTTTGGGGTATTCCATAGTTCTAGCTGTTGGATTTCACTCAAAACTCATCAAATGACTCCCTCCACCATATTATGATGATGCCCAAGTTTTGGGCTCAATTTGAAATCAATAGGTGCACGAAATTGGACAATTCAAGTTCAACGGCAGTTCGCGCTTTGTTGTAGTGTTTGGTGTATTCCATAGTTCTAGCAGTTGGATTTCACTAAAAACATACCAAATGACTCCTCCCAACACATTACGATGCTGCCCAAGTTTTGGGCTCGATCGGAAATCAATAGGTGTACGAATTTGGACACTTCAAGTTCAAAGGCAGTTTGTTCCGAATTGGAGTGGTTAGTGTATTCCGTAGTTCAAGGGATTAGATTTCACTCAAAACTCACCACAGGACTCCTCCCACTATATTAGGATGATGACCAAGTTTTGGGCACGATCGGAAATCAATAGGTGTTCGAAATTGGACACTTCAAGTTCAAAGCCAGTTTGTTCCAAATTGGAGTGGTTATTGTATTCCGTAGTTCTAGCGATTGGATTTCACTCAAAACTCACCACACGACTCCTCCCACCATGTTATGATGATGCCCAACTTTTGGGCTCGATCGGAAGTCAATAGGTGTACAAACTTGGACACTTCAAGTTCAAAGCAATTTGTCCCGAATTGGAGTGGTTGGTGTATTCCGTAGTTCTAGCGATTGGATTTCATTCAAAACTCACCACCTGACTCCTCCCACCATATTATGATGATGCCCAAGTTTTGGGCTCGATCGGAAATCAATTGGTGTACGAAATTGGAGAATTCAAGTTCAATGCCAGTTTGTTCCGAATTGGAGTGGTTATTGCATTTCGTAGTTCTAGCGATTGGATTTCACTCAAAACTCACCACATGACTCCTCCCACCATCTTATGATGGTGCCCAAGTTTTGGGCTCGAACGGAAATCAATAGATGTACGAAATTGGAGTGGTTGGTGTATTTCGTAGTTCTTGCAATTGGATTTCACTCAAAACTCACAAAATGAGTCCTCCCAACATATTATGATGACACTTCAAGTTCAAAGGCAGTTTGTTACGAATTTGAGTGGTTGGTGTATTCCGTAGTTCTAGCAATTGGATTTCACTCAAAACGCACCAAATGACTCCTCCCACCATACTATGATGATCCCGAGTTTTCGGCTCGATCGGAAATCAATAGGTGTACGAAATTGGACACTTCAAGTTCAAAGGCAGTTTGTTCCGAATTGGAGTGGTTGGTGTATTCCGTAGTTCTAGCGATTGGATTTCACTCAAAACTCACCAAAATGACTCCTCCCACCATTTTATGTGATGCCCAGGTTTTGGGCTCGATCGGAAATCAATAGGTGTACGAAATTGGACACTTCAAGTTCAAAGGCAGTTTGTTCCGAATTGGAGTGGTTGGTGTATTCCGTAGTTCTAGCGATTGGATTTCACTCAAAACTCACCACAGGACTCCTCCCACCATATTATGATGATGCCCGAGTTTAGGACACGATCGGAAATCAATAGGTGTACGAAATTGGACAATTCAAGGTCGTGCTTTATTGGAGTGTTTGGTGTATTACGTAGTTCTGGTGATTGGATTTCACTCAAAACTCATCAAATGACTCCTCCCACCGTATTATGACGATGCCCAAGTTTTGGGCTCGATCGGAAATCAATAGGTGTGCGAAATTGGACACTTCATGTTCAAAGGGAATTTGTTCCGAATTGGAGTGGTTTGTGTATTCCATAGTTCTAAAGATTGGATTTCCCCCAAAACTCACCACATGACTCCTCCCACCATCTTATGATGATGCCCAAGTTTTGGGCTCGATCGGAAATCAATAGGTGTACGAAATTGGACAATTCAAGTTCAAAGGCAGTTCGTGCCTTATTGAAGTTGTTGGTGTATTTCGTAGTTCTTGCGATTGGATTTCACTCAAACCCACCACATGACTCCTCCCACCATACTATGGTGATGCTTGAGTTTTGGGCTCGATAGGAAATCAATACGTGTACGAAATTGGACACTTCAAGTTCATAGGCAGTTTGTTCCGAATTGGAGTGCTTGGTGTATTCCGTAGTTCTAGCGATTGGATTTCACTCGAAACTAACCACATGACTCCTCGCACCATACTATGATGATGCCCAAGTTTTGGGCTCGATCGGAAATCAATAGGTGTACGAAATTGGACACTTCAAGTTCAAAGGAAGTTTGTTCCGAATTGGAGTGGTTGGTGTATTCCGTAGTTCTAGCGATTGGATTTCACTCAAAACTCACCGAATGACTCCTCCCACCATATTATGATGATGCCCAAGTTTTGGGCTCGATCGGAATTCAGTAGGTGTACGAAATTGGACAATTCAAGTCAAAAGGCAGTTCGTGCTTTATTGGATTCTTTGGTGTATTTCGTAGTTCTAGCGATTGGATTTCACTCAAAACTCACCAAATGACTCCTCCCACCATATTATGATGATGCCCAAGGTTTGGGCTTGATCGGAAAACAATAGGTGTACAAAATTCGACAATTCAAGTTAAAAGGCAGTTCGTGCTTTATTGGAGTGTTTGGTGTATTTCGTAGTTCTAGCGATTGGATTGCACTCAAAACTCACCACAAGACCCCCCCCCCCCCCCCACCATATTATGACGATGCCCAAGTTTTGGGCTCGATTGGAAATCAATAGGTGTACGAAATTGAACAATTCAAGTTCAAAGGAAGTTCGTTCCATATTGGAGTGATTGGTGTATTTCGTAGTTCTAGCGATTGGATTGCACTCAAAACTCACCACAAGACCCCCCCCCCCGCCCCCACCATATTATGACGATGCCCAAGTTTTGGGCTCGATCGGAAATCAATAGGTGTACGAAATTGGACAATTCAAGTTCAAAGGCAGTTCGTGCCTTATTGAAGTTGTTGGTGTATTTCGTAGTTCTTGCGATTGGATTTCACTCAAACCCACCACATGACTCCTCCCACCATACTATGGTGATGCTTGAGTTTTGGGCTCGATAGGAAATCAATACGTGTACGAAATTGGACACTTCAAGTTCATAGGCAGTTTGTTCCGAATTGGAGTGCTTGGTGTATTCCGTAGTTCTAGCGATTGGATTTCACTCGAAACTAACCACATGACTCCTCGCACCATACTATGATGATGCCCAAGTTTTGGGCTCGATCGGAAATCAATAGGTGTACGAAATTGGACACTTCAAGTTCAAAGGCAGTTTGTTCCAAATTGGGGTGGTCGGTGTATTCCGTAGTTCTAGCGATTTGATTTCTCTCAAAACTCACCACATGACTCCTCCCACCATATTATGATGATGCCCAAGTTTTGGGCCTGATCGGAAATCAATAGGTGTACGAAATTGGACACTTCAAGTTCAAGGGCAGTTTGTTCCGAATTTGAGTGGTTGATGTATTCCGTAGTTTTAGCAATTGGATTTCACTCAAAACTCACCAAATGACTCCTCCCACCATATTATGATGATGCCCAAGTGTTGGGGTGGATCAGAAATCAATAGGTGTACGAAATTGGACACTTCAAGTTGAAAGGCAGTTTGTTCCGAATTAGCGTGGTTGGTGTATTCCGTAGTTCTAGCAATTGGATTTCACTCAAAACTCACCAAACGACTCCTCCCACCATATTATGATGATGCCCAAGCTCGTTCGGAAATCAATAGGTGTGCGAAATTGGACAATCAAGCTCAAAGGCAGTTATTGCTTTCTTGGAGTGTTCGGTGTATTCCGTAGTTCTAGCGATTGGATTTCACCCAAAACTCACCACATGACTCCTCCCACCATATTATGTTGATGCCCAAGTTTTGGGCTCGATCGGAAATCCATAGGTGTACGAAATTGGACATTTCAATTTCAAAGGCAGTTTTTTCCGAACTGGACTGGTTGGTGTATTCCGTAGTTCTAGCGATTGGATTTCAGTCAAAACTCCGCACATGACTCCTCCCGCCATACTATGATGATGCCCAAGTTTTGGGCTCGGTCGGAATTCAATATGTGTACGAAATTGGACAATTCAAGTTCAAAGGCAGTTTGTTCCGAATTGGAGTGGTTGGTGTATTTCGTAGTTCTAGCAATTGGAGTTCACTCAAAACTGACCACATGACTCCTCCCACCATATTATGATGATGCCCAAGTTTTGGGCTCGATCGGAAATCGGTAGGTGTACGAAATTGGACACTTCAAGTTCAAAGGCAGTTTGTGCCGAATTGGAGTGGTTGGTGTATTCCGTAGTTCTAGCGATTGGATTTCACTCAAAACTCATCAAATGACTCCTCCCACCATGTTATGATGATGCCCAAGTTTTGGGCTCGATCGGAAATCAATAGGTGGACGAAATTGGACAATTCAACTTCAAAGGCAGTTCGTGCCTTATTGGAGTGGTTGGTACATTTCGTAGTGCTACTGGTTGGATTTCACACTGAACTCACCAAATGACTACTCCCAACATATAGTGATGATTCCCAAGTTTTGGGCTCAATCACAAATCCATAAGTGTACGAAATTGGACATTTCAAGTTCAAACGCAGTTTTTTCGGAATTGGAGTGGTTGGTGTATTCCGTATTTCTAAAGATTAGATTTCACTCAAAACTCACCACATGACTCCTCCCACCATATTATGACGATACCCAAGTTTTCGGCTCGATCGGAAATCAATAGGTGTATTAAATTGGACACTTCAAGTTCAAAGGAAATTTGTTCCGAATTGGAGTATTTGGTGTATTCCGTAGTTCTAGAGAATGGATTTCACCCAAAACTCACAACATGACTCCTCCCACCATATTGTGATTATGCCCAAGTTTTGGGCCCGATCGGAAATCCATAGATGTACGAAATTGGACAATTCAACTTCCAAGGCAGTTCGTGCGTTATTGGAGTGCTTGGTACATTTCGTAGTTCTAGCGATTGGATTTCACTCTGAACTCACCAAATGACTCCTCCCAACGTATTATGATGATTGCCAAGTTTTGGGCTCGATCGGAAATGAATAGGTGTACGAAATTGGACACTTCAAGTTCAAAGGCAGTTTGTTCCGAATTGGAGTGGTTTGTCTATGATGAAGTTCTAGCTATTGGATTTCACTCAAAACTCACCACAAGACTCCTCACACCATATTATGATGATTCCCCCGGTTTTGGGCTCGATCGGAAATCAATTGGTGTACGAAATTGTACACTTCAAGTTCAAAGGCAGATTGTTCTGAATTGGAGTGGGTGGTGTATTATGTAGTTCTAGGTATTGGATTTCACTCAAAACTCACCACATGACTCGTCCCACCACATTATGATGATGCCCAAGTTTTGGGCTGGATCGGAAATTCATAGGTGTACGAAATTGGACACTTCAAGTTCAAAGGCAGTTTGTTCTGAATTGGAGTGGTTGGTGTATTCCGTAGTTCTAGCGATTGGATTTCACTCAAAAAGTCACCACATGACTCCTCCCACCATACTACGACGATGCCCAAGTCTTGGGCTCGATCGGAAATCAATAGGTGTACGAAATTGGACACTTCAAGTTCAAAGGCCAATCGTGCCTTATTGCAGTGGTTGGTACATTTTGTAGTTCTAGCGATTCGATTTCACTCAAAACTCACCAAATGACTCCTCCCACCTTATTATGATGATGCCCAGGTTTTGGGCTCGATCGGAAATCAATAGATGTACGAAATTGGACACTTCAAGTGCAAAGGCAGTTTGTTCTGAATTGGAGTGGTTGGTGTATTCCGTAGTTCTAGCGATTGGATTTCACTCAAAACTCATCGCATGAGTCCTCCCACCATATTATGATGATGCCCAAGTTTTTGGCTCAATCGGAAATCAATAGGTGTACGAAATTGGACACTTCAAGTTCAAAGGCAGTTTGTTCCGAATTGGAGTGGTTAGTACATTTCGTAGTTCTAGCGATTAGATTTCACTCAGAACACACCAAATGACTCCTCCCAACATATTATGATGATTCCCAAGTTTTGGGCTCGATCGGAAATCAGTAGGTGTACAATATTGGACAATTCAAGCTCAAAGACAGTTCATCCTTTATTGGAGTGTTTGGTGTACTTCATAGTTCTGGCGATTGGATTTCACTCAAAACTCACCACATGACTCCTCCCACCTTATTATGATGATGCCCAAGTTTTGGGTTCTATCGGAAATCAGTAGGTGTACGAAATTGGACCCTTCAAGTTCAAAGGCATTTTTTTCCGAATTGGAGTGGTTGGTATATTCCGTAGTTCTAGCGAGTGGATTTCACTCAAAACTCATCAAATGACTCCTCCCACCATATTATGATGATGCCCAAGTTTTGGGCTCGATCGGAAATCAATAGGTGTACGAAATTGGACACTTCAACTTCAAAGGAAGTTTGTTCCGAATTGGAGTGGTTGGTGTATTCCGTAGTTCTAGCGATTGGATTTCACTCAAAACTCACCACATGCCTCCATCCACCACACTATGATGATGCCCAAGTTTTGGGCTCGATTGGAATTCAATATGTGTACGAAATTGGACAATTCAAGTTTAAAGGCAGTTTGTGCCGAATTGGAGTGGTTAGTGTATTCCGTAGTTCTAGCGATTGGATTTCACTCAAAACTAATCAAATGACTCCTCCCACCATATTATGATGATACCCAGGTTTTGTGCTCGATCGGAAATCAATAGGTGTACGAAATTGGACACTTCAAGTTCAAAGGTCGTTCGTGCCTTATTGCCGTGGTTGGTACATTTCGTAGTTCGAGCGATTGGATTTCACTCAAAACTCACCAAATGACTCCTCCCACCTTATTATGATGATGCCCAAGTTTTGGGCTCGATCGGAAATCACTATATGTACGAAATTGGACGCTTCAAGTTCGAAGGCAGTTTGAATTGGAGTGGTTGGTGTATTCCGTAGTTCTAGCGATTGGATTTCACTCAAAACTCACCACATGACTCCTCCCACCATATTATGATGAGGCCCAAGTTTTGGGCTCGATCGGAAATCAATAGGAGTACGAAATTGGACACTTCAAGTTCAAAGGCAGTTTGTTCCGAATTGGAGTGGTTCGTGTATTCCGTAGTTCTAGCAATTGGATTTCACCCAAAACTCACGACGTGACTATTCCCACCATATTATGACGATTCCCAAGTTGTGGGCTCGAACGGAAATCAATCGGTGTACGAAATTGGAAACTTCAAGTTCAATGGCAGTTTGTTCCGAATTGGAGTGGTTGGTGTATTCCGTAGTTCTAGCGATTGGATTTCACTCAAAACTCCCCACATGACTCCTCCCACCACACTATGATGATGCCCAAGTTTTGGGCTCGATCGGAATTCAATATGTGTACGAAATTGGACACTACAAGTTCAAAGGCAGTTTGTTCCAAATTAGAGTGGTTGGTGTATTCCGTAGTTCTAGTGATTGGATTTCACTAAAAACTCACCACTTGACTCCTCCCACCATATTATGATGATCCCCAAGTTTTGGGCTCGATCGGAAATCAATAGGTGTACGAAATTGGACAATTCAAGCTCAAAGGCAGTTCGTGCTTTATTGGAGTGTTTGGTGTATTCCGTAGTTCTAGCGACTGGATTTCACTGAAAACTCATCAAACGACTCCTCCCACCATATTATGATGATGCCCAAGTTTTGGGCTCGATCGGAAATCAATAGGTGTACGAAATTAGACACTTCAAGTTCAAAGGCAGTTTGTTCCGAATTGGAGTGTTTGGTGTATTTCGTAGTTCTAGCGATTGCATTTCTCTCAAAACTCACCAAATGACTCCTCCCACCATATTATGATGATGCCCAAGTTTTGGGCTCGATCGGAAATCAATAGGAGTTCGAAATTGAACAATTCAAGTTCAAAGGCAGTTCGTGCCTTATTGCAGTGGTTGGTGTATTCCGTAGTTCTTGCAATTGCATTTCACTCAAAACTCATCAAATGACTTCTTCCCCCATATTATGATGATGCCTAAGTTTTGGGATCGATCGGAAATCAATAGGTGTTCAAAATTGAACAATTCAAGTTCAAAGGCATTTCGTGCCTTATTGGAGTGGAGGGCGTATTTAGTAGTTCTAGCGATTGGATTTCACTCATAACTCACCAAATGACTCCTCCCGCCATATTATGATGATGCCCAAGTTTTGGGCTCGATCGGAAATCAATAGGTGTACAAAATTGGACACTTCAAGTTCGAAGGAAGTTTGTTCCGAATTGGAGTGGTTGGTGTATTCCGTAGTTCTAGCGATTGGATTTCACTCAAAAAGTCACCACATGACTCCTCCCACCATATTATGATGATGCCGAAGTTTTGGGCACGATCGGAAATCAATAGGTGTACGAAATTAGACACTTCAAGTTCAAAGGCAGTTTGTTCCGAATTGGAGTGTTTGGTGTATTTCGTAGTTCTAGCGATTGCATTTCACTCAAAACTCACCAAATGACTCCTCCCACCATATTATGATGATGCCCAAGTTTTGGGCTGGATCGGAAATCAATAGGAGTTCGAAATTGAACAATTCAAGTTCAAAGGCAGTTCGTGCCTTATTGCAGTGGTTGGTGTATTCCGTAGTTCTTGCAATTGCATTTCACTCAAAACTCATCAAATGACTTCTCACCCCATATTATGATGATGCCTAAGTTTTGGGATCGATCGGAAATCAATAGGGGTTCAAAATTGAACAATTCAAGTTCAAAGGCATTTCGTGCCTTATTGGAGTGGAGGGCGTATTTAGTAGTTCTAGCGATTGGATTTCACTCATAACTCACCAAATGACTTCTCCCGCCATATTATGATGATGCCCAAATTTTGGGCTCGATCGGAAATCATTAGGTGTTCGAAATTGGACACTTCAAGTTCAAAGGCAGTTTGTTCCGAATTGGAGTGGTTGATGTATTCCGTAGTTCTAGCGATTCCATTTCACTGAAAACTCGTCAAATGACTTCTCCCACCATATTATGATGACGCCCAAGTTTTGGAATCGATCGGAAATCAATAGGTGTACGAATTTGGACAATTCAAGTTCAAAGGCAGTTCGTGCTTTATTGCAGTGGTTGGTGTATTCCGTAGTTCTGGCAATTGCATTTCACTCAAAACTCATCAAATGACTTCTCCCACCATATTATGATGATGCCCAAGTATTGGGCTCGATCGGAAATCAATACGTGTACGAATTTGGACAATTCAAGCTCGAAGGCATTTCCTGCTTTGTTGGAGTGTTTGGTGTATTCCGTAGTTCTAGCGGTTGGATTTCACTGAAAATTCATCAAATGACTCCTCCCACCATATTATGATGATGCCCAAGTTTTGGGCTCAATCGGAAATCAATAGGTGTACGAAATTGGACAATTCAAGCTCAAAGGCATTTCCTGCTTTGTTGGAGTGTTTGGTGTATTCCGTAGTTCTAGCGGTTGGATTTCACTGAAAACTCATCAAATGACTCCTCCCACCATATTTTGATGATGCCCAAGTTTTGGGTTCGATCAGAAATCAATAGGTGTACGAAATTGCCCACTTCAAGTTCAAAGGCAGTTTGTTCCGAATTGGAGTGGTTGGTGGATTCCGTGGTTCAAGCGATTGGATTTCATTCAAAACTCCCCACATCACTGCTCCCACCATATTATGATGATGCCCAAGTTTTGGGCTCGATCGGAAATCAATAGGTCTACGAAATTGGACACTTCAAGTTCAAAGGCAGTTTGTTCCGAATTGGAGTGGTTGGTGTATTCCGTAGTTCTAGCCATTGGATTTCACCCAAAACTCTCCATATGACTCCTCCCACCATATTATGATGATGCCGAAGTTTTGGGCTCGATCGAAAATCAATAGGTGTACGAAATAGGACAATTCAAGTTCAAAGGCAGTTCGTGCCATCTTGGAGTGGTTGGTACATTTCGTAGTTCTAGCGATTGGATTTCACTCAAAACTCACCAAATGACTCCTCCGACTATATTATGATGTTGCCCAAGTTTTGGGCTCGATCGGAAATCAATAGGTGTACGAAATTGGACAAATCAAGCTCAAAGGCAGTTCGTGCTTTATTGGAGTGTTTGGTGTATTCCGTAGTTCTAGCGATTGGATTTCACTCAAAACTCATCAAATGACTTCTCCCACCATAATATTATGATGCCCAAGTTTTTGGCTCGATCGGAAATCAATAGGTGCATGAAATTAGACCCTTCAAGTTCAAAGGCAGTTTGTTCCGAATTGGAGTGGTTGGTGTATTCCGTAGTTCTAGAGATTGGATTTCACTCAAAACTCACCACATGACTCCTCCAACCATATTATGTTGAGGCCCAAGTTTTGGGCATGATCGGAAATCAATAGGTGTACGAAATTGGACACTTCAAGTTCAAACGCAGTTTGTTCCGAATTGGAGTGGTTGGTGTATTCCGCTGCTCTAGCGATTGGATTTCACTCAAAACTCACCACATTACTCCTCCCACCATATTATGATGCTGCCCAAGTTTTGCGCTCGATCGGAAATCAATAGGTGTATGAAATTGGACACTTCAAGTTCAAACGCAGTTTGTTCCGAATTGGAGTGACTGGTGTATTCCGCTGTTCTAGCGATTGGATTTCACTCAAAACTCACCACATTACTCCTCCCACCGGATTATGATGATTCCCAAGTTTTGGGGTCGATCGGAAATCAATACATGTACGAAATTGGACACTTCAAGTTCGAAGGCAGTTTGTTCTGAATTGGAGTGGTTGGTGTACTCCGTAGTTCTAGCCATTGGATTTCACCCAAAATTCACCACATGACTCCTCCCACCATATTATGTTGATGCCCAAGTTTTGGGCTCGATCGGAAATCAATAGGTGTACGAGATTGGACACTTCAAGTTCAAAGGCAGTTTGTTCCAAATTGGAGTGGTGGGTGTATTCCGTAGTTCTAGCGATTGGATTTCACTCAAAACTCACCACATGACTCCCCCCACCATATTATGATCACGCCCAAGTTTTGGGCCCGATTGGAAATCAATAGGTGTACGAAATTGGACAGTTCGAGTTCGAAGGCAGTTTCTTCCGAATTGGAGTGGTTGGTGTATTCCGTAGTTCTAGCGATTGGATTTCACTCAAAACTCACCACATGACTCCTCCCACCATATTATGTCGATGCCCAAGTTTTGGGCTCCATCGGAAATCGATAGGTGTACGAAATCGGACAATTCAGGTTCGAAGGCAGTTCGTGCCTTATTGGAGTGGTTGGTACATTTCGTAGTTCTAGCGAGTGGATTTCACTCAAAACACACCAAATGACTCCTCCCACAATATTATGATGATGCCCAAGTTTTGCGCTCGATCGGAAATCCATAGGTGTATGAAATTGGAGACTTCAAGTTTAAAGGCAGTTTGTTCCGAATTGGAGTGGTTGGTGTATTCCGTAGTTCTAGCAATTTGATTTCACTCAAAACTCACCAAATGACTCCTCCCACCATATTATGATGATGCCCAAGTTTTGGGCCCGATCGGAAATGAACAGGTGTACGAAATTGGACACTTCAAGTTCGTAGGTAGTTTCTTCCGAATTGGAGTGGTCGGTGTATTCCATAGTTCTAGCGATTGGATTTCACTCAAAACTCACGAAATGACTCCTCCCACCATATTATGTCGATGCTCAAGTTTTGGGCTCGATCGGAAATCAATAGGTGTACGAAATTGGACACTTCAAGTTCAAAGGCAATTTGTTCCGAATTGTAGTGGTTGGTGTATTCCGTAGTTCTGACGATTGGATTTCACTCAAAACTCACCAAACGACTCCTCCCACCATAATATGATGATGCCAAAGGTTGGGCTCGATCGGAAATCAGTAGGTGTACGAAATTGGACAATTCAAGTTCAAAGGCAGTTCGTTTCGAATTGGAGTGGTTGGTGTATTCCATAGTTCTAGCGACTGGATTTCGGTCAAAACTCACCAAATGACACCTCCCAACATATTATGATAATGCCCAAGTTTTGGGCTAGATCGGAAATCAATAGGTGTACGAAATTGGACACTTCAAGTTCGGAGGCAGTTTGTTCCGAATTGGAGTGGTTGGTGTATTCCTTATTTCTTGTGATTGGATTTCACTCAGAACTCACCACATGACTCCTCCCACCATATTATGACGATGCCCAAGTTTTGGGCTCGATCGGAAATCAATAGGTGTACGAAATTGGACACTTCAAGTTCAAAGGCAGTTTGTTCCGAATTGGAGTGGTTGGTTTATTCTGTAGTTCAAGCGATTGGATTTCACTCAAAACTCACCACATGACTCCTCCCACCATATTATGATGATGCCCATATTTTGGGCTTGATCGGAAATCAATTGGTGTACGAAATTGGACACTTCAAGCTCAAAGGCAGTTCGTGCCTTATTGGAGTGGTTGGTACATTTCGTAGTGCTAGCGATTGGATTTCACTCAAAACTCACCAAAGGACTCCTCCCAACATATTAAGAAGATTCCCAAGTTTTGGGCTCGATCGGAAATCAATAGGTGTACGAAATTGGACAATTCAAGTTCAAAGGCAGTTCGTTCCGAATCGGAGTTGTTGGTGTATGCCGTAGTTCTAGCGATTGGATTTCACTCAAAACACACCAAATGAATCGTCCCAACGTATTATGGTGATGCCCAAGTTTTGGGCTAAAACGGAAATCAACAGGTGGACGAAATTGGACACGTCAAGTTCAAAGGCAGTTTGTTCCGAATTGGAGTGGTTGGTGTATTCCGTAGTTTTAGGGATTGGATTTCACTCAAAACTCACCAATTGACTCCTCCCAACATATTATGATGATGCCCAAGTTTTGCGCTCGATCGGAAATGTATAGGTGTACGAAATTGGACACTTCAAGTTCAAAGGCAGTTTCTTCCGAATTGAAGTGGTTGGTGTATTCCGTAGTTCTAGCGATTGGATTTCACTCAAAACTCTCCAAATGACTCCTCCCATCATATTATGATGATGCCCAAGTTTTGGGCTCGATCGGAAATCAATTGGTGTACGAAATGGGACAATTCAAGTTCAATGGCAGTTTGTTCCGAATTGTAGTGGTTGGTGTATTCCGTAGTTCTGACGATTGGATTTCACTCACAACTCACCAAACGACTCCTCCCACCATATTATGATGATGCCCAAGGTTGGGCTCGATCGGAAATCAATGGGTGTACGAAATTGGACAATTCAAGTTCAAAGGCAGTTCGTTTCGAATTGGAGTGGTTGGTGTATTCCATAGTTCTAGCGAATGGATTTCAGTCAAAACTCACCAAATGACTCCTCCCAACATATTATGATAATGCCCAAGTTTTGGGCTCGATCGGAAATCAATAGGTGTACGAAATTGGACACTTCAAGTTCGGAGGCAGTTTTTTCCGAATTGGAGTGGTTGGTGTATTCCTTATTTCTAGAGATTGGATTTCACTCAAAACTCACGACATGACTCCTCCCACCATATTATGATGATGCCCAAGTTTTGGGCTCGAACGGAAATCAATAGGTGTACGAAATTGGACAATTCAATTTCGAAGGCTGTTCGTGGTTTATTGGCGTGTTTGGAGTATTTCTTGGTTCTAGCGATTGGATGTCAGTCAAAACTCTTCAAATGACTCCTCCCACCAAATTATGACGATGCCCAAGTTTTGGGCTCGATCAGAAATCAATAGTTGTACGAAATTGGACAATTCAAGTTCGAAGGCAGTTCGTGCCTTATTGGAGTGGTTGGTGTATTTCGCCGTTCTAGCGATTGGATTTGACTCAAAACTCACCAAATGACTCCTCCCAACATATTATGATGATGCCCAAGTTTTGGGCTCTATCGGAAATCAATAGGTGTACGAAATTGGACACTTCAAGTTCAAAGGCAGTTTGTTCTGAATTGGAGTGGTTGATGTATTCCGTAGTTCTAGCGATTGGATTTCACATAAAACTCACCAAATGACACCTCCAAACATATTATGATGATGCCCAAGTTTTGGGCTCGATCGGAAATCAATAGGTGTACGAAATTGGACAATTCAAGTTCAAAGGCAGTTCGTGCTTTATTGCAGTGTTTGCCGTATTCCATAGTTCTAGCGATTGGATTTCACTCAAAACTCACCAAATGACTCCTTCCACCATATTATGATGATGCCCAAGTTTTGGGATCGATCGGAAATCAATAGGTGAACGAAATTGGACACTTCAAGTTTGAAGGCAATTTGTTCCGAATTGGAGTGGTAGGTGTATTCAGTAGTTCTAGCGATTGGATTTCACTCAAAACTCACCAAAAGACTCCTCCCAACATATTATGATGATGCCTAAGGTTTGGGCTTGATCGGAAATCTACAGTTGTACGAAATTGGACAATTCAAGTTTAAAGGCAGTTCGTTCCGAATTGGAGTGGTTGGTGTATTCCGTAGTTCTAGGAATTGGATTTCAGTCAAAACTCACCAAATGACTCCTGCCACCATATTATGATGACGCCCAAGTTTTGGGCTCGATCGGAAAACAATGGTTGAACGAAATTGGACAGTTCAAGTTCAAAGGCAGTTCGTGCCTTAATGGAGTGGTTGGTCTATTCCGTAGTTCTAGCGATTGGATTTCACTCAAAACTCCCCAAATCACTCCTCCCACCATATTATGATGATGCCTAAGGTATGGGCTCGATCGGAAATCAACAGGTGTACGAAATTGGACAATTCCACTTCAAAGGCAGTTTCTTCCGAATTGGTGTGGTTGGTGTATTCCGTAGTTCTAGAGATTGGATTTCACCCGAAACTAACCACATGACTCCTCCCACTGTATTATGATGATGCCCAAGTTGTGGGCTCGATGGGAAATCAATAAGTGTACGAAATTGGACACTTCAAGTTCAAACGCAGTTTGTTTCGAATTGGATTGGTTGGTGTATTCCGTAGTTCTAGCGATTGGATTTCTTTCAAAACTCACCGCATGTCTCTTCCCACCATATTATGATGATGCCCCAGTTTAGGGCTCGATTGGAAATCAATAGGTGTATGAAATTGGACAATTCCAATTCAAATGCAGTTTGTGCCTTATTGGAGTGGTTGGTGTATTTCGTAGTTCTAGGGATTGGATTTCACTCAAAACTCACCAAATGACTCCTCTCAACATATTATGATGATGCCCAAGTTTTGGGCTCAATCGGAAATCAATAGGTGTACGAAATTGGACACTTCAAGTTCAAAGGCAGTTTGTTCCGAATTGGAGTGGTTGGTGTATTCCGTAGTTCTTGCGATTGGATTTCACTCAAAACACACCACATGACTCCTCCAACCATACTATGATAAGGCCCAAGTTTTGGGCTCGATCGGAAATCAATAGGTGTACAAAATTTGGCACTTAAAGTTCGAAGGCAGTTTGTTCCGAATTGGAGTGGTTGGTGTATTCCGTTTTTCTAGCGATTGGATTTCACTCAAAACTCACCACATGACTCCCCCCACCATATTATGATGACGCATAAGTTTTGGGCTCGATCGGAAATCAATAGGTGTACGAAATTGGACAATTCAAGTTGAAAGGCAGTTCGTGCCTTATTGTAGTGGTTGATACATTTCGTAGTTCTAGCGATTGGATTTCACTCAAAACACACCAAATGACTCCTCCAAACATACTATGATAAGGCCCAAGTTTTGGGCTCGATCGGAAATCAATAGGTGTACAAAATTTGGCACTTAAAGTTCGAAGGCAGTTTGTTCCGAATTGGAGTGGTTGGTGTATTCCGTTGTTCTAGCGATTGGATTTCACTCAAAACTCACCACATGACTCCCCCCACCATATTATGATGACGCATAAGTTTTGGGCTCGATCGGAAATCAATAGGTGTACGAAATTGGACAATTCAAGTTGAAAGGCAGTTCGTGCCTTATTGTAGTGGTTGATACATTTCGTAGTTCTAGCGATTGGATTTCACTCAAAACTAACCAAATCACTCCTCCCACCGTACTATGATGATGCCCAAGTTTGGGGGTCGATCTGAAATCAATTGGTGTGCAAAATTGGACAAGTCAAGTTCAAAGGCAGCTCGTGCCTTATTGGAGTGGTTGGTGTATTTCGTAGTTCTAGCGATTGGATTTCACTCAAAACTCACCAAATGACTCCTCTCAACATGTTATGATGATGCCCAAGTTTTGGGCTCAATCGGAAATCAATAGGTGTACGAAATTGGACAATTCAAGTTGAAAGGCAGTTCGTGCCTTATTGGATCGGTTGGTACATTTCGTAGTTCTAGTGCTTGGATTTCACTCTAAACACACCAAATGACTCCTCCAAACGTACTATCATGATGCCTATGTTTTGGGCTCAATCGGAAATTAATGGGTGTATGAAATGGGACAATTCAATTTCAAAGGAAGTTCATGCGTTATTGGAGTGTTTGGTGTATTCCGAAGTTCTAGCGATTGGATTTCACTCAAAACTCACCGCATGACTTCTCCCAACATATTATAATGATTCCCAAGTTTTGGGTTCGATCGGAAATCAACAGTTGTAAGAAATTGGACACTTCAATTTCAAAGGCAGTTTGTTCCGAATTGGAGTGGTTGGTGTATTCCATAGTTCTAGCGATTCGATTTCACTCAAAACTCAACAAATGACTCCTCCCACCATATTATGAATATGCCCAAGTTTTGGGCTCGATCGGAACTCAATAGGTGTACGAAATTAGACACTTCAAGTTCAAAGGCAGTTTGTTCCGAATTGGAGCGGTTGGTGTATTCCGTTGTTCTAGCGATTGGATTTCACTCAAAACTCACCACATGACTCCCCCCACCATATTATGTTGACGCATAAGTTTTGGGCTCGATCGGAAATCAATAGGTGTACGAAATTGGACAATTCAAGTTGAAAGGCAGTTCGTGCCTTATTGTAGTGGTTGGTACATTTCGTAGTTCTAGCGATTGGATTTCACTCAAAACTAACCAAATCACTCCTCCCACCGTACTATGATGATGCCCAAGTTTGGGGGTCGATCGGAAATCAATTGGTGTGCAAAATTGGACAAGTCAAGTTCAAAGGCAGCTCGTGCCTTATTGGAGTGGTTGGTGTATTTCGTAGTTCTAGCGATTGGATTTCACTCAAAACTCACCAAATGAGTCCTCTCAACATATTATGATGATGCCCAAGTTTTGGGCTCAATCGGAAATCAATAGGTGTACGAAATTGGACACTTCAAGTTCAAAGGCAGTTTGTTCCGAATTTGTGTGGTTGGTGTATTTCGTAGTTCTTGCGATTGGATTTCACTCAAAACACACCACATGACTCATCCAACCATACTATGATGATGCCCAAGTTTTGGGCTCAATCGGAAATCAATGGGTGTACGAAATTGGACAATTCAAGTTCAAAGGCAGTTCGTGCCTTATTGGAGTGGTTGGTGTTTTTCATAGTTCTAGCGATTTGATTTCACTCAAAACTCACCAAATGACTCCTCCCAACATATTATGATGATGCCCAAGTTTTGGGCTCAATCGGAAATCAATAGGTGTACGAAATTGGACAATTCAAGTTGAAAGGCAGTTCGTGCCTTATTGGATCGGTTGGTACATTTCGTAGTTCTAGCGCTTGGATTTCACTCTAAACACACCAAATGACTCCTCCAAACGTACTATCATGATGCCTATGTTTTGGGCTCAATCGGAAATTAATGGGTGTACGAAATGGGACAATTCAATTTCAAAGGAAGTTCGTGCGTTATTGGAGTGTTTGGTGTATTCCGAAGTTCTAGCGATTGGATTTCACTCAAAACTCACCGCATGACTTCTCCCAACATATTATAATGATTCCCAAGTTTTGGGTTCGATCGGAAATCAACAGTTGAAAGAAATTGGACACTTCAATTAAAAAGGCAGTTTGTTCCGAATTGGAGTGGTTGGTGTATTCCGTAGTTCTAGCGATTCGATTTCACTCAAAACTCAACAAATGACTCCTCCCACCATATTATGAATATGCCCAAGTTTTGGGCTCGATCGGAACTCAATAGGTGTACGAAATTAGACACTTCAAGTTCAAAGGCAGTTTGTTCCGAATTGGAGCGGTTGGTGTATTCCGTAGTTCTTGCGATTGGATTTCACTCAAAACCCGCCACATGACTCCTCCCACCATATTATGATGATGCCCAAGTTTTGGGCTCGATCGGAAATCACTATGTGTTCGAAATTGGACAATTCAAGTTCGAAGGCAGTTCGTGCCTTATTGGAGTGGTTGGTGTATTTCGTAGTTCTAGCGATTGGATTTCACTCAAAACTCACCAAATGACTACTCCCAACATATTATGGTGACGCCCAAGTTTTGGGCTCGATCGGAACTCAATAGGTGTACGAAATTAGACACTTCAAGTTCAAAGGCAGTTTGTTCCGAATTGGAGCGGTTGGTGTATTCCGTAGTTCTTGCGATTGGATTTCACTCAAAACTGACCACATGACTCCTCCCACCATGCTATGATGATGCCCAATTTTTGGGGACGATCGGAAATCAATACGTGTACGAAATTGGACAATTGGAGTTCAAAGGCAGTTCGTGCCTCATTGGAGTGGTTGGTGTATTTCGTAGTTCTAGCGATTGGATTTCACTCAAAACTCACCAAATGACTCCTCCCAAAATATTATGACGACGCCCAAGTTGTGGGCTCAATCGGGAATCAATAGGTGTACGAAATTGGACACTTCAAGTTCAAAGGCAGTTTGTTCCAAATTGGAGTGGTTGATGTATTCCGTAGTTCTAGCGATTGGATTTCACTCAAAACTCACCACATGACTCCTCCCACCATGCTATGATGATGCCCAAGTTTTGGGGTCGATCGGAAATCAATATGTGTACGAAATTGGACAATTGGAGTTCAAAGGCAGTTCGTGCCTTATTAGAATGGTTGGTGTATTTCGTAGTTCTAGCGATTGGATTTCTCTAAACACTCACCAAATGACTCCTCCCAACATATTATGACGACGCCTAAGTTTTGGGCTCAATCGGAAATCAATAGTTGTACGAAATTGGACACTTCAAGTTCAAAGGCAATTTGTTCCGAATTGGAGTGGTTTGTGTATTCTGTAGTTCTAGCGATTGGATTTCACTCAGAACTCACCACATCACTCCTCCCACCATACTATGATGATGCCCAAGTTTTGGGCACGATCGGAAATCAACAGGTGTATGAAATTGGACAACTGGAGTTCAAGGGCAGTTCGTGTCTTATTGGAGTCGTTGGTGTATTTCGTAGTTCTAGCGATTGGATATCACTCCCTACAACATATTATGATGATGCCCAAGTTTTGGGCACGATCGGAAATCAATAGGTGTATGAAATTGGACACTTCAAGTTCAGAGGCAGTTTGTTCCGAATTGGAGTGGTTGGTGTATTCCGTAGTTCTAGCGATTGGATTTGACTCAAAACTCACCACGTGACTCCTCCCACCTTATTATGATGATGCCGAAGTTTTGGGCTCTATCGGAAATCAATAGGTGTACGAAATTGAACACTTCAAGTTCAAAGGCAGTTTGTTCCGAATTGGAGTGGTTGGTGTATTCCGTAGTTCTAGCAATTGGATTTGACTGAAAACTCACCACGTGACTCCTCCCACCAAATTATGATGATGCCAAAGTTTTGGGCTCGGTCAGAAATCAATATGTGTACGAAATTGGACACTTCAAGTTCAAAGGCAGTTTGTTCCGAATTGGAGTGGTTGGTGTATTCCATAGTTCAGGCGATTGGATTTCCCGTAAAACTCACCAAATGACTCCTCCGAACATATTATGATGACGCCCAAGTTTTGAGCTCGATCGTAAATCAGTCGGTGTACGAAATTGGACACTTCAAGTTCAAAGGCAGTTTGTTCCGAATTAGAGTGGTTGGTGTATTCCTTAGTTCTAGAGATTGGATTTCACTAAAAACTCAGCACATGACTCCTCCCACCTTACTAAAATGAAACCCAAGTTTTGAGCTCGATCGGAAAACAATAGGTGTACGAAATTGGACACTTCAACTTCAAAGGCAGTTTGTTCCGAATTGGAGTGGTTGGTGTATTCCGTAGTTCTAGCGACTGGATTTCACTCAAAACTCACCACATGACTCCTCCCACCACATTATGATGATGCCCAAGTTTTGGGCTCAATCGGAAATCAATAGGTGTACGGAATTGGACACTTCAAGTTCAAAGGCAGTTTGTTCCAAATTGGAGTGGTTGATGTATTCCGTAGTTCTAGCGATTGGATTTCACTCAAAACTCACCACATGACTCCTCCCACCACGCTATGATGATGCCCAAGTTTTGGGGTCGATCGGAAATCAATATGTGTACGAAATTGGACAATTGGAGTTCAAAGGCAGTTCGTGCCTTATTAGAATGGTTGGTGTATTTCGTAGTTCTAGCGATTGGATTTCTCTAAACACTCACCAAATGACTCCTCCCAACATATTATGACGACGCCCAAGTTTTGGGCTCAATCGGAAATCAATAGTTGTACGAAATTGGACACTTCAAGTTCAAAGGCAATTTGTTCCGAATTGGAGTGGTTTGTGTATTCTGTAGTTCTAGCGATTGGATTTCACTCAGAACTCACCACATCACTCCTCCCACCATACTATGATGATGCCCAAGTTTTGGGCACGATCGGAAATCAACAGGTGTATGAAATTGGACAACTGGAGTTCAAGGGCAGTTCGTGTCTTATTGGAGTCGTTGGTGTATTTCGTAGTTCTAGCGATTGGATATCACTCCCTACAACATATTATGATGATGCCCAAGTTTTGGGCACGATCGGAAATCAATAGGTGTATGAAATTGGACACTTCAAGTTCAGAGGCAGTTTGTTCCGAATTGGAGTGGTTGGTGTATTCCGTAGTTCTAGCGATTGGATTTGACTCAAAACTCACCACGTGACTCCTCCCACCTTATTATGATGATGCCGAAGTTTTGGGCTCTATCGGAAATCAATAGGTGTACGAAATTGAACACTTCAAGTTCAAAGGCAGTTTGTTCCGAATTGGAGTGGTTGGTGTATTCCGTAGTTCTAGCAATTGGATTTGACTGAAAACTCACCACGTGACTCCTCCCACCAAATTATGATGATGCCCAAGTTTTGGGCTCGGTCAGAAATCAATATGTGTACGAAATTGGACACTTCAAGTTCAAAGGCAGTTTGTTCCGAATTGGAGTGGTTGGTGTATTCCATAGTTCAGGCGATTGGATTTCCCGTAAAACTCACCAAATGACTCCTCCGAACATATTATGATGACGCCCAAGTTTTGAGCTCGATCGTAAATCAGTCGGTGTACGAAATTGGACACTTCAAGTTCAAAGGCAGTTTGTTCCGAATTAGAGTGGTTGGTGTATTCCTTAGTTCTAGAGATTGGATTTCACTAAAAACTCAGCACATGACTCCTCCCACCTTACTAAAATGAAACCCAAGTTTTGAGCTCGATCGGAAAACAATAGGTGTACGAAATTGGACACTTCAACTTCAAAGGCAGTTTGTTCCGAATTGGAGTGGTTGGTGTATTCCGTAGTTCTAGCGACTGGATTTCACTCAAAACTCACCACATGACTCCTCCCACCACATTATGATGATGCCCAAGTTTTGGGCTCAATCGGAAATCAATAGGTGTACGGAATTGGACTATTCAAGTTCGAAGGCAGTTCGTGCCTTATTGGAGTGGTTGGTACATTTCGTAGTTCTAGCGATTGGATTTCACGGAAAACTCACCAAATGAATCCTCCCAACATATTATGATGACGCCCAAGTTTTGGGCTCAATCGGAAATCAATAGGTGTACGAAATTGGACACTTCAAGTTCAAAGGCAGATTGTTCCGAATTGGAGTGGTTGGTGTATTCCTTAGTTCAAGCGATTGGATTTCACTCAAAACTCACCACATGACTCCTCCCACCATATTATGGTGATGCCCAAGTTTTGGGCTCGATCGGAAATCAATAGGTGTACGAAATTGGACAGTTCAAGTTCAAAGGCAGTTATTGCCTTATTGGAGTGGTTGGTAAATTTCGTAGTTCTAGCTATTGGATTCCACTGAACACTCACCAAACGACTCCTCCCAGCATATTATTATGATGCCCAAGTTTTGGGCTCCATCGGAAATGAATAGGTGTACGAAATTGGACACTTCAAGTTCAAAGGCAGTTTGTTACGAATTGGAGTGGTTGGTGTATTTCGTAGTTCTAGCGATTGGATTTCTCTCAAAACTCACCACATGACTCCTCCCACCATATTATGATGATGCCCAAGAATTAGGCTCGATCGAAAATCAATAGGAGTACGAAATTGGACACTTCAAGTTCGAAGGCAGTTTGTTCCGAATTGGAGAGTTTGGTGTATTCTGTAGTTCTAGCGATTGGATTTCACTCAAAACTCACCACATGACTCCTCCCACCATATTATGATGATGCCCAAGTTTGGCGCTCGATCGGAAGTCAATAGGTGTACGAAACTGGACAATTGGAGTTCAACGGCAGTTCGTGCCATATTGGAGTGGTTGGTGTATTTCGTAGTTCTAGCGATTGGATTTCACTCAAAACTCACCAAATGACTCCTCCCAAGATATTATGATGACGCCCAAGTTTTGGACTCAATCGGAAATCAATAGGTTTACGAAATTGGACAATTCAAATTCAAAGGCAGTTCGTGCCTTACTGGAGTAGTTGGTGTATTTCGTAGTTCTAGCGATTGGATTTCACTTAAAACTCACCAAATGACTCCTCCCAACATATTATGATGACGCCCAAGTTTTGTGCTGAATCGGAAATCAATAGGTGTAAGAAATTGGACACTTCAAGTACAAAGGCAGTTTGTTCTGAATTGGTGTGGTTTGTGTATTCCTTAGTTCTAGCGATTAGATTTCACTCAAAACTCACCAAATGACTCCTCCCACCATATTATGATGATGCCCAAGTTTTGCGCCCAATCGGAAATCAGTTGGTGCACGAAATTGGACACTTCAAGTTCGAAGGCAGTTTGTTCCGAATCGGAGTGGTTGGTGTATTCCGTAGTTTTGGCTATTGGATTTCACTCATAACTCACCAAATGACTCCTCCCAACATATTATGATGACGCCAAAGTTTTGGGCTCCTTCGGAAATGAATAGGTGTACGAAATTGGACACTTCAAGTTTAAAGGCAGTTTGTTCCGAATTGGAGTGGTAGATTTATTCCGTAGTTCTAGCAGTTGGATTTCACTCAAAACACACCACATGACTTCTCCCACCATATGATGATGATGCCCAAGTTTTGGGCTCGATCGGAAATAAATAGGTGTACGAAAATGGACACTTCAAGTTCAAAGGCAGTTTGTTCTGAATTGGAGTGGTTGGTGTATTCAGTGGTTCTAGCGATTGAATTTCGCTCAAAACACTCCACATGACTACTCCCGCCATATTATGATGATGCCCCAGTTTTGGGCTCGATCAGAAATGAATAGGTGTACGAAATTGGACACTTCAAGTTCAAAGGCAGTTTGTTCCAAATTGGAGTGGTTGGTGTATTCCGTAGTTCTAGCGATTGGATTTCACTCAAAACTCACCACATGACTCCTCCCACCATATTATGATGATGCCTAAGTTTTGGGCTCGATCGGAGATCAATAGGTGTACGAAATTAGAAAGTTCAAGTTCAAAGGCAGTTCGTGCCTTATTGGAGTGGTTGGCACATTTCGTAGTTCTAGCGATTGGATTTCACTGAAAACTCACCAAACGACTCCTCCCACCATATTACGATGATGCCGAAGTTTTGGGCTCCATCGGAAATCAATAGGTGTACGAAATTGGACACGTCAAGTTCTAAGGCAGTTTGTTCCGAATTGGAGTGGTTGGTGTATTCCGTAGTTCTAGCGATTGGATTTCACCCAAAACTCTCCACATGACTCGTCCCACAATATTAAGATGATGCCCAAGTTTTGAGCTCGATCGGAAATCAATAGGTGTACGAAATTGGACACTTCAAGTTCAAAGGCAGTTTGTTTCGAATTGGAGTGGTTGGTGTATTCCGTAGTTCTAGCGATTGGATTTCACTCAAAAATCACCAAATGACTCCTCCCACCATAATATGATGATGCCCAAGTTTTGGGCTCGATCGGAAATCAATAGGTGTACGAAATTGGACACTTCAAGTTCAAAGGCAGTTTGTTCCGAATTGTAGTGGTTGGTGTATTCCGTAGTTCTAGCGATTCGTTTTCACTCAAAACTCCCCACATGACTCCTCCCACTATATTATGATAATGCCCAAGTTTTGGGCACGATCGGAAATCAGTAGGTGTACGAAATTGGACAATTCAAGCTCAAAGGCAGTTCGTGCTTTACTGGAGTGTTTGGTGTATTCCGTAGTTCTAGGTATTGGATTTCACTGAAAACTCATCAAATGACTCCTCCCACCATATTATGTTGATGCCCAAGTTTTGGGCTCCATCGGAAATGAATAGGTGTACGAAATTGGACACTTCAAGTTCAAAGGCAGTTTGTTCCGAATTGGAGTGGTTGGTGTATTCCGTAGTTCTAGCAATTGGAATTCGCTCAAAACTCTCCACATGACACCTCCCACTATTCTATGATGATGCCCAAGTTTTGGGCACGATCGGAAATCAATAGGTGTACGAAATTGGACAATTCAAGTTCAAAGGCAGTTCGTGCTTTATTGGAGTGTTTGGTGTATTCCATAGTTCTAGCGATTGGATTTCACTCAAAACTCACCAAATGACTCCTCCCACCATATTATGATGATGCCCAAGTTTTGGGATCGATCGAAAATCAATAGGTGTACGAAATTGGACACTTCAAGTTCAAAGGCAGTTTGTTCAGAATTGGAGTGGTTGGTGTATTCCGTAGTTCTAGGAATTGGATTTCACTCAAAACTCACCACATGACACCTCCCACCACACTATGATGATGCCCAAGTTTTGGGCTCAATCGGAAATCAATAGGTGTACAATAATTGACAATTCAAGTTCAAAGGCAGTTTGTTCCGAATTGGAGTGGTTAGTGTATTCCATAGTTCTAGCGAATGAATTTCACTCAAAATTCCCCACATGTCACCTCCCACCATATTATGATGACGCCCAAGTTTCGGGCTCGATCGGATATCAATAGGTGTACGAAATTGGACAATTCAAGCTCAAAGGAAGTTCGTGCTTTACGGGAGTGTTTGGTGTATTCTGTAGTTCCAGGTACTGGATTTCACTGAAAACTCTTCAAATGACTCCTTCCCCCATATTATGATGATGCCCAAGTTTTGGGCTCGATCGGAAATCACTAGGTGTACGAAATTGGACAATACAAGTGCATAGGCAGTTCGTGCCTTATTGTAGTGGTTTGTACATTTCGTAGTTCTAACGGTTGTATTTCACTCAGAATTCACCAAATGACTCCTCCCAACATATTATGATGATTCCCAAGTTTTGGGCTCGATCGGAAATCAATACGTGTACGAAATCGGACACTTCAAGTTCAAAGGCAGTTTGTTCCGAATCGGGGTGGTTGGTGTATTCCGTAGTTCTAGCGATTGGATTTCACTCAAAACTCACCACATGACTCCTCCCACCAAACTATGATGATGTCCAAGTTTTGGGCTCGATCGGAAATCAATAGGTGTACGAAATTGGACAATTCAAGTTCAAAGGCAGTTCGTGCCTTATTGTAGTGGTTGGTACATTTCGTAGTTCTAGCGATTGGATTTCACTCAGAACTCACCAAATGACTCCTCCCAACATATTATGATGATTCCAAAGTTTTGGGCTCGATCGAAAATTAATAGGTGTACGAAATTGGATAATTCAATTTCAAAGGCAGTTTGTTCCGAATTGGAGTGGTTGGTGTATTCCGTAGTTCGAGCGCCTGGATTTCACTCAAAACTCACCACATGACTCCTGCCACCTTATAATGATGATGCCCAAGTTTTGGGCTCGATCGGAAATCAATAGGTGTACGAAATTGGACACTTCACGTTCAAAGGCAGTTTGTTCCGAATTGGAGTGGTTGGTGTATTCCGTAGTTCTACCGATTGGAATTCACTCAAACCTCACCACATAACTCCTCCCACCATATTATGACGATCCCAAGTTTTGGGCTCGATCGGAAATCAATAGGTGTACGAAACTGGACAGTTAAGGTTCGAAAGCAGTTTGTTACGAATTGGAGTGGTTAGTGTATTCCATAGTTGTAGCGATTGGATTTCACTTAAAACTTCACCACATGACTCCCCGCACCATATTATGAGGATGCCCAAGTTTTGGGCTCAATTGGAAATCAATAGGTGTACGAAATTGGACACTTCAAGTTCAAAGGCTGTTTGTTCCGAATTGGACTGGTTTGTGTATTCCGTAGTTCTAGCGATTGGAATTCACTCTAAACTCACCACATGACTCCTGCAACCATATTATGATGATGCCCAAGTTTTGGGCTCGATCGGAAATCAATAGGTGTAAGAAATTGGGCACTTCATGTTCAAAGGCAGTTTGTTCCGAATTGGAGTGGTTGGTGTATTCCGTAGTTCTAGCGATTGGATTTCACTCAAACCTCACCACATGACTCCTCCCACCATACGATGATCCCAAGTTTTGGGCTCGATCGGAAGTCATTAGGTGTACGAAACTGGACAGTTCAAGTTCAAAGGCAGTTTGTTCCGATTTGGAGTGGTTGGTGTATTCCATAGTTCTAGCGATTGGATTTCACTCAAAACTCACCACGTGACTCCTCCCACCATATTATGACGATGCCCAAGTTTTGGGCTCGATCGGAAATCAATAGGTGTACGAAGTTCGACAATTCAAGTTCAAAGGCAGTTTGTTCCGAATTGGAGTGGTTTGTGTATTCCATAGTTCTAGCGATTGAATTTCACTCAAAACTCACCACGTGACTCCTCCCACCATATTATGACGATGCCCAAGTTTTGGGCTCGATCGGAAATCAATAGGTGTACGAAATTGGACACTTCAAGTTCAAAGGCAGTTTGTTCGGAATTGGAGTGGTTGGTGTATTCCATAGTTCTAGTGATTGAATTTCACTCAAAACTCACCACGTGACTCCTCCCACCATATTATGATGATGCCCAAGTATTGGGCTCGATCGGAAATCAATAGGTGTACAAAATTGGACAATTCAACTTCAAAGGCAGTTCGTGCCTTATTGGAGTGGTTGGCACATTTTGTAGTTCTTGCGATTGGAATTCTCTCAAAACTCACCAAATGACTCCTCCCACCATATTATGATGATGCCAAAGTTTTGGGCACGATCGGAAATCAATAGGTGTACGAAATTGGACAATTCAACTTCAAAGGCAGTTCGTGCCTTATTGGAGTGGTTGGTACATTTCGTAGTTCTAGCGATTGGATTTCACACAAAACTCACCAAATCACTCCTCCCACCATATTATGATGATGCCCAAGTTTTGGGCACGATCGGAAATCAATAGGTGTACGAAATTGGACAATTCAAGTTCAATGGCAGTTCATGCTTTACTGGAGTGTTTGGTGTATTCCGTAGTTCTAGGTATTGGTTTTCACTGAAGACTCATCAAATGACTCCTCCCACCATATTATGTTGATGCCCAAGCTTTGGGCTCCATCGGAAATGAATAGGTGTACGAAATTGGACACTTCAAGTTCAAAGGCAGTTTGTTCCGAATTGGTGTGGTTGGTGTATTCCGTAGTTCTAGCGATTGGATTTCCCTCAAAACTCCCCACATGACTCCTCCCACTATTTTATGATGATGCCCAAGTATTGCGCACGATCGGAAATCAATAGGTGTATGACATTGGACAATTCAAGTTCAAAGGCAGTTCGTGCCTTATTGGAGTGGTTGGTACGTTTCGTAGTTCTAGCGATTGGATTTCACTCAAAACTCACCAAATGACCCCTCCCAACATATTATGATGATTCCCAAGTTTTAGGCTCGATCGGAAATCAATAGGTGTACGAAATTGGACACTTCAAATCCAAAGGCAGTTTGTTCCGAATTGGAGTGGTTGGTGTATTCCGTAGTTCTAGCAATTGGATTTCACTCAAAACTCACCACATGACTCCTCACACCACATTATGATGATGCCCAAGTTTTGGGCACGATCGGAAATCAATAGGTGTGCGAAATTGGACAATTCAGGTTCCAGGGCAGTTCGTGCTTTATTGGAGTGTGGTGTATTCCGTAGCTCTAGCGATTGGATTTCACTCAAAACTCACCAAATGACTCCTCCCACCATATTATGATGATGCCCAAGTTTTGGGCTCGATTGGAAATCAATAAGTTTACGAAATTGGACACTTCAAGTTCAAATGCAGTTTGTTCCGAATTGGAGTGGTTGGTGTATTCCGTAGTTCTAGCAATTGGATTTCACTCAAAACTCACCACATCGCTCCTCCCACCGTATTATGGTGATACCAAAGTTTTGGGATCGATCGGAAATCAATAGGTGTACGAAATTGGACACTTCAAGTTAAAAGGCAGTTTGTTCCGAAGTGGAGTGGTGGGTGTATTCCGTAGTTCTAGCGATTGGATTTCACTCAAAACTCACCACCTGACTCCTCCCACCATATTATGATGATGCCCAAGTTTTGGGCTCGATCGGAAATCAATAGGTGTACGAAATTGGACACTTCAAGTTCAAAGGCAGTTTGTTCCGAATTGGAGTGGTCGGTGTTTTCCGTAGTTCTAGCGATTGGATTTCACTCAAAACTCACCAACTGACTCCTCCCACCATATTATGAGGATGCCCAGGTTTTGGGCTCGATCGGAAGTCAATAGGTGTACGAAATTTGACAATTCAAGTTCACAGGCAGTTCGTGCCTTGTTGGAGTGGTTGGTGTATTTTGTAGTTCTTGCGATTGGATTTCACTCAAAACTCAACAAATGACTCCTCCCAACATATTATGATGATGCCGAAGTTTTGGGCTCGATCGAAAATCAATAGGTGTACGAAATTGGACACTTCAAGTTCAAAGGCAGTTCGTGCCATATTGGACTGGTTGGTGTATTTCGTAGTTCTAGGGACTGGATTTCACTCAAAACACACCAAATGACTCCTCCCAACATATTATGATGATGCCCAAGTTTTGGGCTCGATCGGAAATCAACAGGTGTACGAAATTGGACACTTTAAGTTCGGAGGCAGTTTGTTCCAAATTGGAGTGGTTTTTGGATTACGTAGTTCTATTTATTGGAATTCACTCAAAACTCACCAAATGACTCCTCCCACCATTTTATGATGATGCCCAAGTTTTGGGCTCGATCGGAAATCAATAGGTGTACGAAATGGGACAATTTAAGTTCAAACCCAGTTCGTGCCGTATTGGAGTGGTTGGTGTATTTCATAGTTCTAACTATTGGATTTCACTCAAAACTCACCAAATGACTCCTCCCACCATTTTATGATGATGCCCAAGTTTTGGGCTCGATCGGAAATCAATAGGTGTACGAAATTGGACACTTCAAGTTCAAAGGCAGTTTGTTCCGAATTGGAGTGGTCGGTGTTTTCCGTAGTTCTAGCGATTGGATTTCACTCAAAACTCACCAAATGACTCCTCCCACCATATTATGACGATGCCCAAGTTTTGGGCTCGATCGGAAATCAATAGGTGTACGAAATGGGACAATTTAAGTTCAAAGGCAGTTCGTGCCGTATTGGAGTGGTTGGTGTATTTCGTAGTTCTAACTATTGGATTTCACTCAAAACTCACCAAATGACTCCTCCCAACATACTGTGATGATGCCCCAGTTTTGGGCTCGATCGGAAATCCATAGGTGTACGAAATTGGACACTTCAAGTTCAAAGGCAGTTTGTTCCGAATTGGAGTGGTTAGTGTTCTCCGTAGTTCTAGCAATTGGATTTCACTGAAAACTCACCACATGACTCCTCCCACCACACTATGATGATGCCCGAGTTTTGGGCTCGATCGGAAATCAATAGGTGTACGAAATTGGACACTTCAAGTACAAAGGCAGTTTGTTCTGAATTGGTGTGGTTGGTGTATTCCGTAGTTCTAGCAATTGGATTTCACTCAAAACTACCCACATGACTCCTCCCACCATACTATGATGATGCCCAAGTTTTGGGCTCGATCGGAAATCAATAGGTGTACGAAATTGGACAATTCAAGTTCAAATGCAGTTCGTGCCATATTAGAGTGGTTGGTGTATTTCGTAGTTCTAGCGATTGGATTTCATTCAAAACTCACCAAATGACTCCTCCCAACATATTATGATGATAACCAAGTTTTGGGCTCGATCGGAAATCAATAGGTGTACGAAATTGGACACTACAAGTTCATAGGCAGTATGTTTCGAATTGGAGTGGTTGGTGTATTCCGTAGTTCTAGCGATTGGATTTCACTCAAAACTCACCACATGACTCCTCCCACCATATTATGATGATGCCCAAGTTTTGGGTTCGATCGGAAATCAATAGGCGTATGAAATTGGACAATTCAAGTTCAAAAGCATTTCGTGCCTTACTGGAGTGGTTGGTACATTTCGTAGTTCTACTACCAAATTATGATGATGCCCAAGTTTTGGGCTTGATCGGAATTCAATAGGTGTACGAAATTGGACACTTCAAGTTCAAAGGCATTATGTTCTGAATTGGAGTGGTTGGTGTATTCCGTAGTTCTAGCGATTGGATTTCACCCAAAACTCACCACATGACTCCTCCCACCATATTATGATGATGCCCATGTTTTGGGCTCGATCGGAAATCAATAGGTGTGCGAAATTGGACACTTCAAGTTCAAAGGCAGTTTGTTCCAAATTGGAGTGGTTGTTGTATTTTGTAGTTCTAGCGATTGGATTTCATTCAAAACTCCCCACCTGAATCCTACCACCACATTATGATGAGGCCCAAGTTATGGGCCCGACCGGAAATCAATAGGTGTACGAAATTGGACAATTGAAGTTCAAAGGATGTTCGTACCATGTTGGAGCGGATGGTGTATTTCGTTGGTCTAGCGATTGGATTTCACTCAAAACTCACCAAATGACTCCTCCCAACATATTGTGGTGATGCCCATGTTTTGGGCTCGATCGGAAATCAATACGTGTACGAAATTGGACACCTCAAGTTCAAAGGCAGTTTGTTTCGAGTTGAAGTGGTTGTTGTAATCCGTAGTTCTAGCGATTGGATTTCACTCAAAACTCACCAAATGACTCCTCCCAAGATATGATGGTGATGCCCAAGTTTTGGGCTCGATCGGAAATCAATAGGTGTACGAAATTGGACACTTCAAGTTCAAAGGCAGTTTGTTCCGAATTGAAGTGGTTCGTGTATACCGTAGTTGGAGCGATTGGATTTCACTCAAAACTCACCACATGATTCCTCCCACCCTATTATGATGATGCCGAAGTTTTCGACCCGATCTGAAATCAATAGGTGTACGAAATTGGACACTTGAAGTTCAACGACAGTTTCTTCCGAATTGTAGTGGTTGGTGTATTCCGTAGTTCTAGCGATTGGATTTCACCCACAACTCACAACATTACTCCTCCCACCATATTATGATGATGCCCAAGTTTTGGGCTCTATCGGAAATCAATAGGTGTACGAAATTGGACACTTCAAGTTCAAAGGCAGTTTGTTTCGAATTGAAGTGGATGGTGTATTCCGTAGTTCTAGCGATTGGATTTCACTCAAAACTCCCCAAGTGACTCCTCCCAACATATGATATGCCTAAGTTTTGGGCTCGATCGGAAATCAGTAGGTGTACGAAATTGGACAGTTCTAGTTCAAAGGCAGTTCGTGCTTTATTGGAGTGGTTGGTGTGTTCCGTAGTTCTAGCGATTGGATTTCACTCAAAACTCACCACATGACTCCTCCCAGCATACTATGATCATTCCCAAGTTTTGGGCACGATCGGAAATCAATAGGTGTACGAAATTGGACACTTCAAGTTCAAAGGCAGTTTGTTCCGAATTGAAGTGGTTCGTGTATACCATAGTTCAACCGATTGGATTTCACTCAAAACTCACCACTTGATTCCTCCCACCCTATTATGATGATGCCGAAGTTTTCGACCCGATCAGAAATCAATAGGTGTACGAAATTGGACACTTGAAGTTCAACGACAGTTTCTTCCGAATTATAGTGGTTGGTTTGTTCCATAGTTCTAGCGATTGGATTTCACTCAAAACTCACCAAATGAGTCCTCCCAACATATTATGATCATTCCCAAGTTTTGGGCTCGATCGGAAATCAATAGGTGTACGAAATTGGACACTTCATGTTCAAAGGCAGTTTGTTTCGAATTGAAGTGGATGGTGTATTCCGTAGTTCTAGCGATTGGATTTCACTCAAAACTCCCCAAGTGACTCCTCCCAACATATGATGGTGATGCCTAAGTTTTGGGCTCGATCGGAAATCAGTAGGTGTACGAAATTGGACAGTTCTAGTTCAAAGGCAGTTCGTGCTTTATTGGAGTGGTTGGTGTGTTCCGTAGTTCTAGCGATTGGATTTCACTCAAAACTCACCACATGACTCCTCCCAGCATACTATGATCATTCCCAAGTTTTGGGCACGATCGGAAATCAATAGGTGTACGAAATTGGACACTTCAAGTTCAAAGGCAGTTTGTTCCAAATTGGAGTGGTTGGTGTATTCCGTAGTTTTAGCGACTGGATTTCACTCAAAACTCACCACATGACTCCTCCCAGCATACTATGATCATTCCCAAGTTTTGGGCTCGATCGGAAATCAATAGGTGTACGAAATTGGACACTTCAACTTCAAAGGCAGTTTGTTCCGAATTGGAGTGGTTGTTGTATTTTGTAGTTCTAGCTATTGGATTTCACTCAAAACTCACCAAATGACTCCTCCAAACAAATTATGATCATTCCCAAGTTTTGGGCTCGATCGGAAATCAATAGGTGTACGAAATTGGACACTTCAACTTCGAAGGCAGTTTGTTCCAAATTGGAGTGGTTGGTGTATTCCGTAGTTCTAGAGATCGAATTTCGCTCAAAACACACCACATGACTCCTCCAACCATACTATGATGATGCCCAAGTTTTGGGCTCGATAGGAAATCAGTAGGTGTACGAAATTGGACAATTTTAGTTCAAAGGAAGTTCTTGCTTTATTGGAGTGTTTGGTGTGTTCCGTAGTTCTTGCGTTTGGATTTCACTCAAAACTCACCAAATGACTCCTCCCAACATATTATGATCATTCCCAAGCTTTGGGCTCGATCGGAAATCAATAGGTGTACGAAATTGGACACTTCAACTTCAAAGGCAATTTGTTCCAAATTGGAGTGGTTGGTGTATTCCGTAGTTCTAGCGATTGGATTTCACTCAAAACACACCACATGACTCCTCCAACCATACTATGACGATGCCCAAGTTTTGGGCTCGATCGGAAATCAGTAGGTGTACGAAATTTAACAATTCAAGTTCAAAGGCAGTTCGTGACTTATTGGAGAGGTTGGTACATTTCGTAGTCCTAGAGATTGGATTTCACTCCAAACTCACCAAATGACTACTCCCACCAAATTATGATGATGCCCAGGTTTTGGGCTCGATCGGAAAATGATAGGTGTACGAAATTTGATGATTCAAGTTCAAAGGCAGTTCGTGCCTTATTGGAGTGGTTGGTGTATTTCGTAGTTCTAGCGATTGGACTTCACTCAAAACTCACCGAATGACTTCGCCCAACATATTATGATGATTCCCAAGGTATGGGCTCGATCGGAAATCAATTGGTGTACGAAATTGGACACTTCAAATTCAAAGGCAGTTTGTTCCGAATTGGAGTGGTTGGTGTATTCAGTAGTTATAGTGATTGAATTTCACTCAAAACTCACCAGATGAGTCCTCCCACCATATTATGATGATTCCCATGTTTTGGGCTCGATCGGAAATCAGTAGGTGTACGAAATTGGACACTTCAACATCAAAGGCAGTTCTTGCTTTATGGGAGTGTTTGGTGTATTCCGTAGTTCTAGCGATTGGATTTCACTCAAAACTCACCAAATGACTCCCCCGACCATATTATGGTGATGCCCAAGTTTTGGGCTCGATCGGAAATCAATAGGTGTACGAAATTGGACACTTCAAGTTCGAGGGCAGCTTGTTTCGAATTGGCCAGTATTCCGTGGTTCTAGCGATTGGATTTCACTCAAAACTCACCACACGACTCCTCCCACCATATTATGATGATGCCCAAGTTCTGGGCTCGATCGGAAATCAATAGGTGTAAGAAATTGGATACTTCAAGTTCAAAGGCAGTTTGTTTCGAATTGGCCAGTATTCTGTAGTTCTAGCGATTGGATTTCACTCAAAACTCACCACATGACTCCTCCCACCATATTATGATGATGCTCAAGGTCTGCGCTCGATCGGAAATCAATAGGTGTACGAAATTGGATACTTCAAGTTCAAAGGCAGTTTGTTTCGAATTGGCCAGTATTCCGTAGTTCAAGCGATTATATTTCACTCAAAACTCACCACATGACTCCTCCCACAATATTATGATGATCCCCAAGGTTTGGGCTCGATCGGAAATCAATAGGTGTACGAAATTGGACACTTCAAGTTCAAAGGAAGCTTGTTCCGAATTGGAGTGGTTGGTGTATTCCGCAGTTCTAGTAATTGGATTTCACCCAAAACTCACCACATGACTCCGCCCACCATATTATGGTGATGCCCAAGTTTTGGGCTCGATCGGAAATCACTAGGTGTACGAAATTGGACACTTCAAGTTCAAACGCATTTTGTTCCGAATTGGAGTGGTCAGTGTATTTCGTAGTTCTGGCGATTGGATTTCACTCAAAACTCACCGAATGACTTCGCCCAACATATTATGATGATTCCCAAGTTTTGGGCTCGATCAGAAATCAATAGGTGTACGAAATTGGACACTTCAAGTTCAAACGCAGTTTGTTCCGAATTGGAGTGGTTGGTGTATTTCATAGTTCTAGCGATTGGATTTCACTCAAAACTTACCAAATGACTCCTCCCACCATTTTACGATGGTGCCCAAGTTTTGGGCTCGATCAGAAATCAGTAGGTGTACAAAATTGGACACACCAAGTTCAAAGGCAGTTTGTTCCTAATTGGAGTGGTTGGTGTATTCCGCAGTTCTAGCCATTAGATTTCACTCTACACTCACCACAGGACTCCTCCCACCATTTGTTGATGATGCCCAAGTTTTGGGCTCGATCGGAAATCAATAGGTGTACGACATTGGACAATTCAAGTTCAAAAGCAGTTCGTGCCTTATTGGAGTGGTTGGTGTATTTCGTAGTTCTAGTAATTGGAATTCACTCAAAACTCACCACATGACTCCTCCCACCATATTATGAAGAAGCCCAAGTTTTGGGCTTCATCGGAAATCAATAGGTGTACGAAATTGGACACTTCAAGGTCAAAGGCAGTTTGTTCCGAATTGGAGTGGTTGGTGTATTCCGTAGTCCTAGTGATTGGATTTCACTCAAAACAGACCACATGACTCCTCCCACCATGCTATGATGATGCCCAAGTTTTGGGGTCGATCGGAAATCAATACGTGTTCGAAATTGGACAATTGGAGTTCAAAGGCAGTTCGTGCCTTGTTGGAGTGGTTGGTGTATTTCGTAGTTCTAGGGATTGGATTTCACTCAAACCTCACCAAATGACTCCTCCCAACATATTATGACGACGCCCAAGTTTTGGGCTCAATCGGAAATCAATAGGTGTACGAAATTGGACACTTCAAGTTCAATGGCAGTTTGTTCCGAATTGTAGTGGTTGGTGTATTTCGTAGTTCTAGCGATTGGATTTCACTCAAAACTCACAACATGACTCCTCCCACTATATTATGATGATGCCCATGTTTTGGGCACGATCGGAAATCAATAGGTGTACGAAATTGGACACTACAAGTTCAAAGGCAATTTGTTCCGAATTGGAGTGGTTGGTGTATTCCGTAGTTCTAGCGATTGGATTTCACTCAAAACTCACCGAATGACTCCCCCCACCATTTCATGATGATGCCCAAGTTTTGGGCTCGATCGGAAATCAATAGTTGTACGAAATTGGACACTTCAAGTTCAAAGGCAGTTTGTTCCGAATTGGAGTGGTTGGTGTATTCCGTAGTTCTAGCAATTGGATTTCACTCAAAACTCACAACATGAGTCCTCCCACAATATTATGATGATGCCCAAGTTTTGGGCTCATTCGGTAATCAATAGGTGTACGAAATTGGACAATTCAAGTTCAAAGGCGGTTCTTTCCTTAATGTAGTGGTTGGTGTACTTCGTAGTTCTAGCAATTGGATTTCACTCAAAACTCACCAAATGACTCTTCCCAACACATTATTATGATGCCAAAGTTTTTTGCTCGATCGTAAATCAATAGGTGTATGAAATTGGACACTTCAATTTCAAAGGCAGTTTGTTCCGAATTGGAGTGGTTGGTGTATTCCGTAGTTCTAGCGATTGGATTTCACTCAAAGCTCACCAAATCACTCCTCCCACCATTTTATGATTATGTCCATGTTTTGGACTCGATCGGAAATCAATAGGTGTACGAAATTAGACACTTCAAGTTCAAAGGCAATTTGTTCCGAATTGGAGTGGTTGGTGTATTCCGTAGTTCTAGCGATTGGATTTACTCAAAACTCACAACATGACTCCACCCACTATATTATGATAAAGCCCAAGTTTTGGGCACGATCGGAAATCAATAGGTGTACGAAATTGGACAATTCAAGTTCAAAGGCAGTTCGTGCCTCACTGGAGTGGTTGGTGTATTTCGTAGTTCTAGCGATTGGATTTCATTCAAAACTCACCAAATGACTCCTCCCAACAAATTATGATGATGCCCAAGTTTTGGGCTCAATCGGAAATCAACAGGTGTACGAAATTGGACACTTCAAGTTCAAAGGCAGTTTGTTCCGAATTGGAGTGGTTGGTGTATTCCGTAGTTCTAGCGATTGTATTTCACTCAAAACTCTCCACATGACTCCTCCCACCATATTATGATGACGCCCAAGTTTTGGGCTCGATCGGAAATCAATAGGTGTACGAAATTGGACACTTCAAGTTCAAAGTCAGTTTGTTCCGAATTGGAGTGGTTGGTGTATTCCGCAGTTCGAGTAATTGGATTTCACCCAAAACTGACCACATGACTCGTCCCACCATATTAGGATGATGCCCAAGTTTTGGGCTCGATCAGAAATCAATAGGTGTAAGAAATTGGACACTTCAAGTTCAAAGGCAGTTTGTTCAGAATTGGAGTTGTTGGTATATTCCGCAGTTCTAGTAATTGGATTTCACTCAAAACTCACCACATGACTCCTCCCACCATATTATGATGATGCCCAAGTTTTGGGCTCGATCAGAAATCAATAGGTGTACGAAATTGGACAATTCAAGTTCAAAGGCAGTTCGTGCCTTATTGGAGTGGTTGGTGTACTTCGTAGTTCTAGCGAATGGATTTCACTCAAAACTCACCAAACGACTCCTCCCACCTTATTATGATGATGCCCAAGTTTTGGGTTCGATCGGAAATCAATAGGTGTTCAAAATTGGACACTTCAAGTTCAAAGGCAGTTTGTTCCGAATTGGAGTGGTTGGTGTATTCCGTAGTTCTAGCTATTGTATTTAACTCAAAACCCACCAAAGGACTCCTCCCACCATATTATGATGATGCCCAAGTTTTGGGCTCGATCGGAAATCAATATGTGTACGAAATTGGACAATTCAAGTTCAAAGGCAGTTCGTGCCTTATTGGGGTGGTTGGTGTACTTCGTAGTTCTAGCGATTGGATTTCACTCAAAAGTCACCACATGACTCCTCCCACCATATTATGATGATGCCCAAGTTTTGGGCTCGATCGGAAATCAATATGTGTACGAAATTGGACAAATCAAGTTCAAAGGCAGTTCGTGCCTTATTGGAGTGGTTGGTGTACTTCGTAGTTCTAGCGAATGGATTTCACTCAAAACTCACCAAACGACTCCTCCCACCTTATTATGATGATGCCCAAGTTTTGGGCTCGATCGGAAATCAATATGTGTACGAAATTGGACACTTCAAGTTCAAAGGCAGTTCGTGCCTTATTGGGGTGGTTGGTGTACTTCGTAGTTCTAGCAATTGGATTTCACTCAAAACTCACCACATGACTCCTCCCACCATATTATGATGATCCCCAAGTTTTGGGCTCGATCGGAAATCAATATGTGTACGAAATTGGACAATTCAAGTTCAAAGGCTGTTAGTGCCTTATTGGAGTGGTTGGTGTATTCCGTTGTTCTAGCGATTGGATTTCCCACAAAACTCACCACTTGACTCCACCCACCATATTATGATGATGCCCAAGTTTTGGGCTCGATCGGAAATCAATAGGTGTACGAAATTGGACACTTCAAGTTCAAAGGTAGTTTGTTCCGAATTGGAGTGGTTATTGTATTACGTAGTTCTAGCAACGGGATTTCACTCAAAACTCACCAAATGACTCCTCCCAACATATTATGATGATGCCCAAGTTTTGGGCTCGATCGAAAATCAATTGGTGTACGAAATTGGACACTTCAAGTTCAAAGGAAGTTTGTTCCGAATTGGAGTGGTTGGTGTATTCCGTAGTTCTAGCGATTTCATTTCACTCAAAACTCCCCACATGACTCCTCCCACCATATTATGATGATGCCCAAGTTGTGGGCTCGATCGGAAATCAATAGGTGTACGAAATTGGACAATTAAAGTTCAAAGGCAGTTCGTGCCATATTGGGGTGGTTGGTGTACTTCGTAGTTCTAGCGATTGGATTTCACTCAAAACTCACCAAATGACTCTTCCCAACACATTATGATGATGCCAAAGTTTTGGGCTCGATCGTAAATCAATTGGTGTATGAAATCGGACACTTCAATTTCAAAGCCAGTTTGTTCCGAATTTGAGCGGTTGGTGTATTCCGTAGTTCTGGCGATTGGATTTCACTCAAAGCTCACCAAATGACTCCTCCCACCTTTTTATGATGATGTCCATGTTTTGGGCTCGATCGGAAACTAATAGGTATACGAAATTAGACACTTCAAGTTCAAAGGCAGTTTGTTCCGAATTGGAGTGGTTGGTGTATTCCGTAGTTCTAGCGATGGGATTTCACTCAAAACTCACCAAATGACCCCTCCCACCATTTTATGATGATGCCCAAGTTTTGGGCTCGATCGGAAATCAATAGGTGTACGAAATTGGACACTTCAAGTTCAAACGCAGTTTGTTCCGAATCGGAGTGGTTGGTGTATTCCGTAGTTCTAGCGATTGTATTTCACTCAAAACTCTCCACATGACTCCTCCCACCATATTATGATGATGCCCAAGTTTTGGGCTCGATCGGAAATCAATAGGTGTACGAAATTGGACACTTCAAGTTCAAAGGCAATTTCTTCCGAATTGGCGTGGTTGGTGTTTTCCGTAGTTCTATCATTGGATTTCCCAAAAAAGTCACCACATGACTCCTCCCACCGTATTATGATGATGCCCAAGTTTTGGGCTCGATCGGAAATCAATAGGTGTACGAAATTGGACACTTCAAGTTCAAAGGCATTTTGTTCCGAAACGCAGTTCGTGCCTTATTGGAGTGGTTGGTGTATTCCGTAGTTCTAGAGACTGGATTTCACTCAAAACTCACCAAACGACTCCTCCCACCATATTATGATGATGCAAAAGTTTTGGGCTCGATCGGAAATCGAAAGGCGTACGAAATTGGACAATTAAAGTTCAAAGGCAGTTCGTGCCTTATTGGGGTGGTTGGTGTACTTCGTAGTTCTAGCAATTGGATTTCACTCAAAACTCACCAAATGACTCTTCCCAACACATTATGATGATGCCAAAGTTTTGGGCTCGATCGGAAATCAATTGGTGTATGAAATCGGACACTTCAATTTCAAAGGCAGTTTGTTCCGAATTGGAGTGGTTGGTGTATTCCGTAGTTCTAGCGATTGGATTTCACTCAAAACTCACCAAATGACTCCTCCCACCATTTTATGATGATGCCCATGTTTTGGGCTCGATCGGAAATCAATAGGTGTACGAAATTACACACTTCAAGTTCAAAGGCAGTTTGTTCCGAATTGGAATGGTTGGAGTATTCCGTAGTTCTAGCGATTGGATTTCACTCAAAACTCCCCACATGGCTCCTCCCACCATATTATGAAGATGCCCTAGTTTTGGGCTCGATCGGAAATCAATAGGTGTACGAAATTGCACAATTGAAGTTCAATGGCAGTTCGTGCCTTATTAGAGTGGTTGGTGTATTCCGTAGTTCTAGCGATTGGATTTCACTCAAAACTCACCAAATGACTCCTCCCACCATATTATGGTGATGCCCAAGTTTTGGGCTCGATCGGATATCAGTAGGTGTACGAAATTGGACACTTCAAGTTCAGAGGCAGTTTGTTCCTAATTGGAGTGGTTGGTGTATTCCGTAGTTCTAGCGATTAGATTTCACTCTACACTCACCACAGGACTCCTCCCACCATTTGTTGATGATGCCCAAGTTTTGGGCTCGATCGGAAATCAATAGGTGTACGATCTTGGACAATTCAAGTTCAAAGGCAGTTCGTGCCTTATTGGAGTGGTTGGTGTATTCCGTAGTTCTAACGATTGGATTTCACTCAAAACTCACCAAATGACTCCTTCCACCGTATTATGATGATGCCCAAGTTTCGGGCTCGATCGGAAATCAATAGTTGTACGAAATTGGACACTTCAAGTTCAAAGGCAGTTTGTTCGGAATTGGAGTGGTTGATGTATTCCTTAGTTCTAGTGATTGGATTTCACACAAAACTCTCCACATGACTCCTCCGACCATATTATGTTGATGCCCAAGTTTTGGGCTCGATCGAAAATCAATAAGTGTACAAAATTGGACACTTCATGTTCAAAGGCAGTTTGTTCTGAATTGGATTGGTTGGTGTATTCTGTAGTTCTAGCGATTGGATTTCTCTCAAAACTCACCAGATGACACCTCCCACCTTATTATGATGATGCCCAAGTTTTGGGTTCGATCGGAAATCATTAGGTGTTCGAAATTGGACACTTCAAGTTCAAAGGCAGTTTGTTCCGAATTGGAGTGGTTGGTGTATTCCGTAGTTCTAGCGATTGGATTTCACTCAAAACTCACCGAATGACTCCTCCCACCATTTCATGATGATGCCCAAGTTTTGGGCTCGATCGGAAATCAATAGTTGTACGAAATTGGACAATTGGAGTTCAAAGGCAGTTCGTGCCTTATTAGAGTGGTTGGTGTATTCCGTAGTTCTAGCGATTGGATTTCACTCAAAACTCCCCAAATGACTCCTCCGACCATATTATGATGATGCCCAAGTTTTGGGCTCGATCGAAAATCAATAAGTGTACAAAATTGGACACTTCATGTTCAAAGGCAGTTTGTTCCGAATTGGAGTGGTTGGTGTATTCCATTGTTCTAGCAATTGGATTTCACTCAAAACTCACCAGATGACACCTCCCACCTTATTATGATGATGCCCAAGTTTTGGGTTCGATCGGAAATCATTAGGTGTTCGAAATTGGACACTTCAAGTTCAAAGGCAGTTTGTTCCGAATTGGAGTGGTTGGTGTATTCCGTAGTTCTAGCGATTGGATTTCACTCAAAACTCACCGAATGACTCCTCCCACCATTTCATGATGATGCCCAAGTTTTGGGCTCGATCGGAAATCAATAGTTGTACGAAATTGGACAATTGGAGTTCAAAGGCAGTTCGTGCCTTATTGGAGTCATTGGTGTAGTTCGTAGTTCTAGCAATTGGATTTCACTCAAAACTCACCAAATGACCCCTCCCGACATATTATGACGACGCCCAAGTTTTGAGCTCAATCGGAAATCAATAGGTGTACGAAATTGGACACTTCAATTTCAAAGGCAGTTTGTTCCGAATTGGAGTGGTTGGTGTGTTCCATAGTCCTAGTGATTGGATTTCACTCAAAACAGACCACATGACTCCTCCCACCATTCTATGATGATGCCCAAGTTTTGGGGTCGATCGGAAATCAATACCTGTTCGAAATTGGACAATTGGTGTTCAAAGGCAGTTCGTGCCATGTTGGAGTGGTTGGTGTATTTCGTAGTTCTAGGGATTGGATTTCACTCAAAACACACCAAATGACTCCTCCCAACATATTATGACGACGCCCAAGTTTTGGGCTCAATCGGAAATCAATAGGTGTACGAAATTGGACACTTCAAGTTCAAAGGCTCTTTGTTCCGGATTGGAGTGGTTGGTGTATTTCGTAGTTCTAGCGATTGGATGTAAGATCCCACATCGAGCAACAGAAAGGGGTTGATGTGCCTTATATGTACATGCCCGCATCCATCTAGCACGAGGCCTTTTGGGAGCTCACTGGCTTCGGAGTCATGGGAACCCCGAAGTTAAGGGAGTTGGGGGCCAGAGCAATCCCAAGATGGGTGACCCACTGGGAAGTTGGTCGTTAGCTCCCAGAAACAAAACAGTGAGGGCCAGAGAGTGGAAACCCAAAGCGGACAATATCGTGCTACGGCGGAGCCGATCCGGGATGTGACATTGGATTTCACTCAAAAACTCACCACATGACTCCTCCCACCATATTATGGTGATGCCCAAGTTTTGGGCTCGATCGGAAATCAATAGGTGTACGAAATTGGACAATTCAAGTTCAAAGGCAGTTCGTGCCTTATTGGAGGGGTTGGTGTATTTCGTAGTTCTAGCGGTTGGATTTCACTCAAAACTCATCAAATCACTCCTCCCAACATATTATGATGATGCCCAAGTTTTGGGCACGATCGGAAATCAATAGGTGTACGAAATTGGACACTTCAAGTTCAAAGGCAGTTTGTTCCGAATTGGAGTGGTTGGTGTATTTCGTAGTTGTAGTGATTGGATTTCACTCAGAACTCACCACATGACTCCTCCCACCGTACTATGATGATGCCCAACTTTGGGGGTCGATCGGAAATCAATAGGTGTATGAAATTGGACAATTGGAATTCAAGGGCAGTTCTTGCCTTCTTGGAGACGTTGGTGTATTTCGTAGTTCTAGCGATTGGATTTCACCCAAAACTCACCACATGACTCGTCCCGCCATATTATGATGATGCCCAAGTTTTGGGCTCAATCGGAAATCAATAGGTGTATGAAATTGGACAATTCAAGTTCAAAGGCAGTTTGTTCCGAATTGGAGTGGATGGTGTATTCCGTAGTTCTCGCGACTGGATTTCACTCAAAACTCACCAAATGACTCCTCCCACCATATTATGATGATGCCCAAGTTTTGGGCTCGATCGGAAATCAATAGGTTTAGGAAATTGCACACTTCAAGTTCAAAGGCAATTCGTGCTTTATTGGAGAGTTCGGTGTATTCCGTAGTTCTAGCGATTGGATTTCACTCAAAACTCACCAAATGACTCCTCCCACCATATTATGATGATCCCCAAGTTTTGGGCTCGATCGGAAATCAATAGGTGTACGAAATTGGACAATTCAAGTTCAAAGGCAGTTAGTGCCTTATTGGAGTGGTTGGTGTATTCCGTAGTTCTAGCGATTGGATTTCACTCAAAACTCACCACATGACTCCTCCCACCATATTATGATGATCCCCAAGTTTTGGGCTCGATCGGAAATCAATAGGTGTACGAAATTGGACAATTCAAGTTCAAAGGCTGTTAGTGCCTTATTGGAGTGGTTGGTGTATTCCGTTGTTCTAGCGATTGGATTTCACTCAAAACTCACCACATGACTCCTCCCACCACATTATGATGATCCCCAAGTTTTGGGCTCGATCGGAAATCAATAGGGGTACGAAATTGGACAATTCAAGTTCAAAGGCAGTTAGTGCCTTATTGGAGTGGTTGGTGTATTCCGTAGTTCTAGCGTTTGGATTTCACTCAAAACGCTCCAAATGACTCCTCCCCCCATATATTGATGATGCCCAAGTTTTGGGCTAGAACGGAAATCAATAGGTGTACGAAATTGCGCACTTCAATTTCAAAGGCAGTTTGTTCCGAATTGGAGTGGTTGGTGTATTTCGTAGTTTTAGCGATTGGATTTCACTCAAAACTCACCACATGACTCCTCCCACCATATTTTGATGATCCCCAAGTTTTGGGCTCGACCGGAAATCAACAGGAGTACGAAATTGGACACGTCATGTTCAAAGGCAGTTTGTTCCGAATTGGAGTGGTTGGTGTAGTCCGTAGTTCTAGCAATTGGATTTCACTCAAAACTCACCACAAGACTCCTCCCACCATATTATGATGATGCTCAAGTTTTGGGATCTATCGGAAATCTATAGGCGTGCGAAATTGGAGACTTCAAGTTCAAAGGCAGATTGTTCCAAATTGGAGGGGTTGGTGTATTCCTTCGTTCTAGCGATTGGATTTCACTCAAAACTCACCACATGACTCCTCCCACCATATTTTGGTGATTCCCATGTTTTGGGATCGATCGGAAATCAATAGGTGTACGAAGTTGGACACTTCAAGTTCAAAGGCATTTTGTTCGGAATTGGAGTGGTTTTTATATTCCACAGTTCTAGTGATTGGATTTCACTTAAAACTCTCCACATGACTCCTCCCACCATATTATGATGATGCCCAAGTTTTGGGCACGATCGGAATTCCATAGGTGTACGAAATTGGACACTTCAAGTTCAAAGGCAATTTGTTCCGAATTGAAGTGGTTGGTGTATTCCGTAGTTCTAGCGATTGGATTTCACCGAAAACTCACCACATGACTCCCCCCACCATATTATGATGATGCCCAAGTTTTGGGCTCGATCGGAAATCAATAGGGGTACAAAATTGGACAATTCAAGTTCAAAGGCGGTTAGTGCCTTATTGGAGTGGTTTGTGTATTTCAAAGTTCTAGCGATTGGATTTCACTCAAAACGCAATAAATGACTCCTCCCACCATATATTGATGATGCCCAAGTTTTGGGCTACATCGGTAATCAATAGGTGTACGAAATTGGACACTTCAAGTTCAAAGGCAGTTTGTTCCGAATTGGAGTGGTTGGTGTATTCTGTAGTTCTAGTGATTAGATTTCACTCAAAATGCACCACAAGACTCCTCCCACCATATATTGATGATGCCCAAGTTTTGGGCTACGTCGGAAATCAATAGGTGTACGAAATAGTACACTACAAGTTCAAAGGCAGTTTGTTCCGAATTGGAGTGGTTGGTGTATTTCGTAGTTCTAGCGATTGGATTTCACTCAAGACTCACCACAAGACTCCTCCCACCATATTTTGATGATCCCCAAGTTTTGGGCTCGATCGGAAATCAACAGGAGTACGATATTGGACACGTCATGTTCAAAGGCAGTTTGTTCCGCATTGGAGTGGTTGGTGTATTCCGTAGTTCTTGCAATTGGATTTCACTCAAAACTTACCACATGACTCCTCCCACCATATTATGTTGATGCCCAAGTTTTGGGCTCTGTCGGAAATCAATAGGCATAAGAAATTGGACACTTCAAGTTCAAAGGCAGTTAGTGCCTTATTGGAGTGGTTGGTGTATTCCATAGTTCTAGCGATTGGATTTCACTCAAAACGCAATAAATGACTCCTCCCACCATATATTGATGATGCCCAAGTTTTGGGCTACATCGGTAATCAATAGGTGTACGAAATTGGACACTTCAAGTTCAAAGGCAGTTTGTTCCGAATTGGATTGGTTGGTGTATTTCGTAGTTCTAGCGATTAGATTTCACTCAAAACTCACCACATGACTCCTCCCACCATATTATGATGATCCCCAAGTTTTGGGCTCGATCGGAAATCAACAGGTGTACGAAATTGGACACTTCAAGTTCAAAGGCAATTTGTTCCGAATTGGAATGGTTGGTGTATTCCGTAGTTCTAGCGATTGGATTTCACTGTAAACTGACCACATGACCCCTCCCTCCATATTATGGTGATGCCCAAGTTTTGGGCTCGATCGGAAATCAATAGGTGTACGAAATTGGACACTTCAATTTCAAAGGCAGTTTGTTCCGAATTGGAGTGGTTGGTGTATTCCGTAGTTCTAGCGATTGGATTTCACTGAAAACCCACCACATGACTCCTCCCACCGTATCATGATGATGCCCAAGTTTTGGGATCAATCGTAAATCAATAGGTGTATGAAATTGGACACTTCATGTTCAAAGGCAGTTTGTTCCGAATTGGAGTGGTTGGTGTATTCCGTAGTTCTAGGGATTGGATTTCACTCAAAACTCACCACATGACTCCTCCCACCATATTATGATGATGCCGAAGTTTTGGGATCTATCGGAAATCAATAGGTGTACGAAGCTGTACACTTCAAGTTCAAAGGCAGTTTGTTCGGAATTGGAGTGGTTGGTGTATTCCACAGTTCTTGAGATTGGATTTCACTCAAAACTCTCCACATGACTCCTCCCACCATATTATGATGATGCCCAAGTTTTGGGCTTGATCGGAAATCAATAGGTGTACGAAATTAGACACTTCAAGTTCAAAGGCAGATTGTTCCGAATTGGAGTGGTTGGTGTATTCCTTAGTTCAAGCGATTGGATTTCACTCAAAACTCACCACATGACTCCTCCCACCATATTTTGGTGATTCCCATGTTTTGGGCTCGATCGGAAATCAATGTGTACGAAATTGGACAATTCAAGTTCAAAGCAGTTTGTTCCGAATTGGAGTGGTTGGTGTATTCCGTAGTTCTAGGGATTGGATTTCACTCAAAACTCACCACATGACTCGTCCCACCATATTATGATGATGCCCAAGTTTTGGGCTCGATCGGAAGTCAATAGGTGTACGAAATTGGACAATTCAACGTCAAAGGCAGTTAGTGCTTTATTGGAGTGCTTGGTGTATTACGTAGTTCTAGCGATTGGATTTCACTCAAAACGCACCAAATGACTCCTCCCACCATATATTGATGATGCCCAAGTTTTGGGCTCGATCGGAAATCAATAGGTGTACGAAATTGGACACTTCAAGTTCAAAGGCAGTTTGTTCCAAATTGGAGTGGTTGGTGTATCCCGTAGTTCTAACGATTGGATTTCACTGAATACCCACCACATGAATTCCCCCTCCACATTATGGTGATGCCCAAGTTTTGGGCTCGATCAGAAATCAATAGTTGTACGAAATTGGACACTTCAAGTTCAGTGGGAATTTGTTCCGAATTGGAGTGGTTGGTGTATTCCGTAGTTTTAGCGATTGGATTTCACTCAATACTCACCACATCACTCCTCCCACCATATTATGATGATGCCCAAGTTTTGGGCTCGATCGGAAATCAATATGTGTACGAAATTGGACAATTCAAGTTCAAAGGCAGTTTGTTCCGAATTGGAGTGGTTAGTGTATTCCGTAGTTCTAGCGATTGGATTTCACTCAAAACACATCAAATGACTCCTCCCACCATATTACGTTGATGCCCATGTTTTGGGCTCGATCGGAAATCAATATGTGTACGAAATTGGACAATTCAAGTTCAAAGGCAGTTTGTTCCGAATTGGAGTGGTCGGTGTATTCCGTAGTTCTAGCGATTGGATTTAACTCAAAACTTACCACATGACTCCTCCCACCGTATTATGATTATGCCCAAGTTTTGGGCTCGATCGAAAATCGATAGGTGTACGAAATTGGACCCTTCAAGTTCAAAGGCAGTTTGTTCCGAATTGGAGTGGTTAGTGTATTCCGTAGTTCTAGCGATTGGATTTCACTCAAAACTCATCAAATGACTCCTCCCACCATATTATGTTGATGCGCAAGTTTTGGGCTCGATCGGAAACCAATAGGTATACGAAATTTGACAATTCAAGTTCAAAGGCAGTTCGTGCTTTATTGGAGTGTTTGGTGTATTCACTAGTTCTAGCAATTGGATTTTACTCAAAATTCACCGAATGACTCCTCCCACCATATTATGACGATGCCCAAGTTTTGGTCTCGATCGGAAATCAATAGGTGTGCGACATTGGACACTTCAAGTTCAAAGGCAGTTTGTTCCGAATTGGAGTGGTTGATGTATTTCGTAGTTCTAGCGATTGGATTTCACTCAAAACTCATCAAATGACTCATCCCACGGTATTACGACGATGCGCAAGTTTTGGGCTCGATCGGAAATCAATAGGTGTACGAAATTTGACAATTCAAGTTCAAAGGCAGTTCGTGCTTTATTGGAGTGTTTGGTGTATTCCGTAGTTCGAGCAATTGTATTTTACTCAAAACTCACCAAATGACTACTCCCACCATATTATGATGATGCCCAAGTTTTGGTCACGATCGGAAATCAATAGGTGTGCGAAATTGGACACTTCAAGTTCAAAGGCAGTTTGTTCCGAATTGGAGTGGTTGGTGTATTCCGTAGTTCTAGCAATTGGATTTCTCTCAGGACTCACCACATGACTCCTTCCACCACATTATGATGATGCCCAACTTTTGGGCTCGATTGGAAATCAATAAGTGTACGAAATTGGACAATTCAAGTTCAAAGGCAGTTCGTGCCTTATTGGAGTAGTTGGTGTATTTCGTAGTTCTAGCGATTGGATTTCACACAAAACTCACCACATGAATCCTCCCACCATATTATGATGATGCCCAATTTTTGGGATCGTTCGGAATTCAATAGGTGTACGAAATTGGCCACTTGAAGTTCAAAGGCAGTTTGTTCCGAATTGGAGTTGTTGGTGTATTCCGTAGTTCTAGCGATTGGATTTCTCTCAAGGCTCACCACATGACTCCAGCCACCATATTATGATGATGCCCAACTTTTGGGCACGATTGGAAATCAATAGGTGTACGAAATTGGACAATTCAGGTTCAAAGGCAGTTCGTGCCTTATTGGAGTGGTTGGTGTATTCCGTAGTTCTAGCGATTGGATTTACTCAAAACTCACAATATGACTCCACCCACTATATTATGACGATACCAAAGTTTTGGGCTCGATCGGAAATCAATAGGTGTACGAAATTGGACACTTCAAGTTCAAAGGCAGTTCGTGCCTTATTGGAATGGCTGATGTATTTCGTAGTTCTAGCAATCGGATTTCACTCAAAACTCACCAAATGACTCTTCCCAAAACATTATGATGATGTCAAAGTTTTGGGCTCGATCGGAAATCAATAGGTGTACGAAATTGGACACTTCAAGTTCAAAGGCAGTTTGTTCTAAATTGGAGTGGTTGGTGTATTCCGTAGTTCTAGCGGTTGGATTTCACTCAAAGCTCACCGAGTCCCAACGTATAATGATGATGCCCAAGTTTTGGGCTCGATCGGAAATCAATTGGTGTACGAAATTGGACACTTCAAGTTCAAAGGCAGTTTGTTCCGAATTGGAGTGGTTGGTGTACTCCGCAGTTCTAGCAATTGGATTTCACTCAAAACACACGAAATGACTCTTCCCAACACATTATGATGATGCCCAAGTTTTGGGCTCGATCGGAAATCAATAGGTGTACGAAGTGGGACAATTCAAGTTCAAAGGCAGTTCGTGCCGTATTGGAGTGGTTGGTGTATTTCGTAGTTGTAACGATTGGATTTCACTCAAAACTCCCCGAATGACTCATCCCAACATATTATGATGATGCCCAAGTTTTGGGATCGATCGGAAATATATAGGTGTACGACATTGGACACTTCAAGTTCAAAGGCAGTTTGTTCCGAATTGGATTGGTTGGTGTATTCCGCAGTTCTAGCAATTGGATTTCACTCAAAACTCACCACATGACTCCTCCCACCATATTATGATGATGCCCAAGTTTTGAGCTCGATCGGAAATCAATAGGTGTACGAAATTGGACAATTCAAGTTCAAAGGCAGTTCGTGCGTTATTGGAGTTGTTGGTGTTTTTCGTAGTTCTAGCGATTGGATTTCACTCAAAACTCACGAAATGACTCTTCCCAACACATTATGATGATGCCCAAGTTTTGGGCTCGATCAGAAATCAATAGGTGTACGAAATTGGACACTTCAAGTTGAAATGCAGTTTGTTCCGAATTGGAGTGGTTGGTGTATTCCATAGTTCTAGCGATTGGATTTCACTCAAAACTCTCCACATGACTCCTCCCACCATATTATGATGATTCCGTAGTTTTGGGCTCAATCGGAAATCAGTTGGTGTACGAAATTGGACAATTCAAGTTCAAAGGCAGTTCGTGCCTTGTTGGAGTGGTTGCTGTATTTCTTAGTTCCAGCGATTGGATTTCACTCAAAACTCACCAAATAACTCCTCCCACCATTTTATGCTGTTGCCCAAGTTTTGGGCTCGATCGGAAATCAATAGGTGTACGAAATTGGACACTTCAAGTTGAAATGCAGTTTGTTCCGAATTGGAGTGGTTGGTGTATTCCATAGTTCTAGCGATTGGATTTCACTCAAAACTCTCCACATGACTCCTCCCACCATATTATGATGATTCCGTAGTTTTGGGCTCAATCGGAAATCAGTTGGTGTACGAAATTGGACAATTCAAGTTCAAAGGCAGTTTATTCCGAATTGGAGTGGTTGGTGTATTCCGTAGTTCTAGCGATTGGATTTCACTCAAAACTCACCAAATGACTCCTCCCACCATATTATGATGATGCCCAAGTTTTGGGCTCGATCGGAAATCAATAGGTGTACGAAATTGGACAATTCAAGTTCAAAGGCAGTTCGTTCCGAATTGGACTGGTTGGTGTATTCCGTAGTTCTAGCGATTGGATTTCACTCAAAACTCACCAAATGACTCCTCCCACCATATTATGGTGATGCCCAAGTTTTGGGCTCGATCGGAAATCAATGGCTGTACGAAATTGGACAATTCAAGTTTAAAGGCAGTTCGTGCCTTATTGGAGTGGTTGGTGTATTTCGTAGTTCTAGCGATTGGATTTCACTCTAAACTCACTACATGACTCCTCCCACCATGTAATGACGATGCAAAAATTTTGGGCTCGATCAGAAATCAGTACGTGTTCGAAAGTGGACACTTCATGTTCAGAGGCAATTTGTTCCGAACTGAAGTGGTTGGCGTATTCCGTAGTTCTAGAGACTGGATTTCACTCAAAACTCACCAGATGATTCCTCCCACCATATTATGATGATGCCCAAGTTTTGGGCTCGTTCAGAAATCAATAGGCATACGAAATTGGACACTTCAAGTTCAAAGGCAGTTTGTTCCGAATTGGAGTGGTTGGTGTATTCCGCAGTTCTAACGATTGGATTTCACTGAAAAATCACCACATGACTCCTCCCTCCATATTATGATGATGCCCAAGTTTTGGGCTCGATCGGAAATCAATAGGTGTATGAAATTGGACACTTCATGTTCGAAGGCAGTCTGTTCCGAATTGGAGTAGTTATCGTATTCCGTAGTTCTAGCGATTGGATTTAATTGAAAACTCAAAAATTATTCCTCCCACCATATTATGATGGTTCCCAACTTTTGGGCCCGATCTAAAATCAATAGGGGTTAGAAATTGGACAATTCAGGTTCGAAGGCAGTTAGTGCCTGATTGGAGTGTTTGGTGTATTCCGTAGTTCTAGCGATTGGATTTCACTCAAAACTCACCAAATGACTCCTCCCAACATATTATGACGATACCCAAGTTCTGGGCTCGATCGGAAATCAATAGGTGTGCGAAATTGGACACTTCAAGTTCAAAGGCAGTTAGTTCCGAATTGGAGTTGTTGGTGTAATTCGTAGTTCTAGCGATTGGATGTCACTAAAAACACAACAAATGACTCCTCCCAACATATTATGATGATGCCCAAGTTTTGGGCTCGATCGGAAATCAATAGGTGTACGAAATTGGACACTTCATGTTCAAAGGCAGTCTGTTCCGAATTGGAGTGGTTATTGTAATCCGTAGTTCTAGCTATTGGATTTCACTCAAAACTCCCCACATGACTCCGCCCGCCATATTATGATGAAGCCCAAGTTTTGGGCTCGATCGGAAATCAATAGGTGTACGAAATTGGACAATTCAAGTTCAAAGCCAGTTAGTGCCCTATTAGAGTGGTTGGTTTATTCCGTAGTTCTAGCGATTGGATTTCACTCAAAACTCACCAAATGACTCCTCCCACCATATTATGACGATGCCCAAGTTTTGGGCTCGATCGGAAATCAATAGTTGTACGAAATTGTACAATTCAAGTTCAAAGGCAGTTCGTGCCTTACTGGAGTCGTTGGGGTATTCCGTAGTTCTAGCAGTTGGATTTCACTCAAAACTCACCAAATGACTCCTCCCACCATATTATGATGATGCCCAAGTTTTGGGCTCAATCGGAAATCAACAGTTGTACGAAATTGGGCACTTGAAGTTCTAAGGCAGTTCGTTTCGAATTGGAGTGGTTGGTGTATTCCGTAGTTCTAGCGATTGGATTTCACTCAAAACTCAACAAACAACTCCTTCCACCATTTTATGACGATGCCCATGTTTTGGGCTCGATCGGAAATCAATAGGTATTCGAAATTGGACACTTCAAGTTCAAAGGCAATTTGTTCCGAATTGTTGTGGTTGGTGTATTCCGGAGTTCTAGCGAATGGATTTCACTCAAAACTCACAACATGACTCCTCCCACCATACTATGATGATGCCCGAGTTTTGGCTCGGTCGGAAATCAATAGGTGTACGAAATTGGACACTTCAAGTTCAAAGGCAGTTTGTTTCGAATTGGCGTGGTTGGTGTATTCCGTAGTTCTGGTGATTGGATTTCATTCAAAACTCACCACATGACTCCTCCCACCATACTAAGATGATGCCCGAGTTTTGGGCTCGATCGGAAATCAGTAGGTGTACGAAATGGGACACTTCAAGTTCAAAGGCAGTTTGTTCCGAATTGGATTGGGTGGCTTATTCCGCAGTTCTAACAATTGGATTTCACTAAAAACTCCCCACATGACTCCTCCCACCATATTATGATGATGCCCAAGTTTTGGGCACAATCGGAAATCAATAGGTGTACGAAATTGGACACTTCAAGTTCAAAGGCAATTTGTTCCGAATTGGAGTGGTTGGTGAATTCCATAGTTCTAGCGATTGGATTTCACCCAAAACTCACCACATGACTCCTCCCACCATATTATGATGATGCCCAAGCTTTGGGATCGATCGGAAATCAATAGGTGTACGAAATTGTACAATTCAAGTTCATAGGCAGTTCGTGCCTTACTGGAGTGGTTGGTGTATTCCGTAGTTCTAGCGATTGGATTTCAATCAAAATTCACCAAATGACTCCTCCCAACATTTGATGATGATGCCCAAGTTTTGGGCTCGATCGGATATAAATAGGTGTACGAAATTGGGCACTTCAAGTTCAAAGGCAGTTTGTTCCGAATTGGAGGAGTTGGTTTATTCCGTAGTTCTAGCGATTGAATTTCACTAAAAACTCTCCACATGACTCCTCCCACCATATTATGACGATGCCCAAGTTTTGGCCTCGATCGGAAATCAATAGGTGTACGAAACTGGACAATTCAAGTTCAAAGGCAGTTCGTGCCTTATTGGAGTGGTTGGTGTATTCCGTTTTTCTAGAGATTGGATTTCACTCAAAACTCACCAAATGACTCCTCCCACCATTTTATGATGATGCCCATGTTTTGGGGTCGATCGGAAATCAATAGGTGTACGAAATGGGACACTTCAAGTTCAAAGGCAGTTTGTTCCGAATTGGAGTGGTTGGTTTATTCCGTAGTTCTAGCGATTGGAGTTCCCTCAAAACTCAACAAATGACTCCTCCCACCAATTTATGATGATGCCCTTGTTTTGGGCTCGATCGGAAATCAATAGGTGTATGAAATTGGACACTTCAAGTTCAAAGGCAGTTTGTTCCAAATTGGAGTGGTTGGCTTATTCCGTAGTTTTAGCGATTGGATTTCACTCAAAACTCACCACATGTTTCCTCCCACCATATTATGATGATGCCCAAGTTTTGGGCTCAGTCGGAAAACAATAGGTGTACGAAATTGTACAATTCAGGTTCAAAGGCAGTTCGTGCCTCATAGGAGTGGTTGGTGTATTCCGTAGTTCTAGCGATTGGATTTCACTCAAAACACACCAAATGACTCCTCCCAACATATTATGATGATTCCCAAGTTTTGGGCTCTATCGGAAATCATTAGGTGTACGAAATTGGACACTTCAAGTTCAAAGGCAGTTTGTTCCGAATTGCAGTGGTTGGTTTATTCCGTAGTTCTAGCGATTGGAATTCACTTAAAACTCTCCACATGACTCCTCCCACCATATTATGATGATGCCCATGCTTTGGGCTCGATCGGAAGTCATTAGGTGTACGAAATTGGACACTTCAAGTTCAAAGGCAATTTGTTCCGAATTGGAGTGGTTGGTGTATTCCGTAGTTCTAGTGATTGGATTTCACTCAAAACTCACCACATGACTCGTCCCACCCCATTATGTTGATGCCCAAGTTTTTGGCTCGATTGGAAATCAATAGGTGTACGAAATTGTACAATTCAAGTTAAAAGGCAGATCGTGCCTTACTGGAGTGGTTGGTGTATTTCGTAGTTTTAGCGATTGGATTTCACTAAAAACTCACTAAATGACTCCTCCCACCATATTATGATGATGCCCAAGTTTTGGGCTCGATCAGAACTCAGTAGGTGTACGAAATTGTACAATTGAATTTCTAAGGCAGTTCGTGCCTTATTGGAGTGGTTCGTGTATTCCGCAGTTGTAGCAATTGGATTTCACTCAAAACCCACCAAATGACTCCTCCGACCTTTTTATGATGATGCCCATGTTTTGGGCTCGATCGGAAATCAATAGGCGTACGAAATTGGACACTTCAAGCTCAAAGGCAGTTTGTTCCGAATTGGAGTGGTTTGCTTATTCCCTAGTTCTAGCGATTGGATTTCACTCAAAACTCTCCACATGACTCCTCCCACCATATTATGATGATGGCCAAGTTTTGGGCTCGATTGGAAGTCAATCGGTGTACGAAATTGGACACTTCAAGTTCAAAGGCAGTTTGTTCCAAATTGGAGTGGTTGGTGTATTCCGTAGTTTTAGCGATTGGATTTCACCCAAAACTCACCAAATGACTCCTCCCACCATTTTATGATGATGCCCATGTTTTGGGCTCGATCGGAAATCAATAGGTGTACGAAATTGGACACTTCAAGTTCAATGGCAGTTTGTTCCAAATTGGAGGGGTTGGTTTATTCCGTAGTTCTTGCGGTTGGATTTCACTCAAAACTCTCTACATGACTCCTCCCACCATATTATATTGATGCCCAAGTTTTCGACTCGATCGGAAATCAATTGTTGTACAAAATTGGACACTTCAAGTTCAAAGGCAGTTTGTTCCGAATTGGAGTGGTTGGTGTATGCCGTAGTTCTAGCGATTGGATTTCACTCAAAACTCACCAAATGACTCCTCCCACCATTTTATGATGATGCCCAAGTTTTGGATTCGATCGGAAATCCATAGGTGTACGAAATTGGACACTTCACGTTCAATGGCAGTTTGTTCCGAATTGGAGGGGTTGGTTTATTCCGTAGTTCTAGCGAATGGATTTCACTCAAAACTCTGTACATGACTCCTCCCACCATATTATGATGATGCCCAAGTTTTGGGCTCGATCGGAAATCAATTGGTGTACGAAATTGGACACATCAAGTTCAAAGGCAATTTGCTCCGAATTGGAGTGGTTGGTGTATTCCGTAGTTCAAGCGATTGAATTTCACTCGAAACTCTCCACATGACTCCTCCCACCATATTATGATGAAGCCCAAGTTTTTGGGCTCGATCGGAAATCAATAGGTGTACGAAATTGGACACTTCAAGTTCAAGGGCAATTTGTTCCGAATTGGAGTGGTTGGTTTATTCCGTAGTTCTAGCGATTGGATTTCACTCAAAACTCTGCACATGACTCCTCCCACCATATTATGATGATGCCCAAGTTTTGGGCTCGATCGGAAATGAATAGGTGTACGAAATTGGACACTTCAAGTTCAAAGGCAATTTGTTCCGAATTGGAGTGGTTGGTGTATTCCGTAGTTCTAGCGATTGGATTTCACTCAAAACTCACCACATGACTCCTCCCACCATAATATGATGATGCCCAAGCTTTGGGCTCGATCGAAAATCAATAGGTGTACGAAATTGTACAATTCAAGTTCAACGGCAGTTCGTGCCTTATTGGAGTGCTTGGTGTATTTCGTAGTTCTAGCGATTGGATTTCACTCAAAACTTACCACATGACTCCACCCACCATATTATGGTGAAGCGCAATTTTTGGGCTCGATCGCAAATCAATAGTTGTACGAAATTCGACAATTCAAGTTCAAAGGCATTTCGTGCATTATTGGTGTGGTTGGTGTATTCCGTAGTTCTAGCGATTGAATTTCACTCGAAACTCTCCACATGACTCCTCCCACCATATTATGATGATGCCCATGTTTTGGGATCGATCGGAAATCAATAGGTGTACGAAATTGTTCAATTCAAATTCAAAGGCAGTTCATGCCTTATTGGAGTGGTTGGTGTATTCCGTAGTTCTAGAGATTGGATTTCACTCAAAACACACCAAATGACTCCTCCCACCATATTATGATGATGCCCAAGTTTTGGGCTCGTTCGGAAATGAATAGGTGTACGAAATTGGACACTTCAAGTTCAAAGGCAGTTTGTTCCGAATTGGAGTGGGTGGTGTATTCCGTAGTTCTAGCTATTGTTGTTCACTCAAAACTCACCAAATGACTCCTCCCGCCATTTTATGATGATGCCCACGTTTTGGGCTCGATTGGAAATCAATAGGTGTACGAAATTGAACATTTCAAGTTCAAGGGCAGTTTGTTCCGTATTGGAGTGGTTGGTTTATTCCGTAGTTCTAGCGATTGGATTTCAATCAAAACTTTCCAAATGACTCCTCCCACCATTTTATGATGATGCCCAAGTTTTGGGCTCGATCGGAAATCAATAGGTGTACGAAATTGGACACTTCAAGTTCAAAGGCAGTTTTTTCCAAGTTGGAGTGGTTGTTGTATTCCGTAGTTCAAGCGATTGGATTTCACTCAAAACTGTCCACATGACTACACCCAACATATGATGATGATGCCCAAGTTTTGGGCTCGATCGGAAATCAATAACTGTACAAAATTGGACACTTCAAGTTCAAAGGCAGTTTGTTCCGAATTGGAGTGGTTGGTGTATTCCGTAGTTCTAGCGATTGTATTTCACTCAAAACTCACCAAATGACTCCCCCCACAATACTATGATGATGCCCAACTTTTGGTATCGTTCGGAAATCAATAGGTACACGAAATTGGACAATTGGAGTTCAAGGGCAGTTCGTGCCTTATTGGTGTCGTTGGTGTATTCCGTGGTTCTAGCGATTGGATTTCACTCAAAACTCACCAAATGACTGCTCCAACATATTATGATGATGCCCAAGTTTTGGGCACGATCTGAAATCAATAGGTGTACGAAATTGGACACTTCAAGTTCAAAGGCAGTTTGTTCCGAATTGGAGTGGTTGGTGTATTCCATATTTCTAGCGATTGGATTTCACTCAGAACTCACCACATGACTCCTCCCACAATACTATGATGATGCCCAACTTTTGGGGTCGATCGGAAATCAATAGGTGTACTAAATTGGACAATTGGAGATCAAGTACAGTTCGTGCCTTATTGGTGTCGTTGGTGTATTTCGTAGTTCTAGTGATTGGATGTAACATCCCGGTCTGAAAAAGAAATAAAATAATTAAATTAAGAGGAAATAAATTGATATAAACAATAAAAATAAAATGTTTTGAATTAATTAAGGGTTTTGAGAATAATAATTTTTTTACTTAATTTTAAAAGGGGGCAAAAAGGTCATTTTAAGTTCGGGAAGGAATCTGGGACTTTCGGTGGTACCGTTGCGTAGAGCACGTCGAAACGAGTTCGTAGACATGCGGTAGGCTTGAATCGGAGTTGTAGCGAGAGAGATACGATCTAAAAAGTCTCAGTGGCACAATCGTAATTTTTCGAAATGTATTTTTAATAAAAACAGAAAAGCCCTCATTTCTCTCTCTCCCTGCGCGCAGAACAGCCCCCCCCCCCTGTTACTGTTCACCGCCGGGGTTTTTGGGCCACCACCACCACATCCGGCCACCTCCGGCGACAAGACCGGTCGCGTTAGAACCGTCGTCTCGTGCTCTTTCCATTCCATCCCTTCTCTGACGCCGGCAGCCACGAGGATCGCCGGAAACTGGAGGAAAGTCGCCGGTTTTGACAGAAAATTCCAAGCGCTCGTTCTCCTTCAATTCTCCACCAAATCAGTCGAGTGAGGTATGGATTCTCGACTATTTTTCGTGCTCTAGCTGCTTGTTGGATAGGATTCCAGAAATTTTGAGAGTTTGTAGCTCGATTTTTGGAATTAGGTTTCAGCCGGTTTTCAATTCGAAATTCCGGCCACTCCCGTCGAGAATTTGGGGTATGCCCAAGAACTAAAGTGACTCAAAATTAGGTGTATTACCTAGGGTAGGAATCTTGGCCTGAGATTTTGAGATTTTTCGGCGATGCGATATCGCTTTGGACACCCACGCGCTGCCAGCGCGTGGGGCGGCGCGTAGGCACTGTATCAGAGGGGCATTTTGTCCCAATGCGATCTCCTAGTTGCCACGAGCGCGTAGGAATTCGCGGATCTCAATTCGGATAACGTTTGAACCCCGAACGGATTTTACATATTGTGTGTTATCCGGGTTTGATACGTTAGAACCGTTGGATCACTTCCAAATTAATATACGTTGATCTAGGCATTCCTAGGATTATGTAGGAATCGACGGATCGTGAATCGGAGTCCCGGATGTTCCGATTGAATAACTTAAAGTTTGTGTTTTGCGATAACCGTCCGATCGTGCGATCGTGAGCGATCCGACCGTCCGATCTGAACCAAACTTGTAGGACATGTTTCTTAAACCTTGAGGAATCCTTAGGAACGTTTGGAACGTAAAACGGAGGTCGTGGGGCCCGCGGGCCCGGTTGACCAAATTGGAAGGTTTGACCCTCGGTTGACCGTAAGTCTTCCGAGGTAGTTTACTCTCCGAAGAGTATTAGAACGACCCTTTAGGATGAGTTTTGACCGTCTTTTGTGTTACGTTGATTTTGAGGGTCTTTGAGATTATTCTTATGGTTTTGTGATGGAAGTCTTTTGCTGTTGAATTTAATGGCTTATTTAAATGCTTGTTACCTTGAATAGTTAAATTCTTTATTTTGTAAAGTAGTTGCAATATGTGCGGTTTGACATATTTGAGTGTTTTTAGCACTACCTTAGATACCTTCCCGGTTATGGGTTTTAAGTTTGAGATTTATTTTGCCCAGGCCCGTCGGAGTTTGTCCAAGCCTTTCGGATGATTTATTTTGCCCAGGCCCGTCGGAGTTTGTCCAGGCCCTTCGGATGTCTTCTTAATACGATGCCTTGGTAAAATTGAATTAAGGAAGGGAATATTATTTTTTATAATATTTATATTAGGATTACGAACTCCACCATCATACGTACCTCTCCCCTTGGATGATGATATTTGGAAACAGTGGATATGGTTTGGATATACTATTCACACACGTGCCGGGTTTCGGACGTGTGGGCTTTATTGGTAACGGATCCTGGAATTGTGGGATGCCGGGAAAATTGTGGATACAGTTTGGATATACTATTCACACACGTGCCGGGTTTCGGACGTGTGGGCTTTATTGGTCACGGATCCTGGAATTGTGGGATGCCGGGAAAATTGTGGATACAGTTTGGATATACTATTCACACACGTGCCGGGTTTCGGACGTGTGGGCTTTATTGGTCACGGATCCTGGAATTGTGGGATGCCGGGAAAATTGTGGATATGGTCTGGATATGACGGAACCCGGGGCATACCTTAACGGGGTGTCGCTGTAGACCCTTGATTGGGTAGTCTGCGCGCGTAGGACGGTTCCAGGCGTACGGGTCTTGAGGATTCGTCCGTACGTGCTGGGTAGAGTGTCAGTCCCCCAGTTGGACGACTCATCCCTAGCCACATGGATATTTGAGGCCGGATAAGTGTGAGCTAGTCAAACAATCCCATGTTGGATTGTTTCCCCCAGTACATGATGTGCATCAGCATATGTACCTCCCCTTGGATACTGATATATGGAAATTGTGATATGATCTGGATATGGCGGAACCCGGGGCATACCTTAACGGGGTGTCGCTGTAGACCCTTGATTGGGTAGTCTGCGCGCGTAGGACGGTTCCAGGCGTACGGGTCTTGAGGATTCGTCCGTACGTGCTGGGTAGAGTGTCAGTCCCCCAGTTGGACGACTCATCCCTAGCCACATGGATATTTGAGGCCGGATAAGTGTGAGCTAGTCAACAATCCCCTGTTGGATTGTTTCCCCTGGTACATGATGATGGTGAGAGGTGGGTGTCATTATTTTGCACATATGTATATGTGGTTTTGATTCTGGTTTGAGATTTGTGAGCTTGTACATGTATGAACGTATAAGCCCTGGTTATGGGCAGTGTTGCTTGGCACCATACGCCTTGGATAGGGTATGGTTGCGGGATTGAACTGTTAGAAAGGGAATAATTTGATGATGGGTTCATTTTGTTTTATCGGAATCGGAGTTGTGACCATTGATATGAGAACTACGTGTGGCTTGATCCCTTGTCCAAGGGTACGTAGGCAGCCTGGGGTCTCACCAGGTGCAGCCGCGGAAATTTTATTGCGTTAATGGTTTTGAATCCGGTTTAATGATTATTGGGAGTAATCGTATAATTGTTTGAGATCATGAATGGTTTGGTTTTAAATTATCTGAAGGCCGGAGGCCTATTATGTGATTGCATGTTGTTAATTTGTGCATGCTGCCAGTTGGTGTTTTAAAATGTGTTTTATGCAGGTTGAAATTTTTGGGGAATGTTCAATTTACAGGGGAGACTCTGCCGAATTTTCGGTAGGAAGTCTCGGTTTTTAGTAAGTGGGCCCGACATCGGTAAGATGTCGGAATTTCAACAGGATTCGTCTCGGGTTCCGAGGAATTTCGGGGCGGGTCCTGTCATTGGATTTCACTCAAAACTCCCCAAATGACTCCTCCCTCTATATTATGATGATACCCAAGTTTTGGGCTCATCGGAAATCAATAGGTGTACGAAATTGGAAACTTCAAGTTCAAAGGCAGTTTGTTCCGAATTGGAGTGGTTGGTGTATTCCCCAGTTCTGGCAAATGGATTTCTCTCAAAACTCAACAAATGACTCCTCCCGCTATATTATGATGATGCCCAAGTTTTGAGCTCGATCGGAATTCAATAGGTGTACGAAATTGGACACTTCAAGTTCAAAGGCAGTTTGTTCCAAATTGGAGTGGTTGGTGTATTCCATAGTTCTACCGATTGGATTTCACTCAAAACTTACCAAATGACTCCTCCCACCATACTGTGATGATGCCCAGGTTTTGAGCTCGATCGGAAATCAATAGGTGTACGAAATTGGACACTTCAAGTTCAAAGGCAGTTTGTTCCGAATTGGAGTGGTTGGTGTATTCCTTAATTCTAGCGATTGGATTTCACTAAAAACTCTCCACATGACTCCTCCCACGATATTATGATGATGCCCAAGTTTTGGGCTCGATCGGAAATCAATAGGTGTACGAAATTGGTCAATTCAAGTTCAAAGGCAGTTCGTGCATTATTGGAGTTGTTGGTGTATTTCGTAGTTCTAGCGATTGGATTTCATTCAAAACTCACCAAATGACTCCTCCCAACATATTGTGATGATGCCCAAGTTTTGGGATCGATCGGAAATCAATAGGTGTATGAAATTGGACAATTGAAGTACAAAGGCAGTTCGTGCCTTATTGGAGTGGTTTGTGTATTTCGTAGTTCTAGCGATTGGATTTCATTCAAAACTCACCAAATGACTCCTCCCAACATATTATGATGATGCCCGAGTTTTGGGCTCAATCGGAAATCAATAGGTGTACGAAACTGGACACTTCAAGTTCAAACGCAGTTTGTTCCGAATTGGAGTGGTTGGTGTATTCTGTAGTTCTAGCGATTGGATTTCACTCAGAACTCACCACATGACTCCTCCCACCAAACTATGATGATGCCCAACTTTTGGGGTCGATCGGAAATCAATAGGTGTACGAAATTGGACAATTGGAGTTCAAGGGCAGTTCGTGCCTTATTGGAGTCGTTGGTCTATTTCGTAGTTCTAGCGATTGGATTTCACTCAAGACTCACTAAATGACTCCTGCCAACATATTATGATGACGCCCAAGTTTTTGGCTCAATCGTAAATCAATAGGTGTAAGAAATTGGCCACTTCAAGTTCAAAGGCAGTTTCTTCCGAATTGGAGTGGTTGGTGTATTCAGTAGTTCTAGCAATTGGATTTCACTCAAAACTCACCAAATGACTCCTCCCAACCTATTATGATGACGCCCAAGTTTTTGGCTCAATCGGAAATCAATAGTTCTAGTTCAGAGGCAGTTTATTCCGAATTGGAGTTATTGGTGTATTGCGTAGTTCTAGCGATTGGATTTCACACAGAACTCACCACATGACTCCTCCCACCATATAATGATGATGCCCAAGTTTTGGGCTCGATCGGAAATCAATAGGTATACGAAATTGGACACTTCAAGTTCAAAGGCTGTTTTTTCCGAATTGGAGTGGTTGGTGTATTCCGTAGTTCTAGCGATTGGATTTCACTAAAAACTCACCACATGACTCCTCCCACCATATTATGATGATGCCCAAGTTTTTGGCTCGATCGGAAATCAATAGGTGTACGAAATTGGACAATTCAAGTTCAAAGGATGTTTTTTCTGAATTGGAGTGGTTCGTGTATTCCGTAGTTCTAGCGATTGGATTTCACTAAAAACTCACCACATGACTCCTCCCACCATATTATGTTGATGCCCAAGTTTTGGGCTCGATCGGAAATCAATAGGTGTACGGAATTGGACAATTCAAGTTCAAAGGCAGTTCGTGCCTTATTGGAGTGGTTGGTACATTTCGTAGTTCCAGCGATTGGATTTCACTCAAAACTCACCAAATGACTCGTCCCACCATATTAGGATGATGCCCAAGTTTTGGGCTCAATCGGAAATCAATACGTGTACGAAATTGGATACTTCAAGTTCAAAGGCAATTTGTTCCGAATTGGAGTGGTTGGTGTATTCCGTAGTTCTAGGGATTGGATTTCACTCAAAACTAACCACATGACTCCTCCCACCACACTATGATGATGCCCAAGTTTTGGGCTCAAACGGAAATCAATAGGTGTACGAATTGGACACTTCAAGTTCAAAGGCAGTTCGTGCTTTATTGGAGTGGTTGGTGTATTCCGGATTTCTACCGATTGGATTTCACTCGAAACTCACCACATGGCTCCTACCACCATACTATGATGATGCCCCAGTTTTGGGCTCGATCGGAAATCATTTGGTGTACGAAATTGGACACTTCAAGTTCAAAGGCAGTTTGTTCCGAATTGGAGTGGTTGGTGTATTCTGTAGTTCTAGCGATTGGATTTCATTGAAAACTCACCAAATGACTCCTCCCACCATATTATGATGATGCCCAAGTTTTGAGCTCGATCGGAAATCAATAGGTGTACGAAATTGGACACTTCAAGTTCAAATGCAGTTTGTTCCGAATTGGAGTGGTTGGTGTATTCCTTAGTTCTAGCAATTGGATTTCACTCAAAACTCCCCACATGACTCCTCCCACCATACTATGATGATGCCCAAGTTTTGGGCTAGATCGGAAATCATTAGGTGCACGAAATTGGACAATTCAAGTTCAAAGGCAGTTCGTGCCTTATTGGAGTGGTTGGTGTATTTCATACTTCTAGCTATTGGATTTCACTCAAGACTCACCAGATGACTCCTCCAAACATATTATGATGATTCCCAAGTTTTGGGCTCGATCGGAAATCAATAGGTGTACGAAATTGGACACATCATGTTCAATCGCAGTTTGGTCCGAAATGGAGTGGTTGGTGTATTCTGTAGTTCTAGCAATTGGATTTTACTCAAAACTCACCACATGACTCCTCCCACCATATCATGATGATGCCCAAGTTTTGGGCTCGATCGGAAATCAATAGGTGCACGAAATTGGACAATTCAAGTTCAAATGCGGTTCGTGCCTTATTGGAGTGGTTGGTACATTTCGTAGTTCTAGCGATTGGATTTCACTCAAAACTCACCACATGACCTCTCCCACCATATTGTGATGATGCCCATGTTTTGGGCTCGATTGGAAATCAATAGGTGTACGAAATTGGATAATTCAAGTTCGAAGGCAGTTCGTGCCTTATTGGAGTGGTTGGTGTATTTCGTAGTTCTAGCGATTGGATTTCACTCAAAACTCACCAAGTGACTCCTCCCAACATATTATGATGATGCCGAAGTTTTGGGCTCGATCGGAAATCAATAGGTGTACGAAATTGGACACTTCAAGTTCCAAGGCAGTTCGTGCCGTATTGGAGTGGTTGGTGTATTTCGTAGTTCTAGTGATTGGATTTCACTCAAAACTCACCATATGAATCCTCCCACCATACTATGATGATGCCCGAGTTTTGGGCATCATCGGAAATCCATAGGTGTACGAAATTGGACACTTCCAGTTCAAAGGAAGTTTGTTCCGAATTGGAGTGGTTGGTGTATTCCGTTGTTCTAGCGATTGGATTTCACTCAAAACTCTCCACATGACTCCTCCCACTATATTATGATGATGCCCAAGTTTTGGGCTCGATCGGAAATCAATAGGTGTACAAAATTGGACACTTCAAGTTTAAAGGCAGTTTGTTCCGAATTGGAGCGGTTGGTGTATTTCGTAGTTCTAGCGATTGGATTTCATTCAAAACTCACCAAATGACTACTCCCACCATATTATGATCATTCCCAGGTTTTGGGCTCGATCGGAAATCAATAGTTGTTTGAAATTGGACACTTCAATTCAATGGCAGTTTGTTCCGAATTGGAGTGGTTGGTGTATTTCGTAGTTCTAGCAATTGGATTTCACTCAAAACTCACCAAATGAGTCCTCCCACCATATTATGATGATGCAAAAGTTTTGGGCTCGATCGGAAATCAATAGTTGTATGAAATTGGACACTTCAAGTTCAAAGGTAGTTTGTTCCGAATTGGAGTTGTTGGTGTATTCCATAGTTCTAGAGATTGGATTTCACTCAAAACTCTCCACAAGACTCCTCCCACCATATTATGATGATGCCCAAGTTTTGGGCTCGATCGGAAATCGATAGGTGAACGAAATTGGACAATTCAAGTTCAAAGGCAGTTCGTGCCATAATCGAGTGCTTGGTGTATTTCGTAGTTCTTGCGATTGGATTTCACTCAAAACTCACCAAATGACTCCTCCCACAATTGTATGATGATGCCCAATTTTTGGGCTCGACCGGAAATCAGTAGGTGTACGAAATTGGACACTTCAAGTTCAAAGGCAGTTTATTCTGAATTGGAGTGGTTGGTGTATTCCGTAGTTCTAGCGATTGGATTTCACTCAAAACTCTCCACATGACTCCTTCCACCAAATTACGATGATGCCCAAGTTTTGGGATCGATCGGAATTCAGTGGGTGTGCGAAATTGGACACTTCAAGTTCAAAGGCAGTTTGTTCCAAATTGGAGTGGTTTTTGTGTTCCGTAGTTCCAGCGATTGGATTACACTCAAAATTCCCCACATGACTCGTCCCACCATATTATGATGATGCCCAGGTTTTGGGCTCGATCGGAATTCAATAGGTGTACGAAATGGGACACTTCAAGTTCAAAGGCAGTTTGTTCCGAATTGGAGTGGTTGGTGTATTCCGTAGTTCTAGCGATTGGATTTCACTCAAAACTCCCCACATGACTCCTCCCACCATATTATGACGACGCCCAAGTTTTGGGCTCGATAGTAAATCAATGGGTGTACGAAATTGGACAATTCAAGTTCAAAGGCAGTTCGTGCCCTATTGGAGTGGTTGGTGTATTTTGTAGTTCTAGCGATTGGATTTCACTCAAAACTCACCAAATGACTCCTCCCAACATATTACGATGATGCCCAAGTTTTGGGCTCGATCGGAAATCAATAGGGGTACGAAATTGGACGCTTCAAGTTGACAGGCAGTTCGTGCCATACTAGAGTGGTTGGTTTATTTCGTAGTTCTTGCGAATGGATTTCTTTCAAAACTCACCAAATGACTCCTCCCACCATATTATGATGATGCCCAGGTTTTGGGCTCGATCGGAAATCAGTAGGTGTACGAAATTGGACACTTCAAGTTCAAAGGCAGTTTGTTCCGAATTGGAGTGTTTGGTGTATTCCGTAGTTCTAGCGATTGGATATCACTCAAAACTCTCCACATGACTCCTCCCACCATATGACGATGATGCCCAAGTTTTGGGCTCGATCGGAATTCAATAGGTGTACGAAATTGGACACTTCAAGTTCAAAGGAAGTTTGTTCCAAATTGGAGTGGTTTTTGTATTCCGTAATTCTAGCGATTGGATTTCACTCAAAACTCCCCGGATGACTCCTCCCACCATATTATGATGATGCCTAGGTTTTGGGCTCGATCGGAAATCAACAGGTGTACGAAATTGGACACTTCAAGTTCAAAGGAAGTTCGTGCCTTATTGGAGTGGTTGGTGTATTTCGTAGTTCTAGCGATTGGATTTCACTCAAAACTCACCCATAGTCCCTCCCACCATATTACGAAGATGCCCAAGTTTTGGGCTCGATCCAAAATCAATAGGTGTACGAAATTGGACACTTCAAGTTCAATGGCAGTTTGTTCCGAATTGGAGTGGTTGTTGTATTCCGTAGTTCAAGCAATTGGATTTCACTCAAAACTAACCAAATGACTCCTCCCACCATATTATGACGATGCAAAAGTTTTGGTCTCGATCGGAATTCAAAAGGTGTACGAAATTGGACAGTTCAAGTTCAAAGGCAGTTCGTGCCTTATTGGAGTGGTTGGTGTATTCCGTAGTTCTAGCGATTGGATTTCACTGAAAACTCACCACAGGACTCCTCCCACCGTATTATGATGATGCCCTAGTTTTGGGCTCGATTGGAAATCAACAGGGGTACGAAATTGGACAATTCAAGTTCAAAGGCAGTTCGTGCCTTATTGGAGTGGTTGGTGTATTTCGTAGTTCTAGCGATTGGATTTCACTCAAAACTCACCAAATGACTCCTCCCAACATATTATGATGATGCGGAAGTTTTGGGCTCGATCGGAAATCCATAGGTGTACGAAATTGGACACTTCAAGTTCAAAGGCAGTTCGTGCCGTAGTGGAGTGGTTGGTGTATTTTGTAGTTCTCGCGATTGGAATTCTTTCAAAACTCACCAAATGACTCCTCCCAACATATTATGATGATGCCCAAGTTTTGGGCTCCATCGGAAATCAATAGGTGTTCGAAATTGGACACTTCAAGTTCAAAGGCAGTTTATTCCGAATTGGAGTGGTTGGTGTATTCCGTAGTTCTAAAGATTGGATTTCACTCAAAACTCACGAAATTACTCCTCCCAAGTTTTGGGCTCGATAGTAAATCAATTGGTGTACAAAATGGGACAATTCAAGTTCAAAGGCAGTTTATTCCGAATTGGAGTGGTTGGTGTATTCCGTAGTTCTAGCGATTGGATTTCACTCAAAACTCACCACATGACTCCTCCCACCACACTATGATGATGCCCGAGTTTTGGGCTCGATCGGAAATCAATTGGTGTACGAAATTGGACACTTCAAGTTCAAAGGCAGTTAGTTCCGAATTGGAGTGGTTGGTATATTCCGTAGTTCTAGCAATTGGATTTCACTCAAAACTCACCACATGACTCCTCCCACCAAACTATGATAATGCCCGAGTTTTCGGCTCAATCGGAAATCAATAGGCGTATGAAATTGGACACTTCAAGTTCAAGGGCAGTTTGTTCCGAATTTGAGTGGTTGGTGTATTCCGTAGTTCTAGCGATTGGATTTCACTCAAAACTCACCAAATGACTCCTCCCCACATATTATGATGATGCGCAGGTTTTGGGCTCGATCGGAAATCAATAGGTGTACGAAATTGGACACTTCAAGTTCAAAGGCAGTTCGTGCCATATTAGAGTGGTTGGTGTATTTCGTAGTTCTAGCGATTGGATTTCACTCAAAACTCACTGAATGACTCCTCCAAACATATTTTGATGACGCCCAAGTTTTGGGCTGGATCGGAAATCAATTGGTGTACGAAATTGGACAATTCAATTTCAAAGGCAGTTCGTGCCTTATTGGAGTGGTTGGTGTATTACGTAGTTCTAGCGATTGGATTTCACTCAAAACTCACCAAAAGACGCCTCCCAACATATTATGATGATGCCCAAGTTTTGGCCTCGATCGGAAATCAATAGGTGTACAAAATTGGACACTTCAAGTTTAAAGGCAGTTTGTTCCGAATTGGAGTGGTTGGTGTATTTCGTAGTTCTAGCGATTGTATTTCATTCAAAACTCACCAAACGACTGCTCCCAACATATTATGATGATGGCGAAGTTTTGTGCTCGATCGGAAATCCATAGGTGTACGAAATTGGACACTTCATGTTCAAAGGCAGTTCGTGCCGTATTGGAGTGGTTAGTGTATTTCTTAGTTCTAGCAATTGGATTTCACTCAAAACTCACCAAATGACTCCTCCCTCCATTTTATGATGATGCCCAAGTTTTGGGCTTGATCGGAAATCAATAGGTGTACGAAATTGGACACTTCAAGTTCAAGGGCAGTTTGTTCCAAATTGGAGTGGTTTTTATATTACGTAATTCTAGTGATTGGATTTCACCCAAAACTCACGAAATGACTCTTCCCAACACATTATGATGAAGGCCAAGTTTGGGCTCGATCGGAAATCAATAGGTGTACGAAATTGGACACTTCAAGTTCAAAGGCAATTTGTTCCGAATTGGAGTGGTTGGTGTATTCCGTAGTTCTCGCGATTGGATTTCACTCAAAACTCTCCAAATGACTCCTCCCACCATTTTATGATGATGCCCAAGTTTTGGGCTCAATCGGAAATCAGTAGGTGTACGAAGTTGGAAACTTCAAGTTCAAAGACAGTTTGTTCCGAATTGGAGTGGTTGGTGTGTTCCGTAGTTCTAGCGATTGGATTTCACTCAAAACTCACCACATGACTCCTCCCACCATAATATGATGATGCCTAAGTTTTGAATTGGACAATTCAAGTTCAAAGGCAGTTCGTGCCTTATTGGAGTGGATGGTGTGTTTCGTAGTTCTAGCGGTTGGATTTCACTCAAAACTCACCAAATGACTCCTCCCAACATATTATGATGATGACCAAGTTTTGGGCTCGATCGGAAATCAATGGGTGTACGAAATTGGACACTTCAAGTTCAAAGGTAGTTTGTTCCGAATTGGAGTGGTTGGTGTATTCCGCAGTTCTAGCAATTGGAGTTCACGCAAAACTCACCACATGACTCCTCCCACCATATTATGATGATGCCCAAGTTTTGGGCTCGATCGGAAATCAATAGGTGTTCGAAATTGGACAATTGGAGTTCAAGGGCAGTTCGTGCCTTATTGGAGTCATTGGTCTATTTCGTAGTTCTAGCGATTGGATTTCACACAAAACTCACCAAATGACTCCTGCCAACATATTATGATGACGCCCAAGTTTTTGGCTCAATCGTAAATCAATAGGTGTAATAAATTGGACACTTCAAGTTGAAAGGCAGTTTGTTCCGAATTGGAGTGGTTGTTGTATTCCGTAGTTCTAGCGATTGGATTTCACTTAAAACTCACCAAATAACTCTTCCAACACATTATGACGATGCCCAAGTTTTGGGCTCGATCGGAAATCAATGGGTGCACGAAATTGGGCACTTCAAGTTCAAAGGCAGTTTGTTCTGAATTGGAGTGGTTGGTGTATTCCGCAGTTCTAGCAAGTGGATTTCACTCAAAACTCATCACATGACTCCTCCCACCATATTATGATGATTCCCAAGTTTTGGGCTTGATCGGAAATCAATTGGTGTACGAAATTGGACACTTCAAGTTCAAAGGCAGTTTGTTCCGAATTGGACTGGTTGGTGTATTCCGTAGTTCTAGCGATTGGATTTCACTCAAAACTCCCCAAATAACTCCTCCCACCATTTTATGATGATGCCCAAGTTTTGAGCTCGATCGGAAATCAATAGGTGTACGAGATTGGGCACTTCCTGTTCAAATGCATTTTGTTCCAAATTGGTGTGATCGGTGTATTCCGTAGTTCTAGCGATTGGATTTCACTCAAAACACCCCACAAGACTCCTCCCACCATATTATGATGATGGCCAGGTTTTGGATTTCACTCAAAACTCACCAAATGACTCCTCCCAACATATTATGATGATGACCAAGTTTTGGGCTCGATCAGAAATCAATGGGTGTACGAAATTGGACACTTCAAGTTCAAAGGTAGTTTGTTCCGAATTGGAGTGGTTGGTGTATTCCGCAGTTCTAGCAATTGGAGTTCACACAAAACTCACCACATGACTCCTCCCACCATATTATGATGATGCCCAAGTTTTGGGCTCGATCGGAAATCAATAGGTGTTCGAAATTGGACAATTGGAGTTCAAGAGCAGTTCGTGCCTTATTGGAGTCATTGGTCTATTTCGTAGTTCTAGCGATTGGATTTCACCCAAAACTCACCAAATGACTCCTGCCAACATATTATGATGACGCCCAAGTTTTTGGCTCAATCGTAAATCAATAGGTGTAATAAATTGGACACTTCAAGTTCAAAGGCAGTTTGTTCCGAATTGGAGTGGTTGTTGTATTCCGTAGTTCAAGCGATTGGATTTCACTCAAAAATCACCACATGACCCCTCCCACCATATTATGATGATGCCCACGTTTTGGGCTCGATCGGAAATCAATAGGTGTAAGAAATTGGACAATTCAAGTTCAGAGGCAGTTCGTGCCTTATTGTAGTGGTTGGTGTATTTCGTAGTTCTAGCGATTGGATTTCACTCAAAACTCACCAAATGATTCCTCCCACCGTACTATGATGATACCTAAGTTTTGGGCTCGATCGGAAATAAATTGGTGTACGAAATTGGACAATTCAAGTTCAAAGGCAGTTCGTGCCTCATTGGAGTGGTTGGTGTATTTCGTACTTCTAGCGATTGGATTTCACTCAAAACTCCCCAAATAACTCCTCTCACCATTTTATGATGATGCCCAAGTTTTCGGCTCGATCGGAAATCAATAGGTGTATGAGATTGGACACTTCCTGTTCAAATGCATTTTGTTCCAAATTGGTGTGGTCGGTGTATTCCGTAGTTCTAGCGATTGGATTTCACTCAAAACACCCCACATGACTCCTCCCACCATATTATGATGATGCGCAGGTTTTGGGCTCGATCGGAAATCAATAGGTGTACGAAATTGGACAATTCAACTTCGAAGGCAGTTCGTGCCTTATTGGAGTAGTTCGTGTATTCCGTAGTTCTAGAGAATGGATTTCAGTCAAAACTCACAAAATGACTCCTCCCAACATATTATGATGATGCCCAGGCTTTGGTCTCAATCGGAAAACAGTAGGTGTACGCAATTGGACACTTCATGTTCAAAGGCAGTTTGTTCCGAATTGGAGTGGTTGGTGTATTCCGTAGTTCTAGCGATTGGATTTCACTTAAAACTCTCCACGTGACTCCTCAAACCATATTGTGATGATGCCCAAGGTTTGGGCTCGAACGGAAATCACTAGGTGTACGAAATTGGACACTTCGAGTTCAAAGGCAGTTCGGGCCTTATTAGAGTGGTCGGTGTATTACGTAGTTCTAGCGATTGGATTTCACTCAAAACTCACCGAATGACTTCGCCCAACTTATTATGATGATGCCCATGTTTTGGGCTCGATCGGAAATTAATAGGTGTACGAACTTGGACACCTCAAGTTCAGAGGCAGTTTGTTCCGAATTGGAGTGGCTGGTGTATTCCGTAGTTCTAGTGATTGGATTTCACCCAAGACTCACCACATGACTCCTCCCACCGTATTTTGATGATGCCCAAATTTTGGGCTCGATCGGAAATCAATAGGTGTGCGAAATTGGACACTTCAAGTTCACAGGCAGTTTGTTCCGAGTTGGAGTGGTTGGTGTATTTTGTAGTTCTAGCGATTGGATTTCACTCAAAAGTCACCAAATGACTCCTCCCACCATATTATGTTGACGCCCAAGTTTTGGACTCGATCAAAAATCGATTGGTGTAAGAAATTGGACAAATCAAGTTCAAAGGCAGTTCGTGCCTTATTGGAGTGGTTGGTGTATTTCACAGTTCTAGCGATTGGTGTATTTCACAGTTCTAGCGATTGAAAAGGTGTACGAAATTGGAGTGGTTGGCGTATTTCGTAGTTCTAGCTACTGGATTTCACTCAAAACTCACCACAAAGTCCCTCCCACCATATTATAATGATGCCCAAGTTTTGGGCTCAATCGGAAATCAATAGATGAACGAAATTGGACAATTCAAGTTCAAAGGCAGTTCGTGCTTTATTGGAGTGTTTGGTGTATTCCGTAGTCCTAGCGATTGGATTTCACTCAAAACTCACCAAATGACTCCTCCCACCATATTATGTTGTTGCCCAAGTTTTGGGCTCGAACGGAAATCAATAGTTGTACGAAATTGGACACTTCAACTAGAAAGGCAGATTGTTCTGAATTGGAGTGGTTGGTGTATTCCGCAGTTCTACCGATTGGATTCCCCTCAAAACACACCACATGACTTCTCCCACCACACTATGATGATGACCAAGTTTTGGGCTCGATCGGAAATCAATAGGTGTACTAAATTGAACACTTCAAGTTCAAAGGCAGTTTGTTCCAAATTGGAGTGGTTTTTGTATTCCGTAGTTCTAGCGATTGGATTTCACTCAAAAGTCCCCACATGACTCCTCCCACCATATTATGATGATGCCCAGGTTTTGGGCTCAATCGGAAATCAATAGCCGTATGAAATTGGACAATTGGAGTTCAAAGGCAGTTCGTGCCTTATTGGAGTGGTTGGTGTATTCTGTAGTTCTAGCGATTGGATTTCACTCAAAACTCACCAAATGACTCCTCCCGCCATATTATGATGATGCCCAGGTTTCAGGCTCGATCGGAACTCAATAGGTGTACGAAATTGGACAATTCAAGTTCAAAGGCAGTTCGTTCCTTATTGGACTGGTTGGTGTATTCTGTAGTTCTAGCAATTGGGTTTTACTCAAAACTCACCAAATGACTCCTCCCAACAAATTATGATGATGCCCAAGTTTTGGTCTCAATTGGAAATCAATAGGTGTACGAAATTGGACAATTCAAGTTCAAAGGTAGTTCGTGCCTTATTGGAGTGGTTGGTGTATTTCGTAGTTCTAGCGATTGGATTTCACTCAAAACTCACCCATAGTCCCTCCCACCATATTACGATGATGCCCAAGTTTTGGGCTCGATCCGAAATCAATAGGTGTACGAAATTGGACACTTCAAGTTCAATGGCAGTTTGTTCCGAATTGGAGTGGTTGGTGTATTCCGCAGTTCTAGCGATTGGATTTCACTCAAACCTCTCCACATGACTCCTCCCACCATCTTATGATGATGCCCCAGTTTTGGGCTCGATCGGAATTCAAAAGGTGTACGAAATTGGACACTTCAAGTTCAAAGGCAGTTTGTTCCAAATTGGAGTGGTTTTTGTATTCCGTAGTTCTAGAGATTGGATTTCGTTCAAAACTCCCCACATGACTCCTCCCACCATATTATGATGATGCCCAGGTTTTGGGCTCAATCGGAAATCAATAGGTGTACGAAATTGGACAATTGGAGTTGAAAGGCAGTTTGTGCCTTATTGGAGTGGTTAGTGTATTCTGTAGTTCTAGCGATTGGATTTCACTAAGAACTCACCAAATGACTCCTCCCAACATATTAGGATGATGGTCAAGTTTTGGGCTCGATCGGAAATCAATAGGTGTACGAAATTGGACAATTCAAGTTCAAAGGCAGTTCGTGCCTTATTGGAGTGGTTGGTGTATTTCGTAGTTCTAGCGATTGGATTTCACTCAAAACTCACCCATAGTCCCTCCCACCATATTACGAAGATGCCCAAGTTTTGGGCTCGATCCGAAATCAATAGGTGTACGAAATTGGACACTTCAAGTTCAATGGCAGTTTGTTCCGAATTGGAGTGGTTGGTGTATTCCGCAGTTCTAGCGATTCGATTTCACTCAAAACTCTCCACATGACTCCTCCCACCATCTTATGATGTCGCCCCAGTTTTGGGCTCGATCGGAATTCAAAAGGTGTACGAAATTGGACACTTCAAGTTCAAAGGCAATTTGTCCCGAATTGGAGTGGTTTTTGTATTCCGTAGTTCAAGAGATTGGATTTCACTCAAAACTCCCCACATGACTCCTCCCACCATATTATGATGATGCCCAGGTTTTGGGCTCAATCGGAAATCAATAGGTGTACGAAATTGGACAATTGGTGTTCAAAGGCAGTTTGGGCCTTATTGGAGTGGTTAGTGTATTCTGTAGTTCTAGCGATTGGATTTCACTCAGAATTGACCAAATGACTCCTCAAAACATATTAGGATGATGGCCAAGTTTTGGGGTCGATCGGAAATCAATAGGTGTACGAAATTGGACACTCAAGTTCAAAGGCAGTTTGTTCGGAATTGGAGTGGTTGGTGTATTTCGTAGTTCTAGCGATTGGATTTCACTCAAGACTCACCACATAGTCCCTCCCGCCATATTATGATGATGCCCAAGTTTCGGGCTCGATCGGAACTCAATAGGTGTACGAAATTCGAAAATTCAATTTCAAAGGCAGTTCGTGCCTTATTGGAGTGGTTGGTGTATTCCGTAGTTCTAGCGATTGGATTTCACTCAAAACTCACCACATGACTCCTCCCATCATGTTATGATGATGCCCAAGTTTTGGGCCGATCGGAAATCAATAGGTGTACGAAATTGGACAATTCAAGTTCAAAGGCAGTTCGTGCTTTATTGGAGTGTTTGGTGTATTCCGTAGTTCTAGCGATTGGATTTCACTCAAAACTCACTGAATGACTTCGCCCAACATATTATGATGATTCCCAAGTTTTGGGCTCGATCGGAAATCAATAGGTGTACGAAATTGGACACTTCAAGTTCAAAGGCAGTTTGTTCCGAATTGGAGTGGTTGGTGTATTCCGTAGTTCAAGCTATTGGATTTTACTCAAAACTCACCACATGACTCCTCCCACCATATTACGATGATGCCCAAGTTGTGGGCTCGATCGGAAATCAATAGGTGTACGAACTTGGACACTTCAAGTTCAAAGGCAGTTTTTTCCGAATTGGAGTGGTTGGTGTATTCCGTAGTACTAGCGATTGGATTTCACTCAAAACTCACCACTTGACTCCTCCCACAATATTATGATGATGCCCAAGGTTTGGGCTCGATCGGAAATCACAAGGTGTACGAAATTGGACACTTCAAGTTCAAAGGCAGTTCGTGCCTTATTGGAGTGGTTGGCGTATTTCGTAGTTCTAGCTATTGAATTTCACTCAAAACTCACCACATAGTCCCTCCCACCATAATATAATGATGCCCAAGTTTTGGGCTCAATCGGAAATCAATAGGTGTACGAAATTGGACAATTCAAGTTCAAAGGCAGTTCGTGCTTTATTGGAGTGTTTGGTGTATTCCGTAGTTCTAGCGACTGGATTTCACTCAAAACTCACCAAATGACTCCTCCCACCATATTATTTTGGTGCCCAAGTTTTGGGCTCGAACGGAAATCAATAGTTGTACGAAATTGGATACTTCAACTAGAAAGGCAGTTTGTTCCGAATTGGAGTGGTTGGTGTATTCCGCAGTTCTACCGAATGGATTTAACTCAAAACTCACCACATGACTCCTCCCACCATATTATGATGATGCCCATGTTTTGGGCCGATCGGAAATCAATAGGTGTACGAAATTGGACACTTCAAGTTCAAAGGCAGTTTGTTCCGAATAGGAGTGGTCCATGTATTCCGTTGTTCTAGCGATTGGATTTCACTCAAAACTCACCAAATGACTCCTCCCACCATATTATGATGATGCCCAAGTTTTGGGCTCAATCGGAAAACCATAGGTGTACGACATTGGACAATTGGAGTTCAAAGGCAGTTCGTGCCTTATTGGAGTGGTTGGTGTATTTCGTAGTTCTAGTGATTGGATTTCACCCAAAACTCACCCATAGTCCCTCCCACCATATTATGATGATGCCCAAGTTTTGGGCTCGATCGGAAATCAATAGGTGTACGAAATTGGACAATTCAAGTTCAAAGGCAGTTCGTGTCTTATTGGAGTGGTTGGTGTATTCCATAGTTCTAGCGATTGGGTTTCACTAAAAACTCACCAAATGACTCCTCCCAACATATTATGATGGTGCCCAAGTTTTGGGCCGATCGGAAATCAATAGGTGTACGAAATTGGACACTTCAAGTTCAAAGGCCGTTTGTTCCGAATTGGAGTGGTCCGTGTATTCCGTTGTTCTAGCAATTGAATTTCACTCAAAACTCACCAAATGACTCCTCCCACCATATTATGACGATGCCCAAGTTTTGGGCTCAATCGGAAATCAATTGGTGTACGAAATTAGACAATTGGAGTTCAAAGGCAGTTCGTGCCTTATTGGCGTGGTTGGTGTATTTTGTAGTTCTAGCGATTGGATTTCACTCAAAACTAACCAAATGATTCCTCCCACCATATTATGATGATGCCCAAGTTTTGGGCTCGATCGGATAACAATAGGTGTACGTAATTGGACAATTCAAGTTCAAAGACAGTTTGTTCCAAATTGGAGTGGTTTTTGTATTCCGTAGTTCTAGCGATTGGTTTTCACTCAAAACAACCCACATGATTCCTCCCACAATATTAAGATGTACCCCAGATTTTCGGCTCGATCGGAAGTCAATAGGTGTCCGAAATTGGACACTTCAAGTTCAAAGGCAGTTTGTTCCAAATTGGAGTGGTTGGTGTATTCCGTAGTTCTAGCGATTGGATTTCCCACAAAATTCACCAAATGACTCCTCCCACCATATTATGATGATGCCCAAGTTTTAGGCTCGTTCGGAAATCAATAGGCGTACGAAATTGGACACTTCAAGTTCAAACGCAGTTTGTTCCAAATTGGAGTGGGTTTTGTATTTCGTAGTTCTAGCGTTTGGATTTCACTCAAAACTCCCCACAAGACTCCTCCCACCATAATATGATGATCCCCTGGTTTTGGGCTCAATCGGAAATCAATAGGTGTACGAAATTGGACCCTTCAAGTTCAAAGGCAGTTTGTTCCAAATTGGAGTGGTTGGTGGATTTCGTAGTTCTAGGGAATGGATTTCCCTCAAAACTCACCACATAGTCCCTCCCACCATATTATGACGATGCCCAGGTTTTGGGCTCGATCGGAAATCGATAGGTGTACGAAATTGGAAAATTGGAGTTCAAAGGCAGTTCGTGCCTTATTGGAGTGGTTGGCGTATTCTGTAGTTCAAGCGATTGGATTTCACTCAAAACTCTCCACATGACCCCTCCCACCATATTATGATGATGCCCATGTTTTGGGCTAGATCGGAATTCAATAGGTGTACGAAATTGGACACTTCAAGTTCAAAGGCTATTTGTTCCGAATTGGAGTGGTTGGTGTATTCTGTAGTTCTAGCGATTGGATTTCACTTAAAACTCACCAAATGACTCCTCCCACCATATTATGACGATGCCCAAGTTTTGGGCACGATTGGAAATCAATAAGTGTACGAAATTGGACAATTCAAGTTCAAAGGCAGTTCGTGCCCAATTGGAGTGGTTGGTGTATTTCGTGGTGCTAGCGATTGCATTTCACTCAAGACTCACCCATAGTCCCTCCCAACATATTACGAGGATGCCCAAGTTTTGGGCTCGATCGGAAATCAATAGGTGTACGAAATTGGACACTTCAAGTTCAAAGGCGTTTTGTTCCGAATTGGAGTGGTCCGTGTATTCCGTTGTTCTAGCAATTGAATTTCACTCAAAACTCACCAAATGACTCCTCCCACCATATTATGACGATGCCCAAGTTTTGGGCTCAATCGGAAATCAATTGGTGTACGAAATTAGACAATTGGAGTTCAAAGGCAGTTCGTGCCTTATTGGCGTGGTTGGTGTATTTTGTAGTTCTAGCGATTGGATTTCACTCAAAACTAACCAAATGATTCCTCCCACCATATTATGATGATGCCCAAGTTTTGGGCTCGATCGGATAACAATAGGTGTACGTAATTGGACAATTCAAGTTCAAAGACAGTTTGTTCCAAATTGGAGTGGTTTTTGTATTCCGTAGTTCTAGCGATTGGTTTTCACTCAAAACAACCCACATGATTCCTCCCACAATATTAAGATGTACCCCAGATTTTCGGCTCGATCGGAAGTCAATAGGTGTCCGAAATTGGACACTTCAAGTTCAAAGGCAGTTTGTTCCAAATTGGAGTGGTTGGTGTATTCCGTAGTTCTAGCGATTGGATTTCCCACAAAATTCACCAAATGACTCCTCCCACCATATTATGATGATGCCCAAGTTTTAGGCTCGTTCGGAAATCAATAGGCGTACGAAATTGGACACTTCAAGTTCAAACGCAGTTTGTTCCAAATTGGAGTGGGTTTTGTATTTCGTAGTTCTAGCGTTTGGATTTCACTCAAAACTCCCCACAAGACTCCTCCCACCATAATATGATGATCCCCTGGTTTTGGGCTCAATCGGAAATCAATAGGTGTACGAAATTGGACCCTTCAAGTTCAAAGGCAGTTTGTTCCAAATTGGAGTGGTTGGTGGATTTCGTAGTTCTAGGGAATGGATTTCCCTCAAAACTCACCACATAGTCCCTCCCACCATATTATGACGATGCCCAGGTTTTGGGCTCGATCGGAAATCGATAGGTGTACGAAATTGGAAAATTGGAGTTCAAAGGCAGTTCGTGCCTTATTGGAGTGGTTGGCGTATTCTGTAGTTCAAGCGATTGGATTTCACTCAAAACTCTCCACATGACCCCTCCCACCATATTATGATGATGCCCATGTTTTGGGCTAGATCGGAATTCAATAGGTGTACGAAATTGGACACTTCAAGTTCAAAGGCTATTTGTTCCGAATTGGAGTGGTTGGTGTATTCTGTAGTTCTAGCGATTGGATTTCACTTAAAACTCACCAAATGACTCCTCCCACCATATTATGACGATGCCCAAGTTTTGGGCACGATTGGAAATCAATAAGTGTACGAAATTGGACAATTCAAGTTCAAAGGCAGTTCGTGCCCAATTGGAGTGGTTGGTGTATTTCGTGGTGCTAGCGATTGCATTTCACTCAAGACTCACCCATAGTCCCTCCCAACATATTACGAGGATGCCCAAGTTTTGGGCTCGATCGGAAATCAATAGGTGTACGAAATTGGACACTTCAAGTTCAAAGGCGTTTTGTTCCGAATTGGAGTGGTTGGTGTATTCCGCAGTTCTACCGATTGGATTTAACTCCAAACTCACCGCATGGCTCCTCCCACCATACTATGATGATGACCAAGTTTTGGGCTCGATCGGAAATCAATAGGTGTACGAAATTGGACAATTCAAGTTCAAAGGCAGTTCGTGTCTTATTGGAGTGGTTGGTGTATTCCATAGTTCTAGCGATTGGGTTTCACTAAAAACTCACCAAATGACTCCTCCCACCATATTACGATGATGCCCAGGTTTTGGGCTCGATCGGAAATCAATAGGTGTACGAAATTGGACACTTCAAGTTCAAAGGCTATTTGTTCCGAATTGGAGTGGTTGGTGTATTCTGTAGTTCTAGCGATTGGATTTCACTTAAAACTCACCAAATGACTCCTCCCACCATATTATGACGATGCCCAAGTTTTGGGCACGATTGGAAATCAATAAGTGTACGAAATTGGACAATTCAAGTTCAAAGGCAGTTCGTGCCCAATTGGAGTGGTTGGTGTATTTCGTGGTGCTAGCGATTGCATTTCACTCAAGACTCACCCATAGTCCCTCCCAACATATTACGAGGATGCCCAAGTTTTGGGCTCGATCGGAAATCAATAGGTGTACGAAATTGGACACTTCAAGTTCAAAGGCGTTTTGTTCCGAATTGGAGTGGTTGGTGTATTCCGCAGTTCTACCGATTGGATTTAACTCCAAACTCACCGCATGGCTCCTCCCACCATACTATGATGATGACCAAGTTTTGGGCTCGATCGGAAATCAGCGAGTGTACGAAATTGGAAAATTCAAGTTCAAAGGCAGTTCGTGCCTTATTGGAGTGGTTGGTGTATTCCGTAATTCTAGCGATTGGATTTCACTAAAAACTCATCACATGACTCCTCCCACAATATTATGATGATGCCCAAGTTTTGGGCTCGATCGGAAATCAATAGGTGTACGAAATATGAAAATTCAAGTTCAAAGGCTATTTGTTCCGAATTGGAGTGGTTGGTGTATTCTGTAGTTCTAGCGATTGGATTTCACTTAAAACTCACCAAATGACTCCTCCCACCATATTATGACGATGCCCAAGTTTTGGGCACGATTGGAAATCAATAAGTGTACGAAATTGGACAATTCAAGTTCAAAGGCAGTTCGTGCCCAATTGGAGTGGTTGGTGTATTTCGTGGTGCTAGCGATTGCATTTCACTCAAGACTCACCCATAGTCCCTCCCAACATATTACGAGGATGCCCAAGTTTTGGGCTCGATCGGAAATCAATAGGTGTACGAAATTGGACACTTCAAGTTCAAAGGCGTTTTGTTCCGAATTGGAGTGGTTGGTGTATTCCGCAGTTCTACCGATTGGATTTAACTCCAAACTCACCGCATGGCTCCTCCCACCATACTATGATGATGACCAAGTTTTGGGCTCGATCGGAAATCAGCGAGTGTACGAAATTGGAAAATTCAAGTTCAAAGGCAGTTCGTGCCTTATTGGAGTGGTTGGTGTATTCCGTAATTCTAGCGATTGGATTTCACTAAAAACTCATCACATGACTCCTCCCACAATATTATGATGATGCCCAAGTTTTGGGCTCGATCGGAAATCAATAGGTGTACGAAATATGAAAATTCAAGTTCGAAGGCCGTTCGTGCCTTATTGGAGTGGTTGGTGTATTCCGTAGTTCTAGGGATTGGATTTCACTCAAAACAACCCCACATGACTCCTCCCACGATATTATGATGATGCCCAGGTTTTGGGCTCGATTGGAAATCAATAAGTGTACGAAATTGGACAATTCAAGTTCAAAGGTTGTTCGTACCTTATTGGAGTGGTTGGTGTATTCTGTAGTTCTAGCGATTGGATTTCACTCAAAACTCTCCACATGACTCCTCCCACCATATTATGATGATGCCAAAGTTTTGGGCTCGACCGGAAATCAATAGGTGTACGAAATTGGACACTTCAAGTACAAAGGCAGTTTGTTCCGAATTGAAGTGGTTGGTGTATTCCGTAGTTCTAGCGACTGGATTTCACTCAAAACTCACCAAACGACTGCTCCCACCATATTAGGATGATGCCCAAGTTTGGGACTCGATCGGAAATCAATAAGTGTACGAAATTGGACAATTCAAGTTCAAAGGCAGTTCATGCCTTATTGGAGTGGTTGGTGTATTTCGTAGTTCTAGCGATTGTGTTTACCTCAAAACTCACGAAATGACTCCTCCCAACATATTATGTTGATGCCCAAGTTTTGGGCTCGATCGGAAATCAGTAGGTGTACGAAATTGGACACTTCAAGTTCAAAGGCAGCTTGTTCCGTAGTTCAAAGGCAGTTTGTTCCGAATTGGAGTGGTTGGTGTATTTCGTAGTTCTAGCGATTGCATTTCACTCAAAACTCACGAAAAGTCTCCTCCAAACATATTATGATGTTGCCCAGGTTTTGGGCACGATCGGAAATCAATAGGTGTACGAAATTGGACACTTCAAGTTCAAAGGCAGTTTGTTCCGAATTAAAGTGGTTGGTGTATTCCGTAGTTCTAGTGATTGGATTTCACTCAAAACTCACCACATTAGTCCTCCCACCATATTATGATGATGCCCAAGTTTTGGGCTCGATCGGAAATCAATAGGTGTACGAAATTGGAAAATTCAAGTTCAAAGGCAGTTCATGCCTTATTGGAGTGGTTGGTCTGTTCCGTAGTTCTAGCGATTGGATTTCACTCAAAACTCACCACATGACTCCTCCCACAATATTATGTCGATGCCCAAGTTTTGGGCTCGAACGGAAATCAATAGGTGTACGAAATTGGACACTTCAAGTTCAAAGGCAGTTTGTTCCGAATTAAAGTGGTTGGTGTATTCCGTAGTTCTAGTGATTGGATTTCACTCAAAACTCACCACATGAGTCCTCCCACCATATTATGATGATGCCCAGGTTTTGGGCTCGACCGGAAATCAGTAAGTGTACGAAATTGGACAATTCAAGTTCAAAGGCAGTTCGTGCCTTATTGGGGTGGTTGCTGTATTTTGTAGTTCTAGCGATTGGATTTCACTCAAAACTCACGAAACGACTCCTCCCAACATATTATGTTGATGCCCAAGTTTTGGGCTCGAACGGAAATCAATAGGTGTACGAAATTGGACACTTTAAGTTCAGAGGCAGTTTGTTCCGAGTTGGAGTGGTTGGTATATTCCGTAGTTCTAGCGGTTGGATTTCACTCAGAACTCACCAAATGACTCCTCCCACCATATTATGATGATGCCCAAGTTTTGGGCTCGATCGGAAATCAATAAGTGTACGAAATTGGAGAATTCAATTTCAAAGGCAGTTCGTCCCTTATTTTAGTGGTTGGTTTATTTTGTAGTTCTAGCAATTGAATTTCACTCAAAACTCACCATATGACTCCTCCCACTATACTATGATTATGCCCAAGTTTTGGGCTCGATCGGAAATCAATAGGTGTACGAAATTGGACAATTGCAGTTCAAAAGCAATTCGTACCTTATTGGAGTGGTTGGTGTATTCCGTTGTTCTAGCGATTGGATTTCACCCAAAACTCACCACATTACGCCTCCCACCATACTATGACGATGCCCAAGTTTTGGGCTCCATCGGAAATCAATAGGTGTACGAAATTGGACACTTTAAGTTCAAAGGCAGTATGTTCCGAATTTTAGTGGTTTGTGTATTCCGTAGTTCTAGCGATTCGATTTCACCCAAAACTCACCACATGACTCCTCCCTCCATATTATGATGATGCGTAAGTTTTGGGCTCAATCAGAAGTTAATAGGTGTACGAAATTGGACACTTCAAGTTCAAAGGCAGTTTGTTCCGAATTGGAGTGGTTGGTGTATTCCGTAGTTCTAGGGATTGGATTTCACTCAAAACACCCCACATGACTCCTCCCACCATATTATGATGATGCCCAGGTTTTGGGCTCGATCGGAAATCAATAGGTGTGCGAAATTGGACACTTCAATTTCAAAGGCAGTTTGTTCCGAATTGGAGTGGTTGGTGTACTCTGTAGTTCAAGCGATTGGATTTCACTCAAAACTCCCCAAATGACTCCTCCCAACATATTATGTTGACGCCCAAGTTTTGGGCTCGATCGGAAATCAATAGGTGTACGAAATTGGACACTTCAAGTTCAAAGGCAGTTTATTCCGAATTGGAGTGGTTGGTGTATTCCGTTGTTCTAGCGAATGGATTTCACTCAAAACTCTCGACATGACTCCTCCCACCACATTATGATGATGCCCAAGTTTTGGCCTCGATCGGAATTCAATAGGTGTTCGAAATTGGACACTTTAAGTTCAAAGGCAGTTTGTTCCAAATTGGAGTGGTTTTTGTATTCCGTAGTTCTAGTTATTGGACTTCACTCAAAACTCCCCACGTGACTCCTCCCACCATATTATGATGATGCCCAAGTTTTGGGCACGATCTGAAATCAATAGGTGTACGAAATTGGACAAATCAAGTTCAAAGGCAGTTTGTTCCGAATTGGAGTGGTTGGTGTATTCCGTAGTTCTAGCGATTGGATTTCACTCAAAACTCAACAAATGACTCCTCCCACCAAATTATGATGATGCCCAAGTTCTGGGCTTGATCGGAAATCAATTGGTGTACGAAATTGGACAATTCAAGTTCAAAGCCTGTTCGTGCCTTATTGGAGTGGTTGGTGTATTTCGTAGTTCTAGCGATTGGATTTCCCTCAAAACTCACCAAATGACTCCTCCCAACATATTATGGTGATGCCCAAGTTTTGGGCTCGATCGGAAATCAATTGGTGTACGAAATTGGACAATTCAAGTACAACGGCAGTTCGTGCCTTATTAGAATGGTTGCTGTATTTCGTAGTTCTCGCTCAAAACTCACCGAATGAGTCCTCCCAACAAATTATGATGATGCCCAAGCTTTGGGCTCGATCGGAAATCAATAGGTGTACGAAATTGGTACTTCAAGTTCAAAGGCAGTTCGTGCCTTATTGGAGTGGTTGGTGTGTTCCGTAGTTTTAGCGATTGGATTGCACTCAAAACTCACCACCTGACTCCTCCCACCATACTATGATGATGCCCAACTTTTGGGCTCGATCGGAAATCAATAGCTGTACGAAATTGGACACTTTAAGTTCAAAGGCAGTTTGTTCCGAATTGGAGTGGTTGGTGTAATCCGTACTTCTGGCGATTGGATTTCACTCAAAACTCACAACATAGTCCCTCCCACCATATTATGATGTTGCCCAGGTTTTGGGCTCGATCGGAAATCAATAGGTGTTCGAAATTGGACACTTCAAGTTCAAAGGCAGTTTGTTCCGAATTGGAGTGGTTGGTGTAATCCGTACTTCTAGTGATTGGATTTCACCCAAAACTCACCATATGACTCGTCCCACCATTCAATGATGATGCTCAAGTTTTGGGCTCGATCGGAATTCAATAGGTGTATGAAATTGGACAATTAAAGTTCAAAGGCAGTTCGTTCCGAATTGGAGTGGTTGCTGTTTTTCGTAGTTCTCGCTCAAAACTCACGAAATGAGTCCTCCCAACAAATTATGATGATGCCCAAGCTTTGGGCTCGATCGGAAATCAATAGGTGTACGAAATTGGACACTTCAAGTTCAAAGGCAGTTCGTGCCATATTGGAGTGGTCCGTGTGTTCCGTAGTTCTAGCGATTGGATTTCACTCAAAACTCACCACATGACTCCTCCCACCATACTATGATGACGCCCAACTTTTGGGCTCGATCGGAAATCAATAGGTGTACGAAATTGGACACTTTAAGTTCAGAGGCAGTTTGTTCCGAGTTGGAGTGGTTGGTATATTCCGTAGTTCTAGCTGTTGGATTTCACTCAGAACTCACCACATGACTCCTCCCACCATATAATGATGATGCCCAAGTTTTGGGCTCGATCGGAATTCAATAAGTGTACGAAATTGGAGAATTCAATTTCAAAGGCAGTTCGTCCCTTATTTTAGTGGTTGGTTTATTTTGTAGTTCTAGCAATTGAATTTCACTCAAAACTCACCATATGACTCCTCCCACTATACTATGATTATGCCCAAGTTTTGGACTCGATCGGAAATCAATAGGTGTACGAAATTGGACAATTGAAGTTCAAAAGCAATTCGTACCTTATTGGAGTGGTTGGTGTATTTCGTAGTTCAAGCGATTGGATTTGACTCAAAACTCACCAAATGACTACTCCCAACATATTATGACGATGCCACAGTTTTGGGCTCGATCGGAAATCAATAGGTGTTCGAAATTGGACAATTCAAGTTCAAAGGCAGTTCGTGGCTTATCAGAGTCGTTGGTGTGTTCCGTAGTTCAAGCGATTGGATTTCACTCAAAACTCACCACATGACTCCTCCCTCCATATTATGACGATGCCCAAGTTTTGGACTCGATCCGAAATCAATAGGTGTACGAAATCGGACACTGCAAGTTCAAAGGCAGTTTGTTCCGAATTGGAGTGGTTGGTGTATTCCGTAGTACTAGCGAATGAATTTCACTCAAAACTCACCACATGACTCCTCCCACCATACTATCATGACGCCCAAGTTTTGGGCTCGATCTGAAATCAATAGGTGTGCGAAATTGGACACTTTAAGTTCAAAGGCAGTTTGTTCCGAATTTTAGTGGTTGGTGTATTCCGTAGTTCTAGCGATTCGATTTCACCCAAAACTCACCACATGACTCCTCCCTCCATGTTATGTTGATGCCTAAGTTTTGGGCTCAATCAGAAATTAATAGGTGTACGAAATTGGACACTTCAAGTTCAAAGGCAGTTTGTTCCGAATTGGAGTGGTTGGTGTATACCGTAGTTCTAGCGATTGGATTTCACCCAAAACTCACCACATGACTCCTCCCACCATACTATGATGATGCATAGGTTTTGGGCTCCATCGGAAATCAATAGGTGTACGAAATTGGACACTTTAAGTTCAAAGGCAGTATGTTCCGAATTTTAGTGGTTGGTGTATTCCGTTGTTCTAGCGATTGGATTTCACCCAAAACTCACCACATGACTCCTCCCACCATATTATGATGATGCTCAAGTTTTGGGCTCGATCGGAAATCAATAGGTGTACGAAGTTGGACAATTCAAGCTCAAAGGCAGTTCGTGCTTTGTTGGAGTGTTTGGTGTATTCCGTAGTTCTAGCGATTGGATTTCACCCAAAACTCACCACATGACTCCTCCCAAAATATTATGATGATGCCCAAGTTTTGGGCTCGATCGGAATTCAGTAGGTGTACGAAATTGGACAATTCAAGCTCAAAGGCAATTCGTGCTTGGTTGGAGTGTTTGGTGTATTCCGTAGTTCTAGCGATTGGATTTCACCCAAAACTCACCACATGACTCCTCCCACCATATTATGATGATGCCCAAGTTTTGGGCTCGATCGGAAATTAATAGGTGTACGAAATTGGACACTTCAAGTTCAAAGGCAGTTTGTTTCGAATTAGAGTGGTTGGTGTATTCCGTAGTTCAAGTGATTGGATTTCACTCAAAACTCACCAAATGACTCCTCCCACAATATTATGATGATGCCCAAGTTTTGGGCTCTATCAGAAATCAATAGGTATACGAAATTGGACACTTCAAGTACAGAGGCAGTTTGTTCCAAATTAGAGTGGTTGGTGCATTCCGTAGTTCTGGCGATTGGATTTCACTCAAAACTCACCACGTGACTCCTCCCACCATATTATGATGATGCCCATGTTTTGGGCTCTATCGGAAATTAATAGGTGTACGAAATTGGACAATTCAAGTTCCAAGGCAGTTCGTGCTTTATTGGAGTGTTTGGTGTATTCCGTAGTTCTAGCAATTGGATTTCACTCAAAAGTCACCAAATGACTCCTCCCACCATTTTCTGATGATGCTCAAGTTTTGGGCTCTACCGGAAATCAATAGGTGTACGAAATTGGACACTTCAAGTTCGATGGCAGTTTTTTCCGAATTCGAGTGGTTGGTGTATTCCGTAGTTCTAGCGATTGGATTTCACTCAAAACACACCATGTGGCTCCTCCCACCATACTATGATGATTACCAAGTTTTGGGCTCGATCGGAAATCAATAGGTGTACGAAATTGGACACTTCAAGTTCGAAGGCAGTATGTTCCGAATTGGAGTGGTTGGTGTATTCCGTAGTTCTAGCGATTGGATTTCACCCTAAACTAACCACATGACTCCTCCCACCATATTATGATGATGCCCAAGTTTTGGGCTCGATCGGAAATCAATAGGTGTACGAAATTGGACACCTCAAGTTCAACGACAGTTTGCTCCAAATTGGAGTGGTTTTTGTATTCCGTAGTTCTAGCGATTGGATTTCACTCAAAACACCCCACATGAATCCTACCACCATATTATGAAGACGCCCAGGTTTTGGGCTCGATCGGAAATCAATAGGTGTACGAAATTGGACACGTCAAGTTCAAAGGCAGTTTGTTCCGAATTGGAGTGATTGGTGCATTCCGTAGTTCTAGCGATTCGATTTCACTCAAAACTCACCACATGACTCCTCCAACCATATTATGATGATGCCCATCTTTTGGGCTCTATCGGAAATTAATAGGTGTACGAAATTGGACAATTCAAGTTCCAAGGCAGTTCGTGCTTTATTGGAGTGTTTGGTGTATTCCGCAGTTCTAGCGATTGGATTTCACTCAAAACTCACCAAATGACTCCTCCCACCATGTTATGACGATACCCAAGTTTTGGGCTCGATTGGAAATCAATAGGTGTACGAAATTGGACACATCAAGCTCAAATGCAGTTTGTTCCGAATAGGAGTGGTTGGAGTATTCCATAGTTCTAGCGATTGGATTTCACTCATAACTCACCACATGGCTCCTCCCACCGTATTGTGGTGATGCCCAAGTTTTGGGCTCGATCGGAAGTCAATAGGTGTACGAAATTGGACAATTCAAGTTCAGAGGCAGTTCGTGCTTTATTGGAGTGTTTGGTGTATTCCGTAGTTCTAGCGATTGGATTTCACTCAAAACTCACCAAATGACTCCTCACACCATATTATGATGATGCCCAAGTGTTGGGCTCGATCGGAAATCAATAGGTGTACGAAATTGGACAATTCAAGCTCAAAGGCAGTTCGTGCTTTATTGGAGTGTTTGGTGTATTCCGTTGTTCTAGCGATTGGATTTCTCTCAAAACTCATCAAATGACTCCCACCATATTATGATGATGCCCAAGTTTTGGGCTCGATCGGAAATCAATTGGTGTACGAAATTGGACACTTCAAGTTCAAAGGCAGTTTGTTCCGAACTGGAGTGGTTGCTGTATTCCGTAGTTCTAACGATTGGATTTCCCCCAAAACTCACCAGATGACTCCTCCCACCATATTATGATGATGCCCAAGTTTTGGGCTCGATCGGAAATCAATAGGTGTGCGAAATTGGACACTTCAAGTTCAAAGGCTGTTTGTTCTGAATTGGAGTGGTTGGTGTATTCCGTAGTTCAAGCAATTGGAATTCACTCAAATCTCACCACATGACTCCTCCCACCATACTATGATGATGCCCAAGTTTTGGGCTCGATCGGAAAACAGTAGGTGTACAAAATTGGACAATTCAAGTTCAAAGGATGTTCATACCTTATTGGAGTGGATGGCGTATTTCGTAGTTCTAGCGATTGGATTTCACTCAAAACTCATCAAATGACTACTCCCTACATATTATGGTGGTGCCCAAGTTTTGGGCTCGATCGGAAATCAATAGGTGTACGAAATTGGACACGTCAACTTCAAAGGCAATATGTTCCGAACTGGAGTGGTTGGTGTATTTTGTAGTTCTAGCGATTGGATTTCACTCAAAACTCACCAAATGACTCCACCCAACATATTATGTTCATTCCCAAATTTTGGGCTCGATCGGAAATCAATAGGTGAACGAAATTGGACACTTCAAGTTCAGAGGCAGTTGTTGTTAATATTATGTTAACTCGCAATTGTACGGGGCAATTAGTAGTATAGCAAGACAAGTACGAGGTCGTACCCACGAAGACTGAGAAGTTCAAATTAGTTATGTACTTAGATTACCAAATTCAAGAAGTTAGGAAGTCTAGTCTAAAACAGAATTTAAAGTGATAGTGATTGTGATTGTGAAAAGAAGTGAGCAAACTGAAATTGCAAATGAAAGCAAATAAACAAGTGTAACAAAGAGTGATTTTTGAAGGGCTGGAAAACGGATTTGGAGACTAGGGCATTCGATTCACCATAACAATTCAATTCTGGGTTATAAGGAGTCAAGTAACAAGTCTAATTCAGATTCAAAGATTGATTCTAGCTAAAGTATGATTAGGCCATGGTGTCTGTTCCTAATTCCCTAATTTGATCATTTGTTGTCTAACCTAAAATTAAGCATTAGGAACCCATTAAGCATAGAAGAACAATTTAAACAACCAAGCATGTATCTAATCCCTGTTGTCGAATGTCCATACATACTCTTCCTATTCATAGTTCAATTCGAATTAAAGCATGGTGTCTACTCTTAATTCAAACCAAGATATACAAATCAAAATGGTAGCTAAGCATTCCGATCAGCATATAAGCAAGTAGGCAAAATGAATAAAAACATGAATCATGAATCAAACTTGAAACTCCAAACTTGAAACTTATAAACCCAGAATATTCATGTTAGGTTACATCGAAACCCTAGTTATGGATTTAGCTACTCATAATGGAAAAGAAACTAAAACAGAATTGGGAAAACATAATGAATGTCATAAGAGTAGAAAAACCCTTTTCTGAAGTTCTTGTGGTGTCCAATGCTTCTTCAAGAGCTTCTCCACGTCTGGAAGGATGTATGAAGGATATGGAGGTGATTTGGGATGAGTTTGAGTGAGTGGTGATGGTTGAGAGAGAGGAAATTCGTAGGAAATAGAAGGGAGGTTTTCTGGAGCTGTTTTGGTGTTTTGGGGCAGTTTAGAGTATCTGGCTGTGTACCTAGAGTGTATGGGGTGGATGTGTGTTTCTTTGAAGCTTGAAGACCTCTCTATTTATAGGGCTAAGAGGGAGGAACATCATGATGATATTCCCACACCATCCTTCATCTTTTGCTGATGCACAAGCTTTCTTCACATGGGTTCAATGGTGAGCAGTTTTGCTGCCAACCCATGTGATCTTCTTTTGGCTGCCATCCCATGTGGTCTTCTTTTGGCTGCCAAAGTCAGTTACAGCTGGGGTGAGGCACATGGCTTAAAGGAGGTGACAAGCTCATCAGCTGGCAGCTGCAATCCTGAGAAGGGTGCAACTTGATGGGACCACGGATTGGGCTTGGCTTCATCAATGGATATGTATGAGCAGTCCATCTTGCAGTTCAGAAACTCCTCTTTCTAACCACAAATCATTTGGGCCAATCCAAGTTGGGAGGAGGAAGTTAAGGCCGAAACAAATAGCTAACTCAGTCTGCTCGTTTTTGCAACATTGTGCAACTTTTTTTATCCAAAGCCACCATTGCTACCTAAGGCCCAAAGAACTGAATGACAAACAGAAAAGGGATTAAAAGCACAAGTTTAACTCAACAACATAACCAAATCATAAGCTATAGGGGTACAAAATGATATACAATTATGAACTGATCAAATACCCCCATACCTAGATTTTGCTAGTCCTCGAGCAAAACAACACAAAACAAAGTTAAAAACAAAACAAGAAGTTAACTAAACCACTTCCGCAGGTAACTCGATTGCATTGAGCATATGCAACAAGCCTTTAAACCTCTAGGCATCCCTAGTAGGAGGAGTTGTGTCTCCTGAGGGTTTAACAGAAACGATACCCACAAACGCTTTACTGACTCTACAAAACAAAGTGATTAGTAAAACTTTGAAATCAACTAATGAAAATGAAAGAAAACTTCGGTCATACCTCCAACACCATAGAGTTGCCAAGATAGGTGATCAATCAATGTGTAAAGTGGAAGCTATAGCTCAAAGGCACACGGTTTCAAAGCAAGCACACTCAAACCTTGAATGGAGAACATGCTTCGACTCTAATTCTCACAGATAACACTCAATCACTCAGAACCTAAGGTTTAATTCTCTCAAGAAAGCATAAGTGAGTGTAAGAAATAGAAGCACAAGTTTTGGTTAGATCTCATGAAAGGAATCAAATACTAAGAATAGAGATACACACATACTTACAGCAACCATGAATACATCCTCAAAGATCAGCTAGGTCTTTTACATGGTTGTAATGAAAGGCTAAGGTTAGGGGAAATGAAAGAATTGGAAGGAAGAACAAGTAACTTAAGAACATACCAAGGTTGCATTCTTCTTTAACCTGCAAGGTATCATTGGCATGGCTGCAACATCATAGCATCATCTGGCATAAACTTTTATTATTATTATTATTATTTTTTTTTTACACTTAGATCAAATCGAAACACTTTCATCTTTCATCTTTGCTGATTTGATTTGCATCTTCTTTAGCTTCATTGCACAGATTCACTCGAATTTTCATTTAGGTACATGGCAGCAACTTCCTTGCATCAAACTTTATCTTGGCAAACCTTGGTATATTTCTAAGTTATAAGGTATGGCTACAATAGGTTAAACATCTCAGATTGAGATACAAAGGTAGGGAAATGAAAGAAGAAAAAGGGCTTGAAGTGTTTGGCTTCAAAAGGGCTGATGGAACACACAAATGGGTAGGGTGAAAGGGGAGCACACAGAATGGTTATGCACACATAGCCTAGCATCACTTCAATGAGTTCATTCATGAATGAGAGCAAGCACATGATATCTGCAAAAGAGAATCATCCTTAGTATTCAATCAAAATGGAACAATGAGATCATTTAGAGTGAACTGAAGCAAATAAGTAGAGATGAGGAATAGAACACTTTAAACCCTCTCAAGAAAGCAATTGGGCTCGATGTAGCTCACTAGGGTAGTCTCCACTTTTCTCCTTCAAGAATTTGAGCATGGTACTTTAGCCACCAGAATTCTAAGAGCAAAAGCTTTGTGAAGTGCAAAAATTCTGATATGAAAACCTCAATGGCAGCTCTATAGCATTGATTGTATGACATTCTAAAAAAAAATAGTGACAAAAGAACAAAAATTGAAACCACAAATGAATTAAAATTGAACCTTCCCCCCAGACCTGAACTGAACATTGTCCTCAATGTTAAAGCATAGAAAAGATGATTGAGAACACGCAAATGATAAAGGGAAAAGTTAAGAAGAAGGTTTAGAGAAACTCCCCCTTGATGCGATTAGGTCGACCGCTACCAAGCACCGTCTTCTTGAACACATGGGTTGCCTCCCAAGAAGCGCCTTAGTTACTGTCTTGGCAAGACATTATGCAATCCGCTAAGTTGATGAAACAAAGGGAAGTTGATCTACCACATGGCCAGTTTGTATGCTAGCTGAAATCCCCTCATAGAATGGCTTTAAACGTTGTCCATTTACTTTGAAAGTTGAGCCATCTTTAGGACTTTGAATCTCCACAGCTCCATAGGGAGAAACATTTATCACGGTGAATGGGCCAAGCCATCTAGACTTCAATTTCCCTGGAAAAAGACGCAAACGTGAGTTAAACAAAAGAACTGACATACCTTTGGAGAACTCTTTCCGTTGAATGTTTCTGTCATGGTAACTCTTGGTTCGTTCTTTGTAAAGCTTTGCATTCTCATAAGACTCATGTCTAATTTCTTCCAATTCATTGAGCTGAAACTTTCTAACATGGCCAGCCTTGTCCAGATCAAAATTCAATTTCTTGATGGCCCAAAAAGCATTGTGTTCAAGCTCCATTGGCAGGTGACAAGCTTTCCCAAACACAAGACGATAAGGGCTCATTCCAATGGGAGTCTTATACGCAGTCCTATAAGCCCATAATGCATCATTGAGCTTGGCAGCCCAATCTTTTCTTGTGTTGTTCACCACCTTCTCCAGGATGTGCTTAATTTCTCGATTGCTTATTTCCACTTGACCAGAAGTTTGAGGATGATATGGTGTAGAGACTCGATGGGTGATGTTGTACTTTTTCATGAGTGCTTCGAATGGCTTGTTACAGAAGTGGCTGCCTCCATCACTAATGACAGCCCTTGGAGTACCAAACCTTGTGAAAATATTATCCTTCAAGAACTTCAGCACCACCTTATGATCATTGGTTTTGGTGGCTATGGCTTCCACCCATTTAGACACATAATCAACAGCAACAAGTATGTAAGTATAACCAAAGGAAGATGGGAATGGTCCCATGAAATCAATACCCCACACATCGAAGAGCTCCACAACGAGTATGTTATTCAGTGGCATTTCGTTCCTGCGACTTATGTTCCCCATCCTTTGACACCTATCACACTTAACACAAAAATTAAACGCATCTTTGAATAGAGTGGGCCAAAAGAAACCAGATTGCAGAATTTTAAGTGCTGTTTTCTTAGCTCCAAAGTGACCTCCACAAGCCAATTCGTGGCCATGCCTAAGTATGCTTTCTTGCTCTTCTTCTGGAACACATCTTCTGATGAGTTGATCCAGGCAATGCTTGAATAAGAAAGGTTCATCCCAGACATAATGTTTCACCATGGAAAAGAACTTCTTCTTGTCCTGAGAAGTTAGATCATTTCTAAGAACACCACAAGCAAGATAATTAACAAAATCAGCATACCATGGCTCTTTGACTTGGGCAGCATAAAGTTGTTCATCAGGGAAAGTCTCATTCAAGGGTAGCACAGCTGCTCCTTTTTCTTCAACCACAATTCTGCTCAAATGATCTGCTACCACATTCTCACATCCCTTCTTATCTCGAATCTCCAAATCGAATTCTTGCAGCAAGAGAATCCATCTAATCAAGCGTGGTTTGGCATCCTTCTTAGTGAGCAAGTATCTAAGAGCTGCATGGTCAGAATAAACAATTACTTTAGAACCAACAAGGTAAGAACGAAATTTTTCTAAAGCAAAAACCACAGCAAGCAACTCCTTCTCTGTTGTGGAGTAGTTGATTTGAGCATCATTCAAGGTCCGGCTAGCATAATGAATCACATGGGGCAGCTTGTTCTTCTTTTGACCTAAAACTGCACCAATAGCAAAGTCAGAGGCATCACACATTATTTCAAATGGTAAAGACCAATCCGGAGCTATGATAATAGGGGCTGAAGTTAGCTCCCTCTTTAAGGTAGTAAAAGCTTCCATGCAAGCTTCATTAAACTCAAAAACAGCATCCTTAGCAAGGAGATTACACAATGGCCTTGTAATGCTTGAGAAATTTTTGATGAACCTTCTATAGAATCCAGCATGACCTAGAAAACTTCTAACTCCTTTAACAGAGGTAGGTGGTGGAAGATTTGAGATGAGATCGATCTTGGCTTTATCCACTTCGATTCCCTTGCTTGAAATCACATGGCCTAGCACAATGCCTTGTCTCACCATGAAGTGACACTTCTCCCAATTCAAAATCAGATTTGTTTCCTGGCATCTTTTAAGCACTAGAGACAAGTGGTGAAGACAGTTATCAAAAGAGGAACCAAAAACTGAAAAATCATCCATAAATACCTCAATGAATCGTTCCACCATATCTGAAAAGATTGACATCATGCATCTTTGGAAAGTTGCTGGGGCATTGCACAAACCGAATGGCATCCTTCTATAAGCAAACGTACCAAATGGGCATGTGAATGTGGTTTTCTCTTGGTCTTCCGGAGCAATGGGAATTTGATTATAACCTGAAAAACCATCAAGAAAACAATAGTAAGCATGGCCAGATAAACGTTCAAGCATTTGATCAATAAAAGGCAAGGGGAAATGATCTTTTCTAGTGGATGTGTTCAACTTCCTGTAATCAATGCAAACTCTCCAACCAGTGACAGTTCGTGTAGGAACTAGCTCATTCTTCTCATTCTTCACAACGGTGATTCCGGACTTCTTTGGAACAACTTGCACAGGGCTCACCCACTTAGAATCTGAAATTGGGTAGATGATTCCTACATCGAGTAGCTTTAAAACTTCAGCTCTAACCACCTCTTTCATGTTGGGATTTAGCCTCCTTTGGGCATCACGAGATGGTTTGCTGTCTTCTTCCATTAAAATCCGGTGCATGCACATGCTTGGACTAATTCCTTTGATGTCTGCTATGGTCCACCCAATGGCTGTTTTATGCTCTTTTAGAACTTTAATTAAGCTCTCTTCTTCATGTGAGGAGAGACCTGCAGCAATTATAACAGGGAGAGTTTCGTTAGCACCCAAATATGTATATTTGAGATGATTGGGAAGAGGTTTAAGTTCTAGCTTTGGTGGGATGACAATGGATGGCTCCATTTTCGTGGATGATGGTCCAAGAGGCTCGATTGGTGGCCTAAAGGATGGTGGGTATGGCGGAAACACTTCTAAGGCAGCCACCACTTCTTGGAACTCCGGTTCACAAAGATCTTCCTCTTCTTGTGTTAAGACAACTTCTAGAGCATCATTAGACTTTCTCTGCAAAATTTTGGAGGAAACCTCATGATCCACAACATCAATTGAAAAGCAAGAATCAAGAGAGATAGAAGGTTGAGATAGAGCATTAAGCATTTTAAATTCAACAGTTTCACCCAAAACAGTCATGGAGAGGGTGCTATCTTTCACTTTGATGATTGTATCTGCAGTGGCCATGAATGGCCTGCCTAGGAGAATGGGATCAACACGATCTCCATTTGGATTGTCTTCCATGTCCATCACTACAAAATCAGCAGGGAGAATTAGTGTATTAACTTGAACTAGAATATCTTCTACAATACCTTTTGGATATTTTATAGAATGATCAGCTAGTTCAAGTCGCATTGAAGTCTTCTTCATCCCTTCTAAGCCAAGCTCTTGATAAACTGAATATGGCATAACATTGATGCTTGCTCCCAAGTCCAACATGGCTCTTCCAACCTTCTTGCCTCCAATGTTAATGGGAATGTCAAAGCTGCCAGGATCATCTAGTTTTGGTGGAAGCTTCCTTTGCAACACCGCACTTACATTTTGGTCAAGCTTTACTCCTTCATTTGGAGCGAAATTGAGCTTGTGAGTTTTCAAGTCCTTGATGAATTTTCCATATGCAGGAATCTGTTCAATAAGATCAAGCAAAGGCAAATTGATATTAACTTTACTCAAAATATCATAAATCTCTTTAAAAGCCTTATCTTGCTTTGGTTTCTTAAGACGGCCTGGAAATGGAATCTGTGGAACATATGGAGCGGGTGGCACGTATCTATCTTCTTGAAGATGTGGTGGCACAAATTTGTCATCCCTTTTATGCAATTGGAATTGATCGGATTTCTGAGAATCTGATTTGGCCTTAGGAGCAGATTGAGAAGTTTTGAGTTGTTCTCCTTCCGTAGCCATGGTCTCCTCCTCTTCATCTTCTACAATCACAGCATCATTTGAAAGATTAGAATCAACTTTATTATCAATGATCTTACCTGATCTGAGCACATGGATGGCCTTGGCTTCTGGGTTCTTTGGATTGATCATAGTTTGGCTTGGCCATTTCCCAGGCTCTCTTTGAGATATTTCAGCAGCTATTTGGCCTATTTGAACTTCCAATTTGGCAATGGCAGCTTGTGTAGTTTGCTGGAAATTGGATTGGTTGATTGCCATCTGCTTAACTATATCCTCCAATGATGATGTTTGTTGTGGCTTTTGGAATGAAGGGGGATTGGCTTGATTCTGAGTATTCCTCCATGAAAAGTTTGGATGATTCCTCCAACCTGGATTATAACTTTGAGAGTATGGATCATTTCTTGGACCTTGGTTGTAGGAATTTACCACCTTAGCTTGCTCTTGCACAAATTCTGGATATCCAGCCCCAAGTGGACAAGCTATGGTAGCATGGTCATGAGTTTCGCAAATACTACACACTTCCTTCGGAGGGCTTCTTGAGTTTAATGCAAGAAGAGCATCTAGCTTTTGTTCCAGTTTTAAAATCTGCACACTAGAAGAATCATTAGAACCACTAACAACACGTTTACCTCTTGTATCCGTATGTTGGGTCTCCATTGCTATCTCTTCAAAGAGTTCATACGTTTCTTCGGGAGTCTTGGTTTTAAAAGAACCACCTGCAAAATTGGTGACTATATTATGACTAGAAGAGGTTAGTCCTTTATAAAACATACGCATTTGAAGCTTCAATGGAATCCCATGATGAGGACATTGGTTGAGCAGCCCATTGAACCTCTCCCATGCTTCACAAAACGACTCGTCATCTTGCTGTGCAAATAACAAGATCTTATCCCTAAGCATGTCGGTCTTTTGCGTAGAGAAGTATTTTTCCAGGAACTTCTTTTGAATGGCAGCCCATGTAGTGAGTGAACCAGGTTTCAAAGAATTCAACCAATATTTTGCCTTATCCTTCAAAGTGTATGGAAACACTCTCATTCGAAGTTGATCTTCTGTCACACCTGTCAAGGGAAAAGAACTCACAACATTAAAAATATCCTTTATATGAGTTAATGGATCTTCATTAGGTAAACCATAAAAGGAAGGCAACATATTAAGATGAGAAGATTTCAGCTCATAATTTCGAGCTACAGTGGGCAGCGAAATGCTTGAAGGAGATGCTGGAATTGTTGGGATATCAAGTTCTCCCATGAACTCATTGGCAGCCATCTCTTCTTCTTCTTCTTGGTCTGAACTTGCTTCCGAATTTGAAAGTGAAGAACCAGGAAGTTCAGCGTGGAGAGCAAGACTTGAAAATGTGGCCAGAGCTTGCTCTTTTGCAGTTGACAACTCTCTTTCTAGACGATTCTGAATTTCAGAGGTCACTCGTCTAGGTTGCAACGATGGTCCTGCGTTCAAAGATCTGGAACGTTGAAACGAAGACCTCACTTGTTCAAGTAATGGCCTTTTAGACATAAACTACCTGAAACAGAAAATTACTTGAGTTAATTAGAAACACTAAAAAGAATAGGGTAACCTTGGGCACATAACCAGGGAAGAACTTTCGTTCAGTCCCCGGCAACGGCGCCAAAATTTGTTGTTAATATTATGTTAACTCGCAATTGTACGGGGCAATTAGTAGTATAGCAAGACAAGTACGAGGTCGTACCCACGAAGACTGAGAAGTTCAAATTAGTTATGTACTTAGATTACCAAATTCAAGAAGTTAGGAAGTCTAGTCTAAAACAGAATTTAAAGTGATAGTGATTGTGATTGTGAAAAGAAGTGAGCAAACTGAAATTGCAAATGAAAGCAAATAAACAAGTGTAACAAAGAGTGATTTTGAAGGGCTGGAAAACGGATTTGGAGACTAGGGCATTCGATTCACCATAACAATTCAATTCTGGGTTATAAGGAGTCAAGTAACAAGTCTAATTCAGATTCAAAGATTGATTCTAGCTAAAGTATGATTAGGCCATGGTGTCTGGTCCTAACCTTGTGTTCCTAATTCCCTAATTTGATCATTTGTTGTCTAACCTAAAATTAAGCATTAGGAACCCATTAAGCATAGAAGAACAATTTAAACAACCAAGCATGTATCTAATCCCTGTTGTCGAATGTCCATACATACTCTTCCTATTCATAGTTCAATTCGAATTAAAGCATGGTGTCTACTCTTAATTCAAACCAAGATATACAAATCAAAATGGTAGCTAAGCATTCCGATCAGCATATAAGCAAGTAGGCAAAATGAATAAAAACATGAATCATGAATCAAACTTGAAACTCCAAACTTGAAACTTATAAACCCAGAATATTCATGTTAGGTTACATCGAAACCCTAGTTATGGATTTAGCTACTCATAATGGAAAAGAAACTAAAACAGAATTGGGAAAACATAATGAATGTCATAAGAGTAGAAAAACCCTTTTCTGAAGTTCTTGTGGTGTCCAATGCTTCTTCAAGAGCTTCTCCACGTCTGGAAGGATGTATGAAGGATATGGAGGTGATTTGGGATGAGTTTGAGTGAGTGGTGATGGTTGAGAGAGAGGAAATTCGTAGGAAATAGAAGGGAGGTTTTCTGGAGCTGTTTTGGTGTTTTGGGGCAGTTTAGAGTATCTGGCTGTGTACCTAGAGTGTATGGGGTGGATGTGTGTTTCTTTGAAGCTTGAAGACCTCTCTATTTATAGGGCTAAGAGGGAGGAACATCATGATGATATTCCCACACCATCCTTCATCTTTTGCTGATGCACAAGCTTTCTTCACATGGGTTCAATGGTGAGCAGTTTTGCTGCCAACCCATGTGATCTTCTTTTGGCTGCCATCCCATGTGGTCTTCTTTTGGCTGCCAAAGTCAGTTACAGCTGGGGTGAGGCACATGGCTTAAAGGAGGTGACAAGCTCATCAGCTGGCAGCTGCAATCCTGAGAAGGGTGCAACTTGATGGGACCACGGATTGGGCTTGGCTTCATCAATGGATATGTATGAGCAGTCCATCTTGCAGTTCAGAAACTCCTCTTTCTAACCACAAATCATTTGGGCCAATCCAAGTTGGGAGGAGGAAGTTAAGGCCGAAACAAATAGCTAACTCAGTCTGCTCGTTTTTGCAACATTGTGCAACTTTTTTTATCCAAAGCCACCATTGCTACCTAAGGCCCAAAGAACTGAATGACAAACAGAAAAGGGATTAAAAGCACAAGTTTAACTCAACAACATAACCAAATCATAAGCTATAGGGGTACAAAATGATATACAATTATGAACTGATCAAATACCCCCATACCTAGATTTTGCTAGTCCTCGAGCAAAACAACACAAAACAAAGTTAAAAACAAAACAAGAAGTTAACTAAACCACTTCCGCAGGTAACTCGATTGCATTGAGCATATGCAACAAGCCTTTAAACCTCTAGGCATCCCTAGTAGGAGGAGTTGTGTCTCCTGAGGGTTTAACAGAAACGATACCCACAAACGCTTTACTGACTCTACAAAACAAAGTGATTAGTAAAACTTTGAAATCAACTAATGAAAATGAAAGAAAACTTCGGTCATACCTCCAACACCATAGAGTTGCCAAGATAGGTGATCAATCAATGTGTAAAGTGGAAGCTATAGCTCAAAGGCACACGGTTTCAAAGCAAGCACACTCAAACCTTGAATGGAGAACATGCTTCGACTCTAATTCTCACAGATAACACTCAATCACTCAGAACCTAAGGTTTAATTCTCTCAAGAAAGCATAAGTGAGTGTAAGAAATAGAAGCACAAGTTTTGGTTAGATCTCATGAAAGGAATCAAATACTAAGAATAGAGATACACACATACTTACAGCAACCATGAATACATCCTCAAAGATCAGCTAGGTCTTTTACATGGTTGTAATGAAAGGCTAAGGTTAGGGGAAATGAAAGAATTGGAAGGAAGAACAAGTAACTTAAGAACATACCAAGGTTGCATTCTTCTTTAACCTGCAAGGTATCATTGGCATGGCTGCAACATCATAGCATCATCTGGCATAAACTTTTATTATTATTATTATTATTTTTTTTTTACACTTAGATCAAATCGAAACACTTTCATCTTTCATCTTTGCTGATTTGATTTGCATCTTCTTTAGCTTCATTGCACAGATTCACTCGAATTTTCATTTAGGTACATGGCAGCAACTTCCTTGCATCAAACTTTATCTTGGCAAACCTTGGTATATTTCTAAGTTATAAGGTATGGCTACAATAGGTTAAACATCTCAGATTGAGATACAAAGGTAGGGAAATGAAAGAAGAAAAAGGGCTTGAAGTGTTTGGCTTCAAAAGGGCTGATGGAACACACAAATGGGTAGGGTGAAAGGGGAGCACACAGAATGGTTATGCACACATAGCCTAGCATCACTTCAATGAGTTCATTCATGAATGAGAGCAAGCACATGATATCTGCAAAAGAGAATCATCCTTAGTATTCAATCAAAATGGAACAATGAGATCATTTAGAGTGAACTGAAGCAAATAAGTAGAGATGAGGAATAGAACACTTTAAACCCTCTCAAGAAAGCAATTGGGCTCGATGTAGCTCACTAGGGCAGTTCGTGCTTTATAGGAGTGGTTGGTGTATTCCGTAGTTCTAGTGATTGGATTTCACTCAAAACTCACCAAATGACTCCTCCCACCATATTATGATGTTGCCCAAGTTTTGGGCTCGATCGGAAATCAATAGCTGTACGAAATTGGACACTTCAAGTTCAAAGGCAGTTTGTTCCGAAATGGAGTGGTTGGTGTATTCCGTAGTTCTAGCGATTGTATTTCACTCAAAATCCTCCACATGACTCCTCCCAACATATTATGATGATGCCCAAGTTTTGGGCTCGATCGGAAATCCATAGGTGTACGAAATTGGACACTTCAAGTTCAAAGGAAGTTCGTGCCGTATTGGAGTGGTTGGTGTATTTCGTAGTTCTAGCGATTGGATTTCACTCAAAACTCACCAAATGACACCTCCCAACATATTATGATGATGCCCAATTTTTGGGCTTGATAGGAAATCAATAGGTCTACGAAATTGGACACTTCAAGTTCAAAGGCAGTTTGTTCCGAATTGAAGTGGTTGGTGTATTCCGTAGTTCTAGCGATTGCATTTCACTCAAAACTCTCCACATGACTCCTCCCACCATATTATGATGATGCCCAAGTTGTGGGCTCGATCGGAAATCAATAGGTGTACGAAGTTGGACAATTCAAGTTGAAAGGCACTTCGTGCCTTATTGGAGTGGTTGGTGTATTTCGTAGTTCTAGAAATTGGATTTCATTCAAAACTAACCAAATGACTCCTCCCAACATATTATGATGATGCCCAAGTTTTGGGCTCGATCAAAATTCTATAGGTGTACGAAATTGGACACTTCAAGTTCAAAGGCAGTTTGTTCTGAATTGGAGTGGTTGGTGTATTCCGAAGTTCTAGCGATTGGATTTCACTCAAAACTCACCACATGACTCCTCCCACCATACTATGATGATGCCCAAGTTTTGGGCCTGATCGGAAATCAATAGGTGTACGAAATTGGACACTTCAAGTTCAAAGGCAGTTTGTTCCGAATTGAATTGGTTGGTGTATTCCGTAGTTCTGGCGATTGGATTTCACTCAAAACTCACCACATGACTCCTCCCACCATACTATGATGATGCCCAAGTTTTGGGCCTGATCGGAAATCAATAGGTGTACGAAATTGGACACTTCAAGTTCAAAGGCAGTTTGTTCCTAATTGGAGTGGTTGGTTTATTCCGTAGTTCTAGCGATTGCATTTCACTCAAAACTCTCCACTTGACTCCTCCCACCATATTATGATGATGCCCAAGTTTTGGGCTCGATCGGAAATCAGTAGGTGCACGAAGTGGGAAAATTCAAGTTCAAAGGCAGTTCGTGCCCTATTGGAGTGGTTGGTGTATTTTGTAGTTCTAGAAATTGGATTTCATTGAAAACTCACCAAATGACTCCTCCCAACATATTATGATGATGCCCAAGTTTTGGGCTCGATCGGAAATCAGTAGGTGTACGAAATTGGACACTTCAAGTTCAATGGTAGTTTCTTCTGAATTGGAGTGGTTGGTGTATTCCGTAGTTCTAGCGATTGGATTTCACTCAAAACACACCACGTGGCTCCTCCCAACATATTATGATGATGCCCAAGTTTTGGGTTCGATCGGAAATCCATAGGTGTACGAAATTGGACACTTCAAGTTCAAAGGCAGTTCGTGTCGTATTGGAGTGGTTGGTGTATTTCGTTGTTCTAGCGATTGGATTTCACGCAAAACTAACCAAATGAATCCTCCCAACATATTATGATGATGCCCAAGTTTTGGGCTTGATCGGAAATCAATAGGTGTACGAAATTGGACACTTCAAGTTCAAAGGAAATTTGTTCTAAATTGGAGTGGTTTAGGTATTCCGTAGTTCTAGCGATTGGATTTCCCTCAAAACTCATCACATGACTCCTCCCACAATATTATGATGATGCCCAAGTTTTGGGCTCGTTCGGAAATCAATAGGAGTACGAAATTGGACAATTCAAGTTCGAAGGCAGTTCGTGCCTTATTGGAGTGGTTGGTGTATTTCGTAGTTCTAGAAATTGGATTTCATTCAAAACTCACCAAATGACTCCTAACAACATATTATGATGATGCCCAAGTTTTGGGCTCGAACGGAAATCAATAGATGTACGAAATTGAACACTTCAAGTTCAAAGGCAGTTTGTTCCGAATTGGAGAGGTTGGTATATTTCGTAGTCCTAGCGATTGGATTTCACTCAAAACTCTCCACATGACTCCTCCCACCATACTAAGATGATGCCCAAGTTTTGGGCTCGATCGGAAATCAATAGGTGTACGAAATTGGACACTTCAAGTTCAAAGGCAGTTTGTTCCGAATTTTAGTGGTTGGTATATTCCGTCGTTCTAGCGATTGGATTTCAATCAAAACTCTCCACATGACTCCTCCCACCATTTTATGATGATGCCCAAGTTTTGGGCTCGATCGGAAATCAATAGGTGTACGAAATTGGACAATTCAAGTTCATAGGCTGTTCGTGCCTTATTGGAGTGGTGGGTGTATTTCGTAGTTCTAGCGATTGGATTTCAATCAAAACTCACCACATGACTCCTCCCACCATCTTTTGATGGTGCCCAAGTTTTGGGCTCGATCGGAAATCAATAGATGTACGAAATTGGAGTGGTTGGTGTATTACGTAGTTCTTGCAATTGGATTTCACTCAAAACTCACCAAATGACTCCTCCCAACATATTATGATGACACTTCAAGTTCAAAGGCAGTTTGTTCCGAATTTGAGTGGTTGTTGTATTCCGTAGTTCTAGCGATTGGATTTCACTCAAAACACACCGAATCACTCCTCCCACCATTTCATGATGATGCCCAAGTTTTGGGCTCGATCGGAAATCAATAGTTGTACGAAATTGGACACTTCAAGTTCAAAGGCAGTTCGTGCCTTATTGGAGTGGTTGGTGTATTTCATTGTTCTAGCGATTGGATTTCACTCAAAACTCACCACATGACTCCTCCCACCATACTATGATGATGCCCAAGTTTTGGGTTCGATCGGAAATCTGTAGGTGTACGAAATTGGACACTTCAAATACAAAGGCAGTTTGTTACGAATTGGAGTGGTTGGTGTATTCCGTAGCTCTAACGATTAGATTTCCCTCAAAACTCACCACAGGACTCCTCCCACCATATTATGGTGATGCCCAAGTTTTGGGCTCGATAGGAAATCACAAGGTGTACGATATTGGCGAATTCAAGTTCAAAGGCAGTTCGTGCCTTATTGGAGTGGTTGGTGTATTTCGAAGTTCTAGCGATTGGATTTCCCTCAAAACTCACCACAGGACTCCTCCCACCATATTATGGTGATGCCCAACTTTTGGGCTCGATCGGAAATCAATAGGTGTACGAAATTGGACACTTCAAGCTCAAAGGCAGTTTGTTCCGAAATGGATTTCACTCAAAACTCACAAAATGACTCCTCCCACCATTTTATGAAAATCCAAAAGTTTTGGGCTCGATCGGAAATCAATAGGTGTACGAAATTGGAAACTTCAAGTTCAAAGGCAGTTCGTTCCGAATTGTAGTGGTTGGTGTATTTCGTAGTTCTTGCGATTGGAATTCACTCAAAACTCCCCACAAGACTCCTCCCACCATATTATGATGACGCCCAGGTTTTGGGCTCGATCGGAAATCAATAGGTGTACGAAATTGGACACTTCAAGTTCAATGGCAGTTTGTTCAGAATTGGAGTGGTTGGTGTATTCCATAGTTCTAGGGATTGGATTTCACTCAAAACTCACCAAATGACTCCTCCCACCATATTACGATAATGCAAAAGTTTTGGGCTCGATCGGATCAAAAGACGTACGAAATTGGACAATTCAAGTTCAAAGGCAGTTCGGGCATTATTGGAGTGGTTGGGGTATTTCGTAGTTCTAGCGTTTGGATTTCACTCAAAACTCACCACATGACCTCTCCCACCATATTATGATGATGCCCAAGTTTTGGGCTTCATTGGAAATCAATAGGTGTATGAAATTGGACAGTTCAAGTTCAAAGGCAGTTCGTGCCTTATGGGAGTGGTTGGTGTATTTCGAGTTTTAGCGTTTGGATTTCACTCAAAACTCTCCAAATGACTTTTCCCAACACATTATGATGATGCCCAAGTTTTGGGCTCGATCGGAAATCAATAGGAGTACGGAATTGGACACTTCAAGTTCAAAGGCAGTTTGTTCCGAATTGGAGTGGTTGGTGTATTCCGTAGTTCTAGCCATTGGATTTCGCTCAAAACTCACCAAATGGCTCCTCCCACCATTTTATGATGATGCCCAAGTTTTGGGCTCGATCGGAAATCAATAGGTGTACGAAATTGGACACCTCATGTTCAAAGGCAATTTCTTCAGAATTGGAGTTGTTGTTGTTTTCCGTAGTTCTATCGATTGCATTTCCCACAAAAGTCACCACATGACTCCTCCCACCATTTTATGATGATGCCCATGTTTTGGGCTCGTTCGGAAATCAATAGGTGTACGAAATTGGACACTTCAAGTTCAAAAGCAGTTTGGTCCGAATTGGAGTGGTTGGTGTATTCCGTAGTTCTAGCAATTGGATTTCCCTCAATACTCACCAAATGACTCCTCCGATCATATTATTATGATGCCCAAGTGTTGGGCTCGATCGGAAATCAATAGGTGTACGAAATTGGACACTTGAAGTCAAAAGATAGTTTGTTCCGAATTGGAGTGGTTGGTGTATTCCGTAGTTCTAGCGATTGGATTTCACTCAAAACTCACCACATGACTCCTCCCACCATATTATGACGAAGCCCAAGTTTTGGGCTCGATCGGAAATCAATAGGGGTACGAAATTGGACAATTCAAGTTCAAAGGCAGTTAGTGCCCTATTGGAGTGGTTGGCGTATTCCGTAGTTCTAGCGTTGGGATTTCACTCAAAACTCACGACATGACTCCTCCCACCATATTATGATGATGCCCAAGTTTTGGCCTCGATCGGAAATCAATAGGGGTATGAAATTGGACAATTTAAGTTCAAAGGCAGTTAGTGCCTTATTGGAGTGGTTGGCGTATTCCGTAGTTCTAGCGATTGGATTTCACTCAAAACGCACCAAATGACTCCTCCCACCATATATTGATGATGCCCAAGTTTTGGGCTAGATCGGAAATCAATAGGTGTACGAAATTGGCCCCTTCAAGTTCAAAGGCAGTTTGTTCCGAATTGGAGTGGTTGGTGTATTCCGTATTTCTAGCGATTGGATTTCACTCAAAACTAACCGAATGACTCCTCCCAACATATTATGATAATGCCCAAGTTTTGGGCCTGATCGGAAATCAATAGGTGTACGAAATTCGACACTTCAAGTTCAAAGGCAGTTTGTTCCGAATTGGAGTGGTTGGTGTATTCCGTAGTTCTAGTGTTTGGATTTCACTCAAAACTCACCAAATAACTCCTCGCACCATATTTTGATGATCCCCAAGTTTTGGGATCGATCAGAAATCAATAGGTGTACAAAATTGGACACTTCAAGTTCAAAGGCAGTTTGTTCGGAATTGGAGTGGTTGGTGCATTCCATAGTTCCAGTGATTGGATTTCACTCAAAACTCTCCACATGACTCCTCCCACCATATTATGTTGCTGCCCAAGTTTTGGGTTCAATCGGAAATCCATAGGTGTACAAAATTGGGCACTTCAAGTTCAAAGGCAGTTTGTTCCGAATTGGAATGGTTGGCGTATTTCGTAGTTCTAGTGATTGGATTTCACTCAAAACTCACCACATGAATTCTCCCGCCATATTATGATGATGCCCATGTTTTGGGCTCGATCCGAAATCCATAGGTGTACGAAATTGGACAATTGAAGTTCAAAGGAAGTTCGTGCCTTATTGGATTGGTTGGTGTATTCCGTAGTTCTAGCGGTTGGATTTCACTCAAAACTCACCACATGACTACTCCCACCATATTATGATGAAACCCAAGTTTTCTGCTCGATTGGAAATCAATCGGTGTACGAAATTGGAAACTTCAAGTTCGAAGGCAAATTGTTCCGAATTGGAGTGGTTGGTGTATTCCGTAGTTCTAGCGATTGGATTTCAATCAAAACTCACCAAATGACTCCTCCCAGCATATTATGATGAAGACCAAGTTTTGTGCTCGATCGGAAATCAATAGGTGTACGAAATTTGAAACTTCAAGTTTGAAGGCAAATTGTTCCGAATTGGAGTGGTTGGTGTATTCCGTAGTTCTAGCGATTGGATTTAACTCAAAACTCACGACATGACTCCTCCCACCATATTATGATGAAGCCAAAGTTTTGGGCTCGATCGGAAATCAATAGGGGTACGAAATTGGACAATTCAAGTTCAAAGGCAGTAAGTGCCTTATGGTGAAGCTCAAAGGCAGTTCGTGCCTTATTGGAGTGGTTGGTGTATTTCGTAGTTCTAGCGATTGGATTTCACTCAAAACTAACCGAATGACTCCTCCGAACATAGTATGATGATGCCCACGTTTTGGGCTCAATTGGAAATCAATTTAAGTTCAAAGGCAGTTCGTCCCTTATTGGAGCGTGTGGGGTATTAAGTAGTTCTAGCAATTGGATTTTTCTCAAAACTCACCAAATGACTCGTCCCACCATATTATTATGATGCCCAGGTTTTGGTCTCGATCGGAAATCAATAGGTGTACGAAATTGGACACTTCAAGTTCAAAGGCAGTTTGTTCCGAATTGTAGTAGTTGGTGTATTCCGTAGTTCTAGTGATTGAATTTCACTCAAAACACACCACATGACTCCTCCCACCATAATATGATGATGCCCAAGTTTTGGGCTCGTTCGGAAATCTATAGGTGTACGAAATTGGACAATTCAAGTTGAAAGGCAGTTCGTGCCTTATTGGAGTGGTTGGTGTGTTCCGTAGTTCTAGTGATTGGATTTCACTCAAAAGTCACCACATGACTCCTCCCACCATACTACGATGATGCCCAAGTTTTGGGCTCGATCGGAAATCGATAGGTGTACGAAATTGGAAACATCAAGTTCAGAGGCAGTTTGTTCCGAAATGGAGTTGTTGGTGCGTTCCGTAGTTCTAGCGATTGGATTTCACTCAAACCTCACCAAACGACTCCTCCCACCATATTATGAAGATTCCCAAGTTTTGGGATCGATCGGAAATCAACAGGTGTACGAAATTGGACAATTCAAGTTCAAAGGCAGTTCGTCCCTTATTGGAGTGGTTAGTGTATTTCATAGTTCTAGCGATTGGATTTCACTCAAAACTCACCAAATGACTCCTCCTAACATATTATGATGATGCCCAATCTTTGGGCTCGATCGGAAATCAATAGGTGTACGAAATTGGGCACTTCAAGTTCAAAGGCAGTTTGTTCCGAATTGGAGTGGTTAGTGTATTCCGTAGTTCTAGCAATTGGATTTCACTCAAAACTCACCAAACGCCTCCTCCCACCATATTATGATGATGCGCAAGTTTTGGGCTCGATCGGAATTCAATAGGGATACGAAATTAGAAAATTCAAGTTCAAAGGTAGTTCGTGCCTTATAGGAGTGGTTGGTGTATTCCGTTGTTCTAGCGATTGGATTTCACTCAAAACTCTCCACATGACCCCTCCCACCATATTATGATGATGCCCAAGTTTTGGGCTCGATTTATAGGTGTACGAAATTGGACACTTCAAGTTCAAAGGCAGTTTGTTCCGAATTGAAGTGGTTGGTGTATGTCGTAGTTCTAGCGATTGGATTTCACTCAAAACTCACCAAACGACTTCTCCCACCATACTATGATGATACCCAAGTTTTGGGCTCGATCGGAAATCGATAGGTGTACGAAATTGGACACCTCAAGTTGGGCAGTTTGTTCCGAAATGGAGTGGTTGGTGTATTTCGTAGTTCTAGCGATTGGATTTCACTCAAAACCCACCAAGTGACTCCTCCCAACATATTATGATGATGCCCAAGCTTTTGGCTCGATCGGAAATCAATAGGTGTACGAAATTGGACACTTCAAGTTCAAAGGCAGTTTGTTCCGAATTGGAGTAGTTGTTGTATTCCGTAGTTCTAGCGATTGAATTTCACTCAAAACAGACCACATGACTCCTCCCACCACAATAGGATGATGCCCAAGTTTTGGGCTCGATCGGAAATCTATAGGTGTACGAAATTGGACAATTCAAGTTGAAAGGCAGTTCGTGCCTTATTGGAGTGGTTGGAGTGTTCCGTAGTTCTAGCGATTGGATTTCACTCAAAAGTCACCACATGACTCCTCCCACCATACTACGATGATGCCCAAGTTTTGGGCTCGATCGGAAATCGATAGGTGTACGAAATTGGACACTTCAAGTTCAGAGGCAGTTTGTTCCGAAATGGAGTGGTTGGTGCGTTCCGTAGTTCTAGCGATTGGATTTCACTCAAAACTCACCAAACGACTCCTCCCACCATATTATGATGATTCCCAAGTTTTGGGATCGATCGGAAATCAACAGGTGTACCAAATTGGACAATTCAAGTTCAAAGGCAGTTCGCGCCTTATTGGAGTGGTTGGTGTATTTCATAGTTCATGCGATTGGATTTCACTCAAAACTCACCAAATGACTCCTCCTAACATATTATGATGATGCCCAAGCTTTGGGCTCGATCGGAAATCAATAGGTGTACGAAATTGGACACTACGAGTTCAAAGGCAGTTTGTTCCGAATTGGAGTGGTTGGTGTATTCCTTAGTTCTAGCGATTGAATTTCACTCAAAACTCACCACATGACTTCTCCCACCATAATATGATGATTCCCAAGTTTTGGGCTCGATAGGAAATGAATAGGTGTACGAAATTGGACAATTCAAGTTCAAAGGCAGTTCGTGTCCCGTTGGAGTCGTTGGCGTGTTCCGTAGTTCTAGCGATTGAATTTCACTCAAAACTCACCAAACGACTCCTCCCACCATATTATGATGATGCCCAAGTTTTGGGCTCGATCGGAAATCAATAGGTGTACGAAATTGGACACTACGAGTTCAAAGGCAGTTTGTTCCGAATTGGAGTGGTTGGTGTATTCCTTAGTTCTAGCGATTGAATTTCACTCAAAACTCACCACATGACTTTTCCCACCATAATATGATGATTCCCAAGTTTTGGGCTCGATAGGAAATGAATAGGTGTACGAAATTGGACAATTCAAGTTCAAAGGCAGTTCGTGCCCCGTTGGAGTCGTTGGCGTGTTCCGTAGTTCTAGCGATTGAATTTCACTCAAAACTCACCAAACGACTTCTCCCACCATATTATGATGATGCCCAAGTTTTGGGCTTGATCGGAAATCAATAGGTGAACGAAATTGGACAATTCAAGTTCAAATTCAGTTTGTTTCGAAATGGAGTGGTTGGTGTATTCCGTAGTTCTAGCAATTGGATTTCACTCAAAACAACCCACATGACTACTCCCACCATATTATGATGATGCCGAAGTTTTGGGCTCGATCGGAAATCAATAGGTGTACGAAATTGCACACTTCAAGTTCAAATTCTGTTTGTTTCGAATTAGGGTGGTTGGTGTATTCCGTACTTCTAGCGATTGGATTTAACTCAAAACTCCCCTCATGACTCCTCCCACCATACTATGATGATGCCCATGTTTTGGGCTCGATTGGAAATCAGTAGGTGTACGAAATTGGACAACTGAAGGTCAAAGGCAGTTCGTGCTTTATTGGAGTGTTTGCCGTATTCCGTAGTTCTAGCGATTGGAATTCACTCAAAACTCACCAAATGACTCCTCCCACCATATTACGATGATGCCCAAGTTTTGGGCTCCATCGGAAATCGATAGGTGTACGAAATTGGACGCATGAAGTTCAAAGGCAGTTTGTTCCGAATTCGAGTGGTTGGTGTATTCCGTAGTTCTAGTGATTGTATTTCACTCAAAACTCACCACTTGACTCCTCCCACCATATTATGATGATGCCCAAGTTTTGGGCTCGATTACAAATCAATAGGTGTCCGAAATTGGACAATTCAAGTTCAAAGGCAGTTCGTGCCTTATTGGGGTGGTTGGTGTATTTCATAGTTCTAGCGATTGGATTTCACTCAAAACTCACCAAATGACACCTCCCGACATATTATGATGATGCCCAAGTTTTGGGCTCGAACGGAAATCAATAGGTGTACGAAATTGGACAATTCAAGTTGAAAGGCAGTGCGTGCTTTATTAGAGTGTTTGCCGTATTCCGTAGTTCGAGGGATTGGATTTCACTCAAAATTCACCAAATGACTCCTCCCACCATATTATGATGATGCCCAAGTTTTGGGCTCGATCCGAAATGAATAGGTGTACGAAATTAAACAATTCAAGTTGGAAAGGCAGTTCGTTCCGAATTGGAGTGGTTGGTGTATTCCGTAGTTCAAGCGTTTGGATTTCACTCAAAAATCCCCAAATGACTCCTCCCACCACATTATGATGATGCCCAAATTTAGGGCTCAATCGGAAGTCAATAGTTGTGCGAAATTGGACACTTGAAGTTCAAAGGCAATTTGTTCCGAATTGGAGTGGTCGGTGTATTCCGTAGTTCTAGCGATTGGATTTCACTCAAAACTCACCCAATGAATCCTCCCAACATATTATGATGATGCCTAAGGTTTGGGCTCGGTCGGAAATCAATAGGTGTACGAAATTGGAAACCTGAAGTTCAAAGGCAGTTTGTTCCGAATTGGAGTGGTTGGTGTATTCCGTAGTTCTAGCATTTCGATTTCACTGAAAACTCACCAAACGACTCCTCCCATCATATTATGATGATGCCCAAGTTTTGGGCTCGATTGTAAATCAATAGGTGTACGAAATTGGACACGTCAAGTTCAAAGGAAGTTTGTTCCGAATTGGAGTGGTTGGTGTATTCCGTTGTTCTAGCGATTGGATTTCACTCAAAACTCACCCAATGACTCCACCCACCATATTATGATGATGCCCAAGTTTTGGGGTCGATCGGAAATCAATAGGTGTACGAAATTCGACACTTCAAGTTCAAACGCAGTTTGTTCCGAATTCGAGTGGTTGGTGTATTCCGTAGTTCAAGCGATTGGATTTCACTCAAAACTCCCCAAATGACTCCTGCCAACATATTACGGTGATGCCCAAGTTTTGGGGTCGATCGGAAATCAATAGGTGTACGAAATTCGACACTTCAAGTTAAAACGCAGTTTGTTCCGAACTGGAGTGGTTGATGTATTCCGTTGTTCAAGCGATTGGATTTCACTGAAAACTCACCACATGACTCCTCCCACCATATTATGATGATGCCCAAGTTTTGGGCTCGATCGGAAGTCAACAGGTGTACGAAATTGGACAATTCAACATCAAAGGAAGTTCGTGCTTTAATGGTGTGTTTGGTGTATTCCGTAGATCTAGCAATTGGATTTCACTCAAAACTCACCAAATGACTACTCCCACCATATTATGATGATGCCCAAGTTTTGGGCTCGATAGGAAATCAATAGGTGTACAAAATTTGACACTTCTAGTTCAAAGGCAGTTTGTTCCGAATGGGAGTGGTTGGTGTTTTCCGCAGTTCTAGCAATTGGAATTCCCTCAAAACTCATCACATGAATCCTCAAACCATATTATGATTATGCCCAAGTTTTGGACTCGATCGGAAATAAATAGGTGTACGAATTGGACACTTCAAGTTCAAAGGCAGTTTGTTCCGAAGTGGAGTGGTTGGTGTATTCCGTAATTCTAGTGATTGGATTTCACCCAAAACTCACCATATGACTCCTCCCACCATATTATGATGATGTCCATGTTTTGGGCTCAATCGGAAATCAATTGGTGTACGAAATTGGACACTTCAAGTTCAAACGCAGTTTGTTCCGAATTGGAGCTGTTGATGTTTTCCGTGGTTCATGCAATTGGATTTCACTGAAAATTCACCACATGACTCCTCCCACCATATTATGATGATGCCCAAGTTTTGGGCTCGATCGGAAGTCAATAGGTGTACGAAATTGGACAATTCAACATCAAAGGCAGTTCGTGCTTTATTGGAGTGTTGGGTTTATTCCGTAGTTCTAGGGATTGGATTTCACTCAAAACTCACCAAATGACTCCTCCCACCATATTATGACGATGCCCAAGTTTTGGGCTCGATCAGAAATCAATAGGTGTACAAAATTTGACACTTCCAGTTCAAAGGCAGTTTGTTCAAAATTGGAGTTGTTTTTGTATTTCGTAGTTCTAGCGATTGGATTTCACTCAAAACTCCCCAAATGACTCCTCCCACCATATTACGATGATGCCCATGTTTTGGGCTCGATCGGAATTCAATAGGTAAACGAAATTAGAAAATTCAAGTTCAAAGGTAGTTCGTGCCTTATAGGAGTGGTTGGTGTATTTCGTAGTTCTAGAGATTGGATTTCACTCAAAACTCTCCACATGACCCCTCCCACCGTATTATGATGATGCCCAAGTTTTGGGCTCGATCGGAAATCAAAAGGTGCACGAAATTGGACAGTTCAAGTTCAAAGGCAGTTTGTTCCGAATTGAAGTGGTTGGTGTATTCCGTAGTTCTAGCGATTGGATTTCACTCAAAACTCACCAAATGACTCCTCCTACCATATTATGATGATGCCCAAGTTTGGGGCTCAATCGGAAATCAATAAGTGTACGAAATTGGACAATACAAGTTCAAAGGCAGTTCGTGCCTTATTGGAGTGGTTGGTGTATTTCGTAGTTCTAGCGATTGGATTTCACTCAAAACTCCCCAAATGACTCCTTCCAAAATATTATGATGATGCCCAAGTTTTGGGCTCGATCGGAAATCAGTTGGTGTACGAAATTGGACAATTCAAGTACAACGGCAGTTCGTGCCTAATTGGAGTGGTTGCTGTATTTTGTTGTTCTCGCTCAAAACTCACCAAATGAGTCCTCCCAACATATTATGATGATGCCCAAGCTTTGGGCTCGTTCGGAAATCTATAGGTGTACGAAATTGGACATTTCAAGTTCAAAGGCAGTTTGTTCCGATTTGGAGTGGTTGGTGTATTCCGTAGTTCTAGCGATTGGATTTCACTCAAAACTCACGAAATGACTCCGGCCACCATATTATGATGATGCCCAAGTTTGGGGCTCAATCGGAAATCAATAAGTGTACGAAATTGGACACTTCAAGTTCAAAGGCAGTTTGTTCCGAATTGGAGTGGTTGGTGTATTCCGTAGTTCTTGCGATTGGATTTCACTCAAAACTCACCACATGACTCCTCCCACAATATTATGACGATGCCCAAGTTTTGGGCTTGATCGGAAATCAATAGGTGTACGAAATTGGACACTTCAAGTTCGAAGGCAGTTTGTTCCAAATTGGAGTTGTTTTTGTATTCCGTAGTTCTAGCGATTGGATTTCAGTCAAAACACCCCACTTGACTCCTCCCACCGTATTATCATGTTGCCCAGGTTTTGGGCTCGATCGGAAATCAATAGGTGTACGAAATTGGACAGTTCAAGTTCGAAGGCAGTTTATTCCGAATTGGAGTGGTTGGTGTATTCGGTAGTTCTAGCGATTGGATTTCACTCAAACCTCACTAAATGTCTCCTCCCACCATATTATGATGATGCCTAAGTTTTGAGCCCGATCGGAATTCAATTTGTGTACAAAATTGGACAATTCAAGTTCAAAGGCAGTTTGTTCCGAATTGGAGTGGTTGTTGTATTCCGTAGTTCTAGCGATTGGATTTCACTCAAAACTCACCACACAGTCCCTCCCACCATATTATGATGATGCCCAAGTTTTGGTCTCAACCGGAAATCAATAGGTGTACGAAATTGGACACTTCAAGTTCAAAGGCAATTTGTTCCGAATTGGAGTTGTTTTTGTATTTCGTAGTTTTAGCGATTGGATTTCGCTCAAAGCTCCCCACATGACTCCTCCCACCGTATTATCAGGATGCCCAGGTTTTGGACTCGATCGGAAATCAATAGGTGTACGAAATTGGACAGTTCAAGTTCGAAGGCAGTTTGTTCCGAATTGGAGTGGTTGGGGTATTCCGTAGTTCTAATGATTGGATTTCACTCAGGGCTCACCACATAGTCCCTCCCACCATATTATGATGATGCCCAAGTTTTGGGCCCGATCGGAAATCAATAGGTGTACGAAATTGGAAAATTCATGTTCGAAGGCAGTTCGTGCCTTATTGGAGTGGTTGCTGTATTCCGTAGTTCTAGCGATTCGATTTCACTCAAAACTCACCACATGACTCCTCCCACCGTATTATGAAGATGGCCAAGTTTTGGGCCAATCGGAAATCAATAGGTGTACGAAATTGGAAAATTCATGTTCAAAGGCAGTTCGTGCCTTATTGGAGTGGTTGGTGTATTTCGTAGTTCTAGCGTTTGGATTTCACTCAAAACTCACCACATGACTCCTCCCACAATATTATGATGATGCCCAAGTTTTGGGCTCGATCGAAAATCAATAGGTGTACGAAATTGGACACTTGAATTTCAAAGGCAGTTTGTTCCAAATTGGAGTAGTTTTTGTATCCCGTAGTTCTAGCGATTGGATTTCACTCAAAACACCCCACATGACTCCTCCCACCATATTATGATGATGCCCAGGTTTTGGGCTCGATCGGAAATCAATAGGTGTACGAAATTGGACACTTCAAGTTCAAAGGCAGTTTGTTCCGAATTGAAGTGGTTGGTGTATTCCGTAGTTCTAGCGATTGGATTTCACTCAAAACTCACCAAATGACTCCTCCCACCATATTATGATGATGCCCAAGTTTTGGGCTCGATCGGAATTCAATTGGTGTACGAAATGGGACAATTCAAGTTCAAAGGCAGTTTGTTCCGAATTGGAGTGGTTTGTGTATTCCGTAGTTCTAGCGATTGCATTTCACTCAAAACTCTCCACATGACTCCTCCCGCCATATTATGATGATGCCCAAGTTTTGGGCTCGTTCGGAATTCAATAGCTGTACGAAATTGGACACTTTAAGTTCAAAGGAAGTTTGTTCCAAATTGGAGTGGTTTTTGTATTCCGTAGTTCTAGTGATTGGATTTCACTCAAAACTCCCCACGTGACTCCTCCCACCATATTATGATGATGCCGAAGTTTTGGGCACGATCGGAAATCAATAGGTGTACGAAATTGGACACTTCAAGTTCAAAGGCTGTTCGTGCCTTATTGGAGTGGTTGGTGTATTTCGTAGTTCTAGCGATTGGATTTCACTCAAAACTCCCCAAATGACTCCTTCCAAAATATTATGATGATGCCCAAGTTTTGGGCTCGATCGGAAATCAGTTGGTGTACGAAATTGGACACTTCAAGTTCAAAGGCAGTTTGTTCCGAATTGGAGTGGTTGGTGTATTCCGTAGTTCTAGCGATTGGATTTCACCCAAAACTCACCACATGACTCCTCCCACCATACTATGACGATGCCCAAGTTTTGGGCTCCATCGGAAATCAATAGGTGTACGAAATTGGACACTTTAAGTTCAAAGGCAGTATGTTCCGAATTTTAGTGGTTAGTGTATTCCGTAGTTCTAGCGATTCGATTTCACCCAAAACTCACCACATGTCTCCTCCCTCCATATTATGATGATGCCTAAGTTTTGGGCTCAATCAGAAGTTAATAGGAGTACGAAATTGGACACTTCAAGTTCAAAGGCAGTTTGTTACGAATTGGATTGGTTGGTGTATTCCGTAGTTCTAGCGATTTGATTTCACCCAAAACTCACCACATGACTCCTCCCACCATATTATGATGATGCCCAAGTTTTGGGCTCGATCGGAAATCAATTGGTGTACGAAGTTGGACAATTCAAGCTCAAAGGCAGTTCGTGTTTTGTTGGAGTGTTTGGTGTATTCCGTAGTTCTAGCGATTGGATTTCACCCAAAACTCTCCACATGACTCCTCCCACCATATTATGATGATGCCCAAGTTCTGGGCTCGGTCGGAATTCAGTAGGTGTACGAAATTGGACAATTCAAGCTCAACGGCAATTCGTGCTTTATTATAGTGTTTGGTGTATTCCGTTGTTCTGGCAATTGGATTTCACTGAAAACTCACCCCATGACTCCTCCCACCATATTATGATGATGCCCAAGTTTTGGGCTCGATCGGAAATCAATAGGTGTACGAAGTTGGACAATTCAAGCTCAAAGGCAGTTCGTGCTTTGTTGGAGTGTTTGGTGTATTCTGTAGTTCTTGCGATTGGATTTCACCCAAAACTCACCAGATGACTCCTCCCACCATATTATGATGATGCCCAAGTTTTGGGCTCGATCGGAAAATAATGGGTGTACCAAATTGGACACTTCAAGTTCAAAGGCAGTTTGTTTCGAATTAGAGTGGTTGGTGTATTCCGTAGTTCAAGCGATTGGATTTCATTTAAAACTTACCAAATGACCCCTCCCACCATATTATGATGATGCCCAAGTTTTGGGCTCGATTGGAAATCAATAGGTGTACGAAATTGGACACTTCAAGTTCAAAGGCAGTTTGTTCGGAATTGGAGTGTTTGGTGTATTCCGTAGTTCAAGCGATTGGATTTCACTCAAAACTCACCAAATGACTCCTCCCACAATATTATGATGATGCCCAAGTTTTGGGCTCTATCAGAAATCATTAGGTATACGAAATTGGACACTTCAAGTACAGAGGCAGTTTGTTCCGAATTAGAGTGGTTGGTGCATTCCGTAGTTCTGGCGATTGGATTTCGCTCAAAACTCAGTACATGACTCCTCCCACCATATTATGATGATGCCCATGTTTTGGCTCTATCGGAAATTAATAGGTGTACGAAATTGGACAATTCAAGTTCCAAGGCAGTTTGTGCTTTATTGGAGTGTTTGGTGTATTCCGTAGTTCTAGCGATTGGATTTCTCTCAAAACTCATCAAATGACTCCCACCATATTATGATGATGCCCAAGTTTTGGGCTCGATCGGAAATCAATAGGTGTACGAAATTGGACACCTCAAGTTCAAAGGTAGTTTGTTCCGAATTGGAGTGGTTGTTGTATTCCGTAGTTCTAGTTGTTGGATTTCACCCAAAACTCACCACATGACTCCTCCCACCATATTATGATGATTCCCAAGTTTTGGGCTCGATCAGAAATCAATAGGTGTACGAAAGTGGACACTTCAAGTTCAACGGCAGTTTCTTCCGAATTGGAGTGGTTGGTGTATTCTGTAGTTCTAGCGATTGGAATTCACCCGAACCTCACCACATGATTACTCCCACTAGATTATGTTGATGCCCGAGTTTTGGGCTCGATCGGAAATCAATAGGTGTACGAAATTGGACACTTCAAGTTCAAACGCAGTTTGTTCTGAATTGGAGTGGTTGGTGTATTCCGTAGTTCTAGCGATTGGATTTCACTCAAAACTCACCACGTGGCTCCTCCCACCATACTATGATGATTCCCAAGTTGTGGGCTCGATCGGAAATCAATAGGTGTACGAAATTGGACACTTCAAGTTCAACGGAAGTTTCTTCCGCATTGGAGTGGTTGGTGTATTCCGTAGTTCTAGGGATTGGATTTCACTCAAAACTCACGACATGACTCGTCCCACCATATTATGATGATGCCCAAGTTTTGGACTCGATCGGAAATCAATTGGTGTACGAAATTGGACAATTCAAGTTCAAAGGCAGTTCGTGCCTTATTGGAGTGGTTGGTGTATTTCGTAGTTCTAGCGATTGGATTTCACTCAAAACTCCCCACATGACTCCTCCCACCATATTATGATGACGCCCAGGTTTTGGACTCGATCGGAAATCAATAGGTGTACGAAATTGGACAATTCAAGTTCAAAGGCAGTTCGTGCCTTATTGTAGTGGTTGGTGTATTTCGTAGTTCTAGCTATTGGATTTCACTCAAAACTCACCGAATGAATTCGCCCAACATATTATGATGATTCCCAAGTTTTGGGCTCGATCGGAAATCAATAAGTGTACGAAATTGGACACTTCAAGTTCGAAGGCAGCTTTTTCCGAATTGAATTGGTTGGTGTATTCCGTAGTTCTAGCGATGGGATTTCACTCAAAACTCACCACATGACTCCTCCCACCATATTATGATGATGCCCAAGTTTTGGGCTCGATCGGAAATCAATAGGTGTACGAAAGTGGACACTTCAAGTTCAACGGCAGTTTCTTTCGAATTGGAGTCGTTGGTGCATTCTGTAGTTCTAGCGATTGGATTTCCCCCGAACCTCACCACATGATTACTCCCACCGGATTATGTTGATGCCCGAGTTTTGTGCTCGATCGGAAATCAATAGGTGTACGAAATTGGACACTTCAAGTTCAAACGCAGCTTGTTCCGAATTGGAGTGGTTGGTGTATTCCGTAGTTCCAGCGGTTGGATTTCACTCAAAACTCACCGCAAGACTCCTCCCACCATATTATGAAGATGCCCCAGTTTTGGGCTCAATTGGAAACCAGTAGGTGTACGAAATTGGACAATTCCAGTTCGAAGGCAGTTTGTGCCTTATTGGAGTGGTTGGTGTATTTCGTAGTTCTTGCGATTGGATTTCACTAAAAACTCACGAAATGACTCCTCCCACCATATTATGATCATGCCCAAGTTTTGGGCTCGATCGGAAATCAATAAGTGTACGAAATTTGACACTTCAAGTTCAAAGGCAGTTTGTTCCGAATTGGAGTGGTTGGTGTGTTACGTAGTTCTAGCAATTGTATTTCACTCAAAACTCACCACATGACTCCCCACATCATATTATGATGACGCATAAGTTTGGGGTTCGATCGGAAATCAATTGGTGTACAAAATTGGACACTTCAAGTTCAAATGCAGTTTGTTCCGAATTGGAGTGGTTGGTGTATTCCAAAGTTCTAGCTATTGGATTTCACTCAAAACTCACCACATGGTTCCTCCCACCGTATCATGGTGATGCAAAAGTTTTGGGATCGATCGGAAATCAATAGGTGTACGACATTCGACAATTCAAGTTCACAGGCAGTTCGTGCCTTATTGGAGTGGTTGGTACATTTCGTAGTTTTAGCGATTGGATTTCACTCAAAACTCACCAAATGACTCCTCCCAACATATTATGTTGATTCCCAAGTTTTGGGCTCGATCGGAAATCAGTAGGTGTACGAAATTGGACACTTCAAGTTCAAAGGCAGTTTGTTCCGAATTGGAGTGGTTGTTGTATTCCGTAGTTCTAGTGGTTGGATTTCACCCAAAACTCACCACAAGACTCCTCCCACCATATTATGATGATTCCCAAGTTTTGGGCTCGATCAGAAATCAATACGTGTACGAAATTGGACACTTCACTTTCAAACGCAGTTTGTTCCAAATTGGAATGGTTGGTGTATTCCGTAGTTCTAGGGATTGGATTTCACTCAAAACTCACGACATGACTCGTCCCACCATATTATGTTGATGCCCAAGTTTTGGGCTCGATCGGAAGTCAATAGGTGTACGAAATTTCTACAATTCAACATGAAATGCAGTTCGTGCTTTATTGGAGTGTTTGGTGTATTCCGTAGTTCTAGCGATTGGATTTCACTCAAAACTCACCAAATGACTCCACCCACCATATTATGATGATGCCCAAGTTTTCGGTTCGATCGGAAATCCATAGGTGTACGAAATTGGACACTTCAAGTTTAAAGGCAGTTCGTGCGTCATTGGAGTGGTTGGTGTATTTTGTAGTTCTACCGATTGGAATTCACTCAAAACTCACCAAATGACTCCTCCCAACATACTATGATGATGCCCAAGTTTTGGGCTCGATCGGAAATCAATAGGTGTACGAAATTGGACACTTCAAGTTCAAAGGCAGTTCGTGCCTCACTGGAGTGGTTGGTGCATTTCGTAGTTCTAGCGATTGGATTTCACTGAAAACTCACCAAATGACTACTCCCAACATATTATGATGATGCTCAAGTTTTGGGCTCGATCGGAAATCAATAGGTGTACGAAACTGGACACTTCAAGTTCAAGTGCAGTTTGTTCCGAATTGCAGTGGTCGGTGTATTCCGTAGTTCTAGTGATTGCATTTCACTCAAAACTCTTCACACGACTCCTCCCACCATATTATGGTGATGCCCAAGTTTTGGGCTCGATCGGAAATCAATAGGTGTACGAAATTGGACAATTCAAGTTCAAAGGCAGTTCGTGCCTTATTAGAGTGGTTGGTGTATTTCGTAGTTCTTGGGATTGGATTTCTTTCAAAACTCACCAAATGACTCCTCCCAACATACTATGATAATGCCCAAGTTTTGGATTCGATCAGAAATCAATGGGTGTACGAAATTGAACACTTCATGTTCATAGGCAGTTTATTCCGAATGGAAGTGGTTGGTGTATTCCGTAGTTCTAGCGATTGGATTTCACTCAAAACTCACCAAATGACTCCTCCCACCACTTTATGATGATGCCCAAGTTTTGGGCTCGAAAGGAAATGAAATAGGTGTACGAAATTGGACACTTTAAATTTGAAGGCAGTTTGTTCCGAATTGGAGTGGTTGGTGTATTCCGTAGTTCTAGTGATTGGATTTCCCTCAAAACTCACCACATGACTCCTCCCACCATCTTATGATGATGCCCAAGTTTTGGGCACGATCGGAAATCAATAGGTGTACGAAATTGGACACTTCAAGTTCGAAGGCAGTTTGTTCCGAATTGGAGTTGTTGGTGTATTCCGTAGTTCTAGCGATTGCATTTCACGAAAAATTCACCACATGACTCCTTCCACCATACTATGATGATGCCCAAGTTTTGGGCTCGATCGGAAATCAATAGGTGTACGAAATTGGACACTTCAAGTTCAAGGGCAGTTTGTTCCGAATTGGAGTGGTTGGTGTATTCCGTAGTTCTAGCGATTGGATTTCCCTCAGAACTCACCACATGACTCCTCCCACCATCTTATGATGATGCCCAAGTTTTGGGCACGATCGGAAATCAATAGGTGTACGTAATTGGGCACTTCAAGTTCAAAGGCAGTTTGTTCTAAATTGGAGTGGTTGGTGTATTCCGTTGTTCTAGCGATTCGACTTCACTCAAAACTCACCAAATAACTCCTCCCACCATTTTATGATGATGCCCAAGTTTTGGGCTCGATCGGAAATAAATATGTGCACGAAATTAGACACTACAAGTTCAAAGGCAGTTTGTTCCGAATTGGTGTGGTCGGTGTATTCCGTAGTTCTAGCGATTGGATTTCACTCAAAACTCACCACATGACTCCTCCCACCATATTATGATGATGCCCAAGTTTTGGGCTCGATCGGAAATCAATAGGTGTACGAAAATGGACAATTCAAGTTCAAAGGCAGTTCGTGCCTTATTGGAGTGGTTGGTGTATTTCGTAGTTCTAGCGATTGGATTTCACTCAAAACTCACCACATGACTCCTCAAACCATATTATGATGATGCCCAAGTTTTGGGCTCGATCGGAAATCAATAGGTGTACGAAAATTGACAATTCAAGTTCAAAGGCAGTTCGTGCCTTATTGGAGTGGTTGGTGTATTTCGTAGTTCTAGCGATTGGATTTCACTCAAAACTCACCAAATGACTCCTCCCAACATATTATGAGGATGCCAAAGTTTTGGGCTCGATCGGAAATCAATAGGTGTACGAAATTGGACAATTCAAGTTCAAAGTCAGTTCGTGCCATATAGGAGGGGTGGTTGTTTTTCGTAGTTCTAGCAATTGGATTTCACTCAAAACTCCCCAAATGACTCCTCCCACCATATTATGATGATGCCCAAGTTTTGGGCTCGATCGGAAATAAATAGGTGTACGAAATTGGACAATTCAAGTTCAAAGGCAGTTCGTGCCTCATTGGAGTGGTTGGTGTATTTCGTAGTTCTAGCGATTGGATTTCACTGAAAACTCACCAAATGACTCCTCCCAACATATTATGATGATGCCCAAGTTTTGGGCTCGATGGGAAATCAATAGGTGTACGAAATTGGACACTTCAAGTTCAAACGCAGTTTGTTCCGAATTGGAGTGGTTGGTGTATTCTGTAGTTCTAGCGATTGGATTTCACTCAAATCTCACCTAATGACTCCTCTCGCCATTTTATGATGAGGACCAAGTTTTGGGCTCGATCGGAAATCAATGGGTGTACGAAATTGGACACTTCATGTTCAAGGGCAATTTTTTCGGAATTGGAGTGGTTGTTGTATTCCGTAGTTCTAGCGATTGGATTTCACTCAAAACTCTGCACATGACTCCTCCCACTGTATTCTGATGATGCCCAAGTTTTGGGCTCGATCGGAAATCAATAGGTGTACGAAATTGGACACTTCAAGTTCAAAGGCAGTTTGTTCCGACTTGGAGTGGTTGGTGTATTCCGTAGTTCTAGCGATTGGATTTCTCTCAAAAGGCCCCACACGACTCCTCCCACCATATTATGATGATGCCCAACTTTTGGCTTGATCGGAAATCAATAGGTGTACGAAATTGGACAATTCAAGTTCAAAGGCAGTTCGTGCCTTATTGGAGTGGTCGGTGTATTTCGTAGTTCTAGCGATCGGATTTCACTCAAAACTCACCAAATGACTCTTCCCAACACATTATGAGGATGTCAAAGTTTTGGGCTCGATCGGAAATCAATAGGTGTACGAAATTGGACAATTCAAGTTCAAAGCCAGTTTGTTCCGAATTGGAGTGGTTGGTGTATTCCGTAGTTCTAGCGATTGGATTTCACTCAAAACTCACCAAATGTCTCCTCCCGCCATTTTATGATGATGCCGAAGTTTTGGGCTCGATCGGAAATCAATGGGTGTGCGAAATTGGACACCTCAAGTTCAAAGGCAGTTTGTTCCGAATTGGAGTGGTTGGTGTATTCCGTATATCTAGCGATTGGATTTCACTCAAAACTCTGCACATGACTCCTCCCACCGTATTCTGAAGATGCCCAAGTTTTGGGCTCGATCGGAAATCAATAAGTGTACGAAATTGGACACTTCAAGTTCAAAGGCAGTTTGTTCCGAATTGGAATGGTTGGTGTATTCCGTAGTTCTAGCGATTGGATTTCACTCAAAAATTCACCACATGACTCCTCCAACCATTTTGTGGTGTTGCCCAAGTTTTGGGCTCTATCGGAAATCAATAGGTGTACGAAATTGAACACTTCATGTTCGAAGGCAGGTTGTTCGGAATTGGAGTGGTTGGGGTATTCCGTAGTTCTAGCGATTGGATTTCACTCAAAAGTCCCCACATGACTCCTCCCACCATATTATGAGGATGCCCTAGTTTTGAGCTCGATCGGAAATCAATAGGTGTACGAAAGTGGACACTTCAAGTTCAAAGGCAGTTTGTTCAGAATTGGAGTGGTTGGTGTATTCCGTAGTTCTAGCGATTGGATTTCACTTAAAACACACCACATGACTCCTCCCACCATATTATGATGATGCCCAAGTTCTGGGCTCGATCGGAAATCAATAGGTGTACGAAATTGGACAATTCAAGTTCCAAGGCTGTTCGTGCTTTATTGGAGTGTTTGATGTATTCCGTAGTTCTAGCGATTGGATTTCACTCAAAACTACCCAAATGACTCCTCCCACCATATTATGTTGATGCCGAAGTTTTGGGCTCAATCGGAAATCAATATGTGTGCATAATTGGACACTTCAAGTTCAAAGGCAGTTTGTTCCCAATTGGAGTGGTTGGTGTATTCCGTAGTTCTAGCGATTGGATTTCACTCAAAACTCACCACATGACTCCTCTCACCACACTATGATGATGCCCGAGTTTTGGGCTCGATCGGAAATCAATAGGTGTACGAAATTGGACACTTCAAGTTCAAACGCAGTTTGTCCCGAATTGGAGTGGTTGGTGTATTCCGTAGTTCTAGCTATTGGATTTCAACCAAAACTCACCACTTGACTCTTCCCACCATATTATGATGATGCCCAAGTTTTGGGCTCGATCGGAAATCAATAGGTGTACGAAATTGGACACTTCAAGTTCAAAGGCAGTTTGTTCCGAATTGGAGTGGTTGGTGTATTCCGTAGTTCTAGCGATTGGATTTCACTCAAAACTCATCAAATGACTCCTCCCAACATATTATGGTGATTCCCAAGTTCTGGGCTCGATCGGAAATCAAAAGGTGTACGAAATTGGACACTCAGAGTTCAACGGCACTTTGTTACGAATTGGAGGGGTTGGTGTATTCCTCAGTTCTAGCGATTGGATTTCACTGAAAACTCAGCACATGACACCTCCCACCATACTATGATGATGACCAAGTTTTGGGCTTGATTAGAAATCAATAGGTGTACGAATTTGGACAATTCAAGTTCAAAGGCAGTTCGTGCCTTGTTGGAGTGGTTGGTACATTTCGTAGTTCTAGCGATTGGATTTAACTCAAAAGTCGCCAAACGACTCCTGCCAACATATTAAGAAGATTCCCAAGTTCTGGGCTCGATCGGAAATCAATAGGTGTACGAAATTGGGCACTTCAAGTTCAAAGGCAGTTTGTTCCGAATTGGAGGGGTAGGTGTATTCCGCAGTTCTAGAGATTGGATTTCACTCAAAACTCACCGCATGACTCCTCCAACCATACTATGATGATAACCAAGTTTTGGGCTTGATCGGAAATGAATAGGTGTACGAAATTGGACAATTCAAGTTGAAAGACAGTTCGTGCCTTAGTGGAGTGGTTGGTACATTTCGTTGTTCTAGCGATTGGATTTCACTCAAAAGTCACCAAATGACTCCTTCCACCTTATTATGATGATGCCCAAGTTTTGGGGAAGATCGGAAATCAACAGGTGTACAAAATTGGACAATTCAAGTCCAAAGGCAGTTCATTCCGAATCGGAGTTGTTGGTGTATTCCATTGGTCTAGCGACTGGGTTTCACTCAAAACTCACCAAATGAATCCTCCCAACTTATTATGATGATGCCCAAGGTTTGGGCTCGATCGGAAATCAATAGGTGTACGAAATTGGACACTTCATGTCCAAATGCAATTTGTTCCGAATTGGATTGGTTGGTTTATTCCGTATTTATCGCGATTGGATTTCACTCAAAACTAACCAAATGACTCCTCCCACCAAATTATGATGATGTCCAAGTTTTGGGCTCGATCGGATTCCAATAGGTGTACGAAATTGGACAACTCATGTTGAAAGGCAGTTCGTGCCTTATTGGAGTGGTTGGTACATTTCGTAGTTCTAGCGATTGGATTTCACTCAAAACTCACCAAATGACTCCTCCCACCATATTATGATGATGTCGAAGTTTTGGGCTCGATCGGAACTCAATAGTTGTATGAAATTAGACACTTCAAGTTCAAAGGCAGTTTGTTCCGAATTGGATTGGTTGGTTTATTCCGTATTTATCGCGATTGGATTTCACTCAAAACTCACCAAGTGACTCCTCCCACCAAATTATGACGATGTCCAAGTTTTGGGCTCGATCGGATTCCAATAGGTGTACGAAATTGGACAACTCATGTTGAAAGGCAGTTCGTCCCTTATTGGAGTGGTTGGTACATTTCGTAGTTCTAGCGATTGGATTTCACCCAAAACACACCAAATGACTCCTCCCACCATATTATGATGATGTTCAAGTTTTGGGCTCGATCGGAACTCAATAGGTGTACGAAATTGGACAATTCAAGTTCAAAGGAAGTTCGTGCCTTAGTGGAGTGGTTGGTGTATTTCGTAGTTGTAGGGATTGGATTTCACTCAAAACTCACCAAATGACTCCTCCCAACATATTATGACGATGCCCAAGCTTTGGGCTCGATCGGAAATCAATAGGTGTACGAAATTGGACACTTCAAGTTCAAAGGTAATTTGTTCCGAATTGGAGTGGTTGGTGTATTCTGTAGTTCTAGTGATTGGATTTCACTCAAAACTCACCCAATGACTCCTCCCACCATATTATGATGAAGCCCAAGTTTTGGCCCCGATCGGAAATCCATTGGTGTATTTCGTAGTTCTTGCGATTGGATTTCACTCAAAACTCACCAAATGACTCCTCCCAACATAATATGATGATGCCCAAGTTTTGGGCTCAATAGGAGATCAATAGGTGTACGAAATTGGACAATTCAAGTTCAAAGGAAGTTCGTGCTTTATTGGAGTGTTTGTTGTTTTCCATAGTTGTAGCAATTGGATTTCACTCAAAACTCACCAAATGACTCCTCCCACCATATTATACTGATGCCCAAGTTTTGGGCTCGATCAGAAATCAATAGTTGTACGAAAGTGGACATTTCAACTAGAAGGGCAGTTTGTTCCGAATTGGAGCGGTTGTTGTATTCCGCAGTTGTACCGATTGGATTTCCCTCAAAACTCACCACATGACTCCTCCCACCACACTATGATGATGACCAAGTTTTGGGCTCGATCGGAAATCAATAGGTGTACGAAATTGAACACTTCAAGTTCAAAGGCAGTTTGTTCCAAATTGGAGTGGTTTTTGTATTTCGTAGTTCTAGCGATTGGATTTCACTCAAAACTCCCCACATGACGCCTCCCAGTATATTATGATGATGCCCAAGTTTGGGACTCGATAGGAAATTAGTAAGTGTACGAAATTGGACAATTCAAGTTCAAAGGCATTTCATGCCTTATTTCAGTGGTTGGTGTATTTCGTAGTTCTAGCGATTGGATTTCACTCAAAACTCACCACATAGTCCCTCCCACCATATTATGATGATGCCCAAGTTTGGGCTCGATCGGAAATCAATAGGTGTACGAAATTGGACACTTCAAGTTCAATGGCAGTTTGTTCCGAATAGGAGGGGTTGTTGTATTCCGTAGTTCTAGCGATTGGATTTCAATCAAAACTCACCAAATGACTCCTCCCACCATATTATGACGACGCAAAAGTTTTGGTCTCGATCGGAAACCAAAAGGAGTACGAAATTGGATATTCAAGTTAAAAGGCAGTTCGTGCCATATTGGGGTGGTTGGTGTATTTCGTAGTTATAGCGATTGGATTTCACTCAAAACTCACCAAATGACTCCTCCCAACATATTATGAGGAGGCCCAAGTTTTGGGCTCGATCGGAAATCAATAGGTGTACAAAATTGGACACTTCAAGTTCAAAGGTAGTTTGTTCCGAATTGGAGTGGTTGGTGTATTCCATAGTTCTAATGATTGGATTTCACTCAAAACTCACCAAATGACTCCTCCCAACATATTATGAGGAGGCCCAAGTTTTGGGCTCGATCGGAAATCAATAGGTGTACGAAATTGGACACTTCAAGTTCAAAGGCAGTTTGTTCCGAATTGGTGCGGTTGGGGTATTCCGTAGTTCTAGCAATTGGATTTCACTCAAAACTCACCACATGACTCCTCCCACTAAACTATGACGATGCCCAAGTTTTGGGCTCAATCGGAAATCAATAGGTGTACGAAATTGGACACTTCAAGTTCAAAAGAAATTTGTTCTGAATTGGAGTGGTTTGTGTATTCCGTAGTTCTAGCGATTGGATTTCCCTCAAAGCTCACCACATGACTCCTCCCACCAAATTGTGATGATGCCCAAGCTTTGGGCTCGATCGGAAATCAATAGGTGTAAGAAATTGGACACTTCAAGTTCAAAGCCAGTTTGTTCCAAATTGGAGTGGTTTTTGTGTTCCGTAGTTCTAGCAATTGGATTTCACTCAAAACTCCCCACATGACTCCTCCCACCATATTATGATGATGCTCAGGTTTTGGGCTCGATCGGATATCAATCGGTGTACGAAATTGGACACTTCAAGTTCGAAGGCAGTTTGGTCCGAATTGGAGTGGTTGGTGTATTCCGTTGTTCTAGCGATTGGATTTCACGCAAAACTTACCAAATGACTCCTCCCACCATATTATGACGATGCAACAGTTTTGGGCTCGATCGGAAATCAAAAGGGGTAAGAAATTGGACAATTCAAGTTCAAACACAGTTCGTGCCTTATTGGGGTGGTTCGTGTATTTCGTAGTTCTTGCGATTGGATTTCACTCAAAACTCTCCACATGACTCCTCCCACCATATTATGGTGATGCCCAAGTTTTGGGCGCGATCGGAAATCAATTGTTGTACGAAATTGGACACTTCAAGTTCAAACGAAGTTTATTCCAAATTGGAGTGGTTGGTGTATTCCGTAGTTCTAGCGATTGGATTTCACTCAAAACGCACCAAATTACTCCTCCCACCATTTGATGATGATGCCCAAGTTTTGGGCTCGATCGGAAATCAATAGGTGTACGAAATTGGACAATTCAAGTTCAAAGGAAGTTTGTTCCGAATTGGAGTGGTTGGTTTATTCCGTAGTTCTAGCGATTGGAATTCACTCACAACTCAATAAATGACTCCTCCTACCATTTTATGATGATGCCCTAGTTTTGGGCTCGATCGGAAATCAATAGGTGCACGAAATTGGACACTTCAAGTTCAAACGCAGTTTGTTCCGAATTGGAGTGGTTGTGTGTTCCGTAGTTATAGCAATTGGATTTCACTAAAAACTCACCACATGACTCCTCCCACCATATTATGATGATGCCCAAGTTTTGGTCTCGTTCGGAAATCAATAGGTGTACGAAATTGGACAATTCAAGTTCAAAGGCAGTTCGTGCCATATTGGAGTGGTTGGTGTATTCCGTAGTTCTAGCGATTGGATTTCACTCAAAACTCACCAAATGATTCCTCCCGACATATTATGATGATGCCCAAGTTTTGGGCTCGATCGGAATTTAATAGTTGTATGAAATTGGACACTTCAAGTTCAAAGGCAGTTTGTTCCGAATTGGAGTGGTTGGTTTATTCCCTATTTCTAGCGATTGGATTTCTCTCAAAACTCACCACATGACCCCTCTCGCCATGTTATGATGATGCCCAACTTTTGGGCTCGATTGGAAATCAATAGGTGTACAAAATTGGACAAGTCAAGTTCGAAGGCAGTTCTTGCATTCTTGGAGTGTTTGGTGTGTTCCGTAGTTCTAGCGATTGGATTTCACTCAAAACTGACCAAATGACTCCTACCACCATATTATGATAATGCCCAAGTTTTGGGCTTGATCGGAAATCAATAGGTGTACGAAATTGGACACTTCATGTTCAAAGGCAGTTTGTTCCGAATTGGAGTGGTTGGTTTATTCCGTAGTTCTAGTGATTGGAATTCACTCAAAACTCAACAAATGACTCCACCCTCCATATTATGGTGATGCCGAAGTTTTGGGCTCGATCGGAAATCAATAGGTGTACAAAATTGGACAAGTCAAGTTCGAAGGCAGTTCTTGCATTCTTGGAGTGTTTGGTGTGTTCCGTAGTTCTAGCGATTGGATTTCACTCAAAACTCACCAAATGACTCCTCCCACCATATTATGATAATGCCCAAGTTTTGGGCTTGATCGGAAATCAATAGGTGTACGAAATTGGACACTTCATGTTCAAAGGCAGTTTGTTCCGAATTGGAGTGGTTGGTGTATTCCGTAGTTCTAGCGATTGGATTTCACTGAAAACCCACCACATGACTCCACCCTCCATATTATGGTGATGCCGAAGTTTTGGGCTCGATCGAAAATCAATAGGTGTACGAAATTGGACACTTCAAGTTCAAAGGAAGTTTGTTCCGAATTGGAGTGGTTGGTTTATTCCGTAGTTCTATTGATTGGAATTCACTCAAAACTCAACAAATGACTCCTCCTACCATTTTATGATGATGCCCAAGTTTTGGGCTCGATCGGAAATCAATAGGTGCACGAAATTGGACACTTCAAGTTCAAAGGCAGTTTGTTCCGAATTGGAGTGGTTGTGTATTCCGTAGTTCTAGCAATTGGATTTCACTCAAAACTCACCACATTACTCCTCCCACCATATTATGATGATGCCCAAGTTTTGGGCTCGATCGGAAATCAATAGGTGTACGAAATGGGACACTTCAAGTTCAAATGCAGTTTGTCCCGAATTGGAGTGGTTGGTTGATAGGAGCATATTTATGCGACTTTGCTATCTTATTTATTTGCATTTACTTAGTTAATTCCCATTTGTTAGAGTGATTTAGCTTATTTTCGTACTATTGTAGGTCCAGATGGCAAAAATTGGTAAGAAAGGGCATTTTGGGTCATTTTAGAGCAGTTTTGGACTTGGAATGGATAGCATATGCATGGGGCAAGATGGATGGACGTGATTGAAGTTCAAAGAGGCTAGGAATGTGCTAAAAAGATGGGGAAATTAATGCAAGAATCAGCTTCTTGGAAAGAAAGCATTGGGGCCGCACCTTTCTCCTTAAAAGGTGGCGCCTGGGCCCTATCCTTGTTCAAGAAGAAAACTGCCAAACAAAACCCTAATTTCTAGGGTTTCTGCTGGGCCCTTTTACCCTAGATCTACCACATATATAAATGAGAGTTTTTGGTGCCGTAAGAGGGGAAAAAGAGGAGAGAAGAACTTGGAGACGCAACCTGCTGCATCCATTGGGGTTTTCAGAATTCTTCTTCCCTATTTTTAGTTAAATGTTTATTCTAGATTGCTTTTCAATTATTATGAACATGTGTAACTAAATTTCTTCTTAGTTAGGGGTGAAATCGAAGCCATGGACATATGGGTTATATGAATTGATCACTTCCAGTTATGGTTTCATAGAGTATGAATGTGATTTACTTTTCTGTTTTATTGAGAACTTATTCTTGTATGCTTATTAAGGATGCATACTTAGTTTGTATGCAGGGATTTGATGCTAGAATATAAGGGAATTTCACCTAATCGTTATGAACTTATATTCACAAGTGGTAAAAGTCACTAGTCATGATTGAGTTAAGTAAGTTCTTGGCAGGAGTATCATGCTTTTCATAGTTACGAATGCTTTGTCAATGCTTATGATTTTCACAGAATTTAATGATCTTTGATACGTATCTTTATCATGCTGTTCATATAGGGAACTTGATGAGAATAATTTGATTGTGTCGCTGAGTCCAATTCAATGAACTTAGGAAAATCTGAGAGTTAATTAGTGCATTCACAATTAATTTGGGGCATTGTCATTCATACTTTATAGAAAGAGTAGCTGGAGATTGATTTGTATGCATATGTTCCATGTGTGGAGAAGGATCCTCTAGCTATCTCGTCATCCATACTTTATTCACAACTTAGTTGTTTGCTGCTGTCATTATTACTTTAGTCTAAATCATCCAAACTCCCCCCTAATCATTGTTTTCCTTAACTTAGTTTTCAGTTTAATAAGTTTAATTTGTGTTGATTAGCATCCCTCCTAATCCCCGGAATAGAACGATCCCTACTTACTCGTACTACAATTGCATAATTCATAGGGTTTAATTTGTGCGTTAGTTATTTCTCACGCCAAATTTTGGCACCGTTGCCGGGGATTAGCAAAATTGCTAATCTTCCCTTTGTTTTTGTTTTTATTGTGTTTCTGATTTTGTTTTGTTTTGTTTTTTTTTCTTTGTTTTAGGTACTAGTTTATGACTCGAAGTTCACACCCTGTTCGTGAGCACATATTGGACTTTGACGACGATTTCGAACGAACTTTGAGAAGGAAGAGGAAGCAGCCAGAACTCAATTCCTCTAGTTCTAGTTCCGAACCTGAATCTGAAGCTGAAACGGACTTGGAAGAGGAACAAGACATGGCTGTAGACAATCGAACAATCAAGGAACTTTCAGCCTCTGGATTGGACAGTGCAGTCCCTCTTTGCATTCAATACCCTAGGGCAGCTGAAGGCAAGACCGATGAGTTTGAATTGAAGTCGAGTTTGCTACATCACATTCCCAAATACCATGGGCTGTCCATGGAAGATCCAAACAAGCATTTGAAGGAATTCGAAGTGGTATGTTCAAGCATGACACCAATCAACGTGGATAGCAACATTCTAAAGATGAAAGCCTTTCCATTCTCTCTTTTGGAAAAGGCTAAGGATTGGCTCTTTGAGTTAGCACCTGGAACCGTCACTTCTTGGGAAAGCATGAAGAGCGCATTCTTAGAGAAATTCTTCCCAACTTCAAGAGTCATTCTTTTGAGGAAGAGAATTAGTGGAATTCAACAAGGCCCGGGAGAATCCTTCCCAAGATATTATGAGCGTTTCAAGACTTTAGTTGCATCCTGCCCACAACATCAAATGAAGGAAGAGCTTTTAATTCAATATTTCTATGAAGGACTACTTCCACTCGAGAGACAAATGCTTGATGCTTCAGCAGGAGGTGCGTTGGTTGACAAAACACCAGTTGCAGCGAAGATCTTAATCACAAACCGAGCCTTGAATGCACAACAATACGAAGGAGTTGGAGAAAGAGATCAAACACGGCCAAGTCAAGTTAATGAGGTAAGTGCTATTTCAGAACTTCAATCTCAAATGGCTAATCTCACTACTCTTATTTCACAGGTTGTTGAAGGATCCAAAGTGCAAGGAAGTAGTACTTGTGGCGTGTGCTCTGTGCAAGGACACCCCTCTGATCAATGCCCTCAATTAATAGAGAATGGGGGATGGGAAAGTGCCAACGCCATTGGGTATCAAGGCCACAATCAGCCAAAGTATGATCCATACTCCAACACTTACAATCCGGGCTGGAGAGATCATCCAAATATGAAGTGGAGGGACCCTCAACAAACTCAACAACAAGGCGGATATAGACAGCCACCTCCAGGACTCTATCTAAGGCCATTCGCACCACCACAATCTGCCCAACCAAATTCAGGTACGTCTTTGGATAATGATAAAGTTCTTCAAGTACTAACCTCTTTGACTCAGGGTTTGCAAAATCAAGCCAAAGAAATGGGCGAAGTGAAGAAGCAAATTGGCCAAATGGCGGAATTCATGGGACAGTTCAGAGAAGAAGGCAAACTACCTAGTTCAACCATCGTCAACCCAAAGGGAGGTTTTGAAGTGGCTAAAGCTATCATCTTGAGAAGTGGTAAAGAGGTTGGAACCAATCCCAAAACGTCCAAACTAAGCCAAAAAGAGGATGAACAGCTGCTGCCCAAAGGAGACGAGATGGACAAGGCCACGGCAAGGGAAGAGCAACCCCTGTCGCAACCTTCTAAGGCTCCTACACCACCCAAATCGGGTAAGGTTGGTTCGAATTCAATTCCTTTTAACCCCATTCCACCAAATGTGCCTTTCCCTCGCAGGTTTATGCAATCTAAGAAGGAAGAGAATGAAAAAGACATCTTAGAGACCTTCAGGAAAGTACAAGTTAACATTCCCCTTCTTGATGCAATAAAGCAAGTTCCAAAGTATGCTAAATTTTTGAAGGAGCTTTGTACAACAAGGAGACGGATCTCGAACAAGGAAGTGGTACAGGTAAGTGAGAATGTTTCTACAGTTTTGCAACGTAAGCTGCCACCTAAATGCAAAGACCCAGGTAGTTTCACAATCCCTTGTGTTATTGGTAATACCAAGTTTGAACAGGCCATGTTAGATTTGGGTGCTTCCATTAATGTCATGCCATACTCAATTTATGCATCTATGAACCTAGGAGAGCTTAAAAATGATGGTGTTATAATTCAATTAGCCGATCGTTCTAATGCATATCCGAAAGGAGTCTTGGAAGATGTTTGGTGCAGGTTAACCATTTGATATTCCCAGCAGATTTCTATGTGCTTGAGATGGAAGATTCGGCCCATTCTACACCATTGCCAATCCTACTTGGAAGACCCTTCATGAAGACAGCCCGCACCAAGATAGATGTGTTCAAGGGGACGTTGACAATGGAATTTGATGGCGACATAATTGATTTCAATATCTCTGAAGCTATAAGGTATCCTATTGATGATCATTCTTGCTTCTCTATTGATGTATTTGATTCTTTGGCGCAGGAATATCATGAATTCCTAAATAGGGATGCTCTTGAAACAACCATTGCTAAAGGAATTGGACTCAAAACCAACATGGCCGAGCCTAATCATGCAACAATTGGCGAGATGGTGGCTGCCCTTGAGTCATTGCCAAAACTTGTTGGTAAGCCTCCAATCCCAATTCCAATTTCCTTTTCTACTAACAAGTTGTTACCTTCAGTAATTCAGGCACCCACTCTGGAGCTTAAACCATTACCGAATCATTTGAAGTATGTCTTTTTGGGAGATAAAGAGACATTGCCAGTCATATTCTCTTCATCACTCGCGGCAGTAGAGGAGGAGAAACTGGTTCGGGTGTTGAAGGAATACAAAGCAGCCATTGGATGGACCTTGGCCGATATCAAGGGGATAAGTCCTACAACATGCATGCATCGCATACTTTTGGAGGAGGGGGCCAAACCATCTCGAGAGGCTCAACGCCGACTCAACCCTCCAATGATGGAAGTTGTGCAGAAGGAGATTATCAAGCTTTATGATTGTGGAGTGATTTACCCAATTTCGGACAGTCGATGGGTTTCACCGGTTCAAGTTGTTCCAAAGAAATCGGGAGTTACTGTGGTGAAGAATGAAGAGAACGAACTTGTGCCTACCCGTATCCAAACAGGTTGGAGAGTTTGCATCGATTATAGGAAGCTCAACGCCACCACAAGGAAGGATCACTTCCCTTTGCCGTTCATCGATCAAATGCTTGAAAGGTTAGCTGGTCATTCATTTTATTGCTTTCTTGATGGGTATTCTGGATATAATCAGATTGTCATAGCTCCGGACGATCAAGAGAAGACCACTTTTACTTGTCCATTTGGTACCTTTGCCTATCGTCGAATGCCATTCGGTTTATGTAATGCACCGGCCACGTTTCAACGATGCATGGTAAGTATCTTTTCAGATTATGTTGAGAAGATTATTGAAGTCTTCATGGACGATTTTAGTGTTTTTGGTGATTCGTTTGATGATTGTTTAGCTAATCTCACTTTGATATTGGGACGATGCGTTGAAACTAACCTTGTTTTAAATTGGGAAAAATGTCACTTTATGGTAAAACAAGCCATAGTTTTGGGTCATATAGTTTCAGAAAAGGGAATTGAAGTTGATAAATCAAAAATAGATCTTGTACGCTACTTACCCTCCCCCACTTCGGTGAGAGAGGTTCGTTCTTTCCTTGGACATTCAGGATTCTATAGACGTTTTATCAAAGATTTCTCAAAGATTGCAACACCCCTGTGTCGACTCCTACAGAAGGATGTGCCATTTGTGTTCAATGATGAATCTGAGAAGGCATTCAATCACCTCAAAAAATTGCTAACTTCGGCCCCCATCATAGTTCCACCAGATTGGAGTCTTCCTTTTGAACTTATGTGCGATGCCTCAGATTATGCAATAGGGGCTGTTTTAGGACAAAGGAAGGACAAGCAGCCGCATGTCATCTGCTATGCCTCACGGACCTTGAATGACGCACAATTGAACTATTCCACCACTGAAAAAGAACTCCTTGCTGTTGTGTTTGCTTTAGATAAGTTTCGTTCATATTTACTTGGAACTAAAGTCGTAATTTATTCTGACCATGCAGCGTTGAAATACTTGCTCACGAAGAAAGAAGCCAAACCAAGGCTTATTCGATGGATGCTCCTTCTCCAAGAGTTCGACGTCGAAATCCGAGACAAGAAAGGAAGTGAGAACGTGGTGGCTGACCACTTGAGCCGTTTGGTGCATGATGAGGAGCCATTACCTATCCCAGAATCATTTCCAGACGAGCAGCTGCTGTCCATTGAGGTAAGTGAGCCATGGTATGCTGATATTGTGAATTATTTAGTGTCTAAACAAGCTCCAAGAACACTAAACAAGCACCAACGTGATAAACTTACAAAGGATGCACGGTTTTATGTATGGGATGACCCGTACTTGTGGAAATATTGCCCTGATCAGATTCTTCGTAGATGTGTGCATGATTCGGAGTTTAATTCAATTTTAACTTTCTGCCACACATATGCATGTGGGGGTCACTTTGGCACTCAAAGGACAGCCCTTAAGGTTCTAGAATGTGGATTTTATTGGCCTACTATATTTAAGGATGCTAAAATTTTTTGCATAACCTGTGATCGTTGTCAAAGAACAGGGAATATAGGTCCAAAAGATCAAATGCCGCAGACCCCAATCCACTCTGTCGAAATTTTTGATGTTTGGGGCATCGATTTCATGGGTCCTTTTCCTTCATCTCATGGTTTCAATTATATTCTACTTGTGGTTGATTATGTATCGAAATGGGTGGAAGCGAAAGCCACCCGTTGATCGGTTCATAATTGTATATCATTTTGTACCCTTCTAGCTTATGATTTGGTTATGTTATTGAGTTAAACTTGTGCTTTTAATTCATTTTCTGTTTTGATAAGTCCATAATTTCATACACTTGCATGCCTTCTTTACTTAGTGATTTTGCTTAGTTTCTCTTTATTTTTAGTCACTTACCTATGTTTGTGTGTTTTGTAGGTTAAGATAGCAAGAGATAACATTTGATGCAATCCATGCATGTTAAGGGCTGATTGGCATATGAGGAATATGAGCTTAAAGACAAACACATTTTGGCTACAACCCCTTTCCAGCCCAATTTCGTAGGTCAACTTCTTGGCCTTGGATCAGCATGCTATGGGGCTCGAATGAGGTGAAGATCTTCATGAAACTTGTTCCAATGGGTGTCTACTACAACATATCCAAATTTCAGCCCCATTGGATACGTGTTGAGACCTATGGCCTTCCTACACCAAAACAGGTTCAGAAAACTCGTTTTTCCAGCAACCAAAAGGCAACCACATGGGTTGGCAGCAAAAGGCACCACATGGGTTGGCAGCAAATCTGATCACCTTTGAACCCATGTGAAGAAAGCTTGTGCAGCAGCAAAAGATGAAGGATGGTGTGGGAATTCATCATGTTGTTCCTCCCTCTTAGCCCTATAAATAGAGAAGCCTTCAAGCTTCAAATCACACCCCAAGGGGGGGAGCTCTCAAACACTTCTCTAGAGCTCTCTTCCCTTCTCTCCCTCAATTTCTCTTAGTTTCCTTTCAAGTTGTCAATTGTTGTAATAAAATGAGTTTACTGAATTTTTCTTCAAGTTTTCAAGTTCTTCTTTAATTTTATTTGTAATGTACATTCTTTCTTAAGTATTCAAGTTTAATTAGTTTCCAAGTTTCAGTTATGGTTTTTGTTCTTATTCATTATGCTTATAAGTTAATATGCTAGTTTGAATGATTGATCACCATTTAGGCTTGCATGTTAGCTATCTTGGTTTGAATTAAGAGTAGACACCATGCTTTAATTCGAATTGAACTATGAATAGGAAGAGTATGTATGGACATTCGACAACAGGGATTAGATACATGCTTGGTTGTTTAAATTGTTCTTCTATGCTTAATGGGTTCCTAATGCTTAGTTTTAGGTTAGACAACAAATGATCAAATTAGGGAATTAGGAACACAGGGTTAGAACCAGACACCATGGCCTAATCATACTTTAGCTAGAATCAATCCGTTAATCTAATTGAACTTGGGAACTTATTTGCTTGAGTTATTTCCTTTTTCTTGTTTTATTTATTTTCTTTTACATTTCTGTTTTGTGTAGGGAAAATAAATTGGATCATTCAATCACCAATCCTCGTGGGATCGACCTCGCACTTACATATGCTATACTACCAAACGGCTCGTGCACTTGCGAGTATCACAAGTTGAGGATGCAGCTGAATCTATTTTGGTGCAGTGAATCCGACACAACAAGTTTTTGGCGCCGTTGCCGGGGATTGGCAACATAGTTTGGTTCTATTTCTTTTCCCTACTTGTTTTATTTTTATTTTTCATTTTCATGTTTTTCTAGACAATTTCTTGTTTTAAAGTTAATGGCGTTAATGGACAAGTTGTGTTTGTAGTCCAACGGACAAGGACAATTGCTTAACAAGCAAGAGAACTGGGTTTAAGTCCCAGCTTACACAACCCATTGGTGCTTGTTGCTTTGAAGCATGGAATTGGATGTGTGTTGATTTTTCTTTTTATTTATAATGTTCAAAGTCTACTTAGTTCTCTATTGTTCATTCCTAATCCTTTTAATTCAATTTCAAGTTTGTGTGTTGGTTTTAGCAATTTATGATAGCTTAATAAAAATGGAGAGAGATGGCAACCTCAATCATATGAATGGGAAGCGTGGAGTAGTGGGAGAAGTCGCGACCTCCAAGTGCATCCATGCTAGACCTAATCGCTTCAAGGGGGAGCATTTCAATCCTTTCTCTTCTTTGAATTCTGTTTATTTCCGTCATTGTTTTTACCTTTTGGTCCGCGTTGGGTTCTTTGTTTTTCTGTACTGAATCCAACCATATAAAAAACGTGAAATTTGGACTTGCGGTTGGAAAGTTATAGCCTAAAAACTGAACACAGGTCAAAGCTGAAAAACAGAGAAACGATTCTGTCCAAAGGGTGATAATTAGGTGATAGAAAGTGCTGTTTGTGTTTTTCTTTTGTTTCTTGGTTTGTTTCTTTTAGTACAACAAATTATTTCGTTTGTTTGAGTTTGTTTAGAGTACTTAGTCCATTTTCGTTTATGGTTTGTTGTTTCATTTTATCTTAATTTGTTTTTGTTTCTTTTTATAAAAAAGAAATTATTTTTCATATGAGCTAACTTTTGGTAACCCCAGTGAGCACCTTCGTCAATACAGTGTCTAGGAGTTCTATAGGCGACACCTTCGGTGTCAAAGAAGTTTGGGTTTTAAGCGGGACCATTGTGACCCCTCCAACCTTCCCGGATCCCCTGGCTGTGTTTTCTGAGGCCCTTAACTGGTTATCCGTGAGTTGCTTGTATATTCATGTGTTTTTAAATTAAGTTTTTATTTTTTTTATTTTCTTTGTTTTCTTTTCTGTTTAGTCTTTGTTTTTGTTTTGTTTTTGTTTTTGTTTTGTTAAGTTAGTTTTTGTATTTATTTTGTTTAGTCGTTGTTTTTATTTTATTTTTGTTTTGTTTTTGTTTTTGTGGTATGGTTAGTTGGTTTATTTCTGAGTGTTAAAACACACTTTTATTTCAAACGCTGCATTAAAAAAAAAAAAAAAAAAAAAAAAAAACCAAAAAAACCAAAAAATAAAAAAAAAAAAATAAAAACATTCAAGTAAAATAAATATAAAAAAGAAAAAAAAAAAAAAAACAACTTCTTCTTTTTTTTCTTCATCTTCTTCTTCTTCTTCTTCATCTTCTTCATCTTCTTCATCATCATGGCTTGCCTCTATTGTCTCGCACTTGTAGAATCTGCAGCAGCTCTACATGATCATCATTTTTTCTCTGCAGTGCTTCCACATGCTGAGTGGCACAGTAGAGCCGCTTCTGCAAGTCCGCCACCATAGCCTTCAAGGAAGCCACTTCCTCGCTCAGAGTGGCACACTCCCGTGTCCTCGCCAGTAGTCGCATGCCCAGATTGGTAGACGAGACCGCCTGGAGCACAGTGAGATCGTGGGACTCATCCACCGCCATCTTGTCAGACCTACGTGCCACGTGCAGATGATCTGCCGGAGTGAGTTTACTGCCAATCAATGTTCCCATCAGCACTGATCTGTTCGGCATTGCCTCAGAAAGGTTCGGTATTGCCTCAGCAAAGTTTGAGGCTGTGCCGTGATGATATGTAGAGTTTGGGAAGACAGTGTTTGGACGAGCCCTTTTCTTGGCATTCGGAGGTGCAAGGGATAGTTCAAGGTTGAGATCATCAAGGTGAGTGCATGAGGATGCCATTTTTTTGTTTCTGGATTTTTTGATGTTTTTCCTTGAGTTTGCAGGAAGAAATGCTGGGTATCATCCGCTTGCAAAGGCGTGGTTTAAATAGGCATATGCTGATGAGAGAGCGCCAACACCACTTCGGATTTCCCGGGCATGCTCGACCTAATCGCTTCAAGGGGGAGCACCTTTACTTTCACTTTACTTTTCTTTTTTTCCGTGTTTTCTGGTGTTTTATGTTTTTGCCCGTTACTTTCATTTTCTGGAGCTTTGTGTTTTTGCTTTTCCCTTTCGGCTATCTTCTTTGTTTTATTTTAGTTAGGGAAGTGTGCTTTCTTTTCTGTTTGTCGTCTTTATTTGATTTTAGTTAGGGAAGTGTGTTTGCTTTGTCTTTTTCTTTTTTTTCTTCTGCAACTTACTCTTTTATTTCCGAAAGAAAATAACAAAAACAACAAAATAAAATAAAAACAACAATTAGCAGTAGAAGTCATTTCTTCACAGTGCTCGGTGTCTCGACCATTAGAGCTTTGAGTTTGGCCCTCTGGCTGTCCTCTTCCTGGGCTTCATGCACAGCCTCTTGGGGCTCACCACTTGAGCTCTCAAAGATCGCAATCTTAGCTTGAGCATAACTTCTCTCGCGATCTGCTCGCTTGCGTTTACCCGGTCGGTCTAGGTCCTCCAGCTGTTTTCGCATATCGCGAGAATACAACTCTACCATTTTTGATAGGTTTTTATTCTCGTCCCGCAATACTTCTAGCTGGTGTCGATTCACCTCCACTATCCTTGCCCTCTCCCTTTTCAAGCTTTTTATAGCAGTTTGACAATCTTCAACCATACTTCGCTCCGCCGCCAACTGACCTTTCAGCACCTCTACCTCATGGGACTTCGCAAGTAGGCGATGACCCAAACTTGCAACACATGCTGCACTCTGCACGCTCAGTGCCATGGCATCACTCGCGACCCGATTGTCATCCCTTGTCCCAAACACACGTATATCTTTAGGAGTCACTAGATTTCTGCCCACTCCAATGGCAACATCGTTGTCCAGGAGTATTGAGTCAGCTACTGTCACAGGCCCCCTTGCGGAGGCAAAGTAGGGCATCCATACTGGTGCCGCTGCTTGACCCCATGTCTGAGTCGGTGGAGCTAGGTTGAGATCCAACGAAAATGGGTACGAAGAGGCCATTTGATTTCTCACTCGCTTTTCTTCTTTCTTTCTTTTCTCTTTTGTGTGTTTCTGAGTTTGTGTTTTTTTTTTACCCTTTCTTTTTACTTTTTATAGACTTAGTTTTGCTAAACCCTAGCCACTGCGGTTCTAAGTTCTGTGCAGCCCTTACGGCTTATCTCTATATGTCACCGCACCCGTTTCCCAACTCCCCTTAATTGCATTTTCACCTTTCACCACCTTCAAAGTGAAAAAGTCGTCCCGCTTCACCCAAGAGGCCAATAAGTCTGGCTTGGGGGATGTGAAAGCGGCCTCTGCGCGCCGACACGTCCCTCACTCCTTTTGCCTGTCACTTCCTAGGAACCGAGGCAGCAGGGACCACACTCTTTCTTTTAATAAATCCCGCCTTTGCACTCCCAATTCACGTTTCATTAAATTAAAAAATAAAAATAAAAATAATAACAAACGTGTGGGCTTCGGATTTCTTTATGGGTCGGGTTTTCACCGTTGTTAGGTTTCAAAGTGTGTTAACTTCTTTTGGGTTGGGTTTTCAATCGTTTGGGTTTTGGTTTGCGTAAGACTATTTGTAAGGCTTTCTGTTTCGAGGGTTTTACTGTTTCGTTTCTTTTATTTGTTTGTTTTGTAATTATTTTATTTTTGTATTTTAATTTTTGTGTGTTTTGTGATTTTTATTTACTTTAGTACCTTTCATTTCTTGTTATGACATTGCTTGTTCCTAATTTTTAAACATTGAGGACAATGTTCATTTCTAGGTTTGGGGGTATTGGAGTTTAACAAATAAATTTGGTTTTTCTTAAAATAAAAAAAAATAAAAAATTAATTAATTAATTTCTTGCTTGTTTTTCTTTTTTCTATATTTTGAGTCTTGTTTTGTTTTGAGTCACTTTCCGAACACTTATGATGAGATTGTGATAAATGTTTGCATGACTTAAATGAAAATTGAATTTTATTTATTATTTATATATTTTTCCTTGTAAATTTTTTATAAAAAAATAAATAAATAAATATATATATATAAAAAAAAAAAAAAATTTGGCATCGTTCTAGCATGATATGTTCGAAACTTTTTTTGCACTTGCCATTTGTTTCATAATTTTCCAATTAAAGGATTTGCATGACCCAAAGAATTGTATCAAGCATAAATTAGACTTATATAACCATATAATGTGAGCTTTTGAGCCTTGTGCTTCATTTCATGAGTGTTATACACATACTCTTATTTTCTTGTCATCAAAGTTGTTGTTTGATCTCATTATTCTTTGATTTGGTTGAACACTTAAAAGTCATTCATTCTTATGCAATTTGATTTCATGACATTTAAGAAGTGATATTAAGGCCCTCTTTGGACCGTTTGTGCCTTTCAAGCTAACCTTATGCATGCTTAAGCATGATTTTCCATTGTTAACCATTTTGAGCCTACATGTAAACCCTTTCTTTCATTTACCAATTTTATTTCCTCGCCTTAGCCCGAAAAACAAATATTTACCTTTCTAAAGAACTCATGAGCTCTAATTCGGATGTGTTTTTCATGCTAAGTTTGGGAAGGGATATTACATAAAAAAGAAAAAAAAAAAAAAAATAGAACTTCACTCAATTGGTGAAAGAAAAAAAAAAAAAAAAAAAAAAGTTGTAATTATGTGGTGGTTGATTGAAAATTCATTTTTGGGCCTTCAAAATAAGTTGGTGTTTGGAAAGGAGTATGAATCAATGTAAATGAAGGTATAAGGAGTTTTAATCATGTAAAAGAAAAAAATCTAATCGTGATGATTCGAAGTCTTGTAAACAATTATTTTATGCTCTTATATTTTGAGTTCCTTGGACTTTGTTTTATCCATACCTTTCATTTCTCACTCACCTTACACCCTTGGCCCCATTACAACCTATAATAAAGACCTAAATTGATCTTAAATGTCATATGGTTGAATTGCATGCATTTTCTTACTTTTAAGTGTTTGGCATCCTTCTTGAGATCATATTAATGCAAGTTCTTCATCTTCCTATTTTTGAGTTAAGTTCCTTATGATTTAACTCTAATCTCATGTTTATAACTGAGTGTTGCATTGTAGCCCTCTTCTGAGTGATTCATTTGTGAGAGGACAACTTTGGTGAGATTTGAAGTTGCATTTGTGCTTGGTCTAATTTTTGAAATTGTGTGAAAACTAAGATTGGGGAATTTGTTGCATTTGGCTATCACACTACTACACTTTGAGCATGTTGTGTTTTGAACTTTGCCGCCTTGTAAATAATGTCTAAAATTGAGTTTTTATTGTTAAAACTTTTGAGTCATGTGCATGAGTCATTTCTCTTCAGAAAATGTTCGGAATGATTGTTTTGAGTTTCTATTTATTTATTTTTATTTTTGTTTTGTTTTTGTAATTATTTTTGTTTTGGTTTTTGTGTTTCTTTTATTTTGCTTAAAGACTAACAAATCTAATAAGTTTTCTAACCACTTTGTTTTGTAGAGTTAGTAAAACGTTTGTGGGTATCGTTTCTGTTAAACCCTTAGGAGACACAACTCCTCCTACTAGGGATGCCTAGAGGTTTAAAGGCTTGTTGCATACGCTCAATGCAATCGAGTTACCTGCGGAAGTGGTTTAGTTAACTTCTTGTTTTGTTTTTAACTTTGTTTTGTGTTGTTTTGCTCGAGGACTAGCAAAATCTAGGTTTGGGGGTATTTGATCGGTTCATAATTGTATATCATTTTGTACCCTTCTAGCTTATGATTTGGTTATGTTATTGAGTTAAACTTGTGCTTTTAATTCATTTTCTGTTTTGATAAGTCCATAATTTCATACACTTGCATGCCTTCTTTACTTAGTGATTTTGCTTAGTTTCTCTTTATTTTTAGTCACTTACCTATGTTTGTGTGTTTTGTAGGTTAAGATAGCAAGAGATAACATTTGATGCAATCCATGCATGTTAAGGGCTGATTGGCATATGAGGAATATGAGCTTAAAGACAAACACATTTTGGCTACAACCCCTTTCCAGCCCAATTTCGTAGGTCAACTTCTTGGCCTTGGATCAGCATGCTATGGGGCTCGAATGAGGTGAAGATCTTCATGAAACTTGTTCCAATGGGTGTCTACTACAACATATCCAAATTTCAGCCCCATTGGATACGTGTTGAGACCTATGGCCTTCCTACACCAAAACAGGTTCAGAAAACTCGTTTTTCCAGCAACCAAAAGGCAACCACATGGGTTGGCAGCAAAAGGCACCACATGGGTTGGCAGCAAATCTGATCACCTTTGAACCCATGTGAAGAAAGCTTGTGCAGCAGCAAAAGATGAAGGATGGTGTGGGAATTCATCATGTTGTTCCTCCCTCTTAGCCCTATAAATAGAGAAGCCTTCAAGCTTCAAATCACACCCCAAGGGGGGGAGCTCTCAAACACTTCTCTAGAGCTCTCTTCCCTTCTCTCCCTCAATTTCTCTTAGTTTCCTTTCAAGTTGTCAATTGTTGTAATAAAATGAGTTTACTGAATTTTTCTTCAAGTTTTCAAGTTCTTCTTTAATTTTATTTGTAATGTACATTCTTTCTTAAGTATTCAAGTTTAATTAGTTTCCAAGTTTCAGTTATGGTTTTTGTTCTTATTCATTATGCTTATAAGTTAATATGCTAGTTTGAATGATTGATCACCATTTAGGCTTGCATGTTAGCTATCTTGGTTTGAATTAAGAGTAGACACCATGCTTTAATTCGAATTGAACTATGAATAGGAAGAGTATGTATGGACATTCGACAACAGGGATTAGATACATGCTTGGTTGTTTAAATTGTTCTTCTATGCTTAATGGGTTCCTAATGCTTAGTTTTAGGTTAGACAACAAATGATCAAATTAGGGAATTAGGAACACAGGGTTAGAACCAGACACCATGGCCTAATCATACTTTAGCTAGAATCAATCCGTTAATCTAATTGAACTTGGGAACTTATTTGCTTGAGTTATTTCCTTTTTCTTGTTTTATTTATTTTCTTTTACATTTCTGTTTTGTGTAGGGAAAATAAATTGGATCATTCAATCACCAATCCTCGTGGGATCGACCTCGCACTTACATATGCTATACTACCAAACGGCTCGTGCACTTGCGAGTATCACAAGTTGAGGATGCAGCTGAATCTATTTTGGTGCAGTGAATCCGACACAACACCCGTACTAATGATTCCAAAGTGGTTGCAGATTTTGTCAAAACTAACATATTTTCCAGATTTGGAATGCCGAGAGTACTTATTAGTGACGGGGGTTCCCATTTTTGCAATCGAACCATAGAGGCGCTGCTTAAAAAGTATAGTGTCACACATAGGGTCTCGACACCCTATCATCCTCAAACAAGTGGGCAAGCCGAGGTGTCTAATCGAGAAATCAAGCAGATTTTGGAGAAAACAGTTGGACCAACTAGGAAAGATTGGAGCTTGCGCTTGAATGATGCATTGTGGGCGTACCGTACAGCCTATAAAACACCAATTGGGATGTCTCCATTTCGGCTCATCTATGGGAAACCGTGCCATCTTCCGGTTGAGTTGGAGCACAGAGCGCATTGGGCAGTCAAAACGTTCAACATGGACATAGATGCAGCTGGGCTTCATAGGAAGCTTCAATTGAATGAGCTTGAGGAGATTCGGAACGAGGCTTATGAGAACGCTCATATCTATAAGGAGAAAACGAAGGCATTCCATGACAAGATGATTCGTAGCAAGACGTTCTCTATAGGGCAGAAAGTGTTACTTTTCAACTCACGCCTTCGATTGTTTCCAGGTAAGTTGCGTTCTAAATGGATTGGTCCTTTTGTTGTTACTAATGTCTTCCCTTATGGTGCAGTCCAAATTCAAAGTTTAAAGACAGGACATGAATTCAAAGTTAATGGACACCGTGTGAAGCCTTATTATGAGTGTTTTGAGGAGCATGTTGTGGAGGATGTACCCCTCCGTGCCGTAGGACCTAATGGAGCTTAAAAGGAGGTATCGTCCGTCTGGAAGACGTTAAAGCAAGCGCTTCTTGGGAGGCAACCCATGTGTTCGAATAAAAGGACTTTGGAATATCGAGCTCCTACAACCAGATTTGCTCTCTTTTACCCTTCTCTTTATTGTTTTTACTTTGCCATGATTGTCTTGTTTGCTAGCTATCTTTTATGGCTTTCTTATTTAAGTTTATTTTTGAAACATTGAGGACAATGTTTGGTTTAAGTGTAGGGGGGTAAACAAAGTGCTTTTCATGACTTATTTTTGAATTTCACCCCCTATCACTACTAATGTTGTTATTCACTGTTTTAAAGTATTTTTGTGTCATTTATAACCAAAAAGAGTCGTTTTTGTTGCTTGTTTGTGTCTTAGGGTACCTTCCAACACAATGATGAGGATTTGGTTTTTAATTGCATGAATGTTATGGAAAGTTGCAAACATGGGTGGAAGTTTGATATGCTCTTTGGTTAATACTTAGTTGTAGTCGTTGCATGATCTCATTATTTCTTTGCTTGGTTGCTACTTAGAATGCGTTTTCATCATTTAAGTTCCAAATACTAGAACTCATGCCCGTTTCATTCAAAATGTAAAATGAAGTGCATGACAAATAACAAGATGAAGTTGTGTAGTTACCACCAGAGCCAAAAAGCCTTATCCCTTGCATTTATATTGTAGGTTTAACCCTTTTGAGCCTTATTTAGCCCATTTTCTTTGTTAAACCTGCATTATCCTTACCCAGCCTAGTACAGGAATATCCATACCCTTGTTCTTAAAGAATAGTGAAGCATGACTTGTTGGGAATTCCTTTTGTCTATGATTTGCAGAAAAACAACTGGGGGGAAGGAATTGTTCTTTTGAGTTGATGAAAAGAGGAGTTTCTGTGTGGTTTCATAAAAAATAAAAAAAATAAAAAGAATTTAAAAAAAAAAAAAGGATAAAAAAAAAGGAAGAAGAAAAACAAGATGAAAAGAAGTAAGAATGAGTTCACAAGTATTGGTTGTTGAAGAAGGGTCCAAAAATGTGGATCTGACCCTAAAATTGTACAGATCTTCCCTTTGTGTTTAAAGTTTGATGCTGCAATCAAAAGTGAATTCTATGTGTGGTTTCATTACTTTGCTTCCTATTTCTTTAAGAACCTTTGTGTACCCTTAACCCTTCTTTGTTATCCAATACCTTAGCCCCGTTATAACCCTTAGACTTTTATCTTGGTTGTTATGTGTTTCGATATGTGGAGTTTGAAATTGGCATGAGCATATGGAATCCCGGGTTTTCGCTTCTAAGTAGTAGCATTCCATTCATGAGATCATATACATGTTGATTTAATAACTCCAGAAAGTGCCTTCTTTGTTATAATATATATGAGTGCTAGTCCACATGTTTACATCAATCTTCTCACATATACTTAGTATAGGGAGTGTAGTCAGAAAATCTACGTGAAAATAGAGAGTACATCTGGTGAGGAATTGAGGGAATTCTCTAAGGCATGTTACTACATTCAAAAAGTTGTTTTAAATTCTCAAATGCGAGATAGTGAGTGGTTACTGTGATTAAGCATGAGCTCGAGGGTAAGGATGGCTAAAGTCTGTGTGAGTAGTGATTTTTAACATGTCATGTTTCATTGGAAATCCCTGAGGCAATTGTTGGAAGGTTTAGGTTTTATTTTGTTTTCTTTGTTTTGCTAGGGACTAGCAAAAGCTAAGTGTGGGGCAACTTGATAGGAGCATATTTATGCAACTTTGCTATCTTATTTATTTGCATTTACTTAGTTAATTCCCATTTGATGCTAGAATATAAGGGAATTTCACCTAATCGTTATGAACTTATATTCACAAGTGGTAAAAGTCACTAGTCATGATTGAGTTAAGTAAGTTCTTGGCAGGAGTATCATGCTTTTCATAGTTACGAATGCTTTGTCAATGCTTATGATTTTCACAGAATTTAATGATCTTTGATACGTATCTTTATCATGCTGTTCATATAGGGAACTTGATGAGAATAATTTGATTGTGTCGCTGAGTCCAATTCAATGAACTTAGGAAAATCTGAAAGTTATTAGTGCATTCACAATTAATTTGGGGCATTGTCATTCATACTTTATAGAAAGAGTAGCTGGAGATTGATTTGTATGCATATGTTCCATGTGTGGAGAAGGATCCTCTAGCTATCCCGTCATCCATACTTTATTCACAACTTAGTTGTTTGCTGCTGTCATTATTACTTTAGTCTAAATCATCCAAACTCCCCCCTAATCATTGTTTTCCTTAACTTAGTTTTCAGTTTAACAAGTTTAATTTGTGTTGATTAGCATCCCTCCTAATCCCCGGAATAGAACGATCCCTACTTACTCGTACTACAATTGCATAATTCATAGGGTTTAATATGTGCGTTAGTTATTTCTCACGCCATTGGTGTATTCCGTACTTCTAGCGATTGGATTTCACTGAAAACTCACCACATGACTCCTCCCTCCATATTATGGTGATGCCCAAGTTTTGGGCTCGATCGGAAATCAATAGGTGTACGAAATTGGACAATTCAAGTTCAAAGGCAGTTCGTGCCTTATTGGAGTGGTTGGTGTATTCCGTAGTTCTAGCGAATGGATTTCACTCAAAACTCACCAAATGACTCCTCCCACCATATTATGATGATGCCCATGTTTTGGGCTCGATCGGAAATCAATAGGTGTACGAAATTGGACACTTCAAGTTCAAAGGCAGTTTGTTCCGAATTGGAGCGGTTGGTTTATTCCGTAGTTCTAGCGATTGGATTTCACTTAAAACTCTCCACATGACTCCTCCCACCATATTATGATGACGACCAAGTTTTGGGCTCGATCGGAAATCAACAGGTGTACGAAATTGGACACTTCAAGTTCGAAGGCAGTTTGTTCCAAATTGGAGTGGTTGTTGTATTCCGTAGTTCTAGCGATTGGATTTCCTTAAAAACTCAGCGCATGACTCCTCCCACCATATTATGATGACGCCAAAGTTTTGGGCTCGATGGGAAATCAGTAAGTGTACAAAATTGGACAATTCAAGTTCAAAGGCAGTTCGTGCTTTATTGGAGTGTTTGGTGTATTCCTTAGTTCTAGCGATTGGATTTCACTCAAAACTCATGAAATGACTACTCCCACCATATTATGATGACGCCCAAGTTTTGGGCTCGATCGGAAATCAATAGTTGCACGAAATTGGACAATTCAAGTTCAAAGGCAGTTCGTGCTTTATTGGAGTGTTTGGTGTATTCCGTAGTTCTAGCGATTGGATTTCACTCAAACCTCATGAAATGGCTCCACCCACCATATTATGTTGAAGCCCAAGTTTTGGGCTCGATCGGAAGTCAATAGGTGTACGAAATTGGACAATTCAAGTTCAAAGGCAGTTTGTTCCGAATTGGATTGGTCGGTGTATTCTGTAGTTCTAGCGGTTGGATTTCACTCAAAACTCACCACATGACTTATCCCACCAAATGATGATGATGCCCAAGTTTTGGGATCGATCGGAAATCAATAGGTGTACGAAATTGGACACTTGAAATTCAAAGGCAGTTTGTTCCGAATTGGAGTGGTTGGTGTATTCCGTAGTTCCAACGATTGGATTTCACCCAAAACTCTCCACATGGCTCGTCCCACCATATTATGATGATGCCCAAGTTTTGGGCTCGATCGGAAATCGATAGGTGTACGAAATTGGACACTTCAAGTTCAAAGGCAGTTTGTTCCGAATTGGATTGATCGGTGTATTGTGTAGTTCTAGCGGTTGGATTTCACTCAAAACTCACCACATGACTTCTCCCACCAAATGATGATGATGCCCAAGTTTTGGGATCGATCGGAAATCAATAGGTGTACGAAATTGGCCACTTGAAGTTCAAAGGCAGTTTGTTCCGAATTGGAGTGGTTGGTGTATTCCGTAGTTCTAGTGATTGGATTTCACCCAAAACACTCCACATGGCTCGTCCCACCATATTATGATGATGCCCAAGTTTTGGGCTCGATCGGAAATCGATAGGTGTACGAAATTGGACACTTCAAGTTCAAAGGCAGTATGTTCCGAATTGGAGTGGTTGGTGTATTCCGTAGTTCTAGCGATTGGATTTCACTCAAAACTCACCACATGACACCTCCCACCACACTATGATGATGCCCAAGTTTTGGGCTCCATAGGGAATCAATAGGTGTAAGAAATTGGACAATTCAAGTTGAAAGGCAGTTCGTGCCTTATTGGAGTGGTTGGTGTATTTCGTAGTTCGTGTGATTGGATTTCGCTCAAAACTCACCAAATGACTCCTCCCACCATATTATGATGATGCCCAAGTTTTGGGATCGATCGGAAATCAATAGGTGTACGAAATTGGACACTTCAAGTTCAAAGGCAGTATGTTCCAAATTGGAGCGGATGGTGTATTCCGTAGTATGTTCCGAATTGGAGTGGTTTGTGTATTTCGTAGTTCGTGTGATTGGATTTCACTCAGAACTCACCAAATGACTCCTCCCACCATATTATCATGATGCCCAAGTTTTTGGCTCGATCGGAAATGAATAGGTGTACAAAATTGAACAATTCAAGTTCAAAGGCAGTTCGTGCTTTATTGGAGTGTTTGGTGTATTCCATAGTTCTAGCCGTTGGATTTCACTCAAAACTTACCAAATGACTCCTCCCACCATATTATGATGATGCCCAACTTTTGGGCTTGATCGGAATTCAATAGGTGTGCGAAATTGGACAATTCAACCTCGAAGGCAGTTCGTGCTTTATTGGAGTATTTGGTGTATTCCATAGTTCTAGTTGTTGAATTTAACTCAAAACTCATCAAATGACTCCTCCCACCATATTATGATGATTCCCAAGTTTTGGGCTTCATCGGAAATCAATAGGTGTACGAAATTGGACACTTCAAGTTCGAAGGCAGTTTGTTCCGGATTGGAGTGGTTGGTGTATTCCGTAGTTCAAGCGATTGGATTTCACTCAAAACTCACCACGTGACTCCTCCCACCATATTATGATGATGTCCAAGTTTTGGGCTCGATCGGAAATCAATAGGTGTACGAAATTGGACACTTCAAGTTCGAAGGCAGTTTGTTCCGAATTGTATTGGTTGGTGTATTCCGTAGGTCTAGCGATTGGATTTCACTCAAAACTCATCAAATGACTCCTCCCACCATATTATGATGATGTCCAAGTTTTGGGCTCGAGCGGAAGTCTATAGGTGTTCGACATTGGACACTTCAAGTTCAAAGGTAGTGTGTTCCGAATTGGCGTGGTCGGTGTATTCCGCAGTTCTAGCAATTGGATTTCACTCAAAACTCTCCACATGACTCCTCCCACCGTATTATGATGATGCCAAAGTTTTGGGGTCGATCGGAAATCAATAGGTGTATGAAATTGGACAATTCAAGTTCAAAGGCAGTTCGTGCCTTATTGGAGTGGTTGGTGTATTTCGTAGTTCTAGCGATTGGATTTCCCTCAAAACTCACCAAGTGACTCCTCCCAACATATTAGGATCATGCTCAAGTTTTGGGCTCGATCGGAAATCAATAGGTGTACGAAATTGGGCACTACAAGTTCAAAGGCAGTTTGTTCCGAATTGGAGTGGTTGGTGTATTCCGTAGTTCGAGCAATTGGATTTCACTCAAAACTCGCCAACTGACTCCTCCCACCATTTTATGATGATGCCCAAGTTTTGGGCTCGATCGGAAATCAATAGGTGTACAAAATTGGACACTTCAAGTTCGAAGGCAGTTTGTTCCGAATTGGAGTGGTCGGTGTGTTCCGTAGTTCTAGCGATTGGATTTCACTGAAAAGTCACCACATGACTCCTCCCACCATACTATGATGATGCCCGAGTGTTGGGCTCGATCGGAAATCAGTTGGTGTACGAAATTGGACACTTCAAGTTCAAAGGTAGTTTGTTCCGATTTGGAGTGGTTGGTTTCTTCCGTAGTTCTAGCGATTGGATTTCACTGAAAACTCCCCACATGACTCCTCCCACCATATTGTGATGATGCCCAAGTTTTGGGCTCGATCGGAATTCAATAGGAGTACGAAATTGGACACTTCAAGTTCAGAAGCAGTTTGTTCCAAATTGGAGTGGTTGGTGTATTTCGTAGTTCTGGCTATTGGATTTCACTCAAAACTCACCAAATGACTCCTCCCAACTTATTATGATGATGCCCAAGTTTTGGGCTCGATCGGAAATCAACAGATGTACGAAATTGAAGACTTCAAGTTCAAAGGCAGTTTATTCCGAATTGGAGTGGTTGGTGTATTCCGTAGTTCTAGCGATTGGATTTCACTCAAAGGTCACCAAATGACTCCTCCCACCATTTTATGACGATGCCCAAGTTTTGGGCTCGATCGGAAATCCATAGGTGTACAAAATTGGACACTTCAAGTTCAAAGGCAGTTTGTTCCGAATTGGAGTGGTTCGTGTATTCCGTAGTTCTAGCAACTGGATTTCACTCAAAACTCACCACATGACTTCTCCCACCATACTAGGATGATGCCCGAGTTTTGGGCTCGATCGGAAATCAATAGGTGTACGAAATTGGACACTTCAAGTGCAAAGGCAGTTTCTTCCGAAATGGAGTAGTTGGTGTATTCCGTAGTTCTAGCGATTGGATTTCACTCGAAACTCACTACATGACTCCTCCCACCAAGTAATGACGATGCCCAAATTTTGGGCTCGATCGGAAATCAATAGGTGTACGAAAGTGGACACTTCATGTTCAATGGCAGTTTGTTCCGAGTTGGAGGGGTTGGTGTATTCCGTAGTTCTAGAGACTGGATTTCACTCAAAACTCACCAAATGACTCCTCCCACCATATTATGATGATGCCCAAGTTTTGGGCTCGTTCGGAAATCAATAGGCGTACGAAATTGGACACTTCAAGTTCAAAGGCAGTTTGTTCCGAATTGGAGTGGTTGGTGTATTCCGCAGTTCTAACGATTGGATTTCACTGAAAACTCACCACATGACTCCTCCCACCATATTATGGTGATGCCCGAGTTTTGGGCTCGATCGGAAATCAATTGGTGTAGGAAATTGGACAATTCAAGTTCAAAGTCGGTTCGTGACGTATTGGAGGGGTTGGTGTATTTCGTAGTTCTTGCGATTGGATATCACTCAAAACTCACCAAATGACTCCTCCCAACATTTTTTGAGGATGCCCAAGTTTTCTGCTCGATCGGAATTCAGTAGGTGTACGAAATTGGACACTTCAAGTTCAAAGGCAGTTTGTTCCAAAATGAGTGGTTTTTGTGTTCCGTAGTTCCAGCGATTGGATTTCACTCAAACCTCCCCACGTGACTCCTCCCACCATATTGTGATGATGCCCAGGTTTTGGGCTCTATCGGAATTCAATAGGTGTACGAAATTGGACACTTCAAGTTCAGAGGCAGTTTGTTCCGAATTGGAGTGGTTGGTGTCTTCCGTAGTTCTAGCGATTGGATTTCACTCAAAACTCCCCACATGACTCCTCCCACCATATTATGACGATGCCCAAGTTTTGGGCTCGACAGTAAATCAATAGGTGTACGAAATTGGACAATTCAAGTTCAAAGGCAGTTCGCGCCTTATTGGAGTGGTTGGTGTATTTCGTAGTTTTAGCGATTGGATTTCACTCCAAACGCACCAAATGACTCCTCCCAACATATTCTGGTGATGCCCAAGTTTTGGGCTCGATCAGAAATCTATAGGTGTACGACATTGGACAGTTCAAGTTCGAAGGCAGTTTGTTCCGAATTAGAGTGGTTGGTGTATTCCGCAGTTCTAGCAATTGGATTTCACTCAAAACTCACCACCTGACTCCTCCCACCGTAATATGATGATGCCCAAGTTTTGGGCTCGATCGGAAATCAATAGGTGTACGAAATTGGACAATTCAAGTTCAAAGGCAGTTCGTGCCTTATTGGAGTGGTCGGTGTATTTCGTAGTTCTAGCGGTTGGATTTCACTCAAACTCACCAAATGACTCCTCCCAACCTATTATGACGATGCCCAAGTTTTGGGCTCGATCGGAAATCAATAGGTGTACGAAATTGGACACTTCAAGTTCAAAGGCAGTGTGTTCCGATTTGGAGTGGTTGGTGTATGCCGCAGTTCTAGCAATTGGATTTCACACAACACTCACCACATGACTCCTCCCACCATATTATGATGATGCCCAAGTTTTGGGCTCGATCGGAAATCTATAGGTGTACTAAATTGCACAATTCAAGTTCAAAGGCAGTTCGTGCCTTATTGGAGTGGTTGGTGTATTTCGTAGTTCTAGCGATTGGATTTCACTCAAAACTCACCAAACGACTCCTCCCAACATATTCTGATGATGTCCAAGTTTTGGGCTCGTTCGGAAATCTATACGTGTTCGACATTGGAAACTTAAAATTCAAAGGTAGTTTGTTCCGAATTGGAGTGGTTGGTGTATTCCGCAGTTCTAGCAAATGGATTTCACTCAAAACTCACCACGTGACTCCTCCCACCATATTATGATGATGCCCAAGTTTTGGGCTCGATCGGAAATCAATAGGTGTACGAAATTGGACAATTCAAGTTCAAAGGCAGTTTATTCCGAATTGGTGTGGTCGGTGTATTCCGTAGTTCTAGCAATTGGATTTCACTCAAAACTCACCACATGACTCCTCCCAACATATTATGATGATGCCCAAGTTTTGGGCTCGATCGGAAATAAATTGGTGTACGAAATTGGACAATTCAAGTTCAGAGGCAGTTCGTGCCTCATTGGAGTGGTTGGTGTATTCCGTAATTCTAGCGATTGGATTTCACTAAAAACTCATCACATGACTCCTCCCACAATATTATGATGATGCCCAAGTTTTGGGCTCGATCGGAAATCAATAGGTGTACGAAATTGGACAATTCAAGTTCAAAGGCAGTTCGTGCCTTATTGGAGTGGTTGGTGTATTTTGTAGTTCTAGCGATTGGATTTCACTCAAAACTCACCAAATGACTCCTCCCAACATATTATGATGATGCTAAAGTTTTGGGACCGATCGGAAATCAATAGGTGTACAAAATTGGACAATTAAAGTTCAAAGGCAGTTTGTTCCGAATTGGAATGGTTGGTGTATTCCGTAGTTCTAGCGACTGGATTTCACTCAAAAATCACCACATGACCCCTCCCACTGTATTATGATGATGCCCACGTTTTGGGCTCGATCGGAAATCAATAGGTGTACGAAATTGGACAATACAAGTTCAAAGGCAATTCGTGCCTTATTGTGGTGGTTGGTGTATTTCGTAGTTCTAGCGATTGGATTTCACTCAAAACTCGCCAAAAGACTCCTCCCACCATACTATGATGATGCCTAAGTTTTGGGCTTGATCGGAAATAAATTGGTGTACGAAATTGGACAATTCAAGTTCAAAGGCAGTTCGTGCCTCATTGGAGTGGTTGGTGTATTCCGTAATTCTAGCGATTGGATTTCACTAAAAACTCATCACATGACTCCTCCCACAATATTATGATGATGCCCAAGTTTTGGGCTCGATCGGAAATCAATAGGTGTACGAAATTGGAAAATTTAAGTTCAAAGGCAGTTCGTGCCTTATTGGAGTGGTTGGTGTATTCCGTAGTTCTAGCGATTGGATTTCACTCAAAAACTCACCACATAGTCCCTCCCACCATATTATGATATTTCCCAAGTTTTGGGCTCGATCGGAAATCAATAGGTGTACGAAATTGGACACTTCAAGTTCAGAGGCAGTTTGTTCCGAATTGGAGTGGTTGGTGTCTTCCGTAGTTCTAGCGATTGGATTTCACTCAAAACTCCCCACATGACTCCTCCCACCATATTATGACGATGCCCAAGGTTTGGGCTCGATAGTAAATCAATAGGTGTACGAAATTGGACAATTCAAGTTCAAAGGCAGTTCGTGCCTTATTGGAGTGGTTGGTGTATTTCGTAGTTCTAGCGATTGGATTTCACTCAAAATGCACCAAATGACTCCTCCCAACATATTATGATGATGCCCAAGTTTTGGGCTCGATCGGAAATCAATAGGAGTACGAAATTGGACACTTCAAGTTCAAAGGCAGTGTGTTCCGATTTGGAGTGGTTGGTGTATGCCGCAGTTCTAGCAATTGAATTTCACACAACACTCACCACATGACTCCTCCCACCATATTATGATGATGCCCAAGTTTTGGGCTCGATCGGAAATCTATAGGTGTACTAAATTGGACAATTCAAGTTTAAAGGCAGTTCGTGCCTTATTGGAGTGGTTGGTGTATTTCGTAGTTCTAGCGATTGGATTTCACTCAAAACTCACCAAATAACTCCTCCCAACATATTATGACGATGCCCATGTTTTGGGCTCGATCGGAAATTAATAGGTGTACGAAATTGGACAATTCAAGTTCAAAGGCAGTTCGTGCCTCGTTGGAGTGGTTGGTGTATTCCGTAATTCTAGCGATTGGATTTCACTAAAAACTCATCACATGACTCCTCCCACAATATTATGATGATGCCCAAGTTTTGGGCTCGATCGGAAATCAATAGGTGTACGAAATTGGAAAATTTAAGTTCAAAGGCAGTTCGTGCCTTATTGGAGTGGTTGGTGTAATTCGTAGTTCTAGCGATTGGATTTCACTCAAAACCCACCACATAGTCCCTCCCACCATATTATGATGATGCCCAAGTTTTGGGCTCGATCGGAAATCTATAGGTGTACTAAATTGCACAATTCAAGTTCAAAGGCAGTTCGTGCCTTATTGGAGTGGTTGGTGTATTTCGTAGTTCTAGCGATTGGATTTCACTCAAAACTCACCAAACGACTCCTCCCAACATATTCTGATGATGTCCAAGTTTTGGGCTCGTTCGGAAATCTATACGTGTTCGACATTGGAAACTTAAAATTCAAAGGTAGTTTGTTCCGAATTGGAGTGGTTGGTGTATTCCGCAGTTCTAGCAAATGGATTTCACTCAAAACTCACCACGTGACTCCTCCCACCATATTATGATGATGCCCAAGTTTTGGGCTCGATCGGAAATCAATAGGTGTACGAAATTGGACAATTCAAGTTCAAAGGCAGTTTATTCCGAATTGGTGTGGTCGGTGTATTCCGTAGTTCTAGCAATTGGATTTCACTCAAAACTCACCACATGACTCCTCCCAACATATTATGATGATGCCCAAGTTTTGGGCTCGATCGGAAATAAATTGGTGTACGAAATTGGACAATTCAAGTTCAGAGGCAGTTCGTGCCTCATTGGAGTGGTTGGTGTATTCCGTAATTCTAGCGATTGGATTTCACTAAAAACTCATCACATGACTCCTCCCACAATATTATGATGATGCCCAAGTTTTGGGCTCGATCGGAAATCAATAGGTGTACGAAATTGGAAAATTTAAGTTCAAAGGCAGTTCGTGCCTTATTGGAGTGGTTGGTGTATTTCGTAGTTCTAGCGATTGGATTTCACTCAAAACTCACCACATAGTCCCTCCCACCATATTATGATGATTCCCAAGTTTTGGGCTCGATCGGAAATCAATAGGTGTACGAAATTGGACAATTCAAGTTCAAAGGCAGTTCGTGCCTTATTGGAGTGGTTGGTGTATTTTGTAGTTCTAGCGATTGGATTTCACTCAAAACTCACCAAATGACTCCTCCCAACATATTATGATGATGCTAAAGTTTTGGGACCGATCGGAAATCAATAGGTGTACAAAATTGGACAATTAAAGTTCAAAGGCAGTTTGTTCCGAATTGGAATGGTTGGTGTATTCCGTAGTTCTAGCGACTGGATTTCACTCAAAAATCACCACATGACCCCTCCCACTGTATTATGATGATGCCCACGTTTTGGGCTCGATCGGAAATCAATAGGTGTACGAAATTGGACAATACAAGTTCAAAGGCAATTCGTGCCTTATTGTGGTGGTTGGTGTATTTCGTAGTTCTAGCGATTGGATTTCACTCAAAACTCGCCAAAAGACTCCTCCCACCATACTATGATGATGCCTAAGTTTTGGGCTTGATCGGAAATAAATTGGTGTACGAAATTGGACAATTCAAGTTCAAAGGCAGTTCGTGCCTCATTGGAGTGGTTGGTGTATTCCGTAATTCTAGCGATTGGATTTCACTAAAAACTCATCACATGACTCCTCCCACAATATTATGATGATGCCCAAGTTTTGGGCTCGATCGGAAATCAATAGGTGTACGAAATTGGAAAATTTAAGTTCAAAGGCAGTTCGTGCCTTATTGGAGTGGTTGGTGTATTCCGTAGTTCTAGCGATTGGATTTCACTCAAAAACTCACCACATAGTCCCTCCCACCATATTATGATGATTCCCAAGTTTTGGGCTCGATCGGAAATCAATAGGTGTACGAAATTGGACACTTCAAGTTCAGAGGCAGTTTGTTCCGAATTGGAGTGGTTGGTGTCTTCCGTAGTTCTAGCGATTGGATTTCACTCAAAACTCCCCACATGACTCCTCCCACCATATTATGACGATGCCCAAGGTTTGGGCTCGATAGTAAATCAATAGGTGTACGAAATTGGACAATTCAAGTTCAAAGGCAGTTCGTGCCTTATTGGAGTGGTTGGTGTATTTCGTAGTTCTAGCGATTGGATTTCACTCAAAATGCACCAAATGACTCCTCCCAACATATTATGATGATGCCCAAGTTTTGGGCTCGATCGGAAATCAATAGGGGTACGAAATTGGACACTTCAAGTTCAAAGGCAGTGTGTTCCGATTTGGAGTGGTTGGTGTATGCCGCAGTTCTAGCAATTGAATTTCACACAACACTCACCACATGACTCCTCCCACCATATTATGATGATGCCCAAGTTTTGGGCTCGATCGGAAATCTATAGGTGTACTAAATTGGACAATTCAAGTTTAAAGGCAGTTCGTGCCTTATTGGAGTGGTTGGTGTATTTCGTAGTTCTAGCGATTGGATTTCACTCAAAACTCACCAAATAACTCCTCCCAACATATTATGACGATGCCCATGTTTTGGGCTCGATCGGAAATTAATAGGTGTACGAAATTGGACAATTCAAGTTCAAAGGCAGTTCGTGCCTCGTTGGAGTGGTTGGTGTATTCCGTAATTCTAGCGATTGGATTTCACTAAAAACTCATCACATGACTCCTCCCACAATATTATGATGATGCCCAAGTTTTGGGCTCGATCGGAAATCAATAGGTGTACGAAATTGGAAAATTTAAGTTCAAAGGCAGTTCGTGCCTTATTGGAGTGGTTGGTGTAATTCGTAGTTCTAGCGATTGGATTTCACTCAAAACCCACCACATAGTCCCTCCCACCATATTATGATGATGCCCAAGTTTTGGGCTCGATCGGAAATCTATAGGTGTACTAAATTGCACAATTCAAGTTCAAAGGCAGTTCGTGCCTTATTGGAGTGGTTGGTGTATTTCGTAGTTCTAGCGATTGGATTTCACTCAAAACTCACCAAACGACTCCTCCCAACATATTCTGATGATGTCCAAGTTTTGGGCTCGTTCGGAAATCTATACGTGTTCGACATTGGAAACTTAAAATTCAAAGGTAGTTTGTTCCGAATTGGAGTGGTTGGTGTATTCCGCAGTTCTAGCAAATGGATTTCACTCAAAACTCACCACGTGACTCCTCCCACCATATTATGATGATGCCCAAGTTTTGGGCTCGATCGGAAATCAATAGGTGTACGAAATTGGACAATTCAAGTTCAAAGGCAGTTTATTCCGAATTGGTGTGGTCGGTGTATTCCGTAGTTCTAGCAATTGGATTTCACTCAAAACTCACCACATGACTCCTCCCAACATATTATGATGATGCCCAAGTTTTGGGCTCGATCGGAAATAAATTGGTGTACGAAATTGGACAATTCAAGTTCAGAGGCAGTTCGTGCCTCATTGGAGTGGTTGGTGTATTCCGTAATTCTAGCGATTGGATTTCACTAAAAACTCATCACATGACTCCTCCCACAATATTATGATGATGCCCAAGTTTTGGGCTCGATCGGAAATCAATAGGTGTACGAAATTGGAAAATTTAAGTTCAAAGGCAGTTCGTGCCTTATTGGAGTGGTTGGTGTATTTCGTAGTTCTAGCGATTGGATTTCACTCAAAACTCACCACATAGTCCCTCCCACCATATTATGATGATTCCCAAGTTTTGGGCTCGATCGGAAATCAATAGGTGTACGAAATTGGACAATTCAAGTTCAAAGGCAGTTCGTGCCTTATTGGAGTGGTTGGTGTATTTTGTAGTTCTAGCGATTGGATTTCACTCAAAACTCACCAAATGACTCCTCCCAACATATTATGATGATGCTAAAGTTTTGGGACCGATCGGAAATCAATAGGTGTACAAAATTGGACAATTAAAGTTCAAAGGCAGTTTGTTCCGAATTGGAATGGTTGGTGTATTCCGTAGTTCTAGCGACTGGATTTCACTCAAAAATCACCACATGACCCCTCCCACTGTATTATGATGATGCCCACGTTTTGGGCTCGATCGGAAATCAATAGGTGTACGAAATTGGACAATACAAGTTCAAAGGCAATTCGTGCCTTATTGTGGTGGTTGGTGTATTTCGTAGTTCTAGCGATTGGATTTCACTCAAAACTCGCCAAAAGACTCCTCCCACCATACTATGATGATGCCTAAGTTTTGGGCTTGATCGGAAATAAATTGGTGTACGAAATTGGACAATTCAAGTTCAAAGGCAGTTCGTGCCTCATTGGAGTGGTTGGTGTATTCCGTAATTCTAGCGATTGGATTTCACTAAAAACTCATCACATGACTCCTCCCACAATATTATGATGATGCCCAAGTTTTGGGCTCGATCGGAAATCAATAGGTGTACGAAATTGGAAAATTTAAGTTCAAAGGCAGTTCGTGCCTTATTGGAGTGGTTGGTGTATTCCGTAGTTCTAGCGATTGGATTTCACTCAAAAACTCACCACATAGTCCCTCCCACCATATTATGATGATTCCCAAGTTTTGGGCTCGATCGGAAATCAATAGGTGTACGAAATTGGACACTTCAAGTTCAGAGGCAGTTTGTTCCGAATTGGAGTGGTTGGTGTCTTCCGTAGTTCTAGCGATTGGATTTCACTCAAAACTCCCCACATGACTCCTCCCACCATATTATGACGATGCCCAAGGTTTGGGCTCGATAGTAAATCAATAGGTGTACGAAATTGGACAATTCAAGTTCAAAGGCAGTTCGTGCCTTATTGGAGTGGTTGGTGTATTTCGTAGTTCTAGCGATTGGATTTCACTCAAAATGCACCAAATGACTCCTCCCAACATATTATGATGATGCCCAAGTTTTGGGCTCGATCGGAAATCAATAGGGGTACGAAATTGGACACTTCAAGTTCAAAGGCAGTGTGTTCCGATTTGGAGTGGTTGGTGTATGCCGCAGTTCTAGCAATTGAATTTCACACAACACTCACCACATGACTCCTCCCACCATATTATGATGATGCCCAAGTTTTGGGCTCGATCGGAAATCTATAGGTGTACTAAATTGGACAATTCAAGTTTAAAGGCAGTTCGTGCCTTATTGGAGTGGTTGGTGTATTTCGTAGTTCTAGCGATTGGATTTCACTCAAAACTCACCAAATAACTCCTCCCAACATATTATGACGATGCCCATGTTTTGGGCTCGATCGGAAATTAATAGGTGTACGAAATTGGACAATTCAAGTTCAAAGGCAGTTCGTGCCTCGTTGGAGTGGTTGGTGTATTCCGTAATTCTAGCGATTGGATTTCACTAAAAACTCATCACATGACTCCTCCCACAATATTATGATGATGCCCAAGTTTTGGGCTCGATCGGAAATCAATAGGTGTACGAAATTGGAAAATTTAAGTTCAAAGGCAGTTCGTGCCTTATTGGAGTGGTTGGTGTAATTCGTAGTTCTAGCGATTGGATTTCACTCAAAACCCACCACATAGTCCCTCCCACCATATTATGATGATTCCCAAGTTTTGGGCTCGATCGGAAATCAATAGGCGTACGACATTGGACACTTCAAGTTCAAAGGCATTTCGTGCCTTATTGGAGTGGTCGGTGTATTTCGTAGTTCTAGCGGTTGGATTTCACTCAAAACTCACCAAATGACTCCTCCCAACCTATTATGACGATGCCCAAGTTTTGGGCTCGATCGGAAATCAATAGGTGCACGAAATTGGACACTTCAAGTTCAAAGGCAGTGTGTTCCGATTTGGAGTGGTTGGTGTATGCCGCAGTTCTAGCAATTGGATTTCACACAACACTCACCACATGACTCCTCCCACCATATTATGATGATGCCCAAGTTTTGGGCTCGATCGGAAATCTATAGGTGTACTAAATTGGACAATTCAAGTTCAAAGGCAGTTCGTGCCTTATTGGAGTGGTTGGTGTATTCCGTTGTTCTAGCGATTGGATTTCACTCAAAATCACCACATGACCCCTCCCACTGTATTATGATGATGCCCACGTTTGGGGCTCGATCGGAAATCAATAGGTGTACGAAATTGGACAATTCAAGTTCAAAGGCAGTTCGTGCCTTATTGTAGTGGTTGGTGTATTTCGTAGTTCTAGCGATTGGATTTCACTCAAAACTCGCCAAAAGACTCCTCCCACGATACTATGATGATGCCTAAGTTTTGGGCTTGATCGGAAATAAATTGGTGTACGAAATTGGACAATTCAAGTTCAAAGGCAGTTCGTGCCTCATTGGAGTGGTTGGTGTATTCCGTAATTCTAGCGATTGGATTTCACAAAAAACTCTTCACATGACTCCTCCCACAATATTATGATGATGCCCAAGTTTTGGGCTCGATCGGAAGTCAATAGGTGTACGAAATTGGAAAATTTAAGTTCAAAGGAAGTTCGTGCCATATTGGAGTGGTTGGTGTATTTCGTAGTTCTAGCGATTGGATTTCACTCAAAACTCACCACATAGTCCCTCCCACCATATTATGATGATTCCCAACTTTTGGGCTCGATCGGAAATCAATAGGTGTACGACATTGGACACTTCAAGTTCAAAGGCAGTTCGTGCCTTATTGGAGTGGTCGGTGTATTTCGTAGTTCTAGCGGTTGGATTTCACTCAAAACTCACCAAATGACTCCTCCCAACCTATTATGACGATGCCCAAGTTTTGGGCTCGATCGGAAATCAATAGGTGTACGAAATTGGACACTTCAAGTTCAAAGGCAGTGTGTTCCGATTTGGAGTGGTTGGTGTATGCCGCAGTTCTAGCAATTGGATTTCACACAACACTCACCACATGACCCCTCCCACTGTATTATCATGATGCCCACGTTTTGGGCTCGATCGGAAATCAATAGGTGTACGAAATTGGACAATTCAAGTTCAAAGGCAGTTCGTGCCTTATTGTAGTGATTGGTGTATTTCGTACTTCTTGCGATTGGATATCACTCAAAACTCGCCAAATGACTCCTCCCACCATACTATGATGATGCCTAAGTTTTGGGCTCGATCGGAAATAAATTGGTGTACGAAATTGGACAATTCTAGTTCAAAGGCATTTCGTGCCTCATTGGAGTGGTTGGTGTATTCCGTAATTCTAGCGATTGGATTTCACTAAAAACTCATCACATGACTCCTCCCACAATATTATGATGATGCCCAAGTTTTGGGCTCGATCGGAAGTCAATAGGTGTACGAAATTGGAAAATTTAAGTTCAAAGGCAGTTCGTGCCTTATTGGAGTGGTTGGTGTATTTCGTAGTTCTAGCGATTGGATTTCACTCAAAACTCACCACATAGTCCCTCCCACCATATTATGATAATTCCCAAGTTTTGGGCTCGATCGGAAATCAATAGGTGTACGAAATTGGACACTTCAAGTTCATAGGCAGTTTGTTCTAAATTGGAGTTGTTGGTGTATTCCGTAGTTCTAGGGATTGGATTTCACTCAAAACTCACCACATAGTCCCTCCCACCATATTATGATGATGCCCAGGTTTTGGGCTCGATCGGAAATCGATAGGTGTACGAAATTGGAAAATTCAATTTCAAAGGCAGTTCGTGCCTTATTGGAGTGGTTTTTGTATTTCGTAGTTCTAGCGATTGAATTTCACCCAAAACTCACCACATAGTCCCTCCCACCATATTATGATGATTCCCCAGTTTTGGGCTCGATCGGAAATCAATAGGTGTACGAAATTGGACACTTATTGGAGTGGTTGGTGTATTTCGTAGTTCTTGCGATTAGATTTCTTTCAAAACTCACCAAATGACTCCTCCCAACATATTATGATGATGCCCAAGTTTTGGGCTCGATCGGAAATAAATTGGTGTACGAAATTGGACAATTCAAGTTCAAAGGCAGTTCGTGCCTTATTGAAGTGGTTCGTGTATTCCGTAGTTCTAGCTATTGGATTTCACTCAAAACTCAACAAATGACTCCTCCCAACGTATTATGATGATGCCCAAGTTTTGGGCTCGATCGGAAATAAATAGGTGTACGAAATTGGACACTTCACGTTCAAAGGCATTTTGTTGCGAATTGAAGTGGTTGGTGTATTCCGTAGTTCTAGCGATTGGATTTCACTTAAACCACACCAAATGACTCCTCCCACCATATTATGATGATGCCCAAGCTATGGGCTCGATCGGAAATCATTAGGTGCATGAAATTGGACACTTCAAGTTCAAAGGCAGTTTGTTCCGAATTGTAGTGGTTGGTGTAATCCGTAGTTCTAGCGATTGGATTTCACTCAAAACTCACCACAAAGTCCCTCCCACCATATTATGATGATGCCCAAGTTTTGGGCACGATCGGAAATCAATAGGTGTACGAAATTGGACACTTCAAGCTCAAAGGCAGTTTGTTCCAAATTGGAGTGGTTTTTGTATTCCGTAGTTCTAGCGATTGGATTTCACTCAAAACTCCCCACATGACTCCTCCCACCATATTATGATGATGCCCAGGTTTTTGGCTCGATCGGAAATCAATAGGTGTACGAAATTGGACACTTCAAGTTCAAAGGCAGTTTGTTCCAAATTGGAGTGGTTTTTGTATTCCGTAGTTCTAGCGATTGGATTTCACTCAAAACTCCCCACATGACTCCTCCCACCATATTATGATGATGCCCAGGTGTTGGGCTCTATCGGAAATCAATAGGTGTACAAAATTGGACACTTCAATTTCAAAGGCAGTTTGTTCCGAATTGGAGTGGTAGGTGTATTCCGTTGTTCTAGTGATTGGATTTCACTCAATACTCACCACATAGTTCCTCCCACCATATTATGATGATGCCCAAGTTTTAGACTCGATCGGAATTCAATAGGTGTACGAATTTTGAAAATTCAAGTTCAAAGGTCGTTCGTGCCTTATTGGAGCGGGTTGGTGTATTCCGTAGTTGTAGAGATTGGATTTCACTCAAAACTCCCCACATGACTCCTCGCACCATATTATGATGATGCCCAAGTTTTGGGCTCGATCGATAATCAATAGTTGTACGAAATTTGACACTTCAAGTTCAAAGGCAATTTGTTCCGAATGGGAGGGGCTGGTGTATTCCGTAGTTCTAGCGATTGGATTTCACTCAAAACTCACCAAATGACTCCTCCCACCATATTATGATGACGCCCAAGTTTTGGGCTTGATCGGGAATCAATAGGTGTACGAAATTGGACACTTCAAGTTCAAAGGCAATTTGTTCCGAATTGGAGTCGTTGGTGTATTCCATAATTCTTGCTGTTGGATTTCACTCAAAACTCACAAATTGACTCCTCCCACCATATTATGATGATGCCCAAGTTTTGGGCTTGATCGGAAATCAATAGGTGTTCGAAATTGGACACTTCAAGTTCGAAGGCAGTTTGTTCCAAATTGGAGTGGTTTTTGTATTCCGTAGTTCTAGCGATTCGATTTCACCCAAAACTCACCACATAACTCCTCCCTCCATATTATGATGATGCCTAAGTTTTGGGCTCAATCAGAAATGAATAGGTGTACGAAATTGGACACTTCAAGTTCAAAGGCAGTTTGTTCCGAATTGGAGTGGTTGGTGTATTCCGTAGTTCTAGCGATTGGATTTCACCCAAAACTCACCACATGACTCCTCCCACCATACTATGTTGATGCCCAAGTTTTGGGCTCGATCGGAAATCAATAGGTGTACGAAATTGGACACTTCAAGTTCAACGGCAGTTTGTTCAAAATTGGAGTGGTTTTTGTATTCTGTAGTTCAAGCGATTGGATTTCACTCAAAACACCCCACATGACTCCACCCACCATATTATGATGATGCCCAGGTTTTGGGCTCGATCGGAAATCAATAGGTGTATGAAATTGGACACTTCAAGTTCAAAGGCAGTTTGTTTCGAATTAGAGTGGTTGGTGTATTCTGTAGTTCAAGCGATTGGATTTCATTCAAAACTCACCAAATGACCCCTCCCACCATTTTATGATGATACCCAAGTTGTGGGCTCGATTGGAAATCAATAGGTGTACGAAATTGGACACTTCAAGTTCAAAGGCAGTTTTTTCCGACTTGGAGTGTTTGGTGTATTCCGTAGTTCAAGCGATTGGATTTCACTCAAAACTCACCAAATGACTCCTCCCACAATATTATGACGATGCCCAAGTTTTGGGCTCTATCAGAAATCAATAGGTATACGAAATTGGACACTTATTGGAGTGGTTGGTGTATTTCGTAGTTCTTGCGATTAGATTTCTTTCAAAACTCACCAAATGACTCCTCCCAACATATTATGATGATGCCCAAGTTTTGGGCTCGATCGGAAATAAATTGGTGTACGAAATTGGACAATTCAAGTTCAAAGGCAGTTCGTGCCTTATTGAAGTGGTTCGTGTATTCCGTAGTTCTAGCTATTGGATTTCACTCAAAACTCAACAAATGACTCCTCCCAACGTATTATGATGATGCCCAAGTTTTGGGCTCGATCGGAAATAAATAGGTGTACGAAATTGGACACTTCACGTTCAAAGGCATTTTGTTGCGAATTGAAGTGGTTGGTGTATTCCGTAGTTCTAGCGATTGGATTTCACTTAAACCACACCAAATGACTCCTCCCACCATATTATGATGATGCCCAAGCTATGGGCTCGATCGGAAATCATTAGGTGCATGAAATTGGACACTTCAAGTTCAAAGGCAGTTTGTTCCGAATTGTAGTGGTTGGTGTAATCCGTAGTTCTAGCGATTGGATTTCACTCAAAACTCACCACAAAGTCCCTCCCACCATATTATGATGATGCCCAAGTTTTGGGCACGATCGGAAATCAATAGGTGTACGAAATTGGACACTTCAAGCTCAAAGGCAGTTTGTTCCAAATTGGAGTGGTTTTTGTATTCCGTAGTTCTAGCGATTGGATTTCACTCAAAACTCCCCACATGACTCCTCCCACCATATTATGATGATGCCCAGGTTTTTGGCTCGATCGGAAATCAATAGGTGTACGAAATTGGACACTTCAAGTTCAAAGGCAGTTTGTTCCAAATTGGAGTGGTTTTTGTATTCCGTAGTTCTAGCGATTGGATTTCACTCAAAACTCCCCACATGACTCCTCCCACCATATTATGATGATGCCCAGGTGTTGGGCTCTATCGGAAATCAATAGGTGTACAAAATTGGACACTTCAATTTCAAAGGCAGTTTGTTCCGAATTGGAGTGGTAGGTGTATTCCGTTGTTCTAGTGATTGGATTTCACTCAATACTCACCACATAGTTCCTCCCACCATATTATGATGATGCCCAAGTTTTAGACTCGATCGGAATTCAATAGGTGTACGAATTTTGAAAATTCAAGTTCAAAGGTCGTTCGTGCCTTATTGGAGCGGGTTGGTGTATTCCGTAGTTGTAGAGATTGGATTTCACTCAAAACTCCCCACATGACTCCTCGCACCATATTATGATGATGCCCAAGTTTTGGGCTCGATCGATAATCAATAGTTGTACGAAATTTGACACTTCAAGTTCAAAGGCAATTTGTTCCGAATGGGAGGGGCTGGTGTATTCCGTAGTTCTAGCGATTGGATTTCACTCAAAACTCACCAAATGACTCCTCCCACCATATTATGATGACGCCCAAGTTTTGGGCTTGATCGGGAATCAATAGGTGTACGAAATTGGACACTTCAAGTTCAAAGGCAATTTGTTCCGAATTGGAGTCGTTGGTGTATTCCATAATTCTTGCTGTTGGATTTCACTCAAAACTCACAAATTGACTCCTCCCACCATATTATGATGATGCCCAAGTTTTGGGCTTGATCGGAAATCAATAGGTGTTCGAAATTGGACACTTCAAGTTCGAAGGCAGTTTGTTCCAAATTGGAGTGGTTTTTGTATTCCGTAGTTCTAGCGATTCGATTTCACCCAAAACTCACCACATAACTCCTCCCTCCATATTATGATGATGCCTAAGTTTTGGGCTCAATCAGAAATGAATAGGTGTACGAAATTGGACACTTCAAGTTCAAAGGCAGTTTGTTCCGAATTGGAGTGGTTGGTGTATTCCGTAGTTCTAGCGATTGGATTTCACCCAAAACTCACCACATGACTCCTCCCACCATACTATGTTGATGCCCAAGTTTTGGGCTCGATCGGAAATCAATAGGTGTACGAAATTGGACACTTCAAGTTCAACGGCAGTTTGTTCAAAATTGGAGTGGTTTTTGTATTCTGTAGTTCAAGCGATTGGATTTCACTCAAAACACCCCACATGACTCCACCCACCATATTATGATGATGCCCAGGTTTTGGGCTCGATCGGAAATCAATAGGTGTATGAAATTGGACACTTCAAGTTCAAAGGCAGTTTGTTTCGAATTAGAGTGGTTGGTGTATTCTGTAGTTCAAGCGATTGGATTTCATTCAAAACTCACCAAATGACCCCTCCCACCATTTTATGATGATACCCAAGTTGTGGGCTCGATTGGAAATCAATAGGTGTACGAAATTGGACACTTCAAGTTCAAAGGCAGTTTTTTCCGACTTGGAGTGTTTGGTGTATTCCGTAGTTCAAGCGATTGGATTTCACTCAAAACTCACCAAATGACTCCTCCCACAATATTATGACGATGCCCAAGTTTTGGGCTCTATCAGAAATCAATAGGTATACGAAATTGGACACTTCTAGTACAGAGGCAATTTGTTCCAAATTTGAGTGGTTGGTGTATTTCCTAGTTCTAGCGATTGGATTTCATTCAAAACCCACCAAATGACCCCGCTCAACATCTTACGATGGTTCCCAAGTTTTGGGCTCGATCGGAAATCTGTAGGTGTACGAAATTGGACACTTGTAGTTCGAAGGCAGTTTGTTCCGAATTGGAGTGGTTGGTGTATTCCGTAGTTCAAGCGATTGGATTTCACACAAAACTCACCACATGACTCCTCCCACCATGTTATGATGATGCCCAGGTTTTGGGCTCGATCTGAAATCAACAAGTGTACGAAATTGGGCAATTCAAGTTCAAAGGCAGTTCGTGCTTTATTGGAGTGTTTGGTGTGTTCCGTTGTTCTAGCGATTGGATTTCACTCAAAACTCATCAAATGACTCCTCCCACCATATTATTCTGATGTCCAAGTTTTGGGCTCAATCGGAATTCTATAGGTGTTCGACATTGGACACTTCAAGTTCAAAGGAAGTTTGTTACGAATTGGAGTGGTTGGTGTATTCCGCAGTTCTAGCAATTGGATTTTCCTTAAAACTCACCATGACTCCTCCCACCGTATTATGATGATGCCCTAGTTTTGGGCTCGATCGGAAATCAATAGGTGTACGAAATTGGACACTTCAAGTTCAAAGGCAGTTTGTTCCGAATTGGAGTGGTTGATGTATTCCACAGTTCTAGCGATTGGATTTCTCTCAAAACTCACCATATGACTCTTCCCAACACATTATGGGGATACCCAAGTTTTCGGCTCGATCGGAAATCAATAGGTGTACGAAATTGGACAATTCAAGTTCAAAGGCAGTTCGTGCCATATTGGAGTGGTTGGTGTAATTTGTAGTTCTAGCGATCGGATTTCCCTCAAAACTCACCAAATGACTCTTCCCAACACATTATGATAATGTCAAAGTTTTGGGCTCGATCGGAAATCGATAGGTGTACCAAATTGGACACTTCAAGTTCAGAGGCAGTTTGTTCCGAATTGGAGTGGTTGGTGTATTCCGTAGTGATCGGTTTATAATTGTATATCATTTTGTACCCTTCTAGCTTATGATTTGGTTATGTTATTGAGTTAAACTTGTGCTTTTAATTCATTTTCTGTTTTGATAAGTCCATAATTTCATACACTTGCATGCCTTCTTTACTTAGTGATTTTGCTTAGTTTCTCTTTATTTTGAGTCACTTACCTATGTTTGTGTGTTTTGTAGGTTAAGATAGCAAGAGATAACATTTGATGCAATCCATACATGTTAAGGGCTGATTGGCATATGAGGAATATGAGCTTAAAGACAAACACATTTTGGCTACAACCCCTTTCCAGCCCAATTTCGTAGGTCAACTTCTTGGCCTTGGATCAACATGCTATGGGGCTCGAATGAGGTGAAGATCTTCATGAAACTTGTTCCAATGGGTGTCTACTACAACATATCCAAATTTCAGCCCAATTGGACATTTGTGGAGTGCTCAGCCCGTCCAACAACCAACCTTGCTCAGCAAGATTTGTAGCTGCCAGCATTTTGCCATGTGACTCCTTTTAGCCATGTGCCTCACCCCAGCTGCAACTGACTTTGTACCCAACATAATGAGTGAAGTTGGGAGGCTTTCCAGCTATGAATTTCTGAAGGAGCAAGTTGGTACATGTTGGAGCTATTATAGAGAAAGCATGTGCATGTGAAGCAAAGAGAAAAGAGAGAGAGAAGAAGAGGAATGATGAGAGGCATTTTTGCTTCAGCCTTTGAACATGGGAAATGAATTGGCAGATCACTTTGGAGCTGGAGATCAGCTTTTGAGCTATTAAAGAGAAGCATGTGCATGCATGTAAAGCAAAAATAAAGAAAAGAAATGAAATGAAGTCAATTCCAGTCTCTGTTCGGCAGCCAACTTTCAAGGTCCAAAACGCACACTTCTACTGCTCCGATGAGAATACTTTCTTCATAGAAGTTGTTCCAATGGGTGTCTAGTATAACATATCCAAATTTCAGCCCCATTGGATACGTGTTGAGACCTATGGCCTTCCTACACCAAAACAGGTTCAGAAAACTCGTTTTTCCAGCAACCAAAAGGCAACCACATGGGTTGGCAGCAAAAGGCACCACATGGGTTGGCAGCAAATCTGATCACCTTTGAACCCATGTGAAGAAAGCTTGTGCAGCAGCAAAAGATGAAGGATGGTGTGGGAATTCATCATGTTGTTCCTCCCTCTTAGCCCTATAAATAGAGAAGCCTTCAAGCTTCAAATCACACCCCAAGGGGGGGAGCTCTCAAACACTTCTCTAGAGCTCCCTTCCCTTCTCTCCCTCAAATTCTCTTAGTTTCCTTTCAAGTTGTCAATTGTTGTAGTAGAATGATTTTACTAAATTTTCCTTCAAGTTTTCAAGTTCTTCCTTAATTTTATTTGTAATGTACATTCTTTCTTTAGTATTCAAGTTTAATTAGTTTCCAAGTTTCAGTTATGGTTTTTGTTCTTATTCATTATGCTTATAAGTTAATATGCTAGTTTGAATGATTGATCACCATTTAGGCTTGCATGTTAGCTATCTTGGTTTGAATTAAGAGTAGACACCATGCTTTAATTCGAATTGAACTATGAATAGGAAGAGTATGTATGGACATTCGACAACAGGGATTAGATACATACTTGGTTGTTTAAAATGTTCTTCTATGCTTAATGGGTTCCTAATGCTTAATTTTAGGTTAGACAACAAATGATCAAATTAGGGAATTAGGAACACAAGGTTAGAACCAGACACCATGGCCTAATCATACTTTAGCTAGAATCAATCCGTTAATCTAATTGAACTTGGGAACTTATTTGCTTGAGTTATTTCCTTTCTTTTCTTGTTTTATTTATTTTCTTTTCCATTTCTGTTTTTTGTAGGGAAATGAATTGGATCATTCAATCACCAATCCTCGTGGGATCGACCTCGCACTTACATATGCTATACTACCGAACGGCTCGTGCACTTGCGAGTATCACAAGTTGAGGATGCAGCTGAATCTATTTTGATGAAGTGAATTCGACACAACAAGTTTTTGGCGCCGTTGCCGGGGATTGGCAACATAGTTTGGTTCTATTTCTTTTCCCTACTTGTTTTATTTTTATTTTTCAGTTTCATCTTTTTCTAGACAGTTTCCTGAGTGAATGGCGTTAATGGACAAGTTGTGTTTGTAGTCCAACGGAATAGGACAATTGCCTAACAAGCAAGAGAACTGGGTTTAAGTCCCAGCTTACACAACCCATTGGTGTTTGTTACTTTGAAGCATGGAATTAGATGTTTTAGTTTAGTTTTTCCTTTTCATTTTAGTTTTTATTTCCTAATCCTTTTAATTCAATTTCAAGTTTGTGTGTTTGCTTTAGTAATTTATGACAGCTTAATAAAAATGGAGAGAGATGGCAACCTCAATCATAAGAATGGGAAGTGTGGAGCAGTGGGAGAAGTCGACCTCCAAGTGCATTCATGCTCGACCTAATCGCTTCAAGGGGGAGCATTTCAATCCTTTCTCTTCTTTGAATTCTGTTTATTTCTGTCATTGTTTTTACCTTTTGGTCCGCGTTGAGTTCTTTGTTTTTCTGTGCTGAATCCAACCATATAAAGAACCTGAATTTTGGACTTACGGTTTGAAAGTTATAGGCTAAAAACTGAACAGAGGTCGAAGCTGAAAAACATAGAAACGAATCTGTCCAAATGGTGATAAATAGGTGATAGAAAGTGCTGTTTGTGTTTTTCTTTGGTTTCTTGGTTTGTTTCTTTTAGTACAACAATTTATTTCGTTTGTTTGAGTTTGTTTAGAGTACTTAGTTCATTTTCGTTTATGGTTTGTTGTTTCATTTTATCTTAATTTGTTTTTGTTTCTTTTTCTTACGAGAATATCTTTTTAAAAATAAAAATAAAAATTTTTAAAATTATTTTTCATATGAGCTAACTTTTGGTAACTCCAGTAAGCACTTCCGTCAATACAGTGTCTAGGAGTTCTTTAGGCGACACCTTCGGTGTCTAAGAAGTTTGGGTTTTAAGCGGGACCATTGTGACCCCTCCAACCTTCCCGGATCCCCTGGCTGTGTTTTCTGAGGCACTTAACTGGTCATCCGTGAGTTGCTTGTATATTCGTGTGTTTTTAAATTATGTTTTTTTAAAAATTTTCTTTGTTTTCTTTTCTCTTGAGTCTTTGCTTTTATTTTTTTGTTAAGTTAGTTTATGTATTTATTTACGTGGTTTGGTTAGTTAGTTTATCTCTGAGTGTTAAAACACATTTTTATTTTATTTCACACGCTGCATTAAAAAAAAAAAAAAAAACAAAAACAAAAACAAAAACAATTTAAAAAAAAAAAAAAAAAAAACAACAACATCATCATCATCATCTTTTTCTTCATCATCTTCTTCATCATCCTCATCTTCATCTTCATCATGGCTTGCCTCTATTTTCTCGCACTTGTAGAATCTGCAGCAGCTCTACATGGTCCTCATTCTTTCTCTGCAGTGCTTCCACATGCTGAGTGGCACAGTAGAGCCGCTTCTGCAAGTCCGCCACCATAGCCTTCAAGGAAGCCACTTCCTCGCTCAGAGTGGCACACTCCCGTGTCCTCGCCAGTAGTCGCATGCCCAGATTGGTAGACGAGACCGCCTGGAGCACAGTGAGATCGTGGGACTCATCCACCGCCATCTTGTCAGACCTACGTGCCACGTGCAGATGATCTGCCGGAGTGAGTTTACTGCCAATCAATGTTCCCATCAGCACTGATCTGTTCGGCATTGCCTCAGAAAGGTTCGGTATTGCCTCAGCAAAGTTTGAGGCCGTGCCGTGATGATATGTAGAGTTTGGGAAGACAGTGTTTGGACGAGCCCTTTTCTTGGCATTCGGAGGTGCAAGGGATAGTTCAAGGTTGAGATCATCAAGGTGAGTGCATGAGGATGCCATTTTTTTTGTTTCTGGATTTTTTGATGTTTTTCCTTGAGTTTGCAGGAAGAAATGCTGGGTATCATCCGCTTGCAAAGGCGTGGTTTAAATAGGCATATGCTGATGAGAGAGCGCCAACACCATTTCGGATTTCCCGGGCATGCTCGACCTAATCGCTTCAAGGGGGAGCACCTTTACTTCACTTTACTTTTCTTTTTTTTCCGTGTTTTCTGGTGTTTTATTGTTTTGCCCGTTACTTTCATTTTCTAGAGCTTTGTGTTGTTGCCTTTCCCTTTCGGCTATCATCTTTATTTATTTAAGTTAGGGAACTGTGCTTTCTTTTCTGTTTGACGTCTTCGTTTGATTTTAGTTAGGGAAGTGTGTTTGCTTTGTCTTTTTTTTTTTTTTTTTTTTTTTTTTTTTTTTTTTCTTCTGCAACTTACTCTTTTATTTCCGAAAGAAAATAACAAAAACAACAAAATAAAATAAAAACAACAATTAGCAGTAGAAGTCATTTCTTCACAGTGCTCGGTGTCTCGACCATTAGAGCTTTGAGTTTGGCCCTCTGGCTGTCCTCTTCCTGGGCTTCATGCACAGCCTCTTGGGGCTCACCACTTGAGCTCTCAAAGATCGCAATCTTAGCTTGAGCATAACTTCTCTCGCGATCTGCTCGCTTGCGTTTACCCGGTCGGTCTAGGTCCTCCAGCTGTTTTCGCATGTCGCGAGAATACAACTCTACCATTTTTGATAGGTTTTTATTCTCGTCCCGCAGTACCTCTAGCTGGTGTCGATTCACCTCCACTATCCTTGCCCTCTCCCTTTTCAAGCTTTTTATAGCAGTCTGGCACTCTTCCACCATACTTCGCTCCGCCGCCAACTGACCTTTCAGCACCTCTACCTCATGGGACTTCGCAAGTAGGCGATGACCCAAACTTGCAACACATGCTGCACTCTGCACGCTCAGTGCCATGGCATCACTCGTGACCCGGTTGTCATCCCTTGTCCCGAACACACGTATATCTTTAGGAGTCACTAGATTTCTGCCCACTCCAATGGCAACATCGTTGTCCAGGAGTATTGAGTCAGTTACTGTCACAGGCCCCCTTCCGGAGGCAAAGTAGGGCACCCATACTGGTGCCGCTGCTTGGCCCCGTGTCTGAGTCGGTGGAGCTAGGTTGAGATCCAACGAAAATGGGTAGTTAGAGGCCATTTGATTTCTCACTCGCTTTTCTTCTTTCTTTCTTTTCTCTTTTGTGTGTTTCTGAGTTTGTGTTTTTTTTTACCCTTTCTTTTTACTTTTTATAGACTTAGTTTTGCTAAACCCTAGCCACTGCGGTTCTAAGTTCTGTGCAGCCCTTACGGCTTATCTCTATATGTCGCCGCACCCGTTCCTCAACCCCCCCCCCCCCCCCTTAATTGCATTTTAACCTTTCACCACCTTCAAAGTGAAAATTTTGTCGCAACCTGCTTTGTCTGAACGGACACGTTTAGCAAAGTCGTATTCGCGCCTTTCCATGAGCCAATAAGTCTGGCTTGGGGGATGTGAAAGCGGCCTCTGCGCGCCGACACGTCCCTCACCCTTTTGCCTGTCACTTCCTAGGAACCGAGGCAACATGGACCACATTCTTTCTTTTCATAAATCCCACCTTCGCACTCCCAATTCACGTTTCATTAAATTAAAAAATAAAAAAATAAAAAATTTAAACGTGTGGGCTTCGGATTTCATTATGGGTCGGGTTTTCACTTTTGGTTAGGTTTCAAAGTGGGTTAACTTTCTTTTGGGTTGAGCTTTCAATCGTTTGGGCTTTGGTTTGCGTAAGACTGTTTGTTTAGGGCTTTCTATTTCGAGTGTTTTACTGTTTCGTTTCTTTTTATTTGTTTGTTTGTTTTTTTTGGTTTTTTTTATTTTGTAATTATTTTCTTTTATTTTATTTTTGTATTTTAATTCTCGTGTTTTTTGTGTTTTATACCTTTCATTTCTTGTTATGACATTGCTTGTGCCTAAATTTTTAAACATTGAGGACAATGTTCATTTCTGGGTTTGGGGGTATTGGAGTTTAGCAAGTAAACTTGGTTTTTCTTTAAAAAAAAAAATAAAAATTGTATTTAAATTTTTTTTTTAAAAAAAATTAAATTAAATTAAAAAATAAATAAATTTTGCTTGTTTTTTTTCTTTTTTTATTTATTTTGAGTCTTGTTTTGTTTTGAGTCACTTTCCGAACACTTATGATGAGATTGTGATAAATGTTTGCATGACTTAAATGAAAATTGAATTTATTTATTTTTTTATTTATTTTTTTTTCCTTGTAAATTTTTATTTCAAAAAATTAAATAATTAATTTGGCATCGTTCTAGCATGATATGTTTGAAACCTTCTTTGCACTTGCCGTTTGTTTCATAATTTTCCAATTAAAGGATTTGCATGACCCAAAGAATTGTATCAAGCATAAATTAGACTGATATAACCATATAATGTGAGCTTTTGAGCCTTGTGCTTCATTTCATGAGTGTTATACACATACTCTTATTTTCTTGTCATCAAAGTTGTTGTTTGATCTCATTATTCATTGATTTGGTTGAACACTTAAAAGTCATTCATTCTTGTGCAATTTGATTTCATGACATTTAAGAAATGATATTAGGCCCTCTTTGGATCGTTTGTGCCTTTCAAGCTAACCTTATGCATGCTTAAGCATAATTTTCCATTGTTAACCATTTTGAGCCTACATGTAAACCTTTTCTTTCATTTTACCAATTGCAATTCCTAGCTTTAGCCCGAAAAACAAGAATTTACCTTTCTAAGGAACTCATGAGCTTTAATTTAAATGTGTTTTTCATGCTAAGTTTGGGAAGGGATATTACATTTCGAAAAAAAAAAAAAAAAAAAAAAGAGAACTTCACTCAATTGGTGAAAGAAAAGAAAAGAAAAAAAAAAAGTTGTGATTAAATGGTAGTTGAATGAAATTTCATTTTTGGGTCTCATTGGTGTTTGGAAAGGAGTTTAAATCATTGTAAATGAAGGTATAAGGAGTTTTGATCATGTAAAAGAAAAATTCTCATTGTGATGATTCGAAGTCTTGTAAACAATTGTTTTATGCTCTTATATTTTGAGTTCCTTGGACTTTGTTTTATCCATACCTTTCATTTCTTACTCACCTTACACCCTTGGCCCCATTACAACCTATAATAAAGACCTAAATTGATCTTAAATGTCATATGGTTGAATTGCATGCATTTTCTTACTTTTAAGTGTTTGGCATCCTTCTTGAGATCATATTAATGCAAGTTCTTCATCTTCCTATTTTGAGTTAAGTCCCTTATGGTTTAACTCTAATCTCATGTTTATAACTGAGTGTTGCATTGTAGCCCTCTTCTGAGTGATTCATTTGTGAGAGGACAACTTTGGTGAGATTTGAAGTTGCATTTGTGTTTGGTATGATTTTTGAAATTGTGTGAAAACTAAGATTGGGGAATTTGTTGCATTTGGCTATCACACTACTACACTTTGAGCATGTTGTGTTTTGAACTTTGCCGCCTTGTAAATAATGTCTAAAATTGAGTTTTTATTGTTAAAACTTTTGAGTCATGTGCATGAGTCATTTCTCTTCAGAAAATGTTCGGAATGATTGTTTTGAGTTTCTATTTATTTATTTTTATTTTTGTTTTGTTTTTGTAATTATTTTTGTTTTGGTTTTTGTGTTTCTTTTATTTTGCTTAAAGACTAACAAATCTAATAAGTTTTCTAACCACTTTGTTTTGTAGAGTTAGTAAAACGTTTGTGGGTATCGTTTCTGTTAAACCCTTAGGAGACACAACTCCTCCTACTAGGGATGCCTAGAGGTTTAAAGGCTTGTTGCATACGCTCAATGCAATCGAGTTACCTGCGGAAGTGGTTTAGTTAACTTCTTGTTTTGTTTTTAACTTTGTTTTGTGTTGTTTTGCTCGAGGACTAGCAAAATCTAGGTTTGGGGGTATTTGATCGGTTTATAATTGTATATCATTTTGTACCCTTCTAGCTTATGATTTGGTTATGTTATTGAGTTAAACTTGTGCTTTTAATTCATTTTCTGTTTTGATAAGTCCATAATTTCATACACTTGCATGCCTTCTTTACTTAGTGATTTTGCTTAGTTTCTCTTTATTTTGAGTCACTTACCTATGTTTGTGTGTTTTGTAGGTTAAGATAGCAAGAGATAACATTTGATGCAATCCATACATGTTAAGGGCTGATTGGCATATGAGGAATATGAGCTTAAAGACAAACACATTTTGGCTACAACCCCTTTCCAGCCCAATTTCGTAGGTCAACTTCTTGGCCTTGGATCAACATGCTATGGGGCTCGAATGAGGTGAAGATCTTCATGAAACTTGTTCCAATGGGTGTCTACTACAACATATCCAAATTTCAGCCCAATTGGACATTTGTGGAGTGCTCAGCCCGTCCAACAACCAACCTTGCTCAGCAAGATTTGTAGCTGCCAGCATTTTGCCATGTGACTCCTTTTAGCCATGTGCCTCACCCCAGCTGCAACTGACTTTGTACCCAACATAATGAGTGAAGTTGGGAGGCTTTCCAGCTATGAATTTCTGAAGGAGCAAGTTGGTACATGTTGGAGCTATTATAGAGAAAGCATGTGCATGTGAAGCAAAGAGAAAAGAGAGAGAGAAGAAGAGGAATGATGAGAGGCATTTTTGCTTCAGCCTTTGAACATGGGAAATGAATTGGCAGATCACTTTGGAGCTGGAGATCAGCTTTTGAGCTATTAAAGAGAAGCATGTGCATGCATGTAAAGCAAAAATAAAGAAAAGAAATGAAATGAAGTCAATTCCAGTCTCTGTTCGGCAGCCAACTTTCAAGGTCCAAAACGCACACTTCTACTGCTCCGATGAGAATACTTTCTTCATAGAAGTTGTTCCAATGGGTGTCTAGTATAACATATCCAAATTTCAGCCCCATTGGATACGTGTTGAGACCTATGGCCTTCCTACACCAAAACAGGTTCAGAAAACTCGTTTTTCCAGCAACCAAAAGGCAACCACATGGGTTGGCAGCAAAAGGCACCACATGGGTTGGCAGCAAATCTGATCACCTTTGAACCCATGTGAAGAAAGCTTGTGCAGCAGCAAAAGATGAAGGATGGTGTGGGAATTCATCATGTTGTTCCTCCCTCTTAGCCCTATAAATAGAGAAGCCTTCAAGCTTCAAATCACACCCCAAGGGGGGGAGCTCTCAAACACTTCTCTAGAGCTCCCTTCCCTTCTCTCCCTCAAATTCTCTTAGTTTCCTTTCAAGTTGTCAATTGTTGTAGTAGAATGATTTTACTAAATTTTCCTTCAAGTTTTCAAGTTCTTCCTTAATTTTATTTGTAATGTACATTCTTTCTTTAGTATTCAAGTTTAATTAGTTTCCAAGTTTCAGTTATGGTTTTTGTTCTTATTCATTATGCTTATAAGTTAATATGCTAGTTTGAATGATTGATCACCATTTAGGCTTGCATGTTAGCTATCTTGGTTTGAATTAAGAGTAGACACCATGCTTTAATTCGAATTGAACTATGAATAGGAAGAGTATGTATGGACATTCGACAACAGGGATTAGATACATACTTGGTTGTTTAAAATGTTCTTCTATGCTTAATGGGTTCCTAATGCTTAATTTTAGGTTAGACAACAAATGATCAAATTAGGGAATTAGGAACACAAGGTTAGAACCAGACACCATGGCCTAATCATACTTTAGCTAGAATCAATCCGTTAATCTAATTGAACTTGGGAACTTATTTGCTTGAGTTATTTCCTTTCTTTTCTTGTTTTATTTATTTTCTTTTCCATTTCTGTTTTTTGTAGGGAAATGAATTGGATCATTCAATCACCAATCCTCGTGGGATCGACCTCGCACTTACATATGCTATACTACCGAACGGCTCGTGCACTTGCGAGTATCACAAGTTGAGGATGCAGCTGAATCTATTTTGATGAAGTGAATTCGACACAACACGTAGTTCTAGCGATTGGATTTCACTCAAAACTCACCAAATGACTCCTCCCACCTTATTATGATGATGCTCAAGTTTTGGGCTCGATCGGAAGTCAATAGGTTTACGAAATTGGACAGTTCAAGTTCAAAGGCAGTTCGTGCCTTATTGGAGTGGTTGTTGTATTTCGTAGTTCTAGCGATTGGATTTCACTCAAAACACACCAAATGACTCTTCCCAACACAATATGTTGATGCCAAAGTTTTGGGCTCGATCGGAAATCAATAGGTGTTCGAAATTGGACACTTCAAGTTCAAAGGCAGTTTGTTCCGAATTGGAGTGGTTGATGTATTCCATAGTTCTAGCGATTGGATTTCTCTCAAAACTCACCACATGACTCCACCCACCATATTATGATGATGCCCAACTTTTGGGCTCGATCGGAAATCAGCAGGTGTACGAAATTGGACAATTCAAGTTCAAAGGAAGTTCGTGCCATATTGGAGTGGTTGGTGTAATTTGTAGTTCTAGCGATCGGATTTCACTCAAAACTCACCAAATGACTCTTCCCAACACATTATGATAATGTCAAAGTTTTGGGCTCGATCGGAAATCGATAGGTGTGCCAAATTGGACACTTCAAGTTCAGAGGCAGTTTGTTCCGAATTGGAGTGGTTGGTGTATTCCGTAGTTCTAGCGATTGGATTTCACTCAAAACTCACCAAATGACTCCTCCCACCATATTTTGATGATGCCCAAGTTTTGGGCTCGATCGGAAGTCAATAGGTGTACGAAATTGGACAGTTCAATTTCAAAGGCAGTTCGTGCCTTGTTGGAGTGGTTGTTGTATTTCGTAGTTCTAACGATTGGATTTCACTCAAAACACACCAAATGACTCTTCCCAACACATTATGTTGATGCCAAAGTTTTGGGCTCGATCGGAAATCAATAGGTGTACGAAATTGGACACTTTAAGTTCAACGGCAGTTTCTTACGAATTGGAGTGGTTGGTGTATTCCGTAGTTCTAGCGGTTGGATTTCACCCAAAACTTACCACATGACTCCTCCCACCATATTATGATGATGCTCAAGTTTTGGGCTCGATCGGAAATCAATAGGTGTACGAAATTGGACACTTCAAGTTCAAAGGCAGTTTGTTCCGAATTGGAGTGGTTGATGTATTCCACAGTTCTAGCGATTGGATTTCTCTCAAAACTCACCACATGACTACACCCACCATATTATGATGATGCCCAACTTTTGGGCTCGATCGGAAATCAACAGGTGTACGAAATTGGACAATTCAAGTTCAAAGGCAGTTCGTGCCATATTGGAGTGGTTGGTGTAATTTGTAGTTCTAGCGATCGGATTTCACTCAAAACTCACCAAATGACTCTTCCCAACACATTATGATAATGTCAAAGTTTTGGGCTCGATCGGAAATCGATAGGTGTACCAAATTGGACACTTCAAGTTCAAAGGCAGTTTGTTCCGAATTGGAGTGGTTGATGTATTCCACAGTTCTAGCGATTGGATTTCTCTCAAAACTCACCACATGACTACACCCACCATATTATGATGATGCCCAACTTTTGGGCTCGATCGGAAATCAACAGGTGTACGAAATTGGACAATTCAAGTTCAAAGGCAGTTCCTGCCATATTGGAGTGGTTGGTGTAATTTGTAGTTCTAGCTATCGGATTTCACTGAAAACTCACCAAATGACTCTTCCCAACACATTATGATAATGTCAAAGTTTTGGGCTCGATCGGAAATCAATAGGGGTACCAAATTGGACACTTCAAGTTCAGAGGCAGTTTGTTCCGAATTGGAGTGGTTGGTGCATTCCGTAGTTCTAGCGATTGGATTTCACTCAAAACTCTCCACATGACTCCTCCCATCGTATTATGGTGATGCCCAAGTTTTGGGCTCGATCGGAACTCAATAGGTGAACGAAATTGGACACCTCAAGTTCAAAGCAATTTGTCCCGAATTGGAGTGGTTGGTGTATTCCGTAGTTCTAGCGATTGGATTTCACTCAACAATCACCAGATGACCCCTTCCACCATATTATGATGATGCCCAAGTTTTGGGCTCGATCGGAAATAAATAGGTGTACGAAATTGGACAATTCAAGTTCAAAGGCAGTTCGTGCCTTATTGGAGTGGTTGGTGTATTTCGTAGGTCTAGCGATTGGATTTCACTCAAAACTCACCATATGACTCTTCCCAACACATTATGGGGATACCCAAGTTTTGGGCTCGATCGGAACTCAATAGGTGAACGAAATTGGACACCTCAAGTTCAAAGCAATTTGTCCCGAATTGGAGTGGTTGGTGTATTCCGTAGTTCTAGCGATTGGATTTCACTCAACAATCACCAGATGACCCCTTCCACCATATTATGATGATGCCCAAGTTTTCGGCTCGATCGGAAATCAATAGGTGTACGAAATTGGACAATTCAAGTTCAAAGGCAGTTCGTGCCTTATTGGAGTGGTTGGTGTATTTCGTAGTTCTAGCGATTGGATTTCACTCAAAACTCACCATATGACTCTTCCCAACACATTATGGGGATACCCAAGTTTTCGGCTCGATCGGATATCAATAGGTGTACGAAATTGGACAATTCAAGTTCAAAGGCAGTTCGTGCCATATTGGAGTGGTTGGTGTAATTTGTAGTTCTAGCGATCGGATTTCACTCAAAACTCACCAAATGACTCTTCCCAACACATTATGATAATGTCAAAGTTTTGGGCTCGATCGGAAATCGATAGGTGTACCAAATTGGACACTTGAAGTTCAGAGGCAGTTTGTTCCGAATTGGAGTGGTTGGTGCATTCCGTAGTTCTAGCGATTGGATTTCACTCAAAACTCTCCACATGACTCCTCCCATCGTATTATGGTGATGCCCAAGTTTTGGGCTCGATCGGAACTCAATAGGTGAACGAAATTGGACACCTCAAGTTCAAAGCAATTTGTCCCGAATTGGAGTGGTTGGTGTATTCCGTAGTTCTAGCGATTGGATTTCACTCAACAATCACCAGATGACCCCTTCCACCATATTATGATGATGCCCAAGTTTTGGGCTCGATCGGAAATAAATAGGTGTACGAAATTGGACACTTCAAGTTCAAAGGCAGTTTGTGCCTTATTGGAGTGGTTGGTGTATTTCGTAGTTCTTGCGATTAAATTTCTTTCAAAACTCGCCAAATGACCCCTCCCAACATATTATGATGATGCCCAAGTTTTGGGCTCGATCGGAAATCCATAGGTGTACGAAATTGTATAATTCAAGTTCAAAGGCAGTTCGTGCCTTACTGGAGTGTTTGGGGTATTCCGTAGTTCTAGCGATTGGATTTCACTCAAAATGACCAAATGACTCCTACCACCATTTTATGATGATGCCCATGTTTTGGGCTCGATCGGAAATAAATAGGTGTATGAAATTGGACACTTCAAGTTCAAAGGCAGTTTGTTCCGAATTGGAGTGGTTGGTGTATTCCGTAGTTCTAGCAATTGGTTTTCACTCAAAACTCCCCAAATGACTCCTCCCACCAAATTATGTTGATGCCCAAGTTTTGGGCTCGATCGGAAATCAATAGGTGTACGAAATTGTACAACTCAAGTTCGAAGGCAGTTCGTGCCTTACTGGAGTGGTTGGTGTATTCCGTAGTTCTAGCAATTGGATTTCACTCAAAACTCACCAAATGACTCCTCCCACCATATTATGATGATGCCCAAATTTTGGGCTCGATCGGAAATCAATAGGTGTACGAAATTGGACACTTCAAGTTCAATGGCAGTTTGTTACGAATTGGAATGGTTGGTGTAATCCGTAGTTCTAGCGATTGGATTTCACTCCAAACTCCCCAAATGACTCCTCCCACCAAATTATGTTGATGCCCAAGTTTTGGGCTCGATCGGAAATCAAAAGGTGTATGAAATTGGACAATTCAAGTTCAAAGGCAGTTCGTGCCTTATTGGAGTGGTTGGTGTATTTCGTAGTTCTAGCATTTGGATTTCATTCAAAACACACAAAATGACTCCTCGCACCATATTATGATGATGCCCAAGTTTTGTGCTCGATCGAAAATCAATAGATGTACGAAATTGGACACTTGAAGTTCAAAGGCAGTTTGTTCCGAATTGGAGTGGTTGGTTTATTCCGTAGTTCTAGCGATTGGATTTCACTCAAAACTCTCCACATGACTCCTCCCACCATATTATGATGATGCCCAAGTTTTGGGCTCGATCGGAAATCAATAGGTGTACGAAGTGGGAAAATTCAAGTTCAAAGGCAGTTCGTGTCTTATTGGAGTGGCTGGTGTATTTTGTAGTTCTTGCGATTGGATTTCATTCAAAACTCACCAAATGACTCCTCCCACTATATTATGATGGTGCCCAGGTTTTGGGCTCGATCGGAAGTCAATAGGTGTACGAAATTGGACACTTCAAGTTCAATGGCAGTTTGTTCCGAATTGGAGTGGTTGGTGTATTCCGTAGTTCTTGCGATCGGATTTCACTCAAAACTCAGCACATGACTCCTCCCACCATATTATGACGATGCCCAAGTTTTGGGCTCGATAGGAAATCAATAGGTGTATGAAATTGGACAATTCAAGTTCAAAGGCAGTTCGTGCCTTATTGGAGTGGTTGGTGTATTTCATAGTTCTTGCGATTAAATTTCTTTCAAAACTCACCAAATGACTCCTCCCAACATATTATGATGATGCCCAAGTTTTGGGCTCGATCGAAAATCAATAGGTGTAGGAAATTGGGCACTTCATGTTCAAAGGCATTTGTTCCGAATTGGAGTGGTTGGTGTATTCCGTAGTTCTAGCGATTGGATTTCACTCAAAACTCACCAAATGTCTCCTCCCACCATATTATGATGATGCAAAAGTTTTGGGCTCGATCGGAAATCAAAACGTGTATGAAATTGGACAATTCAAGTTCAAAGGCAGTTCGTGCCTTATTGGAGTGGTTGGGGTATTTCGTAGTTCTAGCAATTGGAATTCATTCAAAACTCACAAAATGACTCCTCGCACCATATTATGATAATGCCCATGTTTTGGGCTCGATCGAAAATCAATAGGTGTACGAAATTGGACACTTGAAGTTCAAAGGCAGTTTGTCCCGAATTGGAGTGGTTGGTGTATTCCATAGTTCTAGCAATTGGATTTCACTCAAAACTCACCACATGACTCCTCCCGCCATATTATGATGATGCCCAAGTTTGGGGCTCGATCGGAAATCAATAGGTGTACGAAATTGGACAATTCAAATTCAAAGTCAGTTCGTGCCATATTGGAGGGTTGGTTGTTTTTCGTAGTTCTAGCGATTGGATTTCACTCAAAACTAACCAAATGACTCCTCCCAACATATTATGATGATGCCCAAGTTTTGGGCCCGATCAGAAATCAATAGGTGTACGAAATTGGACACTTCAAGTTCAAAGGCAGTTCGTGCCTTATTGGAGTGGTTGGTGTTTTTCGTAGTTCTAGCGATTGGATTTCACTCAATACTCACCACATGACACCTCCCACCACTTTATGATGATGCCCAAGTTTTGGGCTCGATCGGAAATCAATAGGTGTACGAAATTGGACAATTCAAATTCAAAGTCAGTTCGTGCCATATTGGAGGGTTGGTTGTTTTTCGTAGTTCTAGCGATTGGATTTCACTCAAAACTCACCAAATAACTCCTCCCACCATATTATGATGATGCCCAAGTTTTGGGCTCGATTGGAAATCAGTAGGTGTACGAAATTGGACAATTCAAGTTCAAAGGCAGTTCGTGCCTTATTGGAGTGGTTGGAGTATTTCGTAGTTCTAGCGATTGGATTTCACTCAAAACTCACCAAATGACTCCTCCCACCATATTATGGTGATGCCGAAGTTTTGGGCTCGATCGGAAATCCATAGGTGTACGAAATTGGACACTTCAAGTTCAAAGGCAGTTCGTGCCGTATTGGAGTGGTTGGTGTATTTCATAGTTCTTGCGATTGGATTTCACTCAAAACTCACCAAATGACTCCTCCCAACATATTATGATGATGCCCAAGTTTTGGGCTCGATCGGAAATCAATAGGTGTACGAAATTGGACACTTCAAGTTCAAAGGCAGTTCGTGCCTTATTGGAGTGGTTGGTGTTTTTCGTAGTTCTAGCGATTGGATTTCACTCAAAACTCACCACATGACACCTCCCACCACTCTATGATGATCCCCAAGTTTTGGGCTCGATCGGAAATCAAGAGGTGTACGAAATTGGACATTTCAAGTTCAAAGACAGTTTGTTCCGAATTGGAATGGTTGGTGTATTCTGTAGTTCTAGCAATTGGATTTCACTCAAAACACACCAAACGACTCCTCCCACCATATTATGACGATGCCCAAGTTTTGGGCTCGATCGGAAATCAATAGGTGTACAAAATGGGACAATTCAAGTTCAAAGGCAGTTCGTGCCGTATTGGAGTGGTTGGTGTATTTCGTAGTTCTAGTGATTGGATTTCACTCAAAACTCACCAAATGACTCCTCCCAACATATTATGATGATGTCCAAGTTTTGGGCTCGTTCGGAATTCTATAAGTGTTCGACATTGGACACTTCAAGTTCAAAGGTAGTCTGTTCCGAATTGGAGTGGTTGGTGTATTCCGCAGTTCTAGCAATTGGATTTCACTCAAAACTCACCACATGACTCCTCCCACCATATTATGATGATGCCCAAGTTTTGGGCTCGATCGGAAATCAATAGGAGTACGAAAATGGACAATTCAAGTTCAGAGGCAGTTCTTGCCTTATTGGAGTGGTTGGTGTATTTCATAGTTCTAGCGATTGGATTTCACTCAAAACTCACCATATGACTCTTCCCAACACATTATGGGGATACCCAAGTTTTCGGCTCGATCGGAAATCAATAGGTGTACGAAATTGGGCACTTCAAGTTCAAAGGCAATTTGTTCCGAATTGGAGTGGTTGGTGTATTCCGTAGTTCTAGCGATTGGATTTCACTCAAAACTCACCAAAGAACTTCTCCCACCATTTTATGATGATGCCCAAGTTTTGGGCTCGATCGGAAATCAATATGTGTACGAAATTGGACACTTCAAGTTCAAAGGCAGTTTGTTCTGAATTGGTGTGGTCGGTGTATTCCATAGTTCTAGCGATTGGATTTCACTCAAAACTCACCAAATGACTCCTCCCAACATATTATGAGGCTGCCAAAGTTTTGGGCTTGATCGGAAATCAAAAGGTGGACGAAATTGGACAATTCAAGTTCAAAGGCAGTTCGTGCCTTATTGGAGTGGTTGGGCTCGAACGGAAATCAATAGGTGTACGAAATGGAACAATTCAAGTTGAAAGGCAGTTCGAGCCGTATTAGAGTGGTTGGTGTATTTCGTAGTTCTAGCGATTGGATTTCACTCAAAACTCACCAAATGACTCCTCCCAACAAATTACGATGATGTCCAAGTTTTGGGCTCGTTCGGAAATCTATAGGTGTTCGACATTGGACACTTCAAGTTCAAAGGTAGTTTGTTCCGAATCTGAGTGGTTGGTGTATTCCGCTGTTCTAGCAAATGGATTTCACTCAAAACTCACCACATGACTCCTCCCTCCATATTATGATGATGCTCAAGTTTGGGGCTCGATTGGAAATCAATAGGTGTACGAAATTGGACAATTCAAGTTCAAAGGCAGTTCGTGCCTTATTGGAGTGGTTCGTATATTTCGTAGTTCTAGCAAATGGATTTCACTCAAAACTCAGCAAATGACTCTTCCCAACACATTATGATGATGCCAAAATTTTGGGCTCGATCCGAAACCAATAGGTGTACGAAAATTGGACACTTCAAGTTCAAAGGCAGTTTGTTCCGAATTGGAGTGGTTGGTGTATTCCGTAGTTCTAGCGATTGGATTTCACACAAAACTCACCAAATGACTCCTCCCAACATATTATGATGTTGCCCAAGTTTTGGGCTCGATCGGAAAACTATAGGTGTACGAAATTGGACACTTCAAGTTCAAAGCAATTTGTCCCGAATTGGAGTGGTTGGTGTATTCCATAGTTCTAGCAATTGGATTTCACTCAAAACTCACCACATGACTCCTCCCACCATACTATGATGATGCCCAAGTTTTGGGGTCGATCGGAAATCAATAGGTGTACGAAATTGGACAATTCAAATTCAAAGCCAGTTCGTGCCATATTGGAGGGGTGGTTGTTTTTCGTAGTTCTAGCGATTGGATTTCACACAAAACTCCCCAAATGACTCCTCCCACCATATTATGATGATGCCCAAGTTTTGGGCTCGATCGGAAATAAATAGGTGTACGAAATTGGACAATTCGAGTTCAAAGGCAGTTCGTGCCGTATTGTAGTGGTTGGTGTATTTCGTAGTCCTAGCGATCGGATTTCACTGAAAACTCACCAAATGACTCCTCCCGCCATTTTATGACGATGCCCAAGTTTTGGGCTCCATCGGAAATCAATGGGTGTACGAAATTGGACACTTCAAGTTCAAGGGCAGTTTGTTCCGAATTGGAGTGGTTGGTGTATTCCGTAGTTCTAGCGATTGAATTTCACTCAAAACTCTGCACATGACTCCTCCCACCGTACTCTGATGATGCCCAAGTTTTGGGCTCGATCGGAAATCAATAGGTGTACGAAATTGGACACTTCAAGTTCAAAGGCAGTTTGTTCCGAATTGGAGTGGTTGGTGTGTTCCGTAGTTCTAGAGATTGGATTTCTCCCAAACGGCCCCACATGACTCCTCCCACCATATTATGATGATGCCCAACTTTTGGGCTTGATCGGAAATCAATAGGTGTACGAAATTGGAAAATTCAAGTTCAAAGGCAGTTGTGCCTTATTGGAGTGGTCTGTGTATTTAGTAGTTCTAGCGATCGGATTTCACTTAAAACTCACCAAATGACTCTTCCCAACACATTATGATGATGTCAAAGTTTTGGGCTCGATCGGAAATGAATAGGTGTACGAAATTGGACAATTCAAGTTCGAAGGCAGTTTGTTCCGAATTGGAGTGGTTGGTGTATTCCGTAGTTCTAGCGATTGGATTTCACTCAAAACTCACCAAATGACTCCTGCAGCCATTTTAAGATGATGCCCAACTTTTGGGCTCGATCGGAAATCAATGGGTGTACGAAATTGGAAACTTCAAGTTCAAAGTCAGTTCGTGCCTTATTGGAGTGGTTGGTACATTTCGTAGTTCTAACGATTAGATTTCACTCAAAACTCACCCAATGAATCCTCCCAACATATTATGGTGATTCCCAAGTTTTGGGCTTGATCGGAAATCAATAGGTGTACGAAATTGGACACTTCAAGTTCAAAGGCAATTTGTTCCGAATTGGAGTGGTTGGTGTATTCCGTAGTTCTAGCAATTGGATTTCACCGAAAACTAACCACAAGACTCCTCGCACCATATTATGATGATGCCCAAGTTTTGGGCTCGGTTAGAAATCAATAGGTGTACGAAATTGGACACTTCAAGTTCAATGGCAGTTTGTTCCGAATTGGAGTGGTTGGTGTATTCCGTAGTTCTAGCGATTGGATTTCATACAAAACTCACCACATGACTCCTCCCACCATATTTTGATGATGCCCAGCTCTGGGCTAGATCGGAAATCAATAGGTGCTCGAAATTGGACACTTCGAGTTCAAAGGCAGTTTGTTCCGAATTGGAGTGGTTGGTGTATTCCGTAGTACTAGCGATTGGATTTCACCCAAAACTCACCAAATGACTCCTCCCACCATATTATGGTGATGCCCAAGTTTTGGGCTCGATCGGAAATCAATAGGTGTACGAAATTGGACAATTCAAGCTCAAAGGCAGTTCGTGCTTTATTGGAGTGTTTTGTGTATTCCGTAGTTCTAGCAATTGGACTTCACTCAAAACTCACCACATGACTCCTCCCACCATATTATGATGATGCCCAAGTTTTGGGCTCGATCGGAAATCAATAGGTGTACGAAATTGGACAATTCAAGCTCAAAGGCAGTTCGTGCTTTGTTGGAGTGTTTGGTGTATTCCGTAGTTCTAGCGATTGAATTTCTCTCAAAACTCATCAAATGACTCCACCCACCATATTACGATGATGCCCAAGTGTTTGGCACGATCGGAAATCAATAGGTGTACGAAATTGGACACTTCAAGTTCAAAGGCAGTTTGTTCCGAATTGGAGTAGTTGGTGTATTCCATAGTTCTAGTGATTGGATTTCACTCAAAACTCTCCACATGACTCCTCCCACCATATTATGTTGATGCCCAAGTCTTGGGCTCGATCGGAAATCAATAGGAGTACGAAATTGGACACTTCAAGTTGAAAGGCAGTTTGTTTCGAATTGGAGTGGTTGGTGTATTCCGTAGTTCTAGCGATTGGATTTCACTCAAAACTCACCACATGAGTCCTCCCACCGTATTATGATGATGCCCAAGTTTTGGGGGCGATCGGAAATCAATAGGTGTACGAAATTGGACAATTCAAGTTCAAAGTCAGTTCGTGCCTTATTGGAGTGGTTGGTACATTTTGTAGTTCTAGCGATTGGATTTCACTCAAAACTCACCACATGACTCCTCCCAACATATTACGGTGATGCCCAAGTTTTGGGTTCGATCGGAAATCAATAGGTGTACGAAATTGAACAATTCAAGTTCAAAGGCAGTTCGTGACTTATTGGAGAGGTTGGTACATTTCGTAGTTCTGGAGATTGGATTTCACTCCAAACTCACCAAATGACTCCTCCCACCATATTATGATGATGCCCAAGTTTTGTACTCGATCGGAAATCCATAGGCGTAAGAAATTGGACAATTCAAGTTCAATGGCAGTTCTTGCTTTATTGCAGTGTTTGGTGTATTCCGTAGTTCTAGCGATTGGATTTCACTCAAAACTCACCGCATGACTCCTCCCACAAAATTATGATGATGCCCAAGGTTTGAGCTCGATCGGAAATCAATTGGTCTACGAAATTGGACACTTCAAGTTCGAACGCAGTTTGTTCCAAATGGGAGTGCTTGCTGTATTCCGTGGTTCTAGCGATTGGATTTCACTCAAAACTCACCACATGACTCCTCCCACCATATTATGATGATGCCCAAGTTTTGGACTCGATCGGAAGTCAATAGGTGTACGAAATTGGACACTTCAAGTTCAAAGGCAGTTTGTTCCGAATTGGAGTGGTTGGTGTATTCCGTAGTTCTAGCGGTTGGATTTCACTCAAAACACACCACATGACTCCTCCAACCATACGATGATGATGCCCAAGTTTTGGGCTCGATCGGAAATTAGTAGATGTACGAAATTGGACAATTCTAGTTCAATGGCAGTTCGTACTTTATTGGAGTGGTTGGTGTGTTCCGTAATTCTTGCGATTGAATTTCACTCAAAACTCACCAAATGACTCCTCCCACCATATTATGATGATGCCCAAGTTTTGGGCTCGATCGGAAATCAATAGGTGTACAAAATTGGACAATTCAATTTCAAAGCCAGTCCGTGCCTTATTGGAGTTGTTGGTGTGTTCCATAGATCTAGCAATTGGATTTCACTCAAAACTTACCAAATGACTCCTCCCACCATATTATGATGATGCCCAAGTTTTGGGCTCGAACAGAAATCAATAGGTGTACGAAATTGGACACTTCAAGTTCAACGGCAGTTTCTTCCGAATTGCAGTGGTTGGTGTATTCCGTAGTTTTAGCGATTGGATTTCACCCGAAACTCACCACATGACTCCTCCCACCATATTATGACGATGCCCAAGTTTTGGGCTCGATCGCAAGTCAATAGGTGTACGAAATTGGACAATTCAAGTTCAAAGGCAGTTCATTCTTTATTGGAGTGTTTTGTGTATTTCGTAGTTCTAGCGATTAGATTTCACTCAAAACGCACCGCATGACTCCTCCCACCATATTATGATGATGCCCCGGTTTTGGGCTCGATTGGAAATCAATAGGTGTACGAAATTGGACAATTCCAGTTCAAAGGCAGTTTGTGCCTTATTGGAGTGTTTGATGTATTCCGTAGTTCTAGCGGTTGGATTTCATTCAAAACTCACCAAATGACTCCTCCCACCACTACTACAAAAAAGGCAAAAGACGACGGGAATTCACCGTCGTGAATTTGGTTTTCAAACCGTCGTAAAATCGAGCGACGTCTTTTTGCAAAGTAAAACCACGACGCTAAATCACCGTCGTTGATACTACAAACCACGTCATTAACGAAAACCAACCGACGTCTGTATACTGAAAAATAAACCAAAAAATTGTCCTGGAGAAGCATAGACGACTTATTTTATACAACCACCGTCGTGTAAAAATATACAATACGTCTTTAAATAAATAAAATATGATGTTATTCAATTATACGACGTCCAATATATTTTTATAACCGTCGTGCAATAGTGTTGCCACTTCGTTTTTTCCATTAATATTGACGTGGAAATAGCGTCTAGGGTAAATCACCGTCGTTGTTGTAACAAACAACGTCACTTCCAAAGACAAACCGACGTCTATACACTAAAAATGAAACAAAAAATTGTCCTGGGAGAAGAATAGACGACCTATTGTATATAACACCCGTCGTGTAAAATAATACAATACGTCTTTAAATAAATAAAATATGACGTTATTAAATAATACGACGTCCAATATATTTATATAACTGTCGTGCAATTGTATTGCCACTTCGTTTTTTCCATTAATATTGACGTGGAAATAGCGGTTAGGATAAATAACCGTCGTTGTTGTAACAAACAACGTCATTTACAAAGATAAACCGACGTCTGTACACTAAAAATGAACCAAAAATTGTGCTGGGAGTAGAATAGACGACTTATTTTATACAACAACCATCGTGTAAAATAATACAATATGTCTTTAAATAAATAAAATATGACGTTATTAAATCATACAACGTCCAATATATTTATACAACCGTCGTGCAATAGTATTGCCACTTCTTTTCTTCCATTAATATTGACGTGGAAATAGCGGTTAGGGGCAAATCACCGTCGTTGTTGTACCAAACAACGTCCTTTACAAACACAGACGACCTATTTTATACAAACACAATCGTGTGTATATATATACTACGTCTTTAAATAAATCAAATATGACGTTATTAATGTATACTACGTCGTATATATTTACATAACCGACGTGGAAAATATGTTAGGCTCATGACTTACGACATATTTATTTCTATAAACGACGTAGTATGTGATATATAACGTCGTAATAATATAAAAGACAGCCGTGTTTCTCTATTTATACGTCGTCTTTAGTAAAATAATAGTCGTCTAATCCATCCAAGACGTCGTCCTTTGTAACGTTCAGGTTCGATATCTGTCCTTTTAGACGTCGGTATTATTGTACTGAAGTCGTGTTATTTGTAATTACATGTCGGCTCTTTATCCTTCTCCGACGTGATATCGTTAATAACTGTTTCACAATAACGTCGTCTTTTTTCACTTTTAGTTCGCTTTTAGACGTCGGTAAATTCAATGCCATCGTTGAATGATCCAAAACGTCGTTTTTTATTGACATTTTTATGACAACAAACGTCTGTTTTTCACAGTTTTATAAGGACCGTCGTTTTATAATACTGAACCAGTATTTTATGTACTGATTGTTTTGTGTCCAAAACCTGCATAATGAAAGTGAAGAAAACACATTACAATTTATTACAAAATTAATGTCATACAGTAGTGCTGTTTAGGGCATAAATAATTTCATAAATTACAAGAGCATCATTCAATCCATATATCTTCACACCCATCTCGAATATTTTGACTCCCAAACTCACCCACTAGTTCATCAAATGTGTCAACATTTGGCATCCCTCTAGTAAATGGCTCACACTCAATTCTCACATCACCTAAGACATCATCACCAATAACATCATCATTATATTCTCTATTAGGCGCTGATAACACTACCGACCAACCATGATGCATCGGGTCGTCAACAAAAAATACTTGTTTGACTTGAGAAGCCAAAACAAATTGGTCATTCCTATGTCCAATTGTACTCAAATCTACAAGGGTAAATCCAAATTCGTCGACTACAAGGCCGGAAGTACTATCTATCCAATCACACCTAAAGACTGGGATTGTAAACTTTTGGTAGTCAAGGTCCCAAATTTCTTGAATGACACCATAAAAACCCATATTTGAGAGAATTGGGTTTTTATCCTTGGCACTAGCAACTTGCATGGTATGTGCAAGTAAATAAACTCCACTATTTTGAACTGTCCGCACATCATCTTGTGCCTTGATGTTAAATTTAACACCTTTAATAAGATAGCTCCTATATAATGGCACTGCCATGTTTGGACCAGCTGCTAGCCACCTTAAATTTTCTGATATCCCATGATTGCCTCCCTCATCAAGTTCACTTTGAACCTGCAAATTAATCATATCTTAATTCAATCTAACATAGAAAGAAGAAAATTAAAAGTCCAATATTGAATAACATATACCTTGAAGTGTAGCCATTGAATAAAAGTGCTATTGTGCTTATCTTGCAGCCACTTTGTTCTCTTTCTAAATTTTGGATAAGCGGCCTTGATGTGGATCATATGTTCCCTACATGACACGAAAAATTAAAGCATTACGATCCCAAACATATAAGATAAACATAAGGAATAATTTAAAATGGAAACTTAAGGAATAAAACTCATACTCGATATAAGGTAGAACTTCCTCCGTATTCTCCAAGACATATAGATGTGCTTGGTTCAACAGGTCCCGATCAACTAAGCTCACTGTGCAACCTGATAATGGCTTTGAAACTCCTATCTTCTGACTTGATGGCACTCCAATTGTACTAATATCAGATAAATGTTCAGTGCAAAATTCTACAGCTTCTTCAGCTATATAACGCTCCGCAATGCAACCTTCGGGATGAGTACGGTTCTGAACATACCCCTTTAGAACTTTCATATATCTTTCGAACGGATACATCCATCTAAAATAAACTGGCCCACATAGACGAACTTCTCTGACAAGATGTACTACTAGATGAACCATGATATCGAAGAATGAAGGTGGAAAGTATTTTTCAAGCAAACACAAAGTAACTACTACATCTTCTTCCAACTTATCTAGCTTAGAAACATCAACCGTCTTTGCACATATAGCATTGAAGAAGAAGCACAAACGAGTTATTGCATACCTTGCAGGCTTCTCCAAAACAGAACGAATTGCCACAGGGAGCAATTGTTGCATTAAGGTATGACAATCATGTGATTTAAGGCCAAGAAGTCTTGAATCTTGTAAAGATACAAGATTTTTTATATTTGAAGAATAACCTTCAGGGACCTTCATACCATAGAAAGAATTGCAAACCGCTCTCTTCTCTGCTCTTGACAAATTCCAAGGCCCTGGAGGCAAACGAGTACTTCTTTCTCCATACTCGGGTTGCAAATCAGTTTTGACCCCCATGTTCAATAAATCTAACCGAGCAGCAATCCCATCTTTATTTTTTCCAGGGATCTCCAGCAATGTACCAATGATACTATCACAAACATTCTTCTCAATGTGCATAACATCGAGGACATGCCTCACTGGAAGGTATTTCCAATACTCAAGATCAAAGAATTTTGACTTCTTCTTCCAACAAACTTTGTCACCATCATTTTCACCTCCACCTCCCCCTTTTTTCGATCCCCATATGTAATTAATATCTTCAACCATTTGCAGCACTTCTTCTCCCGTTAATGGCTCCAGAGCCGTGCCATATTCAGGTTTCCCATTAAAAGCTGCACGTTGCCTCCTATATGGATGATTAATTGGTAACCATTTTCTATGCCCAATGTAACAAATTTTGTGGCCAACCTGTGACTAGGTGTATCATCGCCGCATATTGGACAAGCTTTATATCCTTTAACAACACAACCAGATAAGTTTCCATAGGCGGGAAAATCATTAATGGTCCACAGTAATGTAGCTCTGAGTGTAAAATATTCTCCTATGTGTGCATCATACACTCCTCTAATCCCATCCCACAAAGATTTTAAATCATCAATCAAAGGCTCCAAGTAGACGTCTATATCATTTCCGGGTTGTTTAGGACAGGAAATCAATAAAGTCAACATCATGAACTTTCGTTTCATGCACAGCCATGGTGGGAGATTATATGTAACTAAGATAACTGGCCAGCAACTATATCTGCTACTTAGAGAACTGTGGGGATTGAATCCATCAGATGAAAGAGCCAATCTCAAGTTTCTCGGCTCATTACCAAACTCGGGCCATTTATCATCAACAAGTTTCCAAGACGGGGAATTCGCCGGATGAGACATCTGACCATCAATTGATTTTCTAGCAGCATGCCAAGTCAAATTCTTAGCTGTCTCATGTGATTGAAACATCCTTTTAAACCTTGGAATTGGAGGAAAATACCACAACACCTTCGCTGCCACACCCTCTTTCAAGAATCCATCTTTGGTTTCCTTCCACCTTGAGATACCACAAGTAGGACAATTAGTTGAATCTTCATACTCCTTCCTATACAAGATGCAATCATTGGGGCATGCGTGGATTTTCTCATAACTCAGCCCCAATGCACACAGAGTCTTTTTTGCCTCATACATAGAGGCCAGTATTGTATTTCCTTCTGGAAGCAACTCGCCCTGAAGTATCAATAATTCTGTAAAACATACATCACTCATCCCATGTTTTGCCTTCAAATTATACAACTTCACTAATGCCGATAACTTGGTGTACTTTCTACAACCAGGGTACAATGGTTGATCTCCATCCCCAATCACATTAGCAAACTCATAAGGATCAGATCCAAAATCACCAAAATCATTATCATCCATCTCTATTTCTTCAGACACAAAACTGTACCTACTATGGTCATCATCTTCTTCAACATTTCTACTAGCATTACTAGTTGCAATTGGTTCCCAAGGTTCTCCATGAAATGTCCAATTCTTATAGCTTTGGTCAACTCCATTAAAGTATAAGTGATCCCTTATAATTCCAACCCCAAACAATTTCAAATTCGCACATTTAACACATGGACAACGGATATGCGTTGTAGTTAGAAGATTTTCCACAGAAAATTGCAAAAATGCTTCCACCCCTAACTCATATGCCTTCGATCTTCTATCCGAGTGCATCCATGACTTATCCATCTTGGACATTATATCCTATTATCTATAATAAGATGAAAAGACAAGCAATGACTATCACTATAGCAGATTATATAAGGTTTTAATAGCAAATAATATAGTATACAGACGACGGTTTTTAAACAACAACAGACGTATTACACATATATAGACGACGGGTTTTAAAAACACGTCGTCTAATGCTAGCAAGAAACAGACGCCAGCGAACTTGAACCACGACGGTAGTTAAAAAAAGCGTCGTGGTATATTTTCAAGAACCGTCGTCGTATGCATAAAAAAGATTTCGAAAAAACCGTCGTGGTATATTTTTATAGACGACTGTTTGTTAAAAAAACCGTCGTCGTATGCATTAAAAAGATTTCGAAATCCCAGTTTATTTTCAAGAACCCAGAATATATTCAGAACACAACATATACATTAATTTTTATGTAGGGTATTAAGAACACAACATATACATTAATACTAAGCACGAAACCAACATATACTACGCATGAAAACATTAAATCCATTCCCGATTCATAATAACAGAGAGTATTAAAAGATCCGACAAGATTAAACCCTAAACCCGATTCATGAAAACATTAAACATTAAATCCATTAACCCATACTGTAACAACCCGATCCTTAAATAATATTTAATTAATATTTTATTAGAGGAAAAGACAATTATACCCTTAGAATAATTTATTAGGTTTTAAGTTGACTTTTTGACCGGGAAAGAATTTGGAAAATCCACTTGTACCTTTTCGTAGAGCGCGATGAAACGAGTCCATAGACACGTAATGGGCTCAATTCCGAGTCGTATTGAAGAAAATACGAGCAAATTACGCAAAAGGGCACAATGGTATTTTTCTTCTAAAATCAGATTTTTAAAAATCTGTTTTCCCTTCTCTCTCTCCTCACTCTCTTCTTCCTCACGATCAGAACCCCTCCCCGCCTCCTTCTTGCTCCAGCCAAACCACCACAACCAAATCCAGCCACCACCACACCTCACCGGACCAGCCAAGGAAGCACCGCCGCCACCTCCGCAACCCAGCCAGCTTGCTTCGCCGTCCAGCCACCACGAAGCTGCCAGAAAAACCAGAGCATCGCGGCAGATTTTCTCCGATTTTCAAATCCCTCAAACTCCCTCCTTCACTCAAAACTCACCACATGACTCCTCCCACCATATTATGATGATGCCCAAGTTTTGGGCTCGATCGGAAATCAATAGGTGTACGAACTTGGACACTTCAAGTTCAAAGGCAGTTTGTTCCGAATTGGAGTGGTTGGTGTATTCCGTAGTTCTAGCTATTGGATTTCACTCAAAACTCCCCACATGACTCCTCCCACAATATTATGATGATGCCCAAGGTTTGGGCTCGATCGGAAATCACAAGGTGTACGAAATTGGACACTTCAATTTCAAAGGCAGTTCGTGCCTTATTGGAGTGGTTGGCGTATTTCGTAGTTCTAGCTATTGGATTTCACTCAAAACTCTCAACATAGTCGCTCCCACCATATTATAATGATGCCCAAGTTTTGGGCTCAATCGGAAATCAATAGGTGTACGAAATTGGACAATTCAAGTTCAAAGGCAGTTCGTGCTTTATTGGAGTGTTTGGTGTATTCCGTAGTTCTAGCGATTGGATTTCACTCAAAACTCACCAAATGACTCCTCCCACCATATTATGTTGCCGCCCAAGTTTTGGGCTCGAACGGAAATCAATAGTTGTACGAAATTGGACACTTCAACTAGAAAGGCAGTTTGTTCCGAATTGGAGTGGTTTGTGTATTCCGCAGTTCTACCGATTGGATTTCACTCAAAACTCACCACATGACTCCTCCCACCATATTATAATGATGCCCCAGTTTTGGGCAGATCGGAAATCAATAGGTGTACGAAATTGGACACTTCAAGTTCAAAGGCAGTTTGTTCCGAATAGGAGTGGTCCGTGTATTCCGTTGTTCTAGCGATTGGATTTCACTCAAAACTCACCAAATGACTCCTCCCACCATATTATGATGATGCCCAAGTTTTGGGCTGAATCGGAAATCAATAGGTGTACGAAATTGGACAATTGGAGTTCAAAGGCAGTTCGTGCCTTATTGGAGTGGTTGGTGTATTCTGTAGTTCTAGCGATTGGATTTCACTCAAAACTAACCAAATGAATCCTCCCACCATATTATGATGATGCCCAAGTTTTGGGCTCGATCGGATATCAATAGGTGTACGAAATTGGACACTTCAAGTTCAAAGGCAGTTTGTTCCGAATTGGAGTGGTTGGTGTATTCCGTAGTTCAAGCTACTGGATTTCACTCAGAACTCACCACATAACTCCTCCCACCATATTATGATGATGCCCAAGTTTTGGGCTCGATCGGAAATCAATAGGTGTACGAACTTGGACACTTCAAGTTCAAAGGCAGTTTGTTCCGAATTGGAGTGGTTGGTGTATTCCGTAGTTCTAGCGATTGGATTTCAGTCAAAACTCCCCACATGACTCCTCCCACCATAATATGATGATGCCCAGGTTTTGGGCTCAATCGGAAATCGATAGGTGTACGAAATTGGACACTTCAAGTTCAAAGGCAGTTTGTTCCAAATTGGAGTGCTTGGTGTATTTCGTAGTTCTAGGGATTGGATTTCACTCAAAACTCACCACATAGTCCCTCCCACCATATTATGACGATGCCCAGGTTTTGGGCTCGATCGGAAATCGATAGGTGTACGAAATTGGAAAATTCAGGTTCAAAGGCAGTTCGTGCCTTATTGGAGTGGTTGGTGTATTTCGTAGTTCTAGCGGTTGGATTTCACTCAAAACTCACCACATAGTCCCTCCCACCATATTATGAGGATTCCCAAGTTTTGGGCTCGATCGGAAATCAATAGGTGTTCGAAATTGGACACTTCAAGTTCAAAGGCAGTTTGTTCCAAGTTGGAGTGGTTGGTGTATTCCGCAGTTCTACCGATTGGATTTCACTCAAAACTCACCGCATGGCTCCTCCCACCATACTATGATGATGACCAAGTTTTGGGCTCGATCGGAAATCAATAGGTGTACGAAATTGGACAATTCAAGTTCAACGGCAGTTCGTGCCTTATTGGAGTGGTTGGTGTATTTCGTAGTTCTTCCGATTGGATTTCACTAAAAACTCACCCATAGTCCCTCCCACCATATTACAATGATGCCCAAGTTTTGGGCTCGATCCGAAATAAATAGGTGTACGAAATTGGACACTTCAAGTTCAATGGCAGTTTGTTCCGAATTGGAGTGGTTGGTGTATTCCGTTGTTTTAGCAATTGGATTTCACTCAAAACTCACCAAATGACTCCTCTCACCATATTATGATGATGCCCAAGTTTTAGGCCCAATCGGAAATCAATTGGTGTACGAAATTAGACAATTGGAGTTCAAAGGCAGTTCGTGCCTTATTGGAGTGGTTGGTGTATTTTGAAGTTCTAGCGATTGGATTTCACTCCAAACTAACCAAATGAATCCTCCCACCATATTATGATGATGCCCAAGTTTTGGGCTCGATCGGATATCAATAGGTGTACGAAATTGGACACTTCAAGTTCAAAGGCAGTTTTTTCCAAATTGGAGTGGTTTTTGTATTCCGTAGTTCTAGTGATTGGATTTCACTCAAAACTCACCAAATGACTCCTCCCACCATATTATGATGATGCCCAAGTTCTGGGCTTGATTGGAAATCAATAGGTGTCCGAAATTGGACACTTCAAGTTCAAAGGCAGTTTGTTCCAAATCGGAGTGGTTGGTGTAATCCGTACTTCTAGTGATTGGATTTCACCCAAAACTCACCACATGACTCGTCGCACCATACAATGATGATGCTCAAGTTTTGGGCTCGATCGGAAATCAATAGGTGTATGAAATTGGACAATTCAAGTTCAAAGGCAGTTCGTTCCGAATTGGAGTGGTTGCTGTTTTTCGTAGTTCTCGCTCAAAACTCACGAAATGAGTCGTCCCAACAAATTATGATGTTGCCCAAGCTTTGGGCTCGATCGGAAATCAATAGGTGTACGAAATTGGACACTTCAAGTTCAAAGGCAGTTCGTGCCTTATTGTAGTGGTTGGTGTATTTCATAGTTCAAGCGATTGGATTTGACTCAAAACTCACCAAATGACTACTCCCAACATATTATGATGATGCCACAGTTTTGGGCTCGATCGGAAATCAATAGGTGTTCGAAATTGGACAATTCAAGTTCAAAGGCAGTTCGTGGCTTATTGGAGTCGTTGGTGTGTTCCGTAGTTCGAGCGATTGGATTTCACTCAAAACTCACCACATGACTCCTCCCTCCATATTATGACGATGCCCAAGTTTTGGACTCGATCCGAAATCAATAGGTGTACGAAATCGGACACGGCAAGTTCAAAGGCAGTTTGTTCCGAATAGGAGTGGTTGGTGTATTCCGTAGTACTAGCAATTGAATTTCACTCAAAACTCACCACATGACTCCTTCCACCATACTATGATGATGCCCAAGTTTTGGGCTCAATCGGAAATCAATAGGTGTACGAAATTGGGCACTTTAAGTTCAAAGGCAGTTTGTTCCGAATTTTAGTGGTTGGTGTATTCCGTAGTTCTAGCGATTTGATTTCACCCAAAAACTCACCACATGACTCCTCCCTCCATATTATGATGATGCCTAAGTTTTGGGCTCAATCAGAAGTTAATAGGTGTACGAAATGGGACACTTCAAGTTCAAAGGCAGTTTGTTCCGAATTGGAGTGGTTGGTGTATTCCGTAGTTCTAGCGATTTGATTTCACCCAAAACTCACCACATGACTCCTCCCACCATATTATGATGATGCCCAAGTTTTGGGCTCGATCGGAAATCAATAGGTGTACGAAGTTGGACAATTCAAGCTCAGAGGCAGTTCATGCTTTGTTGGAGTGTTTGGTGTATTCCGTAGTTCTTGCGATTGGATTTCACCCAAAACTCACCACATGACTCCTCCCACCATATTATGATGATGCCCAAGTTTTGGGCTCGATCGGAAATTAATAGGTGTACCAAATTGGACACTTCAAGTTCAAAGGCAGTTTCTTTCGAATTAGAGTGGTTTGTGTATTCCGTAGTTCAAGCGATTGGATTTCATTCAAAACTCACCAAATGACCCCTCCCACCATATTATGATGATGCCCAAGTTTTGGGCTCTATCAAAAATTAATAGGTGTACGAAATTGGACAATTCAAGTTCCAAGGCAGTTCGTGCTTTATTGGAGTGTTTGGTGTATTCCGAAGTTCTAGCAATTGGATTTCACTCAATACTCACCAAATGACTCCTCCCACCATATTATGATGATGCCCATGTTTTGGGCTCTATCGGAAATTAATAGGTGTACGAAATTGGACAATTGAAGTTCCAAGGCAGTTCGTGCTTTATTGGAGTGTTTGGTGTATTCCGTAGTTCTAGCGATTGGATTTCACTCAAAACTCACCACATGACTCCTCCCACCATATTATGATGATACCCATGTTTTGGGCTCTATCGGAAATTAATAGGTGTACGAAATTGGACAATTCAAGTTCCAAGGCAGTTCGTGCTTTATTGGAGTGCTTGGTGTATTCCGTAGTTCTAGCAATTGGATTTCACAAAATACTCACCAAATGACTCCTCCCACCATATTATGATGATGCCCATGTTTTGGGCTCTATCGGAAATTAATAGGTGTACGAAATTGGACAATTCAAGTTCCAAGGCAGTTCGTGCTTTATTGGAGTGTTTGGTGTATTCCGTAGTTCTAGCGATTGGATTTCACTCAATACTCACCAAATGACTCCTCCCACCATATTATGATGATGCCCATGTTTTGGGCTCTATCGGAAATTAATAGGTGTACGAAATTGGACAATTCAAGTTCCAAGGCAGTTCGTGCTTTATTGGAGTGTTTGGTGTATTCCGTAGTTTTAGCGATTGGATTTCACTCAAAAGTCACCAAATGACTCCTCCCACGATTTTATGATGATGCCCAAGTTTTGGGCTCGACCGGAAATCAATAGATGTACGAAATTGGACACTTCAAGTAAGATGGCAGTTTTTTCCGAATTGGAGTGGTTGGTGTATTCCGTAGTTCTAGCGATTGGATTTCACCCAAAACACACCACACGACTCCTCCCACCACATTATGATGATGCTCAAGTTTTGGGCTCGATCGGAAATCAATAGGTGTGCGAAATTGGACACTTCAAGTTCAAAGGCAGTAAGTTCCGAATTGGAGTGGTTGGTATATTCCGTAGTTCTAGCGATTGGATTTCACTCAAAACTCACCACATGACTCCTCCCACCATATTATGATAATGCCCATGTTTTGGGCTCTATCGGAAATTAATAGGTGTACGAAATTGGACAATTCAAGTACCAAGGCAGTTCGTGCTTTATTGGAGTGTTTGGTGTATTCCGCAGTTCTAGCGGTTGAATTTCACTCAAAACTCTCCAAATGACTCCTCCCACCATATTATGACGATGCCCAAGTTTTGGGCTCGATTGGAAATCAATAGGTGTTCGAAATTGGACACTTCAAGCACAAACGCAGTTTGTTCCGAATAGGAGTGGTTGGTGTATTCCATAGTTCAAGCGATTGGATTTCACTCAAAACTCACCACATGGCTCCTCCCACAGTATTATGGTGATGCCCAAGTTTTGGGCTCGTTCGGAAATCAATAGGTGTATGAAATTGGACAATTCAAGTTCGGAGGCAGTTCGTGCTTTATTGGAGTGTTTGGTGTATTCCGTAGTTCTTGCGACTGGATTTCCCTCAAAAGTCACCAAATGACTACTCCCACTATTTTATGATGTTGCCCAAGTTTTGGGATCGACCGGAAATCAATAGGTGTACGAAATTGGAGACTTCAAGTTCGATGGCAGTTTTTTCCGAATTGGAGTGGTTGGTCTATTCCGTAGTTCTAGCAATTGGATTTCACTCAAAACACACCACGTGTCTCCTCCCACCATACTATGATGATTCCCAAGTTTTGGGCTCGATCGGAAATCAATAGGTGTACGAAATTGGACACTTCAAGTTCAAAGGCAGTTTGTTCCAAATTGGAGTGGTTGGTGTATTCCGTAGTTCTAGCGATTGGATTTCACTCAAAACTCATCAAATGACTCCCACCATATTATGATGATGCCCAAGTTTTGGGCTCGATCGGAAATCAATAGGTGTACGAAATTGGACACTTCAAGTTCAAAGGTAGTTTGTTCCGAATTGGAGTGGTTGGTGTATTCCGTAGTTCTAGTGGTTGGATTTCACCCAAAACTCACCACATGACTCCTCCCACCATATTATGATGATTCCCCAGTTTTGGGCTCGATCAGAAATCAATATGTGTACGAAAGTGGACACTTCAAGTTCAACGGCAGTTTCTTCCGAATTGGAGTGGTTGGTGTATTCTGTAGTTCTAGCGATTGGATTTCACCCGAACCTCACCACATGATTACTCCCACTAGATTATGTTGATGCCCGAGTTTTGGGCTCGATCGGAAATCAATAGGTGTACGAAAGTGGACACTTCAAGTTCAACGGCAGTTTCTTCCGAATTGGAGTGGTTGGTGTATTCTGTAGTTTTAGCGATTGGATTTCACTCAAAACTCACCGAATGACTCCTCCCAAATTATTATGATGATTCCCAAGTTTTGGGCTCGATCGGAAATCAGTAGGTGTACGAAATTGGACACTTCAATTTCAAACGCAGTTTGTTCCAAATTGGAGTGGTTGGCGTATTCCGTAGTTCTAGGGATTGGACTTCACTCAAAACTCACGACATGACTCGTACCACCATATTATGATGATGCCCAAGTTTTGCGCTCGATCGGAAATCAATAGGTGTACCAACTTGGACACTTCAAGTTCAAAGGCAGTTTGTTCCGAATTGGAGTGGTTGGTGTATTCCGTAGTTCTAGCGATTGGATTTCACTCAAAACTCCCCACATGACTCCTCCCACAATATTATGATGATGCCCAAGTTTTGGGCTCGATCGGAAGTCAATAGGTGTACGAAATTGGACAATTCGACATCAAAGGCAGTTCGTGCTTTATTGGAGTGTTTGGTGTATTCCGTAGTTCTAGCGATTGGATTTCACTCAAAACTCACCAAATGACTCCACCCACCATATTATGATGATGCCCAAGTTTTGGGCTTGATCGGAAATCCGTAGGTGTACGAAATTGGACACTTCAAGTTCAAAGGCAGTTCGTGCCGTATTGGAGTGGTTGGTGTATTTTGTAGTTCTAGCAATTGGAATTCACTCAAAACTCACCACATGACTCCACACACCATATTATGATGATGCCCAAGTGTTGGGCTCGATCGGAAATCAATAGGTGTACGAAATTGAACAATTCAAGCTCAAAGGCAGTTCGTGCTTTATTGGAGTGTTTGGTGTATTCTGTAGTTCTAGCGATTGGATTTGTATCAAAACTCATCAAATGACTCCTCCCACCATATTATGATGATGCCCAAGTTTTGGGTTTGATCGGAAATCAATAGGTGTACGAAATTGGACAATTCAAGTTCAAATGGAGTTCGTGCCTTATTGGAGTGGTTGGTACATTTCGTAGTTCTAGCAATTGGATTTCACTCAAAACTCACCAAATGACTCCTCCCACCATATTATGATGGTGCCCAAGTTTTGGGTTAGATCGGAAATCAATAGGTGTACGAAATTGGACACTTCAAGTTCAAAGGTAGTTTGTTCCGAATTGGAGTGGTTGGTGTATTCCGCAGTTCTTGCGATTGGATTTCACTCAAAATTGACCACATGACTCCTCCCACTATATTATGATGATGCCCAAGTTTTGGGAACGATCGGAAATCAATAGGAGTACGAAATTCGACAATTCAAGTTCAAACGCAGTTCGTGCTTTATAGGAGTGTTTGGTGTATTCCGTAGTTCTAGCGATTGGATTACACTCAACACTCATCAAATGACTCCTGCCACCGTATTATGATGATGCCCAAGTTTTGGGCTTGATTTGAAATCAGTAGGTGTACGAAATTGGACACTTAAAGTTCAAAGGCAGTTTGTTCCAAATTAGAGTGGTTGGTGTATTCCGTAGTTCTAGCGATTGGATTTCACTCAAAACTTACCAAATGACTCCTCCCGCCATTTTATGATGATGCCCAAGTTTTGGGCTCGATCGGAAATCAATGGCTGTACGAAATTGGACACTTCATGTTCAAGGGCAGTTTTTTCCGAATTGGAGTGGTTGTTGTATTCCGTAGTTCTAGCGATTGGATTTCACTCAAAACTCTGCACAGGACCCCTCCCACTGTATTCTGATGATGCCCAAGTTTTGGGCTCGATCGGAAATCAATAGGTGTACGAAATTGGACACATTAAGTTCAAAGGCAGTTTTTTCCGAATTGGAGTGGTTGGTGTATTCCGTAGTTCTAGCGATTGGATTTCACTCGAAACTCACCACACGAATCCTCCCACCATATTATGATGATGCCCAAGTTTTGGGCTCGATCAGAAATCAATAGGTGTACGAAATTGGAAACTTCAAGTTCAAAGGCAGTTTGTTCCGAATTGGAGTGGTTGGTGTATTCCGTAGTTCTAGCGATTGGAATTCACTCAAAACTCGCCACATGACTCCTCCGACCATACTATGATGATGCCCAAGTTTTGGGCTCGATCGGAAATCAATAGGTGTACGAAATTGGACACTTCAAGTTAAAAGGCAGTTTGTTCCGAATTGGAGTGGTTGGTGTATTCCGTAGTTCTATCGATTGGAATTCACTCAAAACTCGCCACATGACTCCTCCGACCGTACTATGATGATGCCCAAGTTTTGGACTCGATCGGAAACCAATAGGTGTACGAAATTGAACACTCCAAGTTCAAAGGTAGTTTGTTCCGAATTGGAGTGGTTGGTGTATTCCGTAGTTCTAGCGATTGGATTTCAATCAAAACTCTCCACATGACTCCTCCCACCATATTATGATGATGCCCAAGTTTTGGCCTCGATCGGAAATCAACAGGTGTACGAAATTGGACAATTCAAGTTCAAAGGCAGTTCGTGCCTTATTGGAGTGGTTGGTGTATTTCGAAGTTCTTGCGATTGGATTTCACTCAAAACTCACCAAATGACTCCTCCCAAGATATTGTAATGACACTTCCAGTTCAAAGGCAGTTTGTTCCGAATTGGAGTGGTTGGTGTATTCCGTAGTTCTAGCGATTGGATTTCACTCAAAACTCTCCACAAGATTCCTCCCACCATATTAAGATGATGCCCAAGTTTTGGGCTCGATAGGAAATCAATAGGTGTACGAAATTGGTCAATTCAAGTTCAAAGGCAGTTCGTGCCTTGTTGGAGTGGTTGGTGTATTCCGTAGTTCTAGTGATTGGATTTCACTCAAAACTCATCAAATGACTCCTCCCACCGTATTATGATGATACCCAAGTTCTGGGCTCAATCGGAAATCAATATGTGTACGAAATTGGACAATTCAAGTTCAAAGGCAGTTCGTGCCTTATTGGAGTGGTTGATGTAGTTCGAAGTTCTTACGATTGGATTTCACTCGAAACTCACCAAATGACTCCTCCCAACATATTATAATGACACTTCAAGTTCAAAGGCAGTTTGTTCCGAATTGGAGTGGTTGGTGTATTCCGTAGTTCTAGCGATTGGATTTGACTCAAAACTCACCACATGACTCCTCCCACCATATTATGACGATGCCCAAGTTTTGGGCTCGATCGGAAATCAATAGGTGTACGAAATTGGACAATTCAAGTTCAACGGCAGTTCGTGCCTTATTGGAGTGGTTGGTGTATTTCGTAGTTCTAGCGGTTGGATTTCACTCAAAACTCATCAAATCACTCCTCCCAACATATTATGATGATGCCCAAGTTTTGGGCACGATCGGAAATCAATAGGTGTACGAAATTGGACACTTCAAGTTCAAAGGCAGTTTGTTCAGAATTGGAGTGGTTGGTGTATTCCGTAGTTGTAGTGATTGGAATTCACTCAGAACTCACCACATGACTCCTCCCACCATACTATGATGATGCCCAAATTTTGGGGTCGATCGAAAATCAATAGTCGTACGAAACTGGACAATTGGAGTTCAAGGGCAGTTCGTGCATTCTTGGAGACGTTGGTGTATTTCGTAGTTCTAGCGATTGGATTTCACTCAAAACTCACCAAATGACTCCTCCGAACATATTATGACGACGCCCAAGTTTTGGGCTCAATAGGAAATCAATAGGTGAATGAAATTGGACACTTCAAGTTCAAAGGCAGTTTGTTCAGAATTGGAGTGGTTGGTGCATTCCGTTGTTCTAGCGATTGGATTTCACCCAAAACTCACCACATGACTCCTCCCACCATATTATGATGATGCCCAAGTTTTGGGCTCGATCGGAAATCAGTAGGTGTACCAAATTCCACACTTCAAGTTCAATGGCAGTTTGTTCCGAATTGGAGTGGATGGTGTATTCCGTAGTTCTAGCGATCGGAAAACTCACCAAATGACTCCTCCCACTATATTATGATGATGCCCAAGTTTTGGGATCGATCGGAAATCAATAGGTGTAGGAAATTGGACACTACAAGTACAAAGCCAATTCGTGCTTTATCGGAGTGTCTGGTGTATTCCGTAGTTCTAGCGATTGGATTTCACTCAAAACTCACCAAATGACTCCTCCCACCATATTACGATGATGCCCAAGTTTTGGGCTCGATCGGAAATCAATAGGTGTACGAAATTGGACACTTCAAGTTCGTAGGCTGTTTGTTCCGAATTGGAATGGTTGATGTATTCCGTAGTTCTGGCGATTGGATTTCACTCAAAACTCACCACATGAATCCTCCCACCATATTATGATGATGCCCAAGTTTTGGGCTCGTTCGGAAATCAATAGGTGTACGAAATTGGACAATTCAAGTTCGAAGGCAGTTCGTGCCTTATTGGGGTGGTTGGTGTAATTCGTAGTTCTAGCGATTGGATTTCACTCAAAACTAACCGAATGACTCCTCCCACCGTATTATGATGATGCCCAAGTTTTGGGCTCAATTGGAAATCAATAGGTGTACGAAATTTGACAATTTAAGTTGAAAGGCAGTTCGTGCCTTATTGGAGCGTTTGGTGTATTCCGTAGTTCTAGCGATTGGATTTTACTCAAAACTCACCAAAGACTCGTCCCACCATATTATGATGATGCCCAAGTTTTTGTCTCGGTCGGAAATCAATTGGGGTACGAAATTATACACTTCAAGTTCAAAGGCAGTTTGTTCCGAATTGGAGTGGTTGGTGTATTCCATAGTTCTAGCGATCGGATTTCACTCAAAACTCACCAAATGACTCCTCCCACCATATTATGATGATGCCCAAGTTTTGGTCCCGATCGGAAATCAATAGGTGGGCGAAATTGGACACTTCAAGTTCGAAGGCAGTTCGTGCCTTATTGGAGTGGTTGGTGTATTTCGAAGTTCTAGTGATTGGATTTCACTCAAAACTCACCGAATGACTCCTCCCAACATATTAGGATGATGCCCAAGTTTTGGGCTCAATCGGAAATCAATAGGTGTACGAAATTGGACAATTCAAGTTCAAAGGCAGTTCGTGCTTTACTGGAGTGGTTGGTGTATTCCGTAGCTCTAGCGATTGGATTTCACTCAAAACTCACCAAATGACTCCTCCCAACATATTATGATGATGCCCAAGTTTTGGGCTCGATCGGAAATCAATAGGTGTACCAAATTGGAACGTTCAAGTTCAATTGCAGTTTGTTCCGAAATGGAGTGGTTGGTGTAATCCGTAGTTCTAGCGATTGGATTTTACTCAAAACTCACCAAATGACTCCTCCCAACATATTGTGATGATGCCCCAGTTTTGGGCTCGATCGGAATTCAATAGGTGTACGAAATTGCACACTTCAAGTTCAAAGGCAGTTCGTGCCATATTGGAGTGGTTGGTGTATTTCGTAGCTCTAGCGATTGCATTTCACTCAAAACTCACCACATGACACCTCCCGCCATATTGTGATGATGCCCAAGTTTTGGGCTCGATCGGAAATCAATAGGTGTACGAAATTGGACACTTCAAGTTTAAAGGCATTTTGTTCCGAATTGGAGTGGTTGGTGTATTCCGTAGTTCTAGCGATTGGATTTCACTCAAAACTCACCACATGACTCCTCCCAAAATATTATGATGAATCCCAAGTTTTGGGCTCGATCGGAAATCGATAGGTGTACGAAATTGGACACTTCAAGTTCAAAGGCTATTTGTTCCGAATTGGAGTGGTTGATGTATTCCGTAGTTCTGGCGATTGGATTTCACTCAAAACTCACCACATGAATACACCAAACATATTATGATGATGCCCAGGTTTTGGGCTCGATCGGAAATCAATAGTTGTACGAAATTGGACACTTCAAGTTCAAAGGCAGTTTGTTCCGAATTGGAGTGGTTGGTGTATTCCATAGTTCTAGCAAATGGATTTTACTCAAAACTCACCAAATGCCTCCTCCCGCCATTTTATGATGATGCCCAAGTTTTGGGCTCGATCGGAACTCAATAGGTGTACGAAATTGGACATTTCAAGTTCAAAGGAAGTTCGTGCTTTATTGGAGTGTTTGGTGTATTCCGTAGTTCTAGCGAGTGGATTAAACTCAAAACTCACCAAATGACTCCTCCCACAATATTATGATGATGCTCAAGTTTTGGGCTCGATTGGAAATCAATAGGTGTACGAAATTGGACACTTCAAGTTTAAAGGCAGTTTGTTCCTTATTGGACTGGTTGGTGTATTCCGTAGTTCTAGCGATTGGATTTCACTCAAAACTCACCACATGACTCCTCCCACCATACTATGATGATGCCCATGTTTTGGGCTCGATCGGAAATCTGTAGGTGTACGAAATTGGACACTTCAAGTTCAACGGCAGTTTGCTCCATATTGGAGTGGTTTTTGTATTCCGTAGTTCTAGCGATTGGAATTCACTCAAAACACCCCACACGACTCCTACCACCATATTATGATGATGCCCAGGTTTTGGGCTCGATCGGAAATCAATAGGTGTACGAAATTGGACACTTCAAGTTCAAAGGCAGTTTGTTCCGAATTGGAGTGGTTGATGTATTACGTAGTTAAAGCGATTGGATTTCACTCAAAACTCATCAAATGACTCCTCCCACCATATTATGATGATGCCCAAGTTTTGGGCTCAATCGGAAATCAATAGGTGTACGAAATTAGACATTTCAAGTTCAAAGGAAGTTCGTGCTTTATTGGAGTGTTTGGTGTATTCCGTAGTTCTAGCGAGTGGATTAAACTCAAAACTCACCAAATGACTCCTCCCACCATATTATGATGATGCTCAAGTTTTGGGCTGGATTGGAAATCAATAGGTGTACGAAATTGGACACTTCAAATTTAAAGGCAGTTTGTTCCTTATTGGACTGGTTGGTGTATTCCATAGTTCTAGCGATTGGATTTCACTCAAAACTCATCAAATGACTCCTCTCACCATATTATGACGATGCCCAAGTTTTGCGCTCGATCGGAAATCAATAGGTGTACGAAATTGGACAATTCAAGTTTAAAGGCAGTTCGTGCTTTACTGGAGTGGTTGGTGTATTCCGTAGTTCTAACGATTGGATGTCACTAAAAACTCACCACATGACACCTCCCACAATATTATGATGACGCCCAAGTTTTGGGCTCGATCGGAAATCAATAGGTGTACGAAATTGGACACTTCAAGTTCAAAAGCAGTTTGTTCAGAATCGGATTGGTAGGTGTATTCCGTAGTTCTAGCGAATGGATTTCACTCAAAACTCACTAAATGACTCCTCCCGCCATATTATGATGATGCCCAAGTTTTGAGCTCAATCGGAAATCAATAGGTGTACGAAATTGGACAATTCAAGTTCAAAGGCAGTTCGTGCCTTATTGGAGTGGTTGGTACATTTCGTAGTTCGAGCGAGTGGATTTCAATCTAAACTCACCAAATGACGCCTCCCACCATATTATGATGATGCCCAAGTTTTGGGCTCGATCGCAAATCAATAGGTGTACGAAATTGGACACTTCCAATTCAAAGGCAGTTTGTTCCGAACTGGAGTGGTTGGTGTATTCCGTAGTTCTAGCGATTGGATTTCACAAAAAACTGACCACATGACTCCTCCCACAATATTATGATGATGCCCAAGTTTTGGGCTCGATCGGAAATCAATAATTGTACGAAATTGAACAATTCAAGTTCAAAGGCAGTTCGAGCCTTATTGGAGTGGTTGGTACATTTTGTAGTTCTAGCGATTGGATTTCACTCAAAACTCACCAAATGACTCCTCGCACCATATTATGATGATGCCCAAGTTTTGGGCTCAATCGGAAATCAATAGGTGTACGAAATTGGACAATTCAAGTTCGAAGGCAGTTCGTGCCCTATTGGAGTGGTTGGTACATTTCGTAGTTCTAGCGAGTGGATTTCACTCAAAACTCACCAAATGACTCCCCCCACCATATTATGACGATGCCCACGTTTTGCGCACGATCGGAAATCAATAGGTGTACGAAATTGGACACTTGAAGTTCGAAGGCAGTTTGTTCCGAATTGGAGTGGTTGGTGTATTCCGTAGTTCTAGCGATTGGATTTCACTCAAAACTCATCAAATGACTCCTCCCGCCGTATTAAGACGATGCCCAAGTTTTGGGCTCAATCGAAAATCAATAGGTGTACGAAATTGGACAATTCAAGTTCAAAGGCAGTTCGTTCCTTGTTGTACCGATTGGTACATTTCGTAGTTCTCGCGACTGGATTTCACTCAAAATCCCCAAATGACTCCTCCCACCATTTTATGATGATGCCCAAGTCTTGCGCTCGATCGAAAATCAATAGGTGTACGAAATTGGACACTTCAAGTTCGAAGGCAGTTTGTTAAGAATTGGAGTGGTTGGTGTATTCCGTAGTTCTAGCGAATGGATTTCACTAAAAACTCACAACATGACTCCTCCCACAATATTATGATGATGCCCAAGTTTTGGGCTCGATCGGAAATCAATAATTGTACGAAATTGGACAATTCAAGTTCAAAGGCTGTTCGTGCCTTATTGGAGTGGTTGGTACATTTTGTAGTTCTAGCGATTGGATTTCACTCAAAACTCACGACATGACTCCTCCCACCATATTATGATGATGCCCAAGTTTTGCGCTCGATCAGAAATCAATAGGTGTACGAAATTGGACAACTCAAGCTCAAAGGCAGTTCGTGCTTTATTGGAGTGTTTGGTGTATTCCGTAGCTCTAGCGATTGGATTTCACTCAAAACTCAACAAATGACTCCTCCCACCTTATTATGATGATGCCAACTTTTTGGCTCGATCGGAAATCAATAGGCGCCCGAAATTGGACCCTTCAAGTTCAAAGGCAGTTTGTTCCGAATTGGAGTGGTTGGTGTATTCCGTAGTTCTGGCGATTGGATTTCACTCAAAACTCACTACATGACTCCTCCCACCTTGTTATGATGATGCCAAAGTTTTCGGTTCGATCGGAAATCAATAGGTGTACGAAATTGGACAATTCAAGTTCGAAGGCAGTTCGTGCCTTATTGGAGTGGTTGGTACATTTCGTAGTTCTGTCGATTGGATTTCACTCAAAACTCCCCACATGACTCCCCCCACTATATTATGATAATGCCCAAGTTTTGGGCTGGATCGGAAATCTGTAGGTGTACGAAATTAGAGACTTCAAGTTGAAAGGCAGTTTGTTCCGAATTGGATTGGTTGGTGTAGTCCGTAGTCCTAGCGATTGGATTTCACTCAAAACTCATCAAATGACTCCTCCCTCCATATTATGATAATGCCCAAGTTTTGGGCTCAATCGGAAATCAATAGGTGTACGAAATTGGACACTTCAAGTTTAATTGCAGTTTGTTCCGAATTGGAGTGGTTGGTGTATTCCGTAGTTGTAGCGATTGGATTTCACTCAAAATTCACCACATGACTCCTCCCTCCATATTATGGTGATGCCCAAGTTTTGGGCTCGATCGGAAATCAATAGGTGTACGAAATCGGACAATTCAAGTTCAAAGGCAGTTCATGCCTTATTGGAGTGGTTCGTACATTTAGTAGTTCTAGCGAATGTATTTCACTCAAAACTCAACAAATGACTCCTCCCACCAAATTATAATGATGCCCAAGTTTTGGGCTCGATCGGAAATCAATAGGTGTACGAAATGAGACAATTCAGGCTCAAGGGCAGTTCGTTCTTTATTGGAGTGGTTGGTGTATTCCGTAGTTCTAGCTATTGGATTTCACTCAAAACTCACCACATGACTCCTCCCACCATACTGTGATGATGCCCTACTTTTGGGCTCCATCGAAAATCAATAGGTGTACGAAATCGGACAATTCAAGTTCAAATGCAGTTCGTGCCTTATTGGAGTGGTTCGTACATTTCGTAGTTCTAGCGAATGGATTTCACTCAAAACTCACCGAATGACTCCTCCCACCATGTTATGATGATACCCAACTTTTGGGCTCGATCGAAAATCAATAGGTGCATGAAATTGGAAACTTGAAGTTCAAAAAAGTTCGTGCCTTATTGGTGTGGTTGCCACATATCGTAGTTCAACTGATTGGATTTCACTCAGAACTCACCAAATGACTCCTCCCCACATATTATGAAGATTCCCAAGTTTTAGGCTCGATCGGAAATCAATGGGTGTACGAAATTGGACACTTCAAGTTCAAAGGTAGTTTGTTCCAAATTGGAGTGGTGGGTGTACTCTGTAGTTCTAGCCATTGGATTTCACCCAAAACTCACCACATGACTCCTCCCCCGTATTATGATGATGCCCAAGTTTTGGGCTCGAACAGAAATCAATAGGTGTACGAAATTGGACACTTCATGTTCAAAGGCAGTTCGTGCTTTATTGGAGTATTTGGTGTATTCCGTAGTTCTAGCAATTGGATTTCACTCAAAACTCACCAAATGACTCCTCCCACCATATTATGATGATGCCGAAGTTGTGGGCTCGTTCGGAAATCAACAGGTGTACGAAATTGGACACTTCAAGTTCAAAGGCAGTTTGTTCCGAATTGGAGAGGTTCTTGTATTCCGTAGTTCTAAAGAATGGATTTCACTCAAAACTCACCACATGACTTCTCCCACCATATAATGTTGATGCCCCAGTTTTGGGCTCGGTCGGAAATCAATAGGTGTACGAAATTGGACAATTCAAGTTCAAAGGTAGTTCGTGCCTTATTGGAGTGGTTGGTACATTTCGTAGTTCTAACGATTGGACTTCACTCAAAACTACCCACATGACTCCTCCCACCATACTATCATGATGCCCAAGTTTTGGGCTCGATCAGAAATCAATAGGTGTACGAAATTGGACAATTCAAGTTCAAAGGCAGTTCGTGCCTTGTTGGAGTGGTTGGTGTATTTCGTAGTTCTAGCGATTGGATTTCACTCAAAACTCACCAAATGACTCCTCCCAACATATTATGTTGATGCCCAGGCTTTGGTCTCGATCGGAAATCAATAGGTGTACGAAATTGGACACTTCAAGTTCAAAGGTAGTTTGTTCCGAATTGGAGAGGTTCTTGTATTCCGTTGTTCTAGAGATTGGATTTCACTCAAAACTCCCCACATGACTTCTCCCACCATATTATGATGATGCCCAAGTTTTGGGCTCGATCGGAAATCAATAGGTGTACGAAATTGAACACTTCAAGTTCAGAGGCAGTTTGTTCCGAATTGGAGTGGTTGGTGTATTCCGTAGTTCTAGCGATTGGATTTCTTTCAAAACTCACCACATGACTCCTCCCACCATATTACGATGATGCCCACGTTTTGGGCTTGATCGGAAATCAATAGGTGTACCGAATTGGACAATTCAATTTCGAAGGCAGTTCGTGCTTTATTGGCGTGTTTGGTGTATTTCGTAGTTCTAGCGATTGGATGTCAGTCAAAACTCACCAAATGACTCCTCCCACCAAATTATGATGATGCCCAAGTTTAGGGCTTGATCGGAAATCAATAGGTGTACGAAATTGGACAATTCAAGTTCAAAGGTAGTTCGTGCCCTATTGGAGTGGTTGGTACATTTCGTAGTTCTAACGATTGGACTTCACTCAAAACTCCCCACACGACTCCTCCCACCATACTATCATGATTCCCAAGTTTTGGGCTCGATCGGAAATCAATAGGTGTACGAAATTGGACACTTCAAGTTCGAAGGCAGTTTGTTCCGAATTGGAGTGGTTGGTGTATTCCGTATTAATAGCGATTGGATTTCACTCATAACTGACCAAATGACTCCTCCCACCAAATTACGATGATGCCCAAGTTTTGGGCTCGATTGGAAATCAATATGTGTAAGAAATTGGACAATTCATGTTGAAAGGCAGTTCGTGCCTTATGGGAGTGGTTGGTACATTTCGTAGTTCTAGCGATTGGATTTCACTCAAAACTCACCAAATGACTCCTCCCACCATATTATGATGATGTCCAAGTTTTGGGCTCGATCGGAAATCAATAGGTGTACGAAATTGGACAATTCAAGTTCAAAGGCAGTTCGTGCCTTATTGGAGTGGTTGGTGTATTTCGTAGTTCTAGCGATTTGATTTCACTCAAAACTCACCAAATGACTCCCCCCAACATATTATGATGATGCCCAAGTTTTGGGCTCGATCGGGAATCAATAGGTGTACGAAATTGGACACTTCAAGTTCAAAGGCAGTTTGTTCCGAACTGGAGAGGTTCTTGTATTCCGTAGTTCTAGAGATTGGATTTCACTCAAAACTCCCCACATGACTCCTCCCACCATATTATGATGATGCCCAGGTTTTGGGCTCGATCGGAAATCAATAGGTGTACAAAATTGGACACATCAAGTTCAAAGGCAGTTTATTCCGAAATGGAGTGGTTGGTGTATTCTGTAGTTCTGGCGATTGGATTTCACTAAAAACTCACCAAATGTCTCCTCCCAACATGTTATGATGATGCCCAAGTTTTGGGCTCGATCGGAAATCATTCGGTGTACGAAATTGGACACTTCAAGTTCAAACGCAGTTTGTTCCGAATTGGAGTGGTTGGTGTATTCCGTAGTTCTAGCGATTGGATTTCACTCAAAATTCACCAAACGACTCCTCCCACCTTATTATGATGATGCCCAAGTTTTGGGCTCGATCGGAAATCAATAGGTGTACGAAATTGAACACTTCAAGTTCGAAGGCATTTTGTTCCGAATTGGAGGGGTTGGTCTATTCCGCAGTTCTAGCAATTGGATTTCACTGAAAACTCACCACCTGACTCCTCCCACCATACAATGACGATGACCAAGTTTTGGGCTTGATCAGAAATCAATAGGTGTACGAAATTGGACAATTCAAGTTCAAAGGCAGTTCATGCCTTATTGGAGTGGTTGGTGTATTCCGTAGTTCTACCTATCGGATTTCACTCAAAACTACCAAAATGACTCCTCCCACCGTATTATGATGATGCCCAAGTTTTGGGCTCGAATGGAAATCAATAGGTGTACGAAATTGGACACTTCAAGTTCAAAGGCAGTTTGTTCCGAATTGGAGTGGTTGGTGTATTCCGTATTTATAGCTACTGGATTTCACTCAAAACTCACCAAATGACTCCTCCCACCAAATTATGATGATGCCCAAGTTTTGGGCTCGATCTGAAATCAATTGGTGTACGAAATTGGACAATTCATGTAGAAAGGCAGTTCGTGCCTTACTGGAGTGGTTGTTACATTTCGTTGTTGTAGCGATTGGATTTCGCTCAAAACTTACCAAGTGACTCCTCCCACCATATTACGGTGATGTCCAAGTTTTGGGCTCGATAGGAAATCAATAGGTGTACGAAATTGGACAATTCTAGTTCAAAGGAAGTTCGTGCCTTATTGGAGTGGTAGGTGTATTTCGTAGTTGTAGGGATTGGATTTCACTAAAAACTCACCAAATGACTCCTCCCAACATGTTATGATGATGCCCAAGCTTTGGGCTAGATCGGAAATCAATAGGAGTACGAAATTGGACACTTCATGTTCAAAGGCAATTTGTTCCGAATTGGAGTGGTTGGTGTAGTCCTTAGTTCTAGCGATTGGATTTCACTAAAAACTCACCACATGACTCCTCCCCCCATATTATGATGATGCCCAAATTTGGCGCTCGATCGGAAATCAATAGGTGTACGAAATTGGACAATTGGAGTTCAAAGGCAGTTCTTGCCTTGTTGGAGTCGTTGGGGTATTTCGTAGTTCTAGCGATTGGATTTCACTCAAAACTCAGCTAATGACTCCTCCCACCATATTATAATGATGCAAAAGTTTTGGGCTCGATCGAAAATCAAAAGGTGTACGAAATTGGACAATTCAAGTTCAAAGGCTGTTCGTGCCTTATTGGAGTGGTTGGTGTATTTCGTAGTTCTAGCGATTGGATTTCACACAAAACTAACCAAATGACTCCTCCCAACATATTATGATGAGGCCCAAGTTTTGGGCTCGATCGGAAATCAATCGGTGTACAAAATTGGACACTTCTAATTCAAAGGCAGTTCACGCCATATTGGAGTGGTTGGTGTATTTCGTAGTTCTAGCAATTGGATTTCATTCAAAAAACACCAAAAGACTCCTCCCAACATATTATGATGATGGCCAAGTTTTGGGCTCGATCGGAAAACAATTGGTGTACGAAATTGGACACTTCAAGTTCAACGGCAGTTTGTTCCAAATTGGAGTGGTTTTTGTATGCCGTAGTTCTAGCGATTGGATTTCACTCAAAACTCCCCACATGACTCCTCCCACCATATTATGATGATGCCCAGGTTTTGGGCTCGATCGGAAATCAATAGGTGTACAAAATTGGACACATCAAGTTCAAAGGCAGTTTATTCCGAAATGGAGTGGTTGGTGTATTCTGTAGTTCTGGCGATTGGATTTCACTAAAAACTCACCAAATGTCTCCTCCCAACATGTTATGATGATGCCCAAGTTTTGGGCTCGATCGGAAATCATTCGGTGTACGAAATTGGACACTTCAAGTTCAAACGCAGTTTGTTCCGAATTGGAGTGGTTGGTGTATTCCGTAGTTCTAGCGATTGGATTTCACTCAAAACTGACCACATGACTCCTCCCACCATATTATGCTGATGCCCGAGTTATGTACTCGATTGGAAATCAATAGGTGTACGAAATAGGACACTTCAAGTTCAAAGGCAGTTTGTTCCGAATTGGAGTGGTTGGTGTATTCCGTAGTTCTAGCGATTGGATTTCGCTCAAAACTCACCACATGACTCCTTCCACCATACTATGATGATGCCCGAGTCATGGGCTCGATCGGAAATCAATAGGTGTACGAAATTGGACACTTCAAGTTCAAAGGCAGTTTGTTCCGAATTGGAGTAGTTGGTGTATTCCGTAGTTCTAGCGACTGGATTTCACTCAAAACTCTCCACATGACTCCTCCCAACATATTATGATGATGGCCAAGTTTTGGGCTCGACCGGAAATCAATCGGTGTACGAAATTGGACAGTCCAAGTTCAAAGGCAGTTTGTTCCGAATTGGAGTGGTTGGTGTACTCCGTAGTTCTAGCGATTGGATTTCACTCAAAACTCACCACATGACTCCTCCCACCATACTATGACGATGCCCAAGTTTTGGGCTCGATCAGAAATCAATTGGTGTACGAAATTGGACACTTCAAGTTCAAAGGCAGTTTGTTCCGAATTGGAGTGGTTGGTGTATTCCTTAGTTCTAGCGATTGAATTTCACTCAAAACTCACCACATGACTCCTCCCACCATACTATGATGATGCCCAAGTTTTGGGCTCGATCGGGAAATCAATAGGTGTACGAAATTGGACAATTCAAGTTCAAAGGCAGTTCGTGCCTTACTGGAGTGGTTGGTGTATTTCGCACTTCTAGCGATTGGATTTCACTCAAGACTCACGAAATGACTCCTCCAAACATATTATGATGATGCCCAAGTTTTGGGCTCGATCGGAAATCATTCAGTGTACGAAATTGGACACTTCAAGTTCAAACGCAGTTTGTTCCGAATTGGAGTGGTTGGTGTATTCCGTAGTTCTAACGATTGGATTTCACTCACAACTCACCAAATGACTCCTCCTAACATATTATGATGATGCCCAAGCTTTGGGCTCGATCGGAAATCAATAGGTGTACGAAATTAGACACTTCAAGTTCAAAGGCAGTTTGTTCCGAATTGGAGTGGTTAGTGTGTTTCGCAGTTCAAGTGATTGGATTTGACTCAAAACTCCCCAAATGACTCCACCCAACATATTAGGATGATGCCCAAGTTATGGGCTCGGTCGGAAATCAATAGGTGCACGAAATTGGACACTTCAAGTTCAAAGTCAGTTTGTTCCGAATTGGTGTGGTAAGTGTATTCCGTAGTTCTAGCGATTGGATTTCACTCAAAACTCACCACATGACTCCTCCCACCACATTATGATGATACCCATGTTTTGGGCTCGATCGGAAATCAATAGGTGTACGAAATAGGACACTTCAAGTTCAAACACAGTTTGTTACGAATTTGAGTGGTTGGTGTATTCCATAGTTCTAGCTATTGGATTTCACTCAAAACTAACCACATGACTCCTCCCACCAGATTATGATGATGCCCAAGTTGTGGGCTCGATCGGAAATCAATAGGTTTACGAAATTGGACACTTCAAGTTCAAAGGCAGTTTGGTCCGAATTGGAGTGGTTGGTGTATTCCGTAGTTCTAGCAATTGGATTTCACCCAAAACTCACCACATGACTCCTCCCACCATAATATGATGATGCCCAAGTTTTGGGCTCGATCGGAAATCAATAGGTGTAAGAAACTGGACAATTCATGTTGAAAGGCAGTTCGGGCCTTATTGGAGTGGTTATTGTATTTCGTAGTACTTGCGATTGGATTTCACTGAAAACACACCACATGATTCCTCCCACCATACTATGATGATGACCAAGTTTTGGGCTCGATCGGAAATCAATAGGGGTACGAAATTGGACAATTCAAGTTCGAAGGTAGTTCGTTTCGAATTGGAGTGGTTGGTGTATTCCGTAGGTCTAGCGATTGGATTTCAATCAAAACTCACCAAATGACTCCCCCCAACAAATTATGATAATGCCCAAGTTTTGGGCTCGATCGGAAATCAATAGGTGTACGAAATTGGACACTTCAAGTTCGACAGCAGTTTGTTCCGAATTGGTGTGCTTGGTGTATTCCGTATATATAGCCATTGGATTTCACTGAAAACAGACAAAATGACTCCTCCGACCAAATTATGATGATGCCCAAGTTTTGGGCTCGATCGGAAATCAATAGGGGTAAGAAATTGGACAATTCATGTTGAAAGGCAGTTCGTGCCTTATTGGAGTGGTTGGTTCATTTCGAAGTTCTAGCGATTGGATTTCACTCAAAACTCACCAAATGACTCCTCCAACCATATTATGATGATGTCCAAGTTTTGGGCTCGATCGGAAATCAATAGGTGTACGAAATTGGACAATTCTAGTTCAAAGGAAGTTCGTGCCTTATTGCAGTGGTTGGTGTATTTCGTAGTTCTAGCGATTGGATTTCACTCAAAACTCACCAAATGACCCCACCAACCATAGTATGATGATGCAAAAGTTTTGGGCTCGATCGGAAATCAAAAGCTGTTCGAAATTGGACAATTCAAGTTCAAAGGCAGTTCGTGCCATATTGGAGTGGTTGGTGTACTTCGTATTTCTAGCGAATGGATTTCATTCAAAACTCACCAAATGACTCCTCCCAGCATATTATGATGATGCAAAAGTTTTGGGCTCGATCGGAAATCAAAAGCTGTTCGAAATTGGACAATTCAAGTTCAAAGGCTGTTTGTGCCTTATTGGAGTGGTTGGTGTATTCCGTAGTTCTAGCGATTGGATTTCACCCAAAACTCACCAAATAACTCCTCCCAACATATTATGATGATGCTAAAGTTTTGGGCTCGTTCGGAAATCAATAGGTGTATGAAATTGGACAATTCAAGTTCAAAGGCAGTTTATTCCGAATTGGAATGGTTGGTGTATTCCGTCGTTCTAGCGATTGGATTTCACTCAAAATTCACCAAATAACACCTCCCAACATATTATGACGATGCCGAAGTTTTGGGCTCGATCGGAAATCAATAGGTGTACGAAATTGGACAATTCAAGTTCAAAGGCAGTTCGTGCCTTATTGGAGTGGTTGGTGTATTTCGTAGTTCTAGCGATCGGATTTCACTCAAAACTCACCAAATGACTCTTCCCAACACATTATGATGATGTCAAAGTTTTGGGCTCAATCGGAAATCAATAGGTGTACGAAATTGGCCACTGCAAGTTCAAAGGCAGTTTGTTCCGAATTGGAGTGGTTGGTGTATTCCGTAGTTCTAGCGATTGGATTTCACTCAAAACTCACCAAATTACTCCTCCCGCCATTTTATGATGATGACCAAGTTTTGGGCTCGATCGGAAGTCAATAGGTGTCCGAAACTGGACACTTCAAGTTCAAAGGCAGTTTGTTCCAAATTGGAGTGGTTGGTGTATTCCGTTGTTCTAGCGATTGGATTTCCCACAAAACTCACCAAATGACTCCTCCCACCATATTATGATGATGTCAAAGTTTTGGTCTCAATCCGAAATCAATAGGTGTACGAAATTGGACACTTCAAGTTCAAAGGCAGTTAGTTCCAAATTGGAGTGGTTTTTGTATTCCGTAGTTCTAGCGATTGGATTTCACTCAAAACACCCCACATGACTCCTCCCACCATATTATGATGATGCCCAGGTTTTGGGCTCAATCGGAAATCCATAGGTGTATGAAATTGGACACTTCCAGTTCCAAGGCCGTTTTATCCAAATTGGAGTGGTTGGTGTATTCCGTAGTTCTAGGGATTGGATTTCACTCAAAACTCACCACATAGTCCCTCCCACCATATTATGATGATTCCCAAGTTTTGGGCTCGATCGGAAATCAATAGGTGTACGAAATTGGACACTTCATGTTCAAAGGCAGTTTGTTCCGAATTGGAGTGGTTGGTGTATTCCGCAGTTCTACGGATTGGATTGCACTCAAAACTCACCGCATGGCTCCTCCCACCACACTATGATGATGACCAAGTTTTGGGCTCGATCGGAAATCAATAGGTGTACGAAATTGGACAATTCAAGTTCAAAGGCAGTTCGTGTCTTACTGGAGTGGTTGGTGTATTCCGTAGTTCTAGCGATTGGGTTTTACTAAAAACACACCAAAGAAGTCCTCCCAACATATTATGTTGGTGCCCAAGTTTTGGTCTCAATCGGAAATCAATAGGTGTACGAAATTGGACAATTGGAGTTCAAAGGAAGTTCGTGCCTTATTGGAGTGGTTGGCGTATTCTGTAGTTCTAGCGATTGGATTTCACTCAAAACTCACCAAATGACTCCTCCCACCATTTTATGATGATGCCCAAGTTTTGGGCTCGATCGGAAATCAATAGGTGTACGAAATTGGACACTTCAAGTTCAAAGGCAGTTTGTTCCGAATTGGAGTGGTTGGTGTATTCCGTAGTTCTAGCGATTGGATTTCACTCAAAACTCTCCACATGACCCCTCCCACCATATTACGACGATGCCAAAGTTTTGGGCTCGATCAGAAATCAATAGGTGTACGAAATTGGAAAATTCAAGTTCAAAGGCAGTTCGTGCATTATTGGAGTGGTTTGTGTATTCCGTAGTTCTAGCGATTCGATTTCACTCAAAACTCACCACATGACTCCTCCCACCATAATACGATGATGCCCAAGTTTTGGGCCGATCGGAAATCAATAGGTGTACGAAATTGGAGACTTCAAGTTCAAAGGCAGTTTATTCCGAATTGGAGTGGTAGGTGTATTCCGTTGTTCTATTTATTGGATTTCACTCAATACTCACCACATAGTTCCTCCCACCATATTATGATGATGCCCAAGTTGTAGACTCGATCGGAATTCAATTGGTGTACGAATTTTGAAAATTCAAGTTCAAAGGTAGTTCGTGCCTTATTGGAGTGGTTGGTGTATTCCGTAGTTCTAGAGATTGGATTTCACTCAAAACTCCCCACATGACTCCTCGCACCATATTATGATGATGCCCAAGTTTGGGGCTCGATCGATAATCAATAGTTGTACGAAATTGGACACTTCAAGTTCAAAGGCAATTTGTTCCGAATTGGAGTCGTTGGTGTATTCCGTAATTCTAGCAATTGGATTTCACTCAAAACTCACGAAATGACTCCTCCCAACATATTATGTTGATGCCCAAGTTTTGGGCTCTATCGGAAATCAATAGGTGTACGAAATTGGACACTTCAAGTTCAAAGGCAGTATGTTCCGAATTGGAGTGGTTGGTGTATTCCGTAGTTCTAGCTATTGGATTTCACCCAAAACTCACCACATGACTCCTCCCACCATATTATGATGATGCCCAAGTTTTGGGCTCAATCGGAAATCAATAGGTGTACGAAATTGGACACTTCAAGTTCAACGGCAGTTTGTTCCAAATTGGAGTGGTTTTTGTATTCCGCAGTTCTAGCGATTGGATTTCACTCAAAACATCCCACATGACTCCTCCCACCGTACTATGATGATGCCCAGGTTTTGGGCTCGATCGGAAATCAATAGGTGTACGAAATTGGACACTTCAAGTTCAAAGGCAGTATGTTCCGAATGGGAGTGGTTGGTGTATTCCGTAGTTCTAACGATTGGATTTCGAACAAAACTCACCACGTGAATCCTCCCACCGTATTATGATGATGCCCAAGTTTTGGGCACGATCGGAAATCAATAGGTGTGCGAAATTGGACACTTCAAGTTCAAAGGCTGTTTGTTCCGAATTGGAGTGGTTGGTGTATTCCGTAGTTCTAGCAATTGGATTTCACTCAAAACTCCCCACATGACTCCTCCCACCATACTATGATGATGCCCAAGTTTTGGGCTCGATCGGAAATCAGTAGGTGTACGAAATTGAACAATTCAAGTTCAAAGGATGTTCGTACCTTATTGGAGTGGATGTCGTATTTCGTAGTTCTAGCGATTGGATTTCACTCAAAACTCACCAAATGACTGCTCCCAACATATTATGACGATGCCACAGGTTTGGGCTTGATCGGAAATCAATAGGTGTTTGAAATTGGACAATTCAAGTCCAAAGGCAGTTCGTGGCTTATTGGAGTCGTTGGTGTGTTCCGTAGTTCTAGCGATTGGATTTCACCCAAAACTCCCCACATGACTCCTCCCACCATACTATGATGATGCCCAAGTTTTGGGCTCGATCGGAAATCAATAGATGTGGGGAATTGGACACTTCAAGTTCAAAGGCAGTATGTTCCGAATTGGAGTGGTTGGTGTATTCCGAAGTTCTAGCTATTGGATTTCACCCAAAACTCACCACATGACTCCTCCCACCATATTATGATGATGCCCAAGTTTTGGGCTCGATCGGAAATTAATAGGTGTACGAAATTGGACACTTTAAGTTCAAAGGCAGTATGTTCCGAATTTTAGTGGTTGTTGTATTCCGTAGTTCTAGCGATTCGATTTCACCCAAAACTCACCACATGACTCCTCCCACCATATTATGAAGATGCCTAAGTTTTGCGCTCTATCAGAAATTAGTAGGTGTACGAAATTGGACACTTCAAGTTCAGAGGCAGTTTGTTCCGAATTAGAGTGGTTGGTGTATTCCGTAGTTCAAGCGATTGGATTTCATTCAAAACTCACCAAATGACCCCTCCCACCATATTATGATGATGCCCAAGTTGTGGGCTCGATTGGAAATCAATAGGTGTATGAAATTGGACAATTCAAGTTCGATGGCAGTTTTTTCCGAATTGGAGTGGTTGGTGTATTCCGTAGTTCTAGCGATTGGATTTCACTCAAAACCCACCACGTGGCTCCTCCCACCATACTATGATGATTCCCAAGTTTTGGGCTCGATCGGAAATCAATAGGTGTACGAAATTGGACACTTCAAGTTCAAAGGCAGTTGTTCCGAATTAGAGTGGTTGGTGTATTCCGTAGTTCTAGCGATTGGATTTCACCCAAAACTCATAAAATGTCTCTTCCCACCAAATTATGATGATGCCCAAGTTTTGGGTTCGATCGGAAATCAATAGGTGTACTCAATTGGAAATCAATAGGTGTACGAAATTGGACACTTCAAGTTCAAAGGCAGTATGTTCCGAATTGGAGTGGTTGGTGTATTCCGTAGTTCTAGCGATTGGATTTCACCCAAAACTCACCACATGACTCCTCCCACCATACTATGATGATGCTCAAGTTTTGGGCTCGATCGGAAATCAATAGGTGTGGGGAATTGGACACTTCAAGTTCAAAGGCAGTATGTTCCGAATTGGAGTGGTTGGTGTATTCCGTAGTTCTAGCTATTGGATTTCACCCAAAACTCACCACATGACTCCTCCCACCATATTATGATGATGCCCAAGTTTTGGGCTCGATCGAAAATCAATAGGTGTACGAAATTGGACACTTCAAGTTCAACGGCAGTTTGTTCCAAATTGGAGTGGTTTTTGTATTCTGTAGTTCTAGCGATTGGATTTCACTCAAAACACCCCACATGACTCCTCCCACCATATTATGATGATGCCCAGGTTTTGGGCTCGATCGGAAATCAATAGGTGTACGAAATTGGACACTTTAGGTTCAAAGGCAGTTTGTTCCGAATTGGAGTGGTTGGTGCATTCCGTAGTTCTAGCGATTCGATTCCACTCAAAACTCACCACATGACTCCTCCCACCATATTATGATGATGCCCAGGTTTTGGTCTCGATCGGAAATCAATAGGTGTACGAAGTTGGACAATTCAAGCTCAAAGGCATTTCATGCTTTGTTGGAGTGTTTGGTGTATTCCGTAGTTCTAGCAATTGGATTTCACTCAAAACTCACCAAATGACTCCTCCCACCATATTATGACGATGCAAAAGTTTTGGTCTCGATCGGAAATCAAAAGGTATACGAAATTGGACAATTCAAGTTCAAAGGCAGTTCGTGCCTTATTGGAGTCGTTGTTGTATTTCGTAGTTCTAGCGATTGGAATTCACTCAAAACCCACCAAATGACTCCTCCCAACATATTATGAAGATGCCCAAGTTTTGGGCTCGATCGGAAATCAATAGGTGTACGAAATTGGACACTTCAAGTTCAAAGGCAGTTTATTCCGAATTGGAGTGGTTGGTGTATTCCGAAGTTCTAAAGATTGGATATCCCTCAAAACTCACCAAATGACTCCTCCCACCATTTTATGATGATGCCCAAGTTTGGGGCTTGATCGGAAATCATTAGGTGTACGAAATTGGACACTTCAAGTTCAAAGGAAATTTGTTCTGAATTGGAGTGGTTAGTGTATTCCGTAGTTCGAGCATTGGATTTCACTCAAAACTCACCACATGACTCCTCCCACCATACTATGATGACGCCCAAGTTTTGGGCTCGATCGGAAATCAATAGGTGTACGAAATTGAACACTTCAAGTTCAGAGGCAGTTTGTTCCGAATTGGAGTGGTTGGTGTATTTCGTAGTTCTAGCTATCGGATTTCACTCAAAACTCACCAAATGACTCTTCCCAACACATTATGATGATGTCCAAGTTTGGGGCTTGATCGGAAATCAATAGGTGTACGAAATTGGACACTTCAAGTTCAAAGGAAATTTGTTCTGAATTGGAGTGGTTAGTGTATTCCGTAGTTCGAGCATTGGATTTCACTCAAAACTCACCACATGACTCCTCCCACCATACTATGATGATGCCCAAGTTTTGGGCTCGATCGGAAATCAATAAGTGTACGAAATTGGACACTTCAAGTTCAGAGGCAGTTTTTTTCCGAATTGGAGTGGTTGGGGTATTCCATAGTTCTAGCGATTGGACTTCACTCAAAATGACCAAATGACTCCAACGACCATTTTATGGTGATGCCCATGTTTTGGGCTCGATCGGAAATCAATAGGTGTACGAAGTTGGACACTTCAAGTTCAAATGCAGTTTGTTCCGAATTGGAGTGGTTGGTGTATTCCGTAGTTCTAGCAATTGGATTTCACTAAAAACTCTCCACATGACTCCTCCCACCATATTATGATGATGCCCAAGTTTTGGGCTCGATCGGAAATCAAAAGGTGGACGAAATTGGACAATTCGAGTTCAAAGGCAGTTCGTGCCTTATTGGAGTGGTTGGTGTATTTCGTAGTTCTAGCAATTAGATTTCATTCAAAACTCACAAAATGACTCCTCCCACCATATTATGATGATGCCCAAGTTTTGGGTTCGATCGAAAATCAATAGGTGTACGAAATTGGACACTTCAAGTTCAAAGGCAGTTTGTTCCGAATTGGAGTGGTTGGTGTATTCCGTAGGTCTAGCAATTGGATTTCACTAAAAACTATCCACATAACTCCACCCACCATATTATGATGATGCCCAAGTTTTGGGCTTGATCGGAAATCAATAGGTGTACGAAATTGGACAATTCAAGTTCAAAGGCAGTTCGTGCCGTATTGGAGTTGTTGGTGTATTTCGTAGTTCTAGCGATTGGATTTCACTCAAAACTCACCAAATGACTCCTCCCAACATGTTATGATGATGCCCAAGTTTTGGGCTCGATCGGAAATCAATAGGTGTACGAAATTGGACACTTCAAGTTCAAAGGCAGTTCGTGCCTTATTGAAGTGGTTGGTGTTTTTCGTAGTTCTAGCGATTGGATTTCACTCAAAACTCCCCACATGACTCCTCCCACCACTTTATGATGATGCCCAAGTTCTGGGCTCGATTGGAAATCAATAGGTGTACGAAATTGGACACTTCAAGTTCAAAGGCAGTTTGTTCCGAATTGGAATGTTTGGTGTATTCCGTCGTTCTAGCAATTGGATTTCACTCAAAACTCACCAAATGACTCCTCCCACCATATTATGACGATGCCCAAGTTTTGGGCTCGATCGGAAATCAATAGGTGTACGAAATTGTACAATTCAAGTCCAAAGGAATTTCGTGCCTTACTGGAGTGGTTGGTGTATTCCGTAGTTCTAGCAATTGGATTTCACTCAAAACTCACGAAATGACTCCTCCCACCATATTATGATGATGCCCAAGTTTTGGGCTCGATCGGAAATCAATAGGGGTACGAAATTGGACACTTCAAGTTCATAGGCAGTTTGTTCCGAATTGGAGTGGTTGGTACATTCCGTAGTTCTAGCGATTGGATTTCACTCAAAACTCACCACAGGACTCCTCCCACCATATTATGATGATGCCCAAGTTTTGGGCTCGATAGGAAATCAATAGGTGTACGAAATTGGACAATTCAAGTTCAAAGGCAGCTCGTGCCTTATTGGAGTGTTTGGAGTATTTCGTAGTTCTAGCGATTGGAATTCAGTCAAAACTCACCAAATGACTCCTCCCAACATATTATGGTGATGCCGAAGTTTTAGGCTCGATCGGAAATCCATAGGTGTACGAAATTGGACACTTCAAGTTCAAAGGCAGTTCGTGCCGTATTGGAGTGGTTGGTGTATTTCCTAGTTCTAGCGATTGGATTTCACTCAAAACTCACCAAATGACTCCTCCCAACATATTATGAGGATGCCCAAGTTTTGGGCTCGATCGGAAATCAAAAGGTGGACGAAATTGGACAATTCAAGTTCAAAGGCAGTTCGTGTATTATTGGAGTGGTTGGGCTCGATCGGAAATCAGTAGGTGTACGAAATGGAACAATTCAAGTTGAAAGGCAGTTCGTGCCGTATTAGAGTGGTTGGTGTATTCCGCTGTTCTAGCAAATGGATTTCACTCAAAACTCACCACATGACTCCTCCCTCCATATTACGATGATGCTCAAGTTTGGGGCTCGTTCGGAAATCTATAGGTGTTCGACATTGGACACTTCAAATTCAAAGGTAGTCTGTTCCGAATTGGAGTGGTTGGTATATTCCGCAGTTCTAGAAATTGGATTTCACTCAAAACTCACCACATGACTCCTCCCTCCATATTACGATGATGCTCAAGTTTTGGGCTCGATCGGAAATCAATAGGTGTACGAAAGGTAGTTCGTGCCTTATTGGAGTGGTTGGTGTATGTCGTAGTTCTAGCGATTGGATTTCACTCAAAACTCACCAAATGACTCTTCCCAACACATTATGGGGATGCCCAAGTTTTCGGCTCGATCGGAAATCAATAGGTGTACGAAATTGGGCACTTCATGTTCAAAGGCAGTTTGTTCCAAATTGGAGTGGTTGGTGTATTCCATAGTTCTAGCGATTGGATTTCACTCAAAACTCACCAAATAACTCCTCCCACCATTTTATGATGATGCCCAAGTTTTGGGCTCAATCGGAAATCAATAGGTGTACGAAATTGGAAACTTCAAGTCCAAAGGCAGTTTGTTCTGAATTAGAGTGGTTGGCGTATTCCGTAGTTCTACCGATTGGATTTCACTCACTACTCACCACATGAATTCTCCCACCATGTTATGATGATGCCCAGGTTTTGGGATAGATCGGAAATCAATAGGTGTATGAAATTGGACACTTCAAGTTCAAAGGCAGTTTGTTCCGAATTGGAGTGGTTGGTGGATTCAGTAGTTCTAGGGATTGGATTTCACTCAAAACTCACCAAATGACCCCTCCCACCATTTTATGATGATGCCCAAGTTTTGGGCTCAATCGGAAATCAATAGGTGTACGAAATTGGAAACTTCAAGTCCAAAGGCAGTTTGTTCCCAATTGGAGTGGTTGGTATATTCCGCAGTTCTAGGGATTGGATTTCACTCAAAACTCACCAAATGACCCCTCCCACCATTTTATGATGATGCCCAAGTTTTGGGCTCAATCGGAAATCAATAGGTGTACGAAATTGGAAACTTCAAGTCCAAAGGCAGTTTGTTCCCAATTGGAGTGGTTGGTGTATTCCGTAGTTCTAGCGATTGGATTTCACTCAAAACTCACCAAATGACTCCTCCCACCATGTTATAACGATGCCCAAGTTTTGGGCTCGATCGTTAATCAATAGGTGTACAAAATTGGACACTTCAAGTTCAAAGGCAGTTTGTTCTGAATTAGAGTGGTTGGCGTATTCCGTAGTTCTACCGATTGGATTTCACTCACTACTCACCACATGAATTCTCCCACCATGTTATGATGATGCCCATGTTTTGGGATAGATCGGAAATCAATAGGTGTATGAAATTGGACACTTCAAGTATAAAAGGCAGTTTGTTCCGAATTGGAGTGGTTGGTGTATTTCGTAGTTCTAGCGATTGGATTTCACTCAAAACTGCCCACATGACTCCTACCAACATATTATGATGATGCCCAAGTTTTGGGCTCGATCGGAAATCAATAGGTGTACGAAATTGGACACTTCAAGTTCAAAGGCAGTTTGTTCCGAATTGGAGTGGTTGGTGTATTCCGTAGTTCTAGCGATTGGATTTCACTCAAAACTCACCAAATGACTCCTCCCAACATATTATGATGATGCCCATGTTTTGGGATAGATCGGAAATCAATAGGTGTATGAAATTGGACACTTCAAGTTCAAAGGCAGTTTGTTCCGAATTGAAGTGGTTGGTGTATTCCGTAGTTCTAGCAATTGGATTTCACTCAAAACTCACCAAATGACTCCTCCCAACATATTATGATGATGCCCATGTTTTGGGATAGATCGGAAATCAATAGGTGTATGAAATTGGACACTTCAAGTTCAAAGGCAGTTTGTTCTGAATTGGAATGGTTGGTGTATTCCGTAGTTCTAGGGATTGGATTTCACTCAAAACTCACCAAATGACCCCTCCCACCATTTTATGATGATGCCCAAGTTTTGGGCTCGATCGGAAATCAATAGGTGTACGAAATTGGACACTTCAATTTCAAAGGCAATTTCTTCCGAATTGTAGTGGTTGGTGTTTTCCGTAGTTCTATCGATTGGATTTCCCACAAAACTCACCACATGACTCCTCCCACCGTATTATGATGATGCCCAAGTTTTGGGCTCGATCAGAAATCAATAGGTGTACGAAATTGGACACTTCAAGTTCAAAGGCAGTTTGTTCCGAATTGGAGTGGTTATTGTACTCCGTAGTTCTAGCAATTGGATTTCACTCAAAACTCACCAAATGAATCCTCCCAACATATTATGATGATGCCCAAGTTTTGGGCTCGATCGGAAATCAATAGGTGTACGAAATTGGACACTTCATGTTCAAAGGCAGTTTTTTCCGAATTGGAGTGGTTGGTGTATTCCGTAGTTCTACCGATTGGATTTCACTCAAAACTGCCCCCATGACTCCTACCAACATATTATGATGATGCCCAAGTTTTGGGCTCGATCGGAAATCAATAGGTGTACGAAATTGGACACGTCAAGTTCAAAGGCCGTTTGTTCCGAATTGGAGTGGTTGGTGTGTTCCGTAGTTCTAGCGATTGGATTTCACTTAAAACTCTCCACGTGACTCCTCAAACCATATTATGATGATGCCCAAGTTTTGGGCTCGATCTGAAATCAATAGGTGTACGAAATTGGACACTTCAATTTCAAAGGCAATTTCTTCCGAATTGTAGTGGTTGGTGTTTTCCGTAGTTCTATCGATTGGATTTCCCACAAAACTCACCACATGACTCCTCCCACTGTATTATGACGATGCCCAAGTTTTGGGCTCGATCAGAAATCCATAGGTGTACGAAATTGGACACTTCAAGTTCAAAGGCAGTTCGTTCCGAATTGGAGTGGTTATTGTATTCCGTAGTTCTAGCAATTGGATTTCACTCAAAACTCACCAAATGACTCCTCCCAACATATTATGATGATGCCCAAGTTTTGGGCTCGATCGGAAATCAATAGGTGTACGAAATTGGACACTTCAAGTTCAAAGGCAGTTTGTTCCGAATTGGAGTGGTTGGTGTATTCCGTAGTTCTAGCGATTGGATTTCACTGAAAACTCACCAAATGACTCCTCCCACCATATTATGATGATGCCAAACTTATGGGCTCGATCGGAAATCAATAGGTGTACGAAATTGGACACTTCAAGTTCTAAGGCAGTTTGTTCCGAATTTTAGTGGTAGGTGTATTCCGTAGTTCTAGCGATTGGATTTCACCCAAACTCACCACATGTCTCCTCCGACCATATTATGATGATCCCCAAGTTTTGGGATCGATCGGAAATCAATAGGTGTACGAAATTAGACACTTCAAGTTCAAAGGCAGATTGTTCCGAAGTGGAGTGGTTGGTGTATTCCGTAGTTCTAGCGATTGGATTTCTCTCAAAACTCACCACATGACTCCTCCCACTACATTATGATGATGCCCATGTTTTGGGAACAATCGGAAATCAATAGTGTACGAAATTGGACAATTGAAGTTCAGACGCAGTTCGTGCTTTATTGGAGTGGTTGGTGTATTCCATTGTTCTAGCTGTTGGATTTCACTCAAAACTCACCACATGACTCCTCCCACCATATTTGGATGATGCCAAAGTTTTGGGCTCGATCGGAAATCAATAGGCGTACGAAATTGGACACTTCAAGTTCAAGGGTAGTTTGTTCCGAATTGGAGTGGTTGGTGTATTCCGTAGTTCTAGCGATTGGATTTCACTCAAAACTTACCACATGACTCCTCCCACCATATTATGATGATGCCCAAGTTTTCGGATCGATCGGAAATCAAGAGGTGTACGAAATTGGACACTTGAAGTTCAAAGGCAGTTTGTTCCGAATTGGTGTGGTTGGTGTATTCCGTAGTTCTAGCGATTGGATTTCTCTCAAAACTCACCACATGACTCCTCCCACTACATTATGATGATGCCCAAGTTTTGGGAACAATCGGAAATCAATAGGTGTACGAAATTGGACAATTCAAGTTCAGAGGCAGTTCGTGCTTTGTTGGAGTGGTTGGTGTATTCCATAGTTCTAGCTGTTGGATTTCACTCAAAACTCACCAAATGACTCCTCCCACCATATTATGATGATGCCCAAGTTTTGGGCTGAATCGGAACTCAATAGGTGTACGAAATTGGACAATTCAAGTTCAAAGGCAGTTTGTTCCGAATTGGAGTGGTTGGTGTATTGCGTAGTTCTAGCAAATGGATTTCACTCAAAAGTCACCAAATGACTCCTCCCACCATATTATGTTGATGCCCAAGTTTTCGGCTCGATCGGAAATCAATAGGTGTGCGAAATTGGGCAATTCAAGATCAAAGGTAGTTCGTGCTTTCTTGGAGTGTTCGGTGTATTCCGTAGTTCTAGCGATTGGATTTCACTCAAAACTCATCAAATGACTCCTCCCACCATATTATGACGATGCCCAAGTTTTGGGCTCGGTCGGAAATCAGTAGGTGTACGAAATTGGACAATTCAAGTTCATAGGCAGTTCGTGCTTTATTGGAGTGTTTGGTGTATTCCATAGTTCTAGCGATTGGATTTCACTTAAAATTTACCAAATGACTCCTGCCACCATAATATGGGGATTCCCAAGTTTTGGGCTCGATCGGGAATCAATAGGTGCACGAAATTAGACAATTCAAGTTCAAATGCAGTTCGTGCCTTATTGGAGTGGTTGGTACATTTCGTAGTGATCGGTTTATAATTGTATATCATTTTGTACCCTTCTAGCTTATGATTTGGTTATGTTATTGAGTTAAACTTGTGCTTTTAATTCATTTTCTGTTTTGATAAGTCCATAATTTCATACACTTGCATGCCTTCTTTACTTAGTGATTTTGCTTAGTTTCTCTTTATTTTGAGTCACTTACCTATGTTTGTGTGTTTTGTAGGTTAAGATAGCAAGAGATAACATTTGATGCAATCCATACATGTTAAGGGCTGATTGGCATATGAGGAATATGAGCTTAAAGACAAACACATTTTGGCTACAACCCCTTTCCAGCCCAATTTCGTAGGTCAACTTCTTGGCCTTGGATCAACATGCTATGGGGCTCGAATGAGGTGAAGATCTTCATGAAACTTGTTCCAATGGGTGTCTACTACAACATATCCAAATTTCAGCCCAATTGGACATTTGTGGAGTGCTCAGCCCGTCCAACAACCAACCTTGCTCAGCAAGATTTGTAGCTGCCAGCATTTTGCCATGTGACTCCTTTTAGCCATGTGCCTCACCCCAGCTGCAACTGACTTTGTACCCAACATAATGAGTGAAGTTGGGAGGCTTTCCAGCTATGAATTTCTGAAGGAGCAAGTTGGTACATGTTGGAGCTATTATAGAGAAAGCATGTGCATGTGAAGCAAAGAGAAAAGAGAGAGAGAAGAAGAGGAATGATGAGAGGCATTTTTGCTTCAGCCTTTGAACATGGGAAATGAATTGGCAGATCACTTTGGAGCTGGAGATCAGCTTTTGAGCTATTAAAGAGAAGCATGTGCATGCATGTAAAGCAAAAATAAAGAAAAGAAATGAAATGAAGTCAATTCCAGTCTCTGTTCGGCAGCCAACTTTCAAGGTCCAAAACGCACACTTCTACTGCTCCGATGAGAATACTTTCTTCATAGAAGTTGTTCCAATGGGTGTCTAGTATAACATATCCAAATTTCAGCCCCATTGGATACGTGTTGAGACCTATGGCCTTCCTACACCAAAACAGGTTCAGAAAACTCGTTTTTCCAGCAACCAAAAGGCAACCACATGGGTTGGCAGCAAAAGGCACCACATGGGTTGGCAGCAAATCTGATCACCTTTGAACCCATGTGAAGAAAGCTTGTGCAGCAGCAAAAGATGAAGGATGGTGTGGGAATTCATCATGTTGTTCCTCCCTCTTAGCCCTATAAATAGAGAAGCCTTCAAGCTTCAAATCACACCCCAAGGAGGGGAGCTCTCAAACACTTCTCTAGAGCTCCCTTCCCTTCTCTCCCTCAAATTCTCTTAGTTTCCTTTCAAGTTTTCAATTGTTGTAATAAAATGAGTTTACTGAATTTTTCTTCAAGTTTTCAAGTTCTTCTTTAATTTTATTTGTAATGTACATTCTTTCTTAAGTATTCAAGTTTAATTAGTTTCCAAGTTTCAGTTATGGTTTTTGTTCTTATTCATTATGCTTATAAGTTAATATGCTAGTTTGAATGATTGATCACCATTTAGGCTTGCATGTTAGCTATCTTGGTTTGAATTAAGAGTAGACACCATGCTTTAATTCGAATTGAACTATGAATAGGAAGAGTATGTATGGACATTCGACAACAGGGATTAGATACATGCTTGGTTGTTTAAATTGTTCTTCTATGCTTAATGGGTTCCTAATGCTTAGTTTTAGGTTAGACAACAAATGATCAAATTAGGGAATTAGGAACACAAGGTTAGAACCAGACACCATGGCCTAATCATACTTTAGCTAGAATCAATCCGTTAATCTAATTGAACTTGGGAACTTATTTGCTTGAGTTATTTCCTTTTTCTTGTTTTATTTATTTTCTTTTACATTTCTGTTTTGTGTAGGGAAAATAAATTGGATCATTCAATCACCAATCCTCGTGGGATCGACCTCGCACTTACATATGCTATACTACCGAACGGCTCGTGCACTTGCGAGTATCACAAGTTGAGGATGCAGCTGAATCCATTTTGGTGCAAGTGAATCCGAGACAACACGTAGTTCTAGAGAATGGATTTCTGTAGTTCTAGCGATTGGATTTCACTCAAAACACCCCACATGACTCCTCCCACCATATTATGATGATGCCCAAATTTTGTGCTCGATCGGAAATCAATAGGTGTACGAAATTGGACACTTCAAGTTCAAAGGCAGTTTGTTCCGAATTGGATTGGTTGGTGTATGCCGTAGTTGTAGGGATTGGATTTCACTCAAAACTCACCACATGACTCCTCCCACCATATTATGGTGATGCCCAAGTTTTGGGCTCGATCGGAAATCAAAAGGTGGACGAAATTGGACAATTCAAGTTACAAGGCAGTTCGTGCCTTATTGGAGTCGTTGGTACATTTCGTAGTTCTAGAGATTGGATTTCTGTCCAAACTCAGCAAGTGACTCCTCCCACCATATTATGATGATGCCCAAATTTTGGGCTCGATCGGAAATCAATAGGTGTTCGAAATTGGACACTTCAAGTTCAAAGGCAGTTTGTTCCGAATTGGAGTGGTTGGTGTATTCCGCTGTTCTAGCGATTGGATTTCACTAAAAACTCACCACATGACTCCTCCCACCATCTTATGTTGATGCCCAAGTTCTGGGCTCGATCGGAACTCAAAAGGTGTACGAAATTCGACAATTCAAGTTCCAAGGCAGTTCGTGCTTTATTGTAGTGTTTGGTGTATTCCGTAGTTCTAGCGATTGGATTTCACTCAAAACTCATCAAATGACTCCTCCCACCATATTATAATGATGCCCCAGTTTTGGGCTCGATCGGAAATCAATAGGTGTACGAAATTGGACACTTCAAGTTCAAAGGCAGTTCGTTCCGAATCGGAGTGGTTGGTGTATTCCGTAGTTCTAGCGATTGGATTTCACTCAAAGCTCACCACATGACTCCTCCCACCATGCTATGATGATGCCCAGGTTTTGGGCTCGATCGGAAATCAATAGGTGTACGAAAATGGACAATTCAAGTTCAAAGGATGTTCGTGTCTTACTGGAGTGGTCGGTGTATTTCGTGGTTCTAGGGATTAGATTTCACTCAAAACTCACCAAATGACTCCTCCCACCATATTATGATGATGCCCAAGTTTTGGGCTCGATCGGAAATCAGTAGGTGTACGAAATTGGACAATTCCAGTTCATAGGCAGTTCGTGTCGTTTTGGTGTATTCCTTAGTTCTAGCGATTGGATTTCACACAAAACTCACCACATGACTACTTCCACCATATTATGATGATGCCCAAGTTTTGGGCTCGATCGGAAATCCATAGGTGTACGAAATTGGACAATTCAACTTCAAAGGCAGTTCGTGCCTTATTGGAGTGGTTCTAGCGATTGGACTTCACTCTGAACTCACCAAATGACTCCTAACAACATATTATGATGATTCCCAAGTTTTGGGCTCGATCGGAAATCAGTAGGTGTACGAAATTGGACACTTCAAGTTCAAAGGCAGTTTGTTCCGAATGTATGTGGATGGTGTATTCCGTAGTTCTAGCGTTTGGATTTCACTCAAAACTCACCACAAGACTCCTCACACCATATTATGATGATGCCCAGGTTTTGGGCTCGATCGGAAATCAATAGGTGTACGAAATTGGACACTTCAAGTTCAAAGGCAGTTCCTTCCGAATTGGAGTGGTTGGTGTATTATGTAGTTCTAGGTAGTGGATTTCACTCAAAACTCACCACATGACTCGTCCCACCATGTTATGATGAAGCCCAAGTTTTGGGCTCGATCGGAAATCAATAGGTGTACGAAATTGGACACTTCAAGTTCAAAGCCAGTTCGTTCCGAATTGGAGTATTTGGTGTATTCCGTAGTTCTAGAGATTGGATTTCACCCAAAACTCACCACATGACTTCTCCCACCATATTATGATTATGCCCAAGTTTTGGGCTCGATCGGAAATCAGTAGGTGTACGAAATTGGACACTTCAAGTTCAAAGGTAGTTTGTTCCGAATTGGAGTGGTTGGTGTATTCTGTAGTTCTAGCGATTGGATTTCACTCAAAACTCACCAAATGACTCCTCCCACCGTATTATGACGATGCCCAAGTTTTGGGCTCGATCGGAAATCAGTAGGGGTACGAAATTGGACAATTCAACTTCAAAGGCAGTTCGTGCCATATTGGAGTGGTTGGTACAATTCGTAGTTCTAGCAATTGGATTTCACTCAAAACTCACCAAATGACTCCTCCGACCATATTTTGCGCTCGATCGGAAATAAATGGGTGTACGATATTGGACACTTCAAGTTCAAAGGCAGTTTGTTCCGAATTGGAATGGTTGGTGTATTGCGTAGTTCTAGCAATTGGATTTCACTCAAAACTCACCACATGACTCCTCCCACTACATTATGATGATGCCCAAGTTTTGGGAACAATCGGAAATCAATAGGTGTACGAAATTGGACAATTCAAGTTCAGAGGCAGTTCGTGCTTTGTTGGAGTGGTTGGTGTATTCCATAGTTCTAGCTGTTGGATTTCACTCAAAACTCACCAAATGACTCCTCCCACCATATTATGATGATGCCCAAGTTTTGGGCTGAATCGGAACTCAATAGGTGTACGAAATTGGACACTTCAAGTTCAAAGGCAGTTTGTTCCCAATTTGAGTGGTTGGTGTATTCCGTAGTTCTAGCGATTGGATTTCACTCAAAACTTACCAAATGACTCCTCCGAACATATTATGAAGATTCCCAAGTTTTGGGCTCGATCCCAAATCAATAGGTGTACGAAATTGGACAATTAAAGTTCAAAGGCAGTTCGTCCCTTATTGGAGTGGTTGGTACATTTCGTAGTTCTAGCGATTGGATTTCACTCAAAACTCACCAAATGACTTCTCCCACCATATTCTTATGATGCCCATGTTTTGGGCTCGATCGGAAATCAATAGTTGTACCAAATTGGACACTTCAAGTTCAAGGGCAGTTTGTTCCGAATTGGAGTGGTTGGTGTATTGCGTAGTTCTAGTGATTGGATTTCACTCAAAACTCACCACATGACTCCTCCCACCATATTATGATGATGCCCAAGTGTTGGGCTCGATTGGAAATCAATAGGTGTACGAAATTGGACAATACCAGTTCAAGGGTAGTTTGTGCCTTATTGGAGTGGTAGGTGTATTTCGTAGTTCTAGCGATTGGATTTCACTCAAAACTCACCAAATGACTCCTCCCAACATATTATGATGATTCCCAAGTTTTGGGCTCGATCGGAAATCAATAGGTGTACCAAATTGGACACTTCAAGTTCAAAGGCAGTTTGTTCCGAATTGGAGTGGTTGGTGTATTCCATAGTTCTAGCGATTGGATTTCACTCAAAACACACCACATAACTCCTCCAACCATACTATGGTGATGCCCAAGTTTTGGGCTCGATCGGAAATCAGTAGGTGTACGAAATTGGACAATTCTAGTTCAGAGGCAGTTCGTGCGTTGTTGGAGTGGTTGGTGTGTTCCGTATTTCTCGCGATTGGATTTCACTCAAAACTCGACAAATGACTCCTCCCAACATATTACGATGATGCCCAAGTTTTGGGCTCGATCGGAAATCAGTAGGTGTACGAAATTGGACACTTCAAGTTCAAAGGCATTTTGTTCCGAATTGGAGTGGTTGGTGTGTTCCGTAGTTCTAGCGATTGGATTTCACTCAAAACTTACCAAATGACTCCTCCGAACATATTATGAAGATACCCAAGTTTTGGGCTCGATCGCAAATCAATAGGTGTACGAAATTGGACACTTCAAGTTCGTAGGCAGTTTGTTCCGAATTGGAGTGGTTGGTGTATTCCGTAGTTCTAGCCATTGGATTTCAGTCAAAACTCACCACATGACTCCTCCCACCGTACTATGATGATGCCCAAGTTTTGGGTTCCATCGGAAATCCATAGGTGTACGAAATTGGACATTTCAAGTTCAAAGGCAGTTCGGGCCTTATTGGAGTGGTTGGTACATTTCGTACTTCTAGCGGTTGAATTTCACTCAAAACTCACCAAAGGACTCCTCCCACCATATTATGATAATGCCCAAGTTTTGGGCTCGATCGGAAATCAATAGGTGTACGAAATTGGACACTTCAAGTTCAAAGGCAATTTGTTCGGTATTGGCGTGGTTGGTGTATTCCGTACTTCTAGCGATTGGTTTCATTCAAAACTCACCACATGACTCCTCCCTCCACATTATGAAGATGCCCAAGTTTTGCGCTTGATCGGAAATCAATAGGTGTACGAAATGGGACACTTCAAGTTCAAAGGCAGTATGTTCCGAATTGGAGTATTTGGTGTATTCCGTAGTTCTAGAGATTTTATTTCACCCAAAACTCACCACATGACTCCACCCACCATATTATGATTATGCCCAAGTTTTCGGCTCGATCGGAAATCAGTAAGTGTACGAAATTGGACACTTCAAGTTCAAAGGTAGTTTGTTCCGAATTGGAGTGGTTGGTGTATTCCGTAGTTCTAGCGATTGGATTTCACTCAAAACTCACCAAATGACTCCTCCCACCATATTACAATGATGCCCAGGTTTTGGGCTCGATCGGAAATCAGTAGGTGTACAAAATTGGACACTTCAAGTTCAAAGGAAGTTCCTGCCTTATTGTAGTGGTTGGTGTATTCCGTAGTTCTAGCGATTGGATTTCACTTAAAACCCACCACATGACTCCTCCCACCATATTATGACGATGCATAAGTTTTGGGCTCGATCGGAAATCAATAGGTGTAGGAAATTGGATAATTCAAGTTCAAAGGCAGTTTGTTCCGAATTGGAGTGGATGGTGTATTCCGTAGTTCTAGCGAATGCATTTCACTCAAAACCCTGGACATGACTCCTGCCACCATATTATGTTGATGCCCAAGTTTTGGGTTCAATCGGATATCAATAGGTGTAAGAAATTGGACAGTTCAAGTTCAAAGTAGTTTGTTCAGAATTCGAGTGGTTGGAGTATTGCGTAGTTCTAGCGATTGGATTTCACTCAAAACTCACCACATGACTCCTCCCACCATATTATGGTGATGCCCAAGTTTTGGGCTCGTTCGGAAATCAATAGGTGTACGAAATTGGACACATCAAGTTCAAAGGCAGTTTGTTCCGAATTGGAGTGGTTGGTGTATTTCGTAGTTCTAGCGATTGGATTTCACCCAAAACTCTCCGCATGACTCCTCCCACCACATTATGATGATGCCCAAGTTTAGGGCTCCATCGGAAATCATCAGGTGTACAAAATTGGACACTTCAAGTTCTATGGCAGTTTGTTCCGAATTGGAGTGGTTGGTGTATTCCGTAGATCTAGGGGTTGGATTTCACTCAAACCACACCACATGACTCCTCCCACCATATTATGACGATGCCCAAGTTTTGGGCTCGATCGGAAATCAATAGGTGTACGAAATTGGACAATTCAAGCTCAAAGGCAGTTTGTTCCGAATAGGAGTGGTTGGTGTATGCCGTAGTTCTAGAGATTGGATTTCACTCACAACACACCAAATGACACCTCCCACAATATTATGATGACGCCCAAGTTTTGGGCTCGGTCAGAAATCAATAGGTGTACGAAATTGGACACTTCAAGTTCAAAGGCAGTTTGTTCCGAATAGGAGTGGTTGGTGTATTCTGTAGTTCTAGCGATTGGATTTCACTCACAACTCACCAAATGACTCCTCCCACCATATTATGATGATGCCCAAGTTTTGGGCTCGGTCAGAAATCATTAGGTGTACGAAATTGGACACATCAAGTTCAAAGGCAGTTTGTTCCGAATTGGAGTGGTTGTTGTATTCCGTAGTTCTAGCGATTAGATTTCACTCAAAACTCACCACATGACTCCTCCCACCATATTACGATGATGCCCAAGTTTTGCGCTCGATCGGAAATCAATAGGTGTACGAAATTGGACCCTTCAAGTTCAAAGGCAGTTTGTTCCGAATTGGAGTGGTTGGTGTATTCCGTAGTTCTAGCGACTAGATTTCACTCAAAACTCACCACATGCTCCTCCCACCATATTACGATGATGCCCAAGTTTTGCGCTCGATCGGAAATCAATAGGTGTACGAAATTGCACCCTTCAAGTTCAAAGGCAGTTTGTTCCGAATTGGAGTGGTTGTTGTATTCCGTAGTTCTAGCGATTGTATTTCACTCAGAACTCAACACATGACTCCTCCCACCATACAATGATGCTGCCCAACTTTTGGGGTCGATCGGAAATCAATAGGTGTATGAAATTGGACAATGGGAGATCAAGTTCAGTTCGTTCCTTATTGGTGTCGTTGGTGTATTCCGTTATTCTAATGATTGGACTTCACTCAAAACTCCCCAAATGACTCCTCCCAACATATTATGATGACGCCCAAGTTTTGGGCTCAATCGGAAATCAATAGGTGTAAGAAATTGGACACTTCAAGTTCAAAGGCAATTTGTTTCGAATTGGAGTGGTTGGTGTATTCCGTAGTTCTAGGGATTAGATTTCACTCAAAACTCACCACATGACTCCTCCCACCATCTTACGATGATGCCCAAGTTTTGAGCTCGATTGGAAATCAATAGGTGTACGAAATTGGACTCTTGAAGTTCAAAGGTAGTTTGTTCCGAATTGGAGTGGTTGGTGTATTCCGTAGTTCTAGCGATTGGATTTCACTCAGAACCCACCACATAAGTCCTCCCGCCATATATGATGATGCCCAACTTTTGGGGTCGATCGGAAATCAATAGGTGTATGAAATTGGACAATGGGAGATCAAGTTCAGTTCGTTCCTTATTGGTGTCGTTGGTGTATTTCGTTGTTCTAGTGATTGGACTTCACTCAAAACTCCCCAAATGACTCCTCCCAACATATTATGATGATGCCCAAGTTTTGGGCTCGATCGGAAATCAATAGGTGTACGAAATTGGACACTTCAAGTTCAAAGGCAGTTTGTTCCGAATTGGAGTGGTTGGTACATTTCGTAGTTCTAGAGATTGGATTTCACTCCAAACTAACCAAATGACTCCTCCCACCATATTATGATGATGCCCAAGTTTTGGGCTCGAACGGAAATCAATAGGTGTACGAAATTGGACATTTCAAGTTCAATGGCAGTTTGTTCATTATTGGAGTGGTTGGTGTATTCTGTAGTTCTAGCGATTGGATTTCACTCAAAACTCACCACATGACTACTCCCACCATGTTATGATGTTGCCTAGGTTTTGGGCTCGATCGGAAATCAATAGGTGTACGAAATTGGGCACTTCAAGTTCAAAGGCTGTTTCTTCCAAATTTGAGCGGTTGGTGTATTCCGTAGTTCTAGCGATTGGATTTCACTCAAAACTCACCCCATGACTCCTCCCACCGTACTAGGATGATGCCCAAGTTTTGGGGTCGATCGGAAATCAATACGTGTACGAAATTGGACAATTGGAGTTCAAAGGCAGTTCGTGCCATATTGGAGTGGTTGGTGTATTTCGTAGTTCTAGCGATTGTATTTCACTCAAAACTCACCAAATGACTCCTCCCAACATATTATGACTACGCCCAAATTTTGGGGTCAATCGGAAATCAATAGGTGTAGGAAATTGGACACTTCAAGTTCTAAGGCAGTTTGTTTCGAATTAGAGTGGTTGGTGTATTCCATAGTTCCAGCGATTGGATTTCACTCAAAAACTCAAAACATGACTCCCCCCACCATATTATGGTGATGCCAAAGTTTTGGGCTCGATCGGAAATCAATAGGTGTACGAAATTGGACAATTCAAGTTCAAAGGCAGTTCGTGCCTTATTGGAGTGGTTGATGTATTTCGTAGTTCTTGCGATTAAATTTCTTTCAAAACTCAAAGGCAGTTTGTTCCGAATAGGAGTGGTTGGTGTATGCCGTAGTTCTAGAGATTGGATTTCACTCACAACACACCAAATGCCACCTCCCACAATATTATGATGACGCCCAAGTTTTGGGCTCGGTTAGAAATCAATAGGTGTACGAAATTGGACACTTCAAGTTCAAAGGCAGTTTGTTCCGAATAGGAGTGGTTGGTGTATTCTGTAGTTCTAGCGATTGGATTTCACTCACAACTCACCAAATGACTCCTCCCACCGTATTATGATGATGCCCAAGTTTTGGGCTCGGTCAGAAATCATTAGGTGTACGAAATTGGACACATCAAGTTCAAAGGCAGTTTGTTCCGAATTGGAGTGGTTGTTGTATTCCGTAGTTCGAGCGATTGGATTTCAGTCGAAACTCACCAAATGACTCCTCCCAATATATTATGATGACGCACAAGTTTTGGGCTCGTTCGGAAATCAATAGATGTACGAAATTGGACACTTCAAGTTCAAAGGCAGTTTGTTCCGAATTGGAGTGGTTGGTGTATTCCGTAGTTCTAGCGATTGTATTTCACTCAGAACTCTCCACATGACTCCTTCCACAATACTATAATGACGCCCAACTTTTGGGCTCGATCGGAAATCAAAAGGTGTACGAAATTGGACACTTCAAGTTCAAAGGCAGTTTGTTCCGAATTGGAGTGGTTGGTGTATTCCGTAGTTCTAGGGATTGGATTTCTCTCAAAACTCACCAAATGACTCCTCCCACCATATTACGATGATGCCCAAGTTTTGGGCTCGGTCGGAAATCAATAGGTGTACGTAATTGGACACTTCAAGTTCAAAGGCAGTTTGTTCCGAATTGGAGTGGTTGGTGTATTCCGTAGTTCTAGCGACTGGATTTCACTCAACTCACCAAACGACTCCTCCCACCATTTTATGATGATGCCCAAGTTTTGGGCACGATCGGAAATCAGTAGGTGTAGGAAATTGGACACTTCAAGTTCAAAGGCAGTTTGTTCGGAATTGGAGTGGTTGGTGTATTCCGTAGTTCTAGCGATTGGATTTCACTCAAAACTCACCAAATGACTCCTCCCACCGTATTATGATGACGCCCAAGTTTTGGGCTCGATCGGAAATCAATAGGTGTACGAAATTGGACACTTCAAGTTCAAAGCAATTTGTCCCGAATTGGAGTGGTTGGTGTATTCCGTAGTTCTATCGATTGGATTTCACTGAAAACTCGCCACATGACTCGTCCCACCATTTTATGATGATGCCCAAGTTTTGGGCCCGATCGGAAATCAATAGGTGTACGAAAGTGGACAATTCAAGTTCAAAGGCAGTTTGTGCTTCATTGGAGTGGTTGGTGTATTTCGTAGTTCTAGCGGTTGGATTTCACTCAAAACTCAACAAATGACTCTTCCCAACACATTATCATGATGCCCAAGTTTTGGGCTCGATCGGAAATCAATAGGTGTATTCCGTAGTTCTGACGATTCGACTTCTCTCAAAACTCACCAAGTGACTCCTCCGACCATATTATGACGATGCCCAAGTTTTGGGCTCGGTCGGAAATCAATAGGTGTACGAAATTGGACACTTCAAGTTCAAAGGCAGTTGGTTCCCAATTTGAGTGGTTGGTGTATTCTGTAGTTCTAGCGATTGGACTTCTCTCAAAACTCACCAAGTGACTCCTCCCAACATATTATGACGATGCCCAAGTTTTGGGCTCGGTCGGAAATCAATAGGTGTACGAAATTGGACATTTCAAGTTCAAAGGCAGTTTGTTCCAAATTGGAGTGGTTGGTGTATTCCGTAGTTCAAGCGATTGGATTTCACTCAAAACACACCACATGACACCTCCCGCCATACTATGACGATGACCAAGTTTTGGGGTCGATCGGAAATCAATAGGTGTACGAAATTGGACACTTCATATTCAGAGGCAGTTTGTTCAGAATTGGAGTGGTTGGTGTATTCCGTAGTTCTAGCGATTGGATTTCACTAAAAACTCACCACATGACTCCTCCCACAATATTATGATAATGCCCAAGTTTTGGGCTCGATCGGGAATCAATAGGTGTACGAAATTGGACACTTCAAGTTCAAAAGCAGTTTGTTCCGAATTGGAGTGGTAGGTGTATTCCGTACTTCTAAAGAATGGATTTCACTCAAAACTCACCACATGACTCCTCCCATCTTACTATGGTGATACCCAAGTTTTGGGCTCGATCGGAAATCAATAGGTGTACGAAATCGGACAATACAGGTTCAAAGGCAGTTCGTGCTTTGTTGGAGTGTTTGGTGTATTCCGTAATTCTAGCGATTGGATTTCACTCAAAACTAATCAAATGACTCCTCCCACCATATTATGATGATGCCCAAGTTTTTGGCTCGATCGGAATTCAATAGGTGCATGAAATTGGACCCTCCAAGTTCAAAGGCAGTTTGTTCCGAATTGGAGAGGTTGGTGTACTCCGTAGTTCTAGCGATTGAATTTCACTCAAAATGCACCACATGCCTCCTCCCACCATATTATGATGATGCCTAAGTTTTGGGCTCGATCGGAAATCAATACGTGTACGAAAGTGGACAATTCAAGTTCAAAGGCAGTTCGTGCCTTATTGGAGTTGTTGGTGCAGTTCGTAGTTCTAGCGGTTGGATTTCACTCAAAACTCACCAAATGACTCTTCCCAACACATTATCATGATGCCCAAGCTTTGGGCTCGATCGGAAATCAATAGGTGTACGAAGTTGGACACTTCAAGTTCTAAGGCAGTTTGTTGCGAATTGGTGTGGTTGGTGTATTCCGTAGTTCTAGAGATTGGGATTCACTCAAAACTCACCAAATGACTCCTCCCACCATATTATGATGATGCCCAAGTTTTGGGCTCGATCGGAAATCAAAAGGTGTACGAAATTGGACACTTCAAGTTCAAAGGCAGTTTGTTCCGAATTGGAGTGGTTGGTGTATTATGTAGTTCTAGCGATTGGATTTCACCCAAAACTCACCACATGACTCCTCCCACCATATTATGATGATGCCCAAGTTTTGGGCTCGATCGGAAATCAAAAGGTGTACGAAATTGGACACTTCAAGTTCAAAGGCAGTTTGTTCCGAATTGGAGTGGTTGGTACATTTCATAGTTCTAGAGATTGGATTTCACTCCAAACAAACCAAATGACTCCTCCCACCATATTATGATGATGCCCAAGTTTTGGGCTTGATGGGAAATCAATAGGTGTACGAAATTGGACACATCAAGTTCAATGGCAGTTTGTTCCGAATTGGTGTTGTTGGTGTATTCCGTAGTTCTAGAGATTGGAATTCACTCAAAACTCACCAAATGACTCCTCCCACCATATTATGATGATGCCCAAGTTTTGGGCTCGATTGGGATATCAATAGGTGTACGAAATTGGACAATTCAAGCTCAAAGGCAGTTCGTGCTTTATTGGAGTGTTTGGTGTATTCCGTAGTTCTAGCGATTGGATTTCACTCAAAACTCATCAAATGACTTTTCCCACCATATTATTATGATGCCCAAGTTTTTGGCTCGATCGGAAATAAATAGGTGCATGAAATTGGACCCTTCAAGTTCAAAGGCAGTTTGTACCGAAATGGAGTGGTTGGTGTATTATGTAGTTCTAGCGATTGGATTTCACCCAAAACTCACCACATGACTCCTCCCACCATATTATGATGATGCCCAAGTTTTGGGCTCGATCGGAAATCAAAAGGTGTACGAAATTGGACACTTCAAGTTCAAAGGCAGTTTGTTCCGAATTGGAGTGGTTGGTACATTTCATAGTTCTAGAGATTGGATTTCACTCCAAACAAACCAAATGACTCCTCCCACCATATTATGATGATGCCCAAGTTTTGGGCTTGATGGGAAATCAATAGGTGTACGAAATTGGACACATCAAGTTCAATGGCAGTTTGTTCCGAATTGGTGTTGTTGGTGTATTCCGTAGTTCTAGAGATTGGAATTCACTCAAAACTCACCAAATGACTCCTCCCACCATATTATGATGATGCCCAAGTTTTGGGCTCGATCGGATATCAATAGGTGTACGAAATTGGACAATTCAAGCTCAAAGGCAGTTCGTGCTTCATTGGAGTGTTTGGTGTATTCCGTAGTTCTAGCGATTGGATTTCACTCAAAACTCATCAAATGACTTTTCCCACCATATTATTATGATGCCCGAGTTTTTGGCTCGATCGGAAATCAATAGGTGCATGAAATTGGACCCTTCAAGTTCAAAGGCAGTTTGTACCGAATTGGAGTGGTTGGTGTATTCTGTAGTTCTAGCGATTGGATTTCACTCAAAACTCACCACATGACTCCTCCATCCATATTATGATGATGCCCAAGTTTTGTGCATGATCGGAAATCAAGAGGTGTACGAACTTGGACACTTCAAGTTCAAACGCAGTTTGTTCCGAATTGGAGTGGTTGGTGTATTCCGCAGTTCTAGCGATTGGATTTCACTCAAAACTCACCACATGACTCCTCCCACCATATTATGTCAATGCCCAAGTTTTGGGCTCGATCGGAAATCAAGAGGTGTACGAAATTGGACACTTCAAGTTAAAAGGCAGTTTGTTCCGAAGTGGAGTGGTGGGTGTATTCCGTAGTTCTAGCGATTGGATTTCACTCAAAACTCACCACATGACTTCTCCCACCATACTATGATGATTTCCAAGTTTTGGGGTCGATCGGAAATCAATAGGTGTACGAAATTGGACAAGTCAAGTTCGAAGGCAGTTCATACTTTATTGGAGTGTTTGGTGTATTCCGTAGCTCTAGCAATTGGATTTCACTCAAAACTCACCACATGACTCCTCCCACCACATTATGATGATGACCAAGTTTTGGGCTCGATCAGAAATTAATAGGTGTACGAAATTGAACACTTCAAGTTCAAATGCAGTTTGTTACGAATTGGAGTGGTTGGTGTATTCCATAGTTCTAGGGATTGGATTTCACTCAAAACTCACCACATGAGTCCTCCAACCATATTATGTCAATGCCCAAGTTTTGGGCTCGATCGGAAATCAAGAGGTGTACGAAATTGGACACTTCAAGTTCAAAGGCAGTTTGGTCCGAATTGGAGTGGTTGGTGTATTCCGTAGTTCTAGCGATTGGATTTCACCCAAAACTAACCACATGACTCCTCCCACCGTAATATGATGATGCCCAAGTTTTGGGTTCGATCGGTAATCAATAGTTGTACAAAATTGGACACTTCAAGTTCAAACGCAGTTTGTTCCGAATTGGAGTGGTTGGTGTATTCCGCAGTTCTAGCGATTGGATTTCACTCAAAACTCACCACATGACTCCTCCCACCATATTATGTCAATGCCCAAGTTTTGGGCTCGGTCGGAAATCAATAGATGTACGAAACTGGACAATTCAAGTTCAAAGGCAGTTCGTGCCTTATTGGAGTGCTTGGTACATTTCGTAGTTCTAGCAATTGGATTTCACTGAAAACTCACCAAATGACTCCTCCCACCATATTATGATGATGCCCAAGTTTTGGGCTCCATCGGAAATGAATAGGTGCACGAAATTGGACACTTCAAGTTCAAAGGCAGTTTGTTCCGAATTGGAGTGGTTGGTGTATTCCGTAGTTCTAGTGATTGGATTTCACTCAAAACTCACCACATGACTCCTCCCGCCATATTATGATGATGACCAAGTTTTGGGCCCGATCGGAAATCAAAAGGTGTACGAAATTGGACACTTCTAGTGCAAAGGCAGTTTGTTCCGAATTTGAGTGGTTGGTGTATTCCTTAGTTCTAGCGATTGGATTTCACTCAAAACTCTCCACATGACTCCTCCCACCATATTATGATGATGCCCATGTTTTGGGCACGATCGGAAATCAATAGGTGTACGAAATTGGACAATTCAAGTTCAAAGCCAGTTCGTGCTTTATTGGAGTGTTTGGTGTATTCTATAGTTCTAGCAATTGGATTTCACTCAAAACTTACCAAATGACTACTCCCACCATATTATGATGATGCCCAAGTTTTGGGCTCGATCGGAAATCAATAGGTGTGCGAAATTGGACTATTCAAGCTCAAAGGCAGTTCGTGCTTTATTGGGGTGTTTGGGGTATTCCATAGTTCTAGCTGTTGGATTTCACTCAAAACTCATCAAATGAGTCCCTCCACCATATTATGATGATGCCCAAGTTTTGGGCTCAATTTGAAATCAATAGGTGCACGAAATTGGACAATTCAAGTTCAAAGGCAGTTCGTGCTTTGTTGTAGTGTTTGGTGTATTCCATAGTTCTAGCTGTTGGATTTCACTAAAAACTTACCAAATGACTCCTCCCAACACATTACGATGATGCCCAAGTTTTGGGCTCGATCGGAAATCAATAGGTGTACGAATTTGGACACTTCAAGTTCAAAGGCAGTTTGTTCCGAATTGGAGTGGTTAGTGTATTCCGTAGTTCAAGGGATTAGATTTCACTCAAAACTCACCACAGGACTCCTCCCACTATATTAGGATGATCACCAAGTTTTGGGCACGATCTGAAATCAATAGGTGTTCGAAATTGGACACTTCAAGTTCAAAGCCAGTTTGTTCCAAATTGGAGTGGTTATTGTATTCCGTAGTTCTAGCGATTGGATTTCACTCAAAACTCACCACACGACTCCTCCCACCACGTTATGATGACGCCCAAGTTTTGGCCTCGATCGGAAATCAATAGGTGTACAAAATTGGACACTTCAAGTTCAAAGCAATTTGTCCCGAATTGGAGTGGTTGGTGTATTCCGTAGTTCTAGCGATTGGATTTCATTCAAAACTCAACACATCACTCCTCCCACCATATTATGATGATGCCCAAGTTTTGGGCTCGATCGGAAATCAATAGGTGTACGAAATTGGAGAATTCAAGTTCAATGCCAGTTTGTTCCGAATTGGAGTGGTTATTGCATTTCGTAGTTCTAGCGATTGGATTTCACTCAAAACTCACCACATGACTCCTCCCAGCATCTTATGATGGTGCCCAACTTTTTGGGCTCGAACGGAAATCAATAGATGTACGAAATTGGAGTGGTTGGTGTATTTCGTAGTTCTTGCAATTGGATTTCACTCAAAACTCACAAAATGAGTCCTCCCAACATATTATGATGACACTTCAAGTTCAAAGGCAGTTTGTTACGAATTTGAGTGGTTGGTGTATTCCGTAGTTCTAGAAATTGGATTTCACTCAAAACGCACCAAATGACTCCTCCCACCATACTATGATGATCCCGAGTTTTCGGCTCGATCGGAAATCAATAGGTGTACGAAATTGGACACTTGAAGTTCAAAGGCAGTTTGTTCCGAATTGGAGTGGTTGGTGTATTCCGTAGTTCTAGCGATTGGAGTTCACTCAAAACTCACCACAGGACTCCTCCCACTATATTATGATGATGCCCGAGTTTAGGACACGACCGGAAATCAATAGGTGTACGAAATTGGACAATTCAAGGTCGTGCTTTATTGGAGTGTTTGGTGTATTACGTAGTTCTGGTGATTGGATTTCACTCAAAACTCATCAAATGACTCCTCCCACCGTATTATGACGATGCCCAAGTTTTGGGCTCGATCGGAAATCAATAGGTGTGCGAAATTGGACACTTCATGTTCAAAGGCAATTTGTTCCGAATTGGAGTGGTTTGTGTATTCCGTAGTTCTAAAGATTGGATTGCCCCCAAAACTCACCACATGACTCCTCCCACCATCTTATGATGATGCCCAAGTTTTGGGCTCGATCGGAAATCAATAGGTGTACGAAATTGGACAATTCAAGTTCAAAGGCAGTTCGTGCCTTATTGAAGTTGTTGGTGTATTTCGTAGTTCTTGCGATTGGATTTCACTCAAAACTCACCAAATGACTCCTCCCAACATATTATGGTGACAATTCAGGTTCAAAGGCAGTTCATGCCTTATTGGAGTTGTTGGTGTATTTCGTAGTTCTTGCGATTGGATTTCACTCAAAACCCCCCACATGACTCCTCCCACCATACTATGGTGATGCTTGAGTTTTGGGCTCGATCGGACACTTCAAGTTCATAGGCAGTTTGTTCCGAATTGGAGTGGTTGGTGTATTCCGTAGTTCTAGCAATTGGATTTCACTCAAAACTCACCAAATGACTCCTCCCACCATATTATGATGATCCCCAAGTGTTGGGCTAGATCGGAAATCAATAGGTGTACGAAATTGGACACTTCAAGTTCGAAGGCAGTTTGTTCCGAATTGGAGTGGTTGGTGTATTCCGTAGTTCTAGCAATTGGATTTCACTCAAAACTCACCAAACGACTCCTCCCACCATATTATGATGATGCCCAAGTTTTCGGCTCGATCGGAAATCAATAGGTGTGCGAAATTGGACAATTCAAGCTCAAAGGCAGTTATTGCTTTCTTGTAGTGTTCGGTGTATTCCGTAGTTCTAGCGATTGGATTTCAATCAAAACTCATCAAATGACTCCTCCCACCATATTATGATGATGCCCAAGTTTTGGGCTCGATCGGAAATCAGTAGGTGTACGAAATTGAACAATTCAAGTTACAAGGCAGTTCATGCCTTATTGTAGTGGTTGGTACATTTCGTAGTTCTAGAGATTGGATTTCACTCAAAACTCACCAAATGACTCCTCCCACCATATTATGATGATGCCCAAGTTTTGGGCTCGATCGGAAATCAATAGGTGCACGAAATTGGACAATTCAAGTTAAGAGGCAGTTGATGCCATATTGGACTGGTTGGTACATTTTGTAGTTCTAGAGATTAGATTTCACTCAAAACTCACCAAATGACTCCTCCCACCATAGTATGATGATGCCCAAGTTTTGGGCTCAATTGGAACTCAATAGGTGTATGAAATTGGACAGTTCAAGTTCAAAGGCAGTTTGTTCCGAATTGGAGTGGTTTGTGTATCCCGTAGTTCTAGCGATTGGATTTCACTCAGAACTCACCAAATGACTCCTCCCAACATATTATGATGATTCCCAAGTTTTGGGCTCGATCGGAAATCAATAGGTGTACGAAATCGGACACTTCAAGTTCAAAGGCAGTTTGTTCCAAATTGGAGTGGTTGGTGTATTCCGTAGTTCTAGCGATTTGATTTCTCTCAAAACTCACCACATGACTCCTCCCACCATATTATGATGATGCCCAAGTTTTGGGCTCGATGGGAAATCAATAGGTGTACGAAATTGAACAATTCAAGTAACAAGGCAGTTCATGCCTTATTGGAGTGGTTGGTACATTTCATAGTTCTAGAGATTGGATTTCACTCAAAACTCACCAAATGACTCCTCCCACCATATTATGATGATGCCCAAGTTTTGGGCTGGATCGAAAATCAATCGGTGTACGAAATTGGACACTTCAAGTTCAAAGGCAGTTTGTTCCGAATTGGAGTGGTTGGTGTATTCCGTAGTTCTAGCAATTGGATTTCACTCAAAACTCACCAAACGACTCCTCCCACCATATTATGATGATGCCCAAGTTTTCGGCTCGATCGGAAATCAATAGGTGTGCGAAATTGGACAATTCAAGCTCAAAGGCAGTTATTGCTTTCTTGTAGTGTTCGGTGTATTCCGTAGTTCTAGCGATTGGATTTCAATCAAAACTCATCAAATGACTCCTCCCACCATAATATGATGATGCCCAAGTTTTGGGCTCGATCGGAAATCAATAGGTGTACGAAATTGAACAATTCAAGTTACAAGGCAGTTCGTGCATTATTGTAGTGGTTGGTACATTTCGTAGTTCTAGAGATTGGATTTCACTCAAAACTCACCAAATGACTCCTCCCACCATATTATGATGATGCCCAAGTTTTGGGCTCGATCGGAAATCAATAGGTGCACGAAATTGGACAATTCAAGTTAAGAGGCAGTTCATGCCATATTGGACTGGTTTGTACATTTTGTAGTTCTAGAGATTAGATTTCACTCAAAACTCACCAAATGACTCCTCCCACCATATTATGATGATGCCCAAGTTTTGTGCTCAATTGAAACTCAATAGGTGTATGAAATTGGACAGTTCAAGTTCAAAGGCAGTTTGTTCCGAATTGGAGTGGTTTGTGTATTCCGTAGTTCTAGCAATTGGATTTCACTCAGAACTCACCAAATGACTCCTCCCAACATATTATGATGATTCCCAAGTTTTGGGCTCGATCGGACATCAATAGGTGTACGAAATCGGACACTTCAAGTTCAAAGGCAGTTTGTTCCAAATTGGAGTGGTTGGTGTATTCCGTAGTTCTAGCGATTTGATTTCTCTCAAAACTCACCACATGACTCCTCCCACCATATTATGATGATGCCCAAGTTTTGGGCTCGATGGGAAATCAATAGGTGTACGAAATTGAACAATTCAAGTAACAAGGCAGTTCATGCCATATTGGAGTGGTTGGTACATTTCATAGTTCTAGAGATTGGATTTCACTCAAAACTCACCAAATGACTCCTCCCACCATATTATGATGATTGATCAGTTCATAATTGTATATCATTTTGTACCTCTCTAGCTTATGATTTGGTTATGTTATTGAGTTAAACTTGTGCTTTTAATCCCTTTTCTGTTTGTCATTCAGTTCATTGGGCCTTAGGTAGCAATGATGGCTTTGGATAAGAAGAGTTGCAAAGGGGTGCAAACACGAGCAGACTGAGTTAGCAATTCATTTCGGACTTATCTTTCTCATCTGAGCTTGGATTGGGCCAAATCACTTGTGGTTGGAAAGAAGAGATTCTGAACTGCAGGATGGACTACTCAAACATATCAATTGATGAAGCCAGGCCCAATCCGTGGTCCCATCAAGTTGCACCATGCTCAGGATTGCAGCTGCCAGCTGATGAGCTTGTCACCTCCTTTAAGCCATGTGCCTCACCCCAGCTGTAACTGACTTTGGCAGCCAAAAGAAGATCACATGGTTTGGCAGCACTGCCACAACTGATCAGCTTTGAACCCATGTGATGCAGCAGCAAAGGATGAAGGATGGTGTGGGAATATCATCATGATGTTCCTCCCTCTTAGCCCTATAAATAGAGAGGTCTTCAAGCTTCAAAAAAAACACACATCCACCCCATACACTCTAGGTACACAGCCAGATACTCTAAACTGCCCCAAAACACCAAAACAGCTCCAGAAAACCTCCCTTCTATTTCCTACGAATTTCCTCTCTCTCAACCATCACCACTCACTCAAACTCATCCCAAATCACCTCCATATCCTTCATACATCCTTCCAGACGTGGAGAAGCTCTTGAAGAAGCATTGGACACCACAAGAACTTCAGAAAAGGGTTTTTCTACTCTTATGACATTCATTATGTTTTCCCAATTCTGTTTTAGTTTCTTTTCCATTATGAGTAGCTAAATCCATAACTAGGGTTTCGATGTAACCTAACATGAATATTCTGGGTTTATAAGTTTCAAGTTTGGAGTTTCAAGTTTGATTCATGATTCATGTTTTTATTCATTTTGCCTACTTGCTTATATGCTGATCGGAATGCTTAGCTACCATTTTGATTTGTATATCTTGGTTTGAATTAAGAGTAGACACCATGCTTTAATTCGAATTGAACTATGAATAGGAAGAGTATGTATGGACATTCGACAACAGGGATTAGATACATGCTTGGTTGTTTAAATTGTTCTTCTATGCTTAATGGGTTCCTAATGCTTAATTTTAGGTTAGACAACAAATGATCAAATTAGGGAATTAGGAACACAAGGTTAGGACCAGACACCATGGCCTAATCATACTTTAGCTAGAATCAATCTTTGAATCTGAATTAGACTTGTTACTTGACTCCTTATAACCCAGAATTGAATTGTTATGGTGAATCGAATGCCCTAGTCTCCAAATCCGTTTTCCAGCCCTTCAAAATCACTCTTTGTTACACTTGTTTATTTGCTTTCATTTGCAATTTCAGTTTGCTCACTTCTTTTCACAATCACAATCACTCTCACTCTAAATTCTGTTTTAGACTAGACTTCCTAACTTCTTGAATTTGGTAATCTAAGTACATAACTAATTTGAACTTCTCAGTCTTCGTGGGTACGACCTCGTACTTGTCTTGCTATACTACTAATTGCCCCGTACAATTGCGAGTTAACATAATATTAACAACAAATTTTGGCGCCGTTGCCGGGGACTGAACGAAAGTTCTTCCCTGGTTATGTGCCCAAGGTTACCCTATTCTTTTTAGTGTTTCTAATTAACTCAAGTTATTTTCTGTTTCAGGTAGTTTATGTCTAGAAATCCATTCCTTGAACAAGTGAGGTCTTCGTTCCAACGTTCCAAATCCTTGAACGCAGGACCATCGTTGCAACCCAACCGGGTGATCTCTGGAATTCAGAATCGTCTAGAAAGGGAGTTGTCAACTGCAAAAGACCAAGCTCTGGCCACATTTTCAAGTCTTGCTCTCCACACTGAACTTCCTGGTTCTTCACCTTCAAATTCGGAAGCAAGTTCAGACCAAGAAGAAGAAGAAGAAGAAGAGATGGCTGCCAATGAGTTCATGGGAGAACTTGATATCCCAACAATTCCAGCATCTCCTTCAAGCATTTCGCTGCCCACTGTAGCTCGAAATTATGAGCTGAAATCTTCTCATCTTAATATGTTGCCTTCCTTTTATGGTTTACCTAATGAAGATCCATTAACTCATATAAAGGATATTTTTAATGTTGTGAGTTCTTTTCCCTTGACAGGTGTGACAGAAGATCAACTTCGAATGAGAGTGTTTCCATACACTTTGAAGGATAAGGCAAAATATTGGTTGAATTCTTTGAAACCTGGTTCACTCACTACATGGGCTGCCATTCAAAAGAAGTTCCTGGAAAAATACTTCTCCACGCAAAAGACCGACATGCTCAGGGACAAGATCTTATTATTTGCACAGCAAGATGATGAATCGTTTTGTGAAGCATGGGAGAGATTCAATGGGCTGCTCAACCAATGTCCTCATCATGGGATTCCATTGAAGCTTCAAATGCGTATGTTTTATAAAGGACTAACCTCTTCTAGTCATAATATAGTCACCAATTTTGCAGGTGGTTCTTTTAAAACCAAGACTCCCGAAGAAACGTATGAACTCTTTGAAGAGATAGCAATGGAGACCCAACATACGGATACAAGAGGTAAACGTGTTGTTAGTGGTTCTAATGATTCTTCTAGTGTGCAGATTTTAAAACTGGAACAAAAGCTAGATGCTCTTCTTGCATTAAACTCAAGAAGCCCTCCGAAGGAAGTGTGTAGTATTTGCGAAACTCATGACCATGCTACCATAGCTTGTCCACTTGGGGCTGGATATCCAGAATTTGTGCAAGAGCAAGCTAAGGTGGTAAATTCCTACAACCAAGGTCCAAGAAATGATCCATACTCTCAAAGTTATAATCCAGGTTGGAGGAATCATCCAAACTTTTCATGGAGGAATACTCAGAATCAAGCCAATCCCCCTTCATTCGAAAAGCCACAACAAACATCATCATTGGAGGATATAGTTAAGCAGATGGCAATCAACCAATCCAATTTCCAGCAAACTACACAAGCTGCCATTACCAAATTGGAAGTCCAATTAGGCCAAATAGCTGCTGAAATAACTCAAAGAGAGCTTGGGAAATGGCCAAGCCAAACTGAGATCAATCCAAAGAACCATGAAGTCAAGGCCATTCATGTGCTCAGATCAGGTAAGATCATTAATAATAAAGTTGATTCTAATCTTTCAAATGATGTTGTGATTGTAGAAGATGAAGAGGAAGAGACCATGGCTACGGAAGAAGAACAGCCCAAAACTTCTCAATCTGCTCCTAATGCCAAATCAGATTCTCAGGAACCCAATCCATTCCAATTGCATAAAAGGGATGACAAATTCGTGCCATCACATCTTCAAGAAGATAGATACGTGCCACCCGCTCCATATGTTCCACCTATTCCATTTCCAGGCCGTCTTCAGAAAACAAAGCAAGATAAGGCTTTTAAAGAGATTTATGATATTTTGAGTAAAGTTAATATCAATTTGCCTTTGCTTGATCTTATTGAACAGATTCCTGCATATGGAAAGTTCATCAAGAACTTGAAGACTCACAAGCTCAATTTTGCTCCAAATGAAGAAGTAAAGCTCGACATGAATGTAAGTGCTGTGTTGCAAAGGAAGCTTCCACCAAAATCAAAAGATCCTGGCAGCTTTGACATTCCCATTAACATTGGAGACAAGAAGGTTGGAAGAGCCATGTTAGACTTGGGAGCAGGCATCAATGTAATGCCATATTCAGTTTATCAAGAGCTTGGCTTAGAAGGGATGAAGAAGACTTCAATTCGTCTTGAACTAGCTGATCATTCTATCAAATATCCAAAAGGTATTGTAGAAGATATTCTAGTTCAAGTTAATACACTAATTCTCCCTGTTGATTTTGTAGTGATGGATATGGAGGACAACCCAAATGGAGATCGTGTTGATCCCATTCTCTTAGGACGACCATTCATGGCCACTACAAATACAATTATACATATGAAAGATGGCACCATCTCCATGACTGTGTTGGGTGAAACTGCTGAATTTAAAGTGTTTGATCCTCCATCTCAACCTTCTATCTCTCTTGATACTTGTTTTACAATTGATGTTGTGAATGATGAAGTTTCTTCCAAGAGTTTGCAGAAACAGTCCAATGATGCTACAGAAGTTGTCATTTCACAAGAAGAGGAAGATCATGTTGAACCAGAATTCCAAGAAGTGGTAGCTGCCCTAGAAGTGTTCCAGCCATTTCCACCATTTTCTGAGCCACCACTTGAGCCTCTTGAACCATGCTCTATGAAATTGGAACCGTCCAAGGTCAGCCCAATGTTCAAAGTTACAGACATGAAGAAAAAGAAAAGAAAAAGACAAAGGAAGCAAAGGAAGAGGAGAAGGAGCTGGGTGAACCATCTTGCATACAAGGAGTCCATTGATCCAAAACCTCCCAATTCATCAACTTAGCTGATTGCAAAATGTCTTGCCAAGACAGTAACTAGGCGCTTCTTGGGAGGCAACCCATGTGTTCAAGAAGACGGTGCTTGGTAGGGGTCAACCTAATCGCATCAAGGGGGAGTTTCTCTAAACCTTCTTCTTAACTTTTCCCTTTATCATTTGCATGTTCTCAATCATCTTTTCTATGCTTTAACATTGAGGACAATGTTCAATTCAGGTCTGGGGGGAGGTTTTCAATTTTAATTCATTTGTGGTTTAAATTTTTGTTCTTTTGTCACTATTTTTTTTTTTTTTTTTTTTTTTTTTAGAATGTCATACAATCAATGCTATGGAGCTGCCATTGAGGTTTTCATATCATAATTTTTGCACTTCACAAAGCTTTTGCTCTTAGAATTCTGGTGGCTAAAGTACCATGCTCAAATTCTTGAAGGAGAAAAGTGGAGACTACCCTACTGAGCTACATTGAGCCTAATTGCTTTCCTGAGAGGGTTTAAAGTGTTTCTACTTCTCATCTCTACTCATTTTCTTCATTTCACTCTAAATGATCTCATTGTTCCATTTTGATTGAATACTAAGGATGATTCTCTTTTGCAGATATCATGTGCTTGCTCTCATTCATGAATGAACTCATTGAAGTGATGCTAGGCTATGTGTGCATAACCATTCTGTGTGCTTCCTTTTCACCCTACCCATTTGTGTGTTCCATCAGCCCTTTTGAAGCCAAACACTTCAAGCCCTTTTTCTTCTATCATTTCCCTACCTTTGTATCTCAATCTGAGATGTTTAACCTATTGTAGCCATACCCTATAACTTAGAAATATACCAAGGTTTGCCAAGATAAAGTTTGAAGCAAGGAAGTTGCTGCCATGTACCTAAATGAAAAATCGTGTGAATCTGTGCAATGAAGCTAAAGAAGATGCAGATCAAATCAGCAAAAATGAAAGATGAAAGTGTTTCGATTTGATCTAAGTATGAAATATAAGGTCTATACCTTGTGATAACATGAAGTTTGCAGCCCTGCCAATCTAAATCAATGATACCTTGCAGATCAAAGAAGAATGCAACCTTGGTATGTTCTTAAGTTACTTGTTTTTCCTTCCAATTCTTCCATTTCCCCTAACCTTAGCCTTTCATTACAACCTTGTAAAAGACCTAGCTGATCTTTGAGGATGTATTCATGGTTGCTGTAAGTATGTGTGTATCTCTATTCTTAGTATTTGATTCCTTTCTTGAGATCTAACCAAAACTCGTGCTTCTATTTCTTACACTCACTTATGCTTTCTTGAGAGAATTAAACCATAGGTTCTGAGTGATTGAGTGTTATCTGTGAGAAATAGAGTCGAAGCATGTTCTCCATTCAAGGTTTGAGTGTGCTTGCTTTGAAGCCGTGTGCCTTTGAGCTATAGCTTCCACTTTACGCACTGATTGATCACCTATCTTGGCAACTCTATGGTATTGGAGGTATGACAAAAGTTTTCTTTCATTTTCATTAAGTTGATTTCAAAGTTTTACTAAATCACTTTGTTTTGTAGAGTCAGTAAAGCGTTTGTGGGTATCGTTTCTGTTAAACCCTCAGGAGACACAACTCCTCCTACTAGGGATGCCTAGAGGTTTAAAGGCTTGTTGCATACGCTCAATGCAATCGAGTTACCTGCGGAAGTGGTTTAGTTAACTTCTTGTTTTGTTTTTAACTTTGTTTTCTGTTGTTTTGCTCGAGGACTAGCAAAATCTAGGTCTGGGGGTATTTGATCAGTTCATAATTGTATATCATTTTGTACCTCTCTAGCTTATGATTTGGTTATGTTATTGAGTTAAACTTGTGCTTTTAATCCCTTTTCTGTTTGTCATTCAGTTCATTGGGCCTTAGGTAGCAATGATGGCTTTGGATAAGAAGAGTTGCAAAGGGGTGTAAAAACGAGCAGACTGAGTTAGCAATTCATTTCGGACTTATCTTTCTCATCTGAGCTTGGATTGGGCCAAATCACTTGTGGTTGGAAAGAAGAGATTCTGAACTGCAGGATGGACTACTCAAACATATCAATTGATGAAGCCAGGCCCAATCCGTGGTCCCATCAAGTTGCACCATGCTCAGGATTGCAGCTGCCAGCTGATGAGCTTGTCACCTCCTTTAAGCCATGTGCCTCACCCCAGCTGTAACTGACTTTGGCAGCCAAAAGAAGATCACATGGTTTGGCAGCACTGCCACAACTGATCAGCTTTGAACCCATGTGATGCAGCAGCAAAGGATGAAGGATGGTGTGGGAATATCATCATGATGTTCCTCCCTCTTAGCCCTATAAATAGAGAGGTCTTCAAGCTTCAAAAAAAACACACATCCACCCCATACACTCTAGGTACACAGCCAGATACTCTAAACTGCCCCAAAACACCAAAACAGCTCCAGAAAACCTCCCTTCTATTTCCTACGAATTTCCTCTCTCTCAACCATCACCACTCACTCAAACTCATCCCAAATCACCTCCATATCCTTCATACATCCTTCCAGACGTGGAGAAGCTCTTGAAGAAGCATTGGACACCACAAGAACTTCAGAAAAGGGTTTTTCTACTCTTATGACATTCATTATGTTTTCCCAATTCTGTTTTAGTTTCTTTTCCATTATGAGTAGCTAAATCCATAACTAGGGTTTCGATGTAACCTAACATGAATATTCTGGGTTTATAAGTTTCAAGTTTGGAGTTTCAAGTTTGATTCATGATTCATGTTTTTATTCATTTTGCCTACTTGCTTATATGCTGATCGGAATGCTTAGCTACCATTTTGATTTGTATATCTTGGTTTGAATTAAGAGTAGACACCATGCTTTAATTCGAATTGAACTATGAATAGGAAGAGTATGTATGGACATTCGACAACAGGGATTAGATACATGCTTGGTTGTTTAAATTGTTCTTCTATGCTTAATGGGTTCCTAATGCTTAATTTTAGGTTAGACAACAAATGATCAAATTAGGGAATTAGGAACACAAGGTTAGGACCAGACACCATGGCCTAATCATACTTTAGCTAGAATCAATCTTTGAATCTGAATTAGACTTGTTACTTGACTCCTTATAACCCAGAATTGAATTGTTATGGTGAATCGAATGCCCTAGTCTCCAAATCCGTTTTCCAGCCCTTCAAAATCACTCTTTGTTACACTTGTTTATTTGCTTTCATTTGCAATTTCAGTTTGCTCACTTCTTTTCACAATCACAATCACTCTCACTCTAAATTCTGTTTTAGACTAGACTTCCTAACTTCTTGAATTTGGTAATCTAAGTACATAACTAATTTGAACTTCTCAGTCTTCGTGGGTACGACCTCGTACTTGTCTTGCTATACTACTAATTGCCCCGTACAATTGCGAGTTAACATAATATTAACAACAATGATGCCCAAGTTTTGGGCTCGATCGAAAATCAATAGGTGTACGAAATTGGACACTTCAAGTTCAAAGGCAGTTTGTTCCGAATTGGTTTGGTTGGTGTATTCCGCAGTTCTAGCGATTGGATTTCACTCAAAACTCTCAACATGACTCTTCCCACCATATTATGATGATGCCAAAGTTTTGGGCTCGATCGGAAATCAATAGGTGTACGAAATTGGACACTTCAAGTTCGAAGGCAGTATTTTCCGTATTGGAGTGGTTGGTGTATTCCGCAGGTCTAGCGATTGGATTTCACCCAAAACTCACCACATGACTCCTCCCACCATACTATGGTGATGCCCAAGTTTTGAGGTCGGTCGGAAATCAATAGGTGTACGAAATTGGACAATTCAACTTCATAGGCAGTTCGTGCCTTATTGGAGTGGTTGGTACATTTCGTAGTTCTAGCGATTGGATTTCAATATGAACTCACCAGATGACTCCTCCCAACATATTATGATGATTCCCAAGTTTTGGGCTCGATCAGAAAGCAATCGGTGTACGAAATTGGACACTTGAAGTTCAAAGGCAGTTCGTTCCAAATTGGAGTGGTTGGTGCATTCCGTAGTTCTAGTGATTGGATTTCACTCAAAACTCCCCACATGACTCCTCCCACTATATTATGGCGATGCCCAAGTTTTGGGCACGATCGGAAATCAATCGGTGTGCGAAATTGGACAATTCAAGTTCCAAGGCAGTTCATGCTTTATTGGAGTGTGGTGTATTCCGTAGTTCTAGTGATTTGATTTCACTCAAAACTCACCAAATGACTCCTCCCACCATATTATAATGATGCCGAAGTTTTGGGCTCAATCGGAAATCAATAGGTGTACGAAATTGGACACTTCAAGTTCAATGGCAGTTTGTTCCGAATTGGAGTGGTTGGTGTATTCCGTAGTTCTAGCGATTGGATTTCACACAAAACTCACCCCATGACTCCTCCCACCATATTATGGTGATGCCCAAGTTTTGGGCTCGATCGGAAATCAATAGGTGTACGAAATTGGACACTTGAAGTTCAAAGGTTGTTTGTTCCGTATTGGAGTGGTTGGTGTATTCGGTAGTTCTAGTGATTGAATTTCACTCAAAACTCACCACGTGGCTCCTCCCACCATACTATGATGAATCCCTAGTTTTGGGCTCGATCGGAAATCAATAGGTGTACGAAATTGGACACTTCAAGTTCAAAGGCAGTTTGTTCCAAATTGGAGTGGTTGGTGTATTCAGTAGTTCTTGCGATTGGATTTCACTCAAAACTCACCACATGACTCCTCCCACCATATTATGATGATACCCAAGTTTTGGGCTCGATCGGAAATCAATAGGTGTACGAAATTGGACAATTCAGGTTCCAGGGCAGTTCGTGCTTTATTGGAGTGTTTGGTGTATTCCGTAGTTCTAGCGATTGGCTTTAACTCAAAACTGACCAAATGATTCCTCCCACCATATTATGATGATGCCCAAGTTTTGGGCACGCTCGGAAATCAATAGGTGTACGAAATTGGACCCTTCAAGTTCAAAGGCAGTTTGTTCCGAATTGGAGCTTTTGGTGTATTCTGTTGTTCTAGCAATCGGATTTCACTCAAAACTCAGGAAATGTCTCCTCCCACCATATTATGATGGGATTTCACTCAAAACTCACCACATGACTCCTCACACCATATTATGATGATGCCCAAGTTTTGGGCTTGATCGGAAATCAATAGGTGTACGAAATTGGACACTTCAAGTTCAAAGGCAGTTTGTTCCAAATTGGAGTGGTTGGTGTATTCCGTAGTTCTAGCGATTGGATTTCACTCAAAACTCACCACATGACTCCTCACACCATATTATGATGATGCCCAAGTTTTGGGCTCGATCGGAAATCAATAGGTGTACGAAATTGGACAATTCAGGTTCCAAGGCAGTTCGTGCTTTATTGGAGTGTTTGGTGTATCCCGTAGTTCTAGCGATTGGATTTCACACAAAACTCACCACGTGGCTCCTCCCACCATACTATGAGGATTCCCATGTTTTGGGCTCGATCGGAAATCAATTGGTGTACGAAATTGTACACTTCAAGTTCAAAGGCAGTTTGTTCTGAATTGGAGTGGGTGGTGCATTATGTAGGTCTAGGTATTGGATTTCACTCAAAACTCACCACATGACTCGTCCCACCATATTATGATGATGCCCAAGTCTTGGGCTCGATCGGAAATTCATAGGTGTACGAAATTGGACACTTCAAGTTCAAAGGCAGTTTGTTCTGATTTGGAGTGGTTGGTGTATTCCGTAGTTCTAGCGATTGGATTTCACTCAAAAAGTCACCACATGACTCCTCCGACCATACTATGACGATGCCCAAGTCTTGGGCTCGATCGGAAATCAATAGGTGTACGAAATTGTACACTTCAAGTTCAAAGGCCATTCGTGCCTTATTGCAGTGGTTGGTACATTTTGTAGTTCTAGCGATTGGATTTCACTCAAAACTCACCAAATGACTCCTCCCACCGTATTATGACGATGCCCAAGTTTTGGGCTCGATTGGAAATCAATAGGTGTACGAAATTGAACAATTCAAGTTCAAAGGAAGTTCGTTCCATATTGGAGTGGTTGGTACATTTCGTAGTTCTAGCAATTGGATTTCACTCAGAACTCACCAAATGACTCCTCCCACCATATTATGATGATTCCCATGTTTTGGGCTCGATCGGAAATCAATAGGTGTACGAAATTGGACACTTCAAGTTCAAAGGCAGTTTGTTTCAAATTGGGGTGGTCGGTGTATTCCGTAGTTCTAGCGATTTGATTTCTCTCAAAACTCACCACATGACTCCTCCCACCATATTATGATGATGCCCAAATTTTGGGCCTGATCGGAAATCAATAGGTGTACGAAATTGGACACTTCAAGCTCAAAGGCAGTTTGTTCCGAATTTGAGTGGTTGATGTATTCCGTAGTTTTAGCAATTGGATTTCACCCAAAACTCACCACATGACTCCTCCCACCATATTATGATGATGCCCAAGTTTTGGGCTCGATCGGAAATCCATAGGTGTACGAAATTGGACATTTCAATTTCAAAGGCAGTTTTTTCCGAACTGGACTGGTTGGTGTATTCCGTAGTTTTAGCGATTGGATTTCAGCCAAAACTCCGCACATGACTCCTCCCGCCATACTATGATGGTGCCCAAGTTTTGGGGTCGGTCGGAATTCAATATGTGTACGAAATTGGACAATTCAAGTTCAAAGGCAGTTTGTTCCGAATTGGAGTGGTTGGTGTATTCCGTAGTTCTAGCGATTGGAGTTCACTCAAAACTGACCACATGACTCCTCCCACCATATCATGATGATGCCCAAGTTTTGGGCTCGATCGGAAATCGGTAGGTGTACGAAATTGGACACTTCAAGTTCAAAGGCAGTTTGTGCCGAATTGGAGTGGTTGGTGTATTCCGTAGTTCTAGCGATTGGATTTCACTCAAAACTCATCAAATGAATCCTCCCACCATGTTATGATGATGCCCAACTTCAAAGGCAGTTCGTGCCTTATTGGAGTGGTTGGTACATTTCGTAGTTCTACTGGTTGTATTTCACACTGAACTCACCAAATGACTACTCCCAACATATTGTGATGATTCCCAAGTTTTGGGCTCAATCGGAAATCCATAAGTGTACGAAATTGGACATTTCAAGTTCAAACGCAGTTTTTTCGGAATTGGAGTGGTTGGTATATAACGTATTTCTAAAGATTAGATTTCACTCAAAACTCACCACATGACTCCTCCCACCATATTATGACGATACCCAAGTTTTCGGCTCGATCGGAAATCAATAGGTATATGAAATTGGACACTTCAAGTTCAGAGGCAGTTTGTTCCGAATTGGAGTATTTGGTGTATTCCGTAGTTCTAGAGAATGGATTTCACCCAAAACTCACAATATGACTCCTCCCACCATATTGTGATTATGCCCAAGTTTTGGGCTCGATCGGAAATCCATAGATGTACGAAATTGGACAATTCAACTTCAAAGGCAGTTCGTGCGTTATTGGAGTGCTTGGTACATTTCGTAGTTCTAGCGATTGGCTTTCACTCTGAACTCACCAAATGACTCCTCCCAACGTATTATGATGACTCCCAAGTTTTGGGCTCGATCGGAAATGAATAGGTGTACGAAATTGGACACTTCAAGTTCAAAGGCAGTTTGTTCCGAATTGGAGTGGTTTGTGTATGATGAAGTTCTAGCTATTGGATTTCACTCAAAACTCACCACAAGACTCCTCACACCATATTATGATGATTCCCCCGGTTTTGGGCCCGATCGGAAATCAATTGGTGTACGAAATTGTACACTTCAAGTTCAAAGGCAGTTTGTTCTGAATTGGAGTGGGTGGTGTATTATGTAGTTCTAGGTATTGGATTTCACTCAAAACTCACCACATGACTCGTCCCACCATATTATGATGATGCCCAAGTCTTGGGCTCGATCGGAAATTCATAGGTGTACGAAATTGGACACTTCAAGTTCAAAGGCAGTTTGTTCTGAATTGGAGTGGTTGGTGTATTCCGTAGTTCTAGCGATTGGATTTCACTCAAAAAGTCACCACATGACTCCTCACACCATATTATGATGATTCCCAAGTTTTGGGCTCGATCGGAAATCAGTAGGTGTACAATATTGGACAATTCAAGCTCAAAGACAGTTCATCCTTTATTGGAGTGTTTGGTGTACTTCATAGTTCTGGCGATTGGATTTCACTCAAAACTCACCACATGACTCCTCCCACCTTATTATGATGATGCCCAAGTTTTGGGTTCTATCGGAAATCAGTAGGTGTACGAAATTGGAACCTTCAAGTTCAAAGGCATTTTTTTCCGAATTGGAGTGGTTGGTATATTCCGTAGTTCTAGCGGTTGGATTTCACTCAAAACTCATCAAATGACTCCTCCCACCATATTATGATGATGCCCTAGTTTTGGGCTCGATCGGAAATCAATAGGTGTACGAAATTGGACACTTCAACTTCAAAGGAAGTTTGTTCCGAATTGGAGTGGTTGGTGTATTCCGTAGTTCTGGCGATTGGATTTCACTCAAAACTCACCACATGCCTCCATCCACCACACTATGATGATGCCCAAGTTTTGGGCTCGATTGGAATTCAATATGTGTACGAAATTGGACAATTCAAGTTTAAAGGCAGTTTGTGCCGAATTGGAGTGGTTAGTGTATTCCGTAGTTCTAGCGATTGGATTTCACTCAAAACTCATCAAATGACTCCTCCCACCATATTATGATGGTACCCAGGTTTTGTGCTCGATCGGAAATCAATAGGTGTACGAAATTGGACACTTCAAGTTCAAAGGTCGTTCGTGCCTTATTGCCGTGGTTGGTACATTTCGTAGTTCTAGCGATTGGATTTCACTCAAAACTCACCAAATGACTCCTCCCACCTTATTATGATGATGCCCAAGTTTTGGGCTCGATCGGAAATCAATATATGTACGAAATTGGACGCTTCAAGTTCGAGGGCAGTTTGAATTGGAGTGGTTGGTGTATTCCGTAGTTCTAGCGATTGGATTTCCCTCAAAACTCACCACATGACTCCTCCCACCATATTATGATGATGCCCAAGTTTTGGGCTCGATCGGAAATCAATAGGAGTACGAAATTGGACACTTCAAGTTCAAAGGCAGTTTGTTCCGAATTGGAGTGGTTCGTGTATTCCGTAGTTCTAGCAATTGGATTTCACCCAAAACTCACGACGTGACTATTCCCACCATATTATGACGATTCCCAAGTTGTGGGCTCGAACGGAAATCAATCGGTGTACGAAATTGGAAACTTCAAGTTCAAAGGAAGTTTGTTCCGAATTGGAGTGGTTGGTGTATTCCGTAGTTCTAGCGATTGGATTTCACTCAAAACTCCCCACATGACTCCTCCCACCACACTATGATGATGCCCAACTTTTGGGCTCGATCGGAATTCAATATGTGTACGAAATTGGACAATTCAAGTTCAAACGCAGTTTGTGCCGAATTGGAGTGGTTGGTGTATTCCGTAGTTCTAGCGACTGGAATTCACTCAAAACTCATCAAATGACTCCTCCTACCATATTATGATGACGCCCAAGTTTTGGGCTCGATCGGAAATCCATGGGTGTACGAAATTGGACACTTCAAGTTCAAAGGCCGTTCGTGCCTTATTGCCGTGGTTGGTACATTTCCTAGTTCTAGCGATTGGATTTCTCTCAAAACTCACCAAATGACTCCTCCCACCTTATTATGATGATGCCCAAGTTTTGGGCTCGATCGGAAATCAATAGATGCACGAAATTGGACACTTCAAGTTCGAAGGCAGTTTGTTCCGAATTGGAGTGGTTGGTGTATTCCGTAGTTCTAGCAATTGGATTTCACTCAAAACTCACCACATGACTCCTCCCACCACGCTATGATGATGCCCAAGTTTTGGGCTCGATCGGAATTCAATACGTGTACGAAATTGGACACTACAAGTTCAAAGGCAGTTTGTTCCAAATTAGAGTGGTTGGTGTATTCCGTAGTTCTGGTGATTGGATTTCACTAAAAACTCACCACTTGACTCCTCCCACCATATTACGATGATCCCCAAGTTTTGGGCTCGATCGGAAATCAATAGGTGTACGAAATTGGACAATTCAAGCTCAAAGGCAGTTCGTGCTTTATTGGAGTGTTTGGTGTATTCCGTAGTTCTAGCGACTGGATTTCACTGAAAACTCATCAAACGACTCCTCCCACCATATTATGATGATGCCCAAGTTTTGGGCTCGATCGGAAATCAATAGGGGTACGAAATTGGACACTTCAAGTTCGAAGGCAGTTTGTTCCGAATTGGAGTGGTTGGTGTATTCCGTAGTTCTAGCGGTTGGATTTCACTCAAAAAGTCACCACATGACTCCTCCCACCATATTATGATGATGCCGAAGTTTTGGGCACGATCGGAAATCAATAGGTGTACGAAATTAGACACTTCAAGTTCAAAGGCAGTTTGTTCCGAATTGGAGTGTTTGGTGTATTCCGTAGTTCTAGCGATTGCATTTCACTCAAAACTCACCACATGACTTCTCCCACCATATTCTGATGATGCCCATGTTTTGGGCTTGATCGGAAATCAATAGGTGTACGAAATTGGACAATTCAAGTTCAAAGGCAGTTCGTGCCTCATTGGAGTGGGTGGTGTATTTCGTAGTTCTAGCGATTGGATTTCACTCAAAACTCACCAAACGACTCCCCCCAACATATTATGCTGATGCCCGAGTTTTGGGTTCGATCGGAAATCAATTGGTGTACGAAATTGGACACTTCAAGTTCGAAGGCAGTTTGTTCCGAATTGGAGTGTTTGGCGTATTCCATAGTTCTAGCGATTGCATTTCACTCAAAACTCACCAAATGACTCCTCCCACCATATTATGATGATGCCCAAGTTTTGGGCTCGATCGGAAATCAGTAGGTGTTCGAACTTGAACAATTCCAGTTCAAAGGCAGTTCGTGCCTTATTGCAGTGGTTGGTGTATTCCGTAGTTCTAGCAATTGCATTTCACTCAAAACTCATCAAATGACTTCTCCCCCCATATTATGATGACGCCTAAGTTTTGGGATCGATCGGAAATCAATAGGTGTTCGAAATTGAACAATTCAAGTTCAAAGGCATTTCGTGCCTTATTGGAGTGGAGGGCGTATTTCGTAGTTCTAGCGATTGGATTTCACTCAAAACTCACCAAATGACTCCTCCCGCCATATTATGATGATGCCCAAGTTTTGGGCTTGATCGGAAATCAATAGGTGTACGAAATTGGACAATACAAGTTAAAAGGCAGTTCGTGCTTTACTGGAGTGTTTGGTGTATTTCGTAGTTCTAGCGATTGGATTTCACTCAAAACTCACCAAATGACTCCTCCCACCATATTATGATGATGCCCAAATTTTGGGCTCGATCGGAAATCATTAGTTGTTCGAAATTGGACACTTCAAGTTCAAAGGCAGTTTGTTCCGAATTGGAGTGGTTGGTGTATTCCGTAGTTCTAGCAATTCCATTTCACTGAAAACTCGTCAAATGACTTCTCCCACCATATTATGATGACGCCCAAGTTTTGGAATCGATCGGAAATCAATCGGTGTAGGAAATTGGACAATTCAAGTTCAAAGGCAGTTTGTGGTTTATTGCAGTGGTTGGTGTATTCCGTAGTTCTGGCAATTGCATTTCACTCAAAACTCATCAAATGACTTCTCCCACCATATTATGATGATGCCCAAGTTTTGGGCTCGATCGGAAATCAATAGGTGTTCGAAATTGAACAATTCAAGTTCAAAGGCAGTTCGTGCCTTATTTGAGTGGATGGCGTATTTCGTAGTTCTAGCAGTTGGACTTCACTCAAAACTCACCAAATGACTCCTCCCACTATATTATGATGATGCCCAAGTTTTGGGCCTGATCGGAAATCAATAGGTGTACGAAATTGGACAATTCAACTTAAAGGCAGTTCGTTCTTTATTGGAGTGTATGGTGTATTATGTAGTTCTAGCGATTGGATTTCACTAAAAACTGACCAAATGACTCCTCCCACCATATTATGATGATGCCCAAGTTTTGGGCTCAATCGGAAATCAATAGGTGTACGAAATTGGACAATTCAAGCTCAAAGGCATTTCCTGCTTTGTTGGAGTGTTTGGTGTATTACGTAGTTCTAGCGGTTGGATTTCACTGAAAACTCATCAAATGACTCCTCCCACCATATTATGATGATGCCCAAGTTTTTGGCTCGATCAGAAATCAATAGGTGCATGAAATTGGACCCTTCAAGTTCAAAGGCAGTTTGTTCCGAATTGGAGTGGTTGGTGTATTCCGTAGTTCTAGCGATTGGATTTCACTCAAAACTGACCACATGACTCCTCCCACCTTATTATGGTGATGACCAAGTTTTGGGTTGGATCAGAAATCAATAGGTGTACGAAATTGCCCACTTCAAGTTCAAAGGCAGTTTGTTCCGAATTGGAGTGGTTGGTGGATTCCGTGGTTCTAGTGATTGGATTTCATTCAAAACTCACCACATGACTGCTCCCACCATATTATGATGATGCCCAAGTTTTGGGCTCGATCGGAAATCAATAGGTCTACGAAATTGGACACTTCAAGTTCAAAGGCAGTTTGTTCCGAATTGGAGTGGTTGGTGTATTCCGTAGTTCTAGCCGTTGGATTTCACTCAAAACTCTCCATATGACTCCTCCCACCATATTATGATGATGCCGAAGTTTTGGGCTTGATCAGAAATCAATAGGTGTACGAAATAGGACAATTCAAGTTCAAAGGCAGTTCGTGCCATCTTGGAGTGGTTGGTACATTTCGTAGTTCTAGCGATTGGATTTCACTTAAAACTCACCAAATGACTCCTCCCACTATATTATGATGTTGCCCAAGTTTTGGGCTCGATCGGAAATCAATAGGTGTACGAAATTGGACAAATCAAGCTCAAAGGCAGTTCGTGCTTTATTGGAGTGTTTGGTGTATTCCGTAGTTCTAGCGATTGGATTTCACTCAAAACTCATCAAATGACTTCTCCCACCATAATATTATGATGCCCAAGTTTTTGGCTCGATCGGAAATCAATAGGTGCTTGAAATTAGACCCTTCAAGTTCAAAGGCAGTTTGTTCCGAATTGGAGTGTTTGGTGTATTCCGTTGTTCTAGAGATTGGATTTCACTCAAAACTCACCACATGACTCCTCCAACCATATTATGATGAGGCCCAAGTTTTGGGCATGATCGGAAATCAATAGGTGTACGAAATTGGACACTTCAAGTTCAAACGCAGTTTGTTCCGAATTGGAGTGGTTGGTGTATTCCGCTGTTCTAGCGATTGGATTTCACTCAAAACTCACCACATTACTCCTCCCACCATATTATGATGCTGCCCAAGTTTTGCGCTCGATCGGAAATCAATAGGTGTATGAAATTGGACACTTCAAGTTCAAACGCAGTTTGTTCCGAATTGGAGTGACTGGTGTATTCCGCTGTTCTAGCGATTGGATTTCACTCAAAACTCACCACATTACTCCTCCCACCATATTATGATGATTCCCAAGTTTTGGGGTCGATCGGAAATCAATACATGTACGAAATTGGACACTTCAAGTTCAAAGGCAGTTTGTTCTGAATTGGAGTGGTTGGTGTATTCCGTAGTTCTAGCCATTGGATTTCACCCAAAACTCACCACATGACTCCTCCCACCATATTATGTTGATGCCCAAGTTTTGGGCTCGATCGGAAATCAATAGGTGTACGAGATTGGACAGTTCAAGTTCAAAGGCAGTTTGTTCCAAATTGGAGTGGTGGGTGTATTCCGTAGTTCTAGCGATTGGATTTCACTCAAAACTCACCACATGACTCCCCCCACCATATTATGATCACGCCCAAGTTTTGGGCCCGATTGGAAATCAATAGGTGTACGAAATTGGACAGTTCGAGTTCGAAGGAAGTTTCTTCCGAATTGGAGTGGTTGGTGTATTCCGTAGTTCTAGCGATTGGATTTCACTCAAAACTCACCACATGACTCCTCCCACCATATTATGTCGATGCCCAAGTTTTGGGCTCAATCGGAAATCAATAGGTGTACGAAATCGGACAATTCAAGTTCGAAGGCAGTTCGTGCCTTATTGGAGTGGTTGGTACATTTCGTAGTTCTAGCGAGTGGATTTCACTCAAAACACACCAAATGACTCCTCCCACAATATTATGATGATGCCCAAGTTTTGCGCTCGATCGGAAATCAATAGGTGTATGAAATTGGAGACTTCAAGTTTGAAGGCAGTTTGTTCCGAATTGGAGTGGTTGGTGTATTCCGTAGTTCTAGCAATTTGATTTCACTCAAAACTCACCAAATGACTCCTCCCATCATATTATGATGATGCCCAAGTTTTGGGCCCGATCGGAAATGAACAGGTGTACGAAATTGGACACTTCAAGTTCGAAGGTAGTTTCTTCCGAATTGGAGTGGTCGGTGTATTCCGTAGTTCTAGCGATTGGATTTCACTCAAAACTCACGAAATGACTCCTCCCACCATATTATGTCGATGCCCAAGTTTTGGGCTCGATCGGAAATCAATAGGTGTACGAAATTGGACACTTCAAGTTCAAAGGCAATTTGTTCCGAATTGGAGTGGTTGGTGTATTCCGTAGTTCTAGCGATTGGATTTCACCCAAAACTAACCACATGACTCCTCCCACCATATTATGATGACGCCCAAGTTTTGGGCTCCATCGGAAATCAATAGTTGTACAAAATTGGACACTTCAAGTTCAAACGGAGTTTGTTCCGAATTGGAGTGGTTGGTGTATTCCGTAGTTCTACTGATTGGATTTCACTCAAAACTCACCACATGACTCCACCCACCATATTATGATGATGCCCAAGTTTTGGGCCCGATCGGAAATCAATATGTGTACGAAATTGGACACTTCAAGTTGGAAGGCAGTTTCTTCCGACTTGGAGTGGTTGGTGTATTCCGTTGTCCTAGAGATTGGATTTCACTCAAAACTCACCACATGACTCCTCCCACCATATTATGATGATGCCCATATTTAGGGCTTGATCGGAAATCAATAGGTGTAAGAAATTGGACACTTCAAGCTCAAAGGCAGTTCGTTCCGAGTCGGAGTTGTTGGTGTATGCCGTAGTTCTAGCGATTGGATTTCACTCAAAACACTCCAAATGAATCCTCCCAACGTATTATGATGATGCCCAAGTTTTGGGCAGTTCATGCTTTATTGGAGTGCTTGGTGTATTCCGTAGTTCTACCAATTGGATTTCACTCAAAACTCACCAAATGACTCCTCCCACCATATTATGATGATGCCCAAGTTTTGGGCCCGATCGGAAATCAACAGGTGTACGAAATTGGACACTTCAAGTTCGAAGGTAGTTTCTTCCGAATTGGAGTGGTTGGTGTATTCCGTAGTTCTAGCGATTGGATTTCACTCAAAACTCACCACATGACTCCTCCCACCATATTATGACGATGCCCAAGTTTTGGGCTCGATCGGAAATCAATAGGTGTTCGAAATTGGACACGTCAAGTTCAAAGGGAGTTTGTTCCGAATTGGAGTGGTTGGTGTATTCCGTAGTTCAAGCGATTGGATTTCACTCAAAACTCACCAATTGACTCCTCCAAACATATTATGATGATGCCCAAGTTTTGCGCTCGATCGGAAATGAATAGGTGTACGAAATTGGACACTTCAAGTTCAAAGGCAGTTTGTTCCGAATTGTAGTGGTTGGTGTATTCCGTAGTTCTGACGATTGGATTTCACTCAAAACTCACCAAACGACTCCTCCCACCATAATATGATGATGCCAAAGGTTGGGGTCGATCGGAAATCAGTAGGTGTACGAAATTGGACAATTCAAGTTCAAAGGCAGTTCGTTTCGAATTGGAGTGGTTGGTATATTCCATAGTTCTTGCGACTGGATTTCGGTCAAAACTCACCAAATGACACCTCCCAACATATTATGATAATGCCCAAGTTTTGGGCTAGATCGGAAATCAATAGGTGTACGAAATTGGACACTTCAAGTTCGGAGGCAGTTTGTTCCGAATTGGAGTGGTTGGTGTATTCCTTATTTCTTGTGATTGGATTTCACTCAGAACTCACCACATGACTCCTCCCACCATATTATGACGATGCCCAAGTTTTGGGCTCGATCGGAAATCAATAGGTGTACGAAATTGGACACTTCAAGTTCAAAGGCAGTTTGTTCCGAATTGGAGTGGTTGGTTTATTCTGTAGTTCTAGCGATTGGATTTCACTCAAAACTCACCACATGACTCCTCCCACCATATTATGATGATGCCCATATTTTGGGCTTGATCAGAAATCAATTGGTGTACGAAATTGGACACTTCAAGCTCAAAGGCAATTGTTTTCGAATTGGAGGGGATGGTGCATTCCGCAGTTCTAGCGATTGGATTTCACTGAAAACTCACCACACAACTCCTCCCACCATACTATGATGATGACCAAGTTCTAGGCTTGATCGGAAATCAATAGGTGTACGAAATTGGATAATTCAAGTTGAAAGGCGGTTCGTGCCTTATTGGAGTGGTTGGTACATTTCGTAGTGCTAGCGATTGGATTTCACTCAAAACTCACCAAACGACTCCTCCCAACATATTAAGAAGATTCCCAAGTTTTGGGCACGATCGGAAATCAATAGGTGTACGAAATTGGACAATTCAAGTTCAAAGGCAGTTCGTTCCGAATCGGAGTTGTTGGTGTATGCCGTAGTTCTAGCGATTGGATTTCACTCAAAACACACCAAATGAATCGTCCCAACGTATTATGATGATGCCCAAGTTTTGGGCTAGAACGGAAATCAACAGGTGGACGAAATTGGACACGTCAAGTTCAAGGGCAGTTTGTTTCGAATTGGAGTGGTTGGTGTATTCCGTAGTTTTAGGGATTGGATTTCACTCAAAACTCACCAATTGACTCCTCCCAACATATTATGATGATGCCCAAGTTTTGCGCTCGATCGGAAATGTATAGGTGTACGAAATTGGACACTTCAAGTTCAAAGGCAGTTTCTTCCGAATTGAAGTGGTTGGAGTATTCCGTAGTTCTAGCGATTGGATTTCACTCAAAACTCTCCAAATGACTCCTCCCATCATATTATGATGATTCCCAAGTTTTGGGCTCGATCGGAAATCAATTGGTGTACGAAATGGGACAATTCAAGTTCAATGGCAGTTTGTTCCGAATTGTAGTGGTTGGTGTATTCCGTAGTTCTGACGATTGGATTTCACTCACAACTCACCAAACGACTCCTCCCACCATATTATGATGATGCCCAAGGTTGGGCTCAATCGGAAATCAATAGGTGTACGAAATTGGACAATTCAAGTTCAAAGGCAGTTCGTTTCGAATTGGAGTGGTTGGTGTATTCCATAGTTCTAGCGATTGGATTTCAGTCAAAACTCACCAAATGACTCCTCCCAACATATTATGATAATGCCCAAGTTTTGGGCTCGATCGGAAATCAATAGGTGTACGAAATTGGACACTTCAAGTTCGGAGGCAGTTTTTTCCGAATTGGAGTGGTTGGTGTATTCCTTATTTCTAGCGATTGGATTTCACTCAAAACTCACGACATGACTCCTCCCACCATATTATGATGATGCCCAAGTTTTGGGCTCGAACGGAAATCAATAGGTGTACGAAATTGGACAATTCAATTTCGAAGGCTGTTCGTGGTTTATTGGCGTGTTTGGTGTATTTCGTGGTTCTAGCGATTAGATGTCAGTCAAAACTCTTCAAATGACTCCTCCCACCAAATTATGACGATGCCCAAGTTTTGGGCTCGATCGGAAATCAATAGTTGTACGAAATTGGACAATTCAAGTTCGAAGGCAGTTCGTGCCTTATTGGAGCGGTTGGTGTATTTCGCAGTTCTAGCGATTGGATTTGACTCAAAACTCACCAAATGACTCCTCCCAACATATTATGATGATGCCCAAGTTTTGGGCTTTATCGGAAATCAATAGGTGTACGAAATTGGACACTTCAAGTTCAAAGGCAGTTTGTTCTGAATTGGAGTGGTTGATGTATTCCGTAGTTCTAGCGATTGGATTTCACTTAAAACTCACCAAATGACACCTCCAAACATATTATGACGATGCCCAAGTTTTGGGCTCGATCGGAAATCAATAGGTGTACGAAATTGGACAATTCAAGTTCAAAGGCAGTTCGTTCCTTACTAGGGTGGTTGGTGTATTCCTTAGTTCTAGCGACTGGATTTCACTCAAAACTCACCACATGACTCCTCCCACCATGTTATGACGATGCCCAACTTTTGGGCTCGATAGTAAATCAATAGGTGTACGAAATTGGACAATTCAAGTTCAAAGGCAGTTCGTGCCTTACTGGAGTGGTTGGTGTATTCCGTAGCTCGAGCGAATGGATTTCACTCAAAACTCACCAAATGACTCCTCCCACCATATTATGATGATGCCCAAGTTTTGGGCTCGATCGGAAATCAATAGGTGTACGAAATTGGACAATTCAAGTTTGAAAGGCAGTTCGTTCCGAATTGGAGTGGTTGGTGTATTCCGTAGTTCAAGCGATTGGATTTTACTCAAAACTCACCAAATGAGTCCTCCCACCATATTATGATGATGCCCAAATTTTGGGCTCAATCAGAAGTCAATAGGTGGGCGAAATTGGACACTTCAAGTTTGAAGGCAATTTGTTCCGAATTGGAGTGGTTGGTGTATTCAGTAGTTCTAGCGATTGGATTGCACTCAAAACTCACCAAATGACTCCTCCCAACATATTGCGATGATTCCCAAGTTTTGGGCTCTATCGGAAATCAATAGGTGTACGAAATTGGACACTTCAAGTTCAAAGGCTGTTTGTTCCGAATTGGAGTGGTTGGTGTATTCCGTAGTTCTAGCGATTGGATTTCACTCAAAACACACCACATGACTCCTCCAACCATACTATGATGATTCCCACGTTTTGGGCTCAATCGGAAATCAATGGGTGTACGAAATTGGACAATTCAAGTTCAAAGGCAGTTCGTGCCTTATTGGAGTGGTTGGTGTATTTCGTAGTTCTAGCGATTTGATTTCACTCAAAACTCACGAAATGACTCCTCCCAACATATTATGATGATGCCCAAGTTTTGGGCTCAATCGGAAATCAATAGGTGTACGAAATTGGACAATTCAAGTTGAAAGGCAGTTCGTGCCTTATTGGAGTGGTTGGTGTATTTCGTAGTTCTACCGATTTGATTTCACTCAAAACTCACAAAATGACTCCTCCAAACATACTATGATAAGGCCCAAGTTTTGGGCTCGATCGGAAATCAATAGGTGTACAAAATTTGGCACTTAAAGTTCGAAGGCAGTTTGTTCCGAATTGGAGTGGTTGGTGTATTCGGTTGTTCTAGCGATTGGATTTCACTCAAAACTCACCACATGACTCCCCCCACCATATTATGATGACGCATAAGTTTTGGGCTCGATCGGAAATCAATAGGTGTACGAAACTGGACAATTCAAGTTGAAAGGCAGTTCGTGCCTTATTGTAGTGGTTGGTACATTTCGTAGTTCTAGCGATTGGATTTCACTCAAAACTAACCAAATCACTCCTCCCACTGTATTATGATGATGCCCAAGTTTGGGGGTCGATCGGAAATCAATTGGTGTGCAAAATTGGACAAGTCAAGTTCATAGGCAGCTCGTGCCTTATTGGAGTGGTTGGTGTTTTTCATAGTTCTAGCGATTTGATTTCACTCAAAACTCACCAAATGACTCCTCCCAATATATTATGATGATGCCCAAGTTTTGGGCTCAATCGGAAATCAATAGGTGTACGAAATTGGACAATTCAAGTTGAAAGGCAGTTCGTGCCTTATTGGATCGGTTGGTACATTTCGTAGTTCTAGCGCTTGGATTTCACTCTAAACACACCAAATGACTCCTCCAAACGTACTATCATGATGCCTATGTTTTGGGCTCAATCGGAAATTAATGGGTGTACGAAATGGGACAATTCAAGTTCAAAGGAAGTTCGTGCGTTATTGGAGTGTTTGGTGTATTCTGAAGTTCTAGCGATTGGATTTCACTCAAAACTCACCGCATGACTTCTCCCAACATATTATAATGATTCCCAAGTTTTGGGTTCGATCGGAAATCAACAGTTGTAAGAAATTGGACACTTCAATTTCAAAGGCAGTTTGTTCCGAATTGGAGTTGTAGGTGTATTCCGTAGTTCTAGCGATTGGATTTCCCGTAAAACTCACCAAATGACTCCTCCGAACATATTATGATGACGCCCAAGTTTTGGGCTCAATCGGAAATCAATAGGTTTATGAAATTGGACCATTCAATTTCAAAGGCAGTTTGTTCCGAATTGGAGTGGTTAGTGTATTCTGTAGTTCTAGCGATTGGATTTCGCTCTAAACTCACCACATGACTCCTCAAACCATACTCTGATGATGCCCAAGTGTTGAGCTCGATCGGAAATCAGTCGGTGTACGAAATTGGACACTTCAAGTTCAAAGGCAGTTTGTTCCGAATTGGAGTGGTTGGTGTATTCCGTAGTTCTAGCGATTCGATTTCACTCAAAACTCAACAAATGACTCCTCCCACCATATTATGATGATGCCCAAGTTTTGGGCTCGATCGGAACTCAATAGGTGTACGAAATTAGACACTTCAAGTTCAAAGGCAGTTTGTTCCGAATTGGAGCGGTTGGTGTATTCCGTAGTTCTTGCGATTGGAGTTGACTCAAAACTCACCACATGACTCCTCCCACCATATTATGATGATGCCCAAGTTTTGGGCTCGATCGGAAATCACTATGTGTTCGAAATTGGACAATTCAAGTTCGAAGGCAGTTCGTGCCTTATTGGAGGGGTTGGTGTATTTCGTAGTTCTAGCGATTGGATTTCACTCAAAACTCACCAAATGACTACTCCCAACATATTATGATGACGCCCAAGTTTTGGGCTCAATCGGAAATCTATAGGTGTACGAAATTGGACACTTCAAGTTCAAAGGCAGTTTGTTCCGAATTGGAGTGGTTGGTGAATTCCGTAGTTCTAGCGATTGGATATCACTCAAAACTGACCACATGACTCCTCCCACCATGCTATGATGATGCCCAAGTTTTGGGGTCGATCGGAAATCTATACGTGTACGAAATTGGACAATTGGAGTTCAAAGGCAGTTCGTGCCTTATTGGAGTGGTTGGTGTATTCCGTAGTTCTAGCGATTGCATTTCCCTCAAAATTCACCACATGACTCACCCCACCATGCTATGATGATGCCCAAGTTTTGGGGACGATCGGAAATCAATAGTTGTATGAAATTGGACAATTGGAGTTCAAAGGCAGTTCGTGCCTCATTGGAGGGGTTGGTGTATTTCGTAGTTCTAGCGATTGGATTTCACTCAAAACTCACCAAATGACTCCTCCCAAAATATTATGACGACGGCCAAGTTGTGGGCTCAATCGGAAATCAATAGGTGTACGAAATTGGACACTTCAAGTTCAAAGGCAGTTTGTTCCAAATTGGAGTGGTTGGTGTATTCCGTAGTTCTAGCGATTGGATTTCACTCAAAACTCACCACATGACTCCTCCCACCACGCTATGATGATGCCCAAGTTTTGGGGTCGATCGGAAATCAATATGTGTACGAAATTGGACAATTGGAGTTCAAAGGCAGTTCGTGCCTTACTAGAATGGTTGGTGTATTTCGTAGTTCTAGCGATTGGATTTCTCTAAACACTCACCAAATGACTCCTCCCAACATATTATGACGACGCCCAAGTTTTGGGCTCAATCGGAAATCAATAGTTGTACGAAATTGGACACTTCAAGTTCAATGGCAATTTGTTCCGAATTGGAGTGGTTTGTGTATTCTGTAGTTCTAGCGATTGGATTTCACTCAGAACTCACCACATCACTCCTCCCACCATACTATGATGATGCCCAAGTTTTTTGCACGATCGGAAATCAATAGGTGTATGAAATTGGACAATTGGAGTTCAAGGGCAGTTCGTGCCTTAATGGAGTAGCTGGTGTATTTCGTAGTTCTAGCGATTGGATATCACTCAAAACTCATCAAATCACTCCCTACAACATATTATGATGATGCCCAAGTTTTGGGCACGATCGGAAATCAATAGGTGTATGAAATTGGACACTTCAAGTTCAGAGGCAGTTTGTTCCGAATTGGAGTGGTTGGTGTATTCCATAGTTCTAGCGATTGGATTTGACTCAAAACTCACCACGTGACTCCTCCCACCTTATTATGATGATGCCGAAGTTTTGGGCTCTATCGGAAATCAATAGGTGTACGAAATTGAACACTTCAAGTTCAAAGGCAGTTTGTTCCGAATTGGAGTGGTTGGTGTATTCCGTAGTTCTAGCGATTGGATTTGACTCAAAACTCACCACGTGACTCCTCCCACCAAATTATGATGATGCCCAAGTTTTGGGCTCGGTCAGAAATCAATATGTGTACGAAATTGGACACTTCAAGTTCAAAGGCAGTTTGTTCCGAATTGGAGTGGTTGGTGTATTCCATAGTTCAGGCGATTGGATTTCCCGTAAAACTCACCAAATGACTCCTCCGAACATATTATGATGACGCCCAAGTTTTGGGCTCAATCGGAAATCAATAGGTTTATGAAATTGGACCATTCAATTTCAAAGGCAGTTTGTTCCGAATTGGAGTGGTTAGTGTATTCTGTAGTTCTAGCGATTGGATTTCGCTCTAAACTCACCACATGACTCCTCAAACCATACTCTGATGATGCCCAAGTGTTGAGCTCGATCGGAAATCAGCCGGTGTACGAAATTGGACACTTCATGTTCAAAAGGCAGTTTGTTCCGAATTGGAGTGGTTGGTGTATTCCGTAGTTCTAGCGATTGGATTTCTCTCAAAACTCACCACATGACTCCTCCCACCATATTATGATGATGCCCAAGAATTAGGCTCGATCGAAAATCAATAGGAGTACGAAATTGGACACTTCAAGTTCGAAGGCAGTTTGTTCCGAATTGGAGAGTTTGGTGTATTCTTTAGTTCTAGCGATTGGATTTCACTCAAAACTCACCACATGACTCCTCCCACCATATTATGATGATGCCCAAGTTTGGCCCTCGATCGGAAGTCAATAGGTGTACGAAACTGGACAATTGGAGTTCAACGGCAGTTCGTGCCATATTGGAGTGGTTGGTGTATTTCGTAGTTCTAGCGATTGGATTTCACTCAAAACTCAGCACATGACTCCTCCCACCTTACTATAATGAAACCCAAGTTTTGAGCTCGATCGGAAAACAATAGGTGTACGAAATTGGACACTTCAACTTCAAAGGCAGTTTGTTCCGAATTGGAGTGGTTGGTGTATTCCGTAGTTCTAGCGACTGGATTTCACTCAAAACTCACCACATGACTCCTCCCACCACATTATGATGATGCCCAAGTTTTGGGCTCAATCGGAAATCAATAGGTGTACGGAATTAGACAATTCAAGTTCGAAGGCAGTTCGTGCCTTGTTGGAGTGGTTGGTACATTTCGTAGTTCTAGCGATTGGATTTCACGGAAAACTCACCAAATGAATCCTCCCAACATATTATGATGACGCCCAAGTTTTGGGCTCAATCGGAAATCAATAGGTGTACGAAATTGGACACTTCAAGTTCAAAGGAAGTTTGTTCCGAATTGGAGTGGTTGGTGTATTCCGTAGTTCTTGGGATTGGAATTTACTCAAAACTCACCACATGACTCCTCTCACCATACTCTGATGATGCCCAAGTTTTGAGCTCGATCGGAAATCAATAGGTGTACGAAATTGGATACTTCAAGTTCAAAGGCAGTTTGTTCCGAATTGGAGTGGTTGGTGTATTCCTTAGTTCTACCGTTTGAATTTCACTTAAAACTCAGCACATGAATCCTCCCACCTTACTATGATGAAGTCCAAGTTTTGAGCTTGATCGGAAAACAATAGGTGTATGAAATTGGACAGTTCAAGTTCGAAGGCAGTTATTGCCTTATTGGAGTGGTTGGTAAATTTCGTAGTTCTAGCTATTAGATTTCACTGAACACTCACCAAACGACTCCTCCCACCATATTATGATGATGCCCAAGTTTTGGGCTCCATCGGAAATGAATAGGTGTACGAAATTGGACACTTCAAGTTCAAAGGCTGTTTGTTACGAATTGGAGTGGTTGGTGTATTTCGTAGTTCTAGCGATTGGATTTCTCTCAAAACTCACCACATGACTCCTCCCACCATATTATGATGATGCCCAAGAATTAGGCTCGATCGAAAATCAATAGGAGTACGAAATTGGACACTTCAAGTTCGAAGGCAGTTTGTTCCGAATTGGAGAGTTTGGTGTATTCTTTAGTTCTAGCGATTGGATATCACTCAAAACTCACCACATGACTCCTCCCACCATATTATGATGATGCCCAAGTTTGGCCCTCGATCGGAAGTCAATAGGTGTACGAAACTGGACAATTGGAGTTCAACGGCAGTTCGTGCCATATTGGAGTGGTTGGTGTATTTCGTAGTTCTAGCGATTGGATTTCACTCAAAACTCAGCACATGACTCCTCCCACCTTACTATAATGAAACCCAAGTTTTGAGCTCGATCGGAAAACAATAGGTGTACGACATTGGACACTTCAACTTCAAAGGCAGTTTGTTCCGAATTGGAGTGGTTGGTGTATTCCGTAGTTCTAGCGACTGGATTTCACTCAAAACTCACCACATGACTCCTCCCACCACATTATGATGATGCCCAAGTTTTGGGCTCAATCGGAAATCAATAGGTGTACGGAATTAGACAATTCAAGTTCGAAGGCAGTTCGTGCCTTGTTGGAGTGGTTGGTACATTTCGTAGTTCTAGCGATTGGATTTCACGGAAAACTCACCAAATCAATCCTCCCAACATATTATGATGACGCCCAAGTTTTGGGCTCAATCGGAAATCAATAGGTGTACGAAATTGGACACTTCAAGTTCAAAGGCAGTTTGTTCCGAATTGGAGTGGTTGGTGTATTCCGTAGTTCTTGGGATTGGAATTTACTCAAAACTCACCACATGACTCCTCTCACCATACTCTGATGATGCCCAAGTTTTGAGCTCGATCGGAAATCAATAGGTGTACGAAATTGGATACTTCAAGTTCAAAGGCAGTTTGTTCCGAATTGGAGTGGTTGGTGTATTCCTTAGTTCTACCGTTTGAATTTCACTTAAAACTCAGCACATGAATCCTCCCACCTTACTATGATGAAGTCCAAGTTTTGAGCTCGATCGGAAAACAATAGGTGTACGAAATTGGACAGTTCAAGTTCAAAGGCAGTTATTGCCTTATTGGAGTGGTTGGTAAATTTCGTAGTTCTAGCTGTTGGATTTCACTGAACACTCACCAAACGACTCCTCCCACCATATTATGATGATGCCCAAGTTTTGGGCTCCATCGGAAATGAATAGGTGTACGAAATTGGACACTTCAAGTTCAAAGGCTGTTTGTTACGAATTGGAGTGGTTGGTGTATTTCGTAGTTCTAGCGATTGGATTTCTCTCAAAACTCACCACATGACTCCTCCCACCATATTATGATGATGCCCAAGAATTAGGCTCGATCGAAAATCAATAGGAGTACGAAATTGGACACTTCCAGTTCGAAGGCAGTTTGTTCCGAATTGGAGAGTTTGGTGTATTCTTTAGTTCTAGCGATTGGATTTCACTCAAAACTCACCACATGACTCCTCCCACCATATTATGATGATGCCCAAGTTTGGCCCTCGATCGGAAGTCAATAGGTGTACGAAACTGGACAATTGGAGTTCAACGGCAGTTCGTGCCATATTGGAGTGGGTGGTGTATTTCGTAGTTCTAGCGATTGGATTTCACTCAAAACTCACCAAATGACTCCTCCCAAGATATTATGATGACGCCCAAGTTTTGGGCTCAATCGGAAATCAATAGGTTTACGAAATTGGACAATTCAAATTCAAAGGCAGTTCGTGCCTTACTGGAGTAGTTGGTGTATTTCGTAGTTCTAGAGATTGGATTTCACTTAAAACTCACCAAATGACTCCTCCCAACATATTATGATGACGCCCAAGTTTTGTGCTGAATCGGAAATCAATAGGTGTAAGAAATTGGACACTTCAAGTTCAAAGACAGTTTGTTCTGAATTGGTGTGGTTGGTGTATTCCTTAGTTCTAGCGATAAGATTTCACTCAAAACTCACCAAATGACTCCTCCCACCATATTATGATGATGCCCAAGTTTTGCGCCCAATCGGAAATCAGTTGGTGCAAGAAATTGGACACTTCAAGTTCGAAGGCAGTTTGTTCCGAATCTGAGTGGTTGGTGTATTCCGTAGTTTTAGCTATTGGATTTCACTCATAACTCACCAAATGACTCCTCCCAACATATTATGATGACGCCCAAGTTTTGGGCTCCTTCGGAAATGAATAGGTGTACGAAATTGGACACTTCAAGTTTAAAGGCAGTTTGTTCCGAATTGGAGTGGTAGATTTATTCCGTAGTTCTAGCAGTTGGATTGCACTCAAAACTCACCACATGACTTCTCCCACCATATGATGATGATGCCCAAGTTTTGGGCTCGATCGGAAATAAATAGGTGTACGAAAATGGACACTTCAAGTTCAAAGGCAGTTTGTTCTGAATTGGAGTGGTTGGTGTATTCCGTAGTTCTAGCGAGTGGATTTCACCCAAAACTCTCCACATGACTCATCCCACAATATTATGATGACGCCCAAGTTTTGGGCTCGATCGGAAATCAATAGGTGTACGAAATTGGACACTTCAAGTTCAAAGGCAGTTTGTTTCGAATTGGAGTGGTTGGTGTATTCAGTGGTTCTAGCGAATGAATTTCGCTCAAAACACTCCACATGACTACTGCCGCCATGTTATGATGATGCCCCGGTTTTGGGCTCGATCAGAAATGAATAGGTGTACGAAATTGGACACTTCAAGTTCAAAGGCAGTTTGTTCCAAATTGGAGTGGTTGGTGTATTTCGTAGTTCTAGCGATTGGATTTCACTCAAAACTCACCACATGACTCCTCCCACCATATTATGATGATGCCTAAGTTTTGGGCTCGATCGGACATCAATAGGTGTACGAAATTGGAAAGTTCAAATTCAAAGGCAGTTCGTGCCTTATTGGAGTGGTTGGTACATTTCGTAGTTCTAGCGATTGAATTTCACTGAAAACTCACCAAACGACTCCTCCCACCATATTATGATGATGCCCAAGTTTTGGGCTCCATCGGAAATGAATAGGTGTACGAAATTGGACACTTCAAGTTCAAAGGCAGTTTGTTCCGAATTGGAGTGGTTGGTGTATTCCGTAGTTCTAGTTATTGGATTTCACTCAAAACTCACTACAAGACTCCTACCACCGTACTATGATGATGCCCGAGTTTTGGGCTCGATCGGAAATCAATAGGTGTACGAAATTGGACACTTCAAGTACAAAGGCAGTTTGTTCCGAATTGGAGTGGTTGGTGTATTCCGTAGTTCTAGCGATTGGATTTCACCCAAAACTCTCCACATGACTCGTCCCACAATATTAAGATGATGCCCAAGTCTTGAGCTCGATCGGAAATCAATAGGTGTACAAAATTGGACACTTCAAGTTCAAAGGCAGTTTGTTTCGAATTGGAGTGGTTGGTGTATTCCGTAGTTCTAGCGATTGGATTTCACTCAAAACTCACCAAATGACTCCTCCCACCATACTATGATGATGCCAAAGTTTTGGGCACGATCGGAAATCAATAGGTGTACGAAATTGGACACTTCAAGTTCAAAGGCAGTTTGTTTCGAATTGGAGTGGTTGGTGTATTCAGTGGTTCTAGCGAATGAATTTCGCTCAAAACACTCCACATGACTACTCCCGCCATGTTATGATGATGCCCCGGTTTTGGGCTCGATCAGAAATGAATAGGTGTACGAAATTGGACACTTCAAGTTCAAAGGCAGTTTGTTCCAAATTGGAGTGGTTGGTGTATTTCGTAGTTCTAGCGATTGGATTTCACTCAAAACTCCCCACATGACTCCTCCCACTATATTATGATGATGCCCAAGTTTTGGGCACGATCGGAAATCAGTAGGTGTACGAAATTGGACAATTCAAGCTCAAAGGCAGTTCGTGCTTTACTGGAGTGTTTGGTGTATTCCGTAGTTCTAGGTATTGGATTTCACTGAAAACTCATCAAATGACTCCTCCCACCATATTATGTTGATGCCCAAGTTTTGGGCTCCATCGGAAATGAATAGGTGTACGAAATTGGACACTTCAAGTTCAAAGGCAGTTTGTTCCGAATTGGAGTGGTTGGTGTATTCCGTAGTTCTAGCAATTGGAATTCACTCAAAACTCACCACATGACACCTCCCACCACACTATGATGATGCCCAAGTTTTGGGCTCGATCGGAAATCAATAGGTGTACAATAATTGACAATTCAAGTTCAAAGGCAGTTTTTTCCGAATTGGAGTGGTTAGTGTATTCCGTAGTTCTAGCGAATGAATTTCACTCAAAATTCCCCACACGTCACCTCCCACCGTATTATGATGACGCCCAAGTTTTGGGCTCGATCGGAAATCAATAGGTGTACGAAATTGGACAATTCAAGCTCAAAGGAAGTTCGTGCTTTACGGGAGTGTTTGGTGTATTCCGTAGTTCTAGGTATTGGATTTCACTGAAAACTCTTCAAATGACTCCTCCCCCCATATTATGATGATGCCCAAGTTTTGGGCTCGATCGGAAATCACTAGGTGTACGAAATTGGACAATACAAGTTCATAGGCAGTTCGTGCCTTATTGTAGTGGATTGTACATTTCGTAGTTCTAACGGTTGGATTTCACTCAGAATTCACCAAATGACTCCTCCCAACATATGATAATGATTCCCAAGTTTTTGGCTCGATCGGAAATCAATACGTGTACGAAATCGGACACTTCAAGTTCAAAGGCAGTTTGTTCCGAATTGGGGTGGTTGGTGTATACCGTAGTTCTAGCGATTGGATTTCACTCAAAACTCCCCACATGACTCCTCCCACCAAACTATGATGATGCCCAAGTTTTGGGCTCGATCGGAAATCAATAGGTGTACGAAATTGGACAATTCAAGTTCAAAGGCAGTTCGTGCCTTATTGTAGTGGTTGGTACATTTCGTAGTTCTAGCGATTGGATTTCACTCAGAACTCACCAAATGACTCCTCCCAACATATTATGATGATTCCAAAGTTTTGGGCTCGATCGAAAATTAATAGGTGTACGAAATTGGATAATTCAAGTTCAAAGGCAGTTTGTTCCGAATTGGAGTGGTTGGTGTATTCCGTAGTTCTAGCGCCTGGATTTCACTCAAAACTCACCACATGACTCCTGCGACCTTATAATGATGATGCCCAAGTTTTGGGCTCAATCGGAAATCAATAGGTGTACGAAATTGGACACTTCATGTTCAAAGGCAGTTTGTTCCGAATTGGAGTGGTTGGTGTATTCCGTAGTTCTAGCGATTGGAATTCACTCAAACCTCACCACATAACTCCTCCCACCATATTATGACGATCCCAAGTTTTGGGCTCGATCGGAAATCAATAGGTGTACGAAACTGGACAGTTCAAGTTCAAAGGCAGTTTGTTCGGAATTGGAGTGGTTGGTGTATTCCATAGTTCGAGTGATTGGATTTCACTCAAAACTCTCCACATGAGTCCTCCCACCATATTATGATGATGCCCAAGTATTGGGCTCGATCGGAAATCAATAGGTGTACGAATTGGAGTGGTTAGTGTATTCCATAGTTGTAGCGATTGGATTTCACTCAAAACTTCACCACTTGACTCCCCGCACCATATTATGAGGATGCCCAAGTTTTGGGCTCAATTGGAAATCAATAGGTGTATGAAATTGGACACTTCAAGTTCAAAGGCTGTTTGTTCCGAATTGGAGTGGTTTGTGTATTCCGTAGTTCTAGCGATTGGATTTCACTCTAAACTCACCACATGACTCCTGCCACCATATTATGATGATGCCCAAGTTTTGGGCTCGATCGGAAATCAATAGGTGTAAGAAATTTTGCACTTCAGGTTCAAAGGCAGTTTGTTCCGAATTGGAGTGGTTGGTGTATTCCGTAGTTCTAGCGATTGGATTTCACTCAAACCTCACCACATGACTCCTCCCACCATATGATGATCCCAAGTTTTGGGCTCGATCGGAAATCATTAGGTGTACGAAACTGGACAGTTCAAGTTCAAAGGCAGTTTGTTCCGATTTGGAGTGGTTGGTGTATTCCATAGTTCTAGCGATTGGATTTCACTCAAAACGCACCACGTGAGTCCTCCCACCATATTATGACGATGCCCAAGTTTTGGGCTCGATCGGAAATCAATAGGTGTACGAAATTCGACAATTCAAGTTCAAAGGCAGTTTGTTCCGAATTGGAGTGGTTGGTGTATTCCATAGTTCTAGCGATTGGATTTCACTCAAAACTCACCACGTGACTCCTCCCACCATATTATGACGATGCCCAAGTTTTGGGCTCGATCGGAAATCAATAGGTGTACGAAATTGGACACTTCAAGTTCAAAGGCAGTTTGTTCGGAATTGGAGTGGTTGGTGTATTCCATAGTTCGAGTGATTGGATTTCACTCAAAACTCTCCACATGACTCCTCCCACCATATTATGATGATGCCCAAGTATTGGGCTCGATCGGAATTCAATAGGTGTACGAAATTGGACAATTGAACTTCAAAGGCAGTTCGTGCCTTATTGTAGTGGTTGGTACATTTCGTAGTTCTAGGGATTGGATTTCACTCAAAACTCACCAAATCACTCCTCCCACCATATTATGATGATGCCCAAGTTTTGGGCACGATCGGAAATCAATAGGTGTACGAAATTGGACAATTCAAGTTCAATGGCAGTTCATGCTTTACTGGAGTGTTTGGTGTATTCCGTAGTTCTAGGTATTGGATTTCACTGAAGACTCATCAAATGACTCCTCCCACCATATTATGTTGATGCCCAAGTTTTGGGCTCCATCGGAAATGAATAGGTGTACGAAATTGGACACTTCAAGTTCAAAGGCAGTTTGTTCCGAATTGGAGTGGTTGGTGTATTCCGTAGTTCTAGCGATTGGATTTTAATCAAAACTCCCCACATGACTCCTCCCACTATTTTATGATGATGCCCAAGTATTGCGCTCGATCGGAAATCAATAGGTGTACGACATTGGACAATTCAAGTTCAAAGGCAGTTCGTGTCATATTGGAGTGGTTGGTACATTTCGTAGTTCTAGCGATTGGATTTCACTCAAAACTCACCAAATGACTCCTCCCAACATATTATGATGATTCCCAAGTTTTAGGCTCGATCGGAAATCAATAGGTGTACGAAATTGGACACTTCAAATCCAAAGGCAGTTTGTTCCGAATTGGAGTGGTTGGTGTATTCCGTAGTTCTAGCAATTGGATTTCACTCAAAACTCACCACATCGCTCCTCCCACCGTACTATGGTGATACCAAAGTTTTGGGATCGATCGGAAATCAATAGGTGTACGAAATTGGACACTTCAAGTTCAATGGCAGTATGTTCCGAATTCGAGTGGTTGGTGTATTCCGTAGTTCTAGTGATTGGATTTCACTCAAAACTCACCAAATGACTCCTCCCACCATATTATAATGATGCCCAAGTTTTGGGCTCGATCGGAAATCGATAGGTGTACGAAATTGGACACTTCAAGTACAAAGGTAGTTTGTTCCGAATTGGAGTGGTTGGTATATTCCGTAGTTCTAGCGATTGGATTTCACTCAAAACTCACCAAATGACTCCTCCCAACATATTATGATGACACTTCAAGTTCAAAGGCAGTTTGTTCCGAATTGGAGTGGTTGGTGTACTCCGTAGTTCTAGCGATTGGATTTCCCTCAAAACTCACCACATGACTCCTCCCACCATCTTATGATGAAGCCCAAGTTTTGGGCTCGATCGGAAATCGATAGGTGTACGAAATTGGACACTTCAAGTTCAATGGCAGTATGTTCCGAATTCGAGTGGTTGGTGTATTCCGTAGTTCTAGCGATTGGATTTCACTCAAAACTCACCAAATGACTCCTCCCACCATATTATAATAATGCCCAAGTTTTGGGCTCGATCGGAAATCGATAGGTGTACGAAATTGGACACTTCAAGTTCAAAGGTAGTTTGTTCCGAATTGGAGTGGTTGGTATATTCCGTAGTTCTAGCGATTGGATTTCACTCAAAACTCACCAAATGACTCCTCCCAACATATTATGATGACACTTCAAGTTCAAAGGCAGTTTGTTCCGAATTGGAGTGGTTGGTGTACTCCGTAGTTCTAGCGATTGGATTTCACTCAAAACTCCCCACATGACTCCTCCCACCAAACTATGATGATGCCCAAGTTTTGGGCACGATCGGAAATCAATAGGTGTACGAAATTGGACAATTCAAGTTCAAAGGCAGTTCGTGCCTTATTGGAGTGGTTGGTGTATTTCATAGTTCTTGCGATTGGATTTCACTCAAGACACACCAAATGACTCCTCCCAACATATTATGATGACACTTCAAGTTCAAAGGCAGTTTGTTCCGAATTGGAGTGGTTGGTGTATTCCGTAGTTCTGGCGATTGGATTTCACTCAAAATCCAACACATGACTCCTCCCACCACACTATGATGAAGCCCAAGTTTTGGGCTCGATCGGAAATTAATAGGTGTACGAAATTGGACACTTCAAGTTCAAAGGCAGTTTGTTCCGAATTGGAGTTGTTGGTGTATTCTGTAGTTCTAGCGATTGGATTTCACTCAAAACTCACCACATGACTCCTCCCACCGTACTATGATGATGCCCAAGTTTTGGGCTCGATCGGAAATCAACAGGTGTACGAAATTAAACACTTGAAGTTCAATGGCAGGTTATTACGAATTGGAGTGGTTGGTGCATTCCGTAGTTCTAGCGATTGGATTTCACTCAAAACTCCCCACATGACTCCTCCCACCGTACTATGATGATGCCCAAGTTTTGGGCTCGATCGGAAATCAATAGGTGTACGAAATTGGACACTTCAAGTTCAAAGGCAGTTTGTTCTGAATTGGAGTGGTTGGTGTATTCCGTTGTTCTAGCGATTGGATTTCATTCAAAACTCACCAAATGACTCCTCCCAACATATTATGATGATTCCCAAGTTTTGGGCTCGATCGGAAATCAATAGGTGTACGAAATTGGACACTTCAAGTTCAAAGGCGGTTTGTTCCGAATTGTAGGGGTTGGTGTAGTGCAAAGTTCTAGCGATTGGACACTACAAGTTCATAGGCAGTATGTTTCGAATTGGAGTGGTTGTTGTATTCCGTAGTTCTAGCGATTGGATTTCACTCAAAACTCCCCACATGACTCCTCCCACCATATTATGATGACACTTCAAGTTCAAAGGCAGTTTGTTCCGAATTGGAGTGGTTGGTGTATTTCGTAGTTCTAGCGATTGGATTTCACTCAAAACTCACCACATGACTCCTCCCACCATATTATAATAATGCCCAAGTTTTGGGCTCGATCAGAAATCGATAGGTGTACGAAATTGGACACTTCAAGTACAAAGGTAGTTTGTTCCGAATTGGAGTGGTTGGTATATTCCGTAGTTCTAGCGATTGGATTTCACTCAAAACTCACCAAATGACTCCTCCCAACATATTATGATGACACTTCAAGTTCAAAGGCAGTTTGTTCCGAATTGGAGTGGTTGGTGTATTTCGTAGTTCTAGCGATTGGATTTCACTCAAAACTCACCACATGACTCCTCCCACCATATTATGATGAAGCCCAAGTTTTGGGCTTCATCGGAAATCAATAGGTGTACGAAATTGGACACTTCAAGTTCAAAGTCAGTTTGTTCCGAATTGGAGTGGTTGGTGTATTCCGCAGTTCGAGTAATTGGATTTCACTCAAAACTCACCGAATGACTCCTCCCACCATTTCATGATGATGCCCAAGTTTTGGGCTCGATCGGAAATCAATAGTTGTACGAAATTGGACACTTCAAGTTCAAAGGCAGTTTGTTCCGAATTGGAGTGGTTGGTGTATTCCGTAGTTCTAGCAATTGGATTTCACTCAAAACTCACAACATGAGTCCTCCCACAATATTATAATGATGCCCAAGTTTTGGGCTCATTCGGTAATCAATAGGTGTACGAAATTGGACACTTCAAGTTCAAAGACAACTCAAAACGCAATAAATGACTCCTCCCACCATATATTGATGATGCCCAAGTTTTGGGACTGATCGGAAATCAATAGGCGTACGAAATTGGACACTTCAAGTTCAAAGGCAGTTTGTTCAGAATTGGAGTGGTTGGTGTATTCCACAGTTCTAGTGATTGGATTTCACTCAAAACTCTCCACCTGACTCCTCCCACCATATTATGATGATGCCCAAGTTTTGGGCTCGATCGGAAATCAATAGTTGTACAAAATTGGAGACTTCAAGTTCAAAGGCAGTTTTGTTCCGAATTGGAGTGGTTGGTGTATTCCGTAGTTCTAGCGATTGGATTTCACTCAAAACTCACCACATGACTCCTCCCACCATATTATGATGATGCCCAAGTTTTGGGCTCGATCGGAAATCAATAGGGGGTACGAAATTGGACAATTCAAATTCAAAGGCAGTTCGTGCCTTATTGGAGTGGTTGGTGTATTCCGTAGTTCTAGCGTTTGGATTTCACTCAAAACGCTCCAAATGACTCCTCCCCCCATATATTGATGATGCCCAAGTTTTGGGCTAGAACGGAAATCAATAGGTGTACGAAATTGCACACTTCAAGTTCAAAGGCAGTTTGTTCCGAATTGGAGTGGTTGGTGTATTTCGTAGTTTTAGCGATTGGATTTCACTCAAAACTCACCACATGACTCCTCCCACCATATTTTGGTGATTCCCAAGTTTTGGGCTCGACCGGAAATCAACAGGAGTATGAAATTGGACACGTCATGTTCAAAGGCAGTTTGTTTCGAATTGGAGTGGTTGGTGTATTCCGTAGTTCTAGCAATTGGATTTCACTCAAAACTCAGCACAAGACTCCTCCCACCATATTATGATGATGCTCAAGTTTTGGGATCTATCGGAAATCTATAGGCGTGCGAAATTGGAGACTTCAAGTTCAAAGGCAGATTGTTCCGAATTGGAGGGGTTGGTGTATTCCTTAGTTCTAGCGATTGGATTTCACTCAAAACTCACCACATGACTCCTCCCACCATATTTTGGTGATTCCCATGTTTTGGGATCGATCGGAAATCAATAGGTGTACGAAGTTGGACACTTCAAGTTCAAAGGCAGTTTGTTCGGAATTGGAGTGGTTTTTGTATTCCACAGTTCTAGTGATTGGATTTCACCGAAAACTCACCACATGACTCCCCCCACCATATTATGATGATGCCCAAGTTTTGGGCTCGATCCGAAATCAATAGGGGTACAAAATTGGACAATTCAAGTTCAAAGGCAGTTAGTGCCTTATTGGAGTGGTTTGTGTATTTCATAGTTCTAGCGATTGGATTTCACTCAAAACGCAATAAATGACTCCTCCCACCATATATTGATGATGCCCAAGTTTTGGGCTACATCGGTAATCAATAGGTGTACGAAATTGGACACTTCAAGTTCAAAGGCAGTTTGTTCCGAATTGGAGTGGTTGGTGTATTCCGTAGTTCTAGTGATTAGATTTCACTCAAAATGCACCACATGACTCCTCCCACCATATATTGATGATGCCCAAGTTTTGGGCTACATCGGAAATCAATAGGTGTACGAAATAGTACACCACAAGTTCAAAGGCAGTTTGTTCCGAATTGGAGTGGTTGGTGTATTTCGTAGTTCTAGCGATTGGATTTCACTCAAGACTCACCACAAGACTCCTCCCACCATATTTTGATGATCCCCAAGTTTTGGGCTCGATCGGAAATCAACAGGAGTACGATATTGGACACGTCATGTTCAAAGGCAGTTTGTTCCGAATTGGAGTGGTTGGTGTATTCCGTAGTTCTTGCAATTGGATTTCACTGAAAACTCACCACATGACTCCTCCCACCATATTATGTTGATGCCCAAGTTTTGGACTCGATCGGAAATAAATAGGTGTACGAAATTGGACACTTCTATTTCAAAGGCAGTTTGTTCCGAATTGGAGTGGTTGGTGTATTCCGTAGTTCTAGCGATTGGATTTCACTGAAAACCCACCACATGACTCCTCCCACCGTATAATGATGATGCCCAAGTTTTGGGATCAATCGTAAATCAATAGGTGTATGAAATTGGACACTTCATGTTCAAAGGCAGTTTGTTCCGAATTGGAGTGGTTGGTGTATTCCGTAGTTCTAGGGATTGGATTTCACTCAAAACTCACCACATGACTCCTCCCACCATATTATGATGATGCCGAAGTTTTGGGATCTATCGGAAATCAATAGGTGTACGAAGTTGTACACTTCAAGTTCAAAGGCAGTTTGTTCGGAATTGGAGTGGTTGGTGTATTCCACAGTTCTAGTGATTGGATTTCACTCAAAACTCTCCACATGACTCCTCCCACCATATTATGATGATGCCAAAGTTTTGGGCTCGATCGGAAATCAATAGGTGTACGAAATTGGACACTTCAAGTTCATAGGCAGTTTGTTCCGAATTGGAGTTGTTGGTGTTTTCCTTAGTTCTAGCGATTGGATTTCACTCAAAACTCACCACATGACTCCTCCCACCATATTTTGGTGATTCCCATGTTTTGGGCTCGATCGGAAATCAATATGTGTACGAAATTGGACAATTCAAGTTCAAAGCAGTTTGTTCCGAATTGGAGTGGTTGGTGTATTCCGTAGTTCTAGGGATTGGATTTCACTCAAAACTCACCACATGACTCCTCCCACCATATTATGATGATGCCCAAGTTTTGGGCTCGATCGGAAGTCAATAGGTGTACGAAATTGGACAATTCAACGTCAAAGGCAGTTAGTGCTTTATTGGAGTGCTTGGTGTATTACGTAGTTCTAGCGATTGGATTTCACTCAAAACGCACCAAATGACTCCTCCCACCATATATTGATGATGCCCAAGTTTTGGGGTCGATCGGAAATCAATAGGTGTACGAAATTGGACACTTCAAGTTCAAAGGCAGTTTGTTCCGAATTGGAGTGGTTGGTGTATCCCGTAGTTCTAACGATTGGATTTCACTGAAAACCCACCACATGAATTCCCTCTCCACATTATGGTGATGCCCAAGTTTTGGGCTCGGTCGGAAATCAATAGTTGTACGAAATTGGACACTTCAAGTTCAGTGGGAATTTGTTCCGAATTGGAGTGGTTGGTGTATTCCGTAGTTTTAGCGATTGGATTTCACTCAATACTCACCACATCACTCCTCCCACCATATTATGATGATGCCCAAGTTCTAGGCTCGATTGAAAATCAATAGGTGTACGAAAATGTACAATTCAAGTTCAAAGGCAGATCGTGCCTTATTGGAGTGGTTGGTGTATTTCGTAGTTCTAGTAATTGGATTTCACTCAAAACTCACCAAATGACTTCCCCCACCATATTATGACGATGCCCAAGTTTTGGGCTCGATCGGAAATCAATAGGTGTACAAAATTTGACAATTCAAGTTCAAAGGCAATTTGTTCCGAATTGGAGTGGTTGGTGTATTTCGTAGTTCTAGCGATTGGGGTTCACTCTTAACTCACTGAATGACTTCGCCCAACATATTATGATGATTCTCAAGTTTTGGGCTCGATTGGAAATCAATAGGTGTACGAAATTGGACACTACAAGTTCAAACGCAATTTGTTCCGAATTGGAGTGGTTAACGTATTCCGCAGTTCTAGCGATTGGATTTCACTCAAAACTGACCACATGAGTCCTCCCACCATAATATGATGATGCCCCAGTTTTGGGAGCGATTGGAAATCAATAGGTGTACGAAATTGGACAATACCAGTTCAAGGGTAGTTTGTGCCTTATTGGAGTGGCTGGTGTATTTCGTAGTTCTAGCGATTAGATTTCACTCAAAAGTCACCAAATGACTACTCCCAACATATTATGATGATTCCCAAGTTTTGGGCTCGATCGGAAATCAATAGGCGTACGAAATTGGACACTTCAAGTTCAAGGGCAGTTTGTTCCGAATTGGAGTGGTTGGTGTATTCCGCAGTTCTAGCGATTGGATTTCACTCAAAACTCGCCAGATGACTCCTCCCACCATATTATGATGATGCCCAAGTTTTGGGCTCGATCGGAAATCAATATGTGTACGAAATTGGACACTTCAAGTTCAAGGGCAGTTTGTTCCGAATTGGAGTTTTTGGTGTATTCCGTAGTTCTAGGGATTGGATTTCACTCAAAACTCACCAAATGAGTACTCATACCACATTATGAAGATGCCCAAGTTTTGGGCTCGATCGGAAATCAATAGGTGTACGAAATTGGACAATTCAAGTTCAAAGGCAGTTCGTTCCGAATTGGACTGGTTGGTGTATTCCGTAGTTCTAGCGATTGGATTTCACTCAAAACTCACCAAATGACTCCTCCCACCATATTATGATGATGCCCAAGTTTTGGGCTCGATCGGAAATAAATGGCTGTACGAAATTGGACAATTCAAGTTTAAAGGCAGTTCGTGACTTATTGGGTTGGTTGGTGTATTTTGTAGTTCTAGCGATTGGATTTCACTCTAAACTCACTACATGACTCCTCCTACCATGTAATGACGATGCAAAAATTTTGGGCTCGATCAGAAATCAGTACGTGTTCGAAGGTGGACACTTCATGTTCAGAGGCAGTTTGTTCCGAACTGAAGTGGTTGGCGTATTCCGTAGTTCTAGAGACTGGATTTCACTCAAAACTCACCAGATGACTCCTCCCAAGTTTTGGGCTCGTTCGGAAATCAATAGGCATACGAAATTGGACACTTCAAGTTCAAAGGCAGTTTGTTCCGAATTGGAGTGGTTGGTGTATTCCGCAGTTCTAACGATTGGATTTCACTGAAAAATCACCACATGACTCCTCCGTCCATATTATGATGATGCCCAAGTTTTGGGCTCGATCGGAAATCAATAGGTGTACGAAATTGGACACTTCAAGTTCAAAGGCAGTTCATGCCTTGTTGGAGTGGTCGGTGTATTTCGTAGTTCTAGCGATTGGATTTCACTCAAAACTCACCAAATAAGTCCTCCCACCATTTTATGCTGCTGCCCAAGTTTTGGGCTCGATCGGAAATCAATAGGTGTTCGAAATTGGACACTTCAAGTTCAAAGGCAGTTTATTCCGAATTGGAGTGGTTGGTGTATTCCGTAGTTCTAGCGATTGGATTTCACTCAAAACTCAACAAATGACTCCTCCCACCATATTATGATGATGCACAAGTTTTGGGCTCGATCGGAAATCAATAGGTGTACGAAGTTGGACACTTCAAGTTCTAAGGCAGTTTGTTCCGAATTGCAGTGGTTGGTGTAATCCATAGTTCTAGCGATTGGATTTCACTCAAAACTCACCAAATGACTCCTCCCAACATATTATGATGATGCCCAAGTTTTGGGCTCGATCGGAAATCAATAGATGTATGAAATTGGACACTTCATGTTCGAAGGCAGTCTGTTCCGAATTGGAGTGGTTATTGTATTCCGTAGTTCTAGCGATTGGATTTAATTGAAAACTCACCAAATGATTCCTCCCACCATATTATGATGGTTCCCAACTTTTGGGACCGATCTAAAATCAATAGGGGTTAGAAATTGGACAATTCAGGTTCGAAGGCAGTTAGTGCCTGATTGGAGTGTTTGGTGTATTCCGTAGTTCTAGCGATTGGATTTCACTCAAAACTCACCAAATGACTCCTCCCAACATATTATGACGAAACCCAAGTTCTGGGCTCGATCGGAAATCAATAGGTGTGCGAAATTGGACACTTCAAGTTCAAAGGCAGTTTGTTCCGAATTGGAGTTGTTGGAGTAATTCGTAGTTCTAGCGATTGGATGTCACTAAAAACACAACAAATGACTCCTCCCAACATATTATGATGATGCCCAAGTTTTGGGCTCGATCGGAAATCAATAGGTGTACGAAATTGGACACTTCATGTTCAAAGGCAGTCTGTTCCGAATTGGAGTGGTTATTGTAATCCGTAGTTCTAGCTATTGGATTTCACTCAAAACTCCCCACATGACTCCGCCCGCCATATTATGATGAAGCCCAAGTTTTGGGCTCGATCGGAAATCATTAGGTGTACGAAATTGGACAATTCAAGTTCAAAGCCAGTTAGTGCCCTATTGAAGTGGTTGGTTAATTCCGTAGTTCTAGCGATTGGATTTCACTCAAAACTCACCAAATGACTCCTCCCACCATATTATGACGATGCCCAAGTTTTGGGCTCGTTCGGAAATCAATAGGTGTACGAAATTGTACAATTCAAGTTCAAAGGCAGTTCGTGCCTTACTGGAGTCGTTGGGGTATTCCGTAGTTCTAGCAGTTGGATTTCACTCAAAACTCCCCAAATGACTCCTCCCACCATATTATGATGATGCCCAAGTTTTGGGCTGAATCGGAAATCAACAGGTGTACGAAATTGGGCACTTGAAGTTCTAAGGCAGTTCGTTTCGAATTGGAGTGGTTGGTGTATTCCGTAGTTCTAGCGATTGGATTTCACTCAAAACTCAACAAACGACTCCTTCCACCATTTTATGACGATGCCCATGTTTTGGGCTCGATCGGAAATCAATAGGTGTTCGAAATTGGACACTTCAAGTTCAAAGGCAATTTGTTCCGAATTGTTGTGGTTGGTGTATTCCGTAGTTCTAGCGAATGGATTTCACTCAAAACTCACAACATGACTCCTCCCACCATATTATGATGATGCCCGAGTTTTGGACTCGATCGGAAATCAATAGGTGTACGAAATTGGACACTTCAAGTTCAAAGGAAGTTTGTTCGGAATTGGGTTGGTGTATTCCGTAGTTCTGGCGATTGGATTTCACTCAAAACGCAAGAAATGACTCCTCCCACCATATTATGATGATGCCCAAGTTTTGGGCTCAATCGGAAATCAACAGGTGTACGAAATTGGGCACTTGAAGTTCTAAGGCAGTTCGTTTCGAATTGGAGTGGTTGGTGTATTCCGTAGTTGTAGCGATTGGATTTCACTCAAAACTCAACAAACGACTCCTTCCACCATTTTATGACGATGCCCATGTTTTGGGCTCGATCGGAAATCAATAGGTGTACGAAATTGGACACTTCAAGTTCAAAGGCAGTTTGTTTCGAATTGGCGTGGTTGGTGTATTCCGTAGTTCTAGCGATTGGATTTCTCTCAAAACTCACCACATGACTCCTCCCACCATACTAAGATGATGCCCGAGTTTTGGGCTCGATCGGAAATCAGCAGGTGTACGAAATGGGACACTTCAAGTTCAAAGGCAGTTTGTTCCGAATTGAATTGGGTGGCTTATTCCGCAGTTCTAACAATTGGATTTCACTCAAAACTCTCCACATGACTCCTCCCACCATATTATGATGATGCCCAAGTTTTGGGCACAATCGGAAATCAATAGGTGTACGAAATTGGACACTTCAAGTTCAAAGGCAAATTGTTCCGAATTGGAGTGGTTGGTGAATTCCGTAGTTCTAGCGATTGGTTTCACCCAAAACTCACCACATGACTCCTCCCACCATATTATGATGATGCCCAAGCTTTGGGATCGATCGGAAATCAATAGGTGTACGAAATTGTACAATTCAAGTTCAGAGGCAGTTCGTGCCTTACTGGAGTGGTTGGTATATTCCGTAGTTCTAGCGATTGGATTTCAATCAAAACTCACCAAATGACTCCTCCCAACATTTGATGATGATGCCCAAGTTTTGGGCTCGATCGGATTTAAATAGGTGTACGAAATTGGGCACTTCAAGTTCAAAGGCAGTTTGTTCCGAATTGGAGGAGTTGGTTTATTCCGTAGTTCTAGCGATTGAATTTCACTAAAAACTCTCCACATGACTCCTCCCACCATATTATGACGATGCCCAAGTTTTGGCCTCGATCGGAAATCAATAGGTGTACGAAACTGGACAATTCAAGTTCAAAGGCAGTTCGTGTCTTATTGGAGTGGTTGGTGTATTCCGTTTTTCTAGCGATTGGATTTCACTCAAAACTCACCAAATGACTCCTCCCACCATTTTATGATGATGCCCATGTTTTGGGCTCGATCGGAAATCAATAGGTGTACGAAATGGGACACTTCAAGTTCAAAGGCAGTTTGTTCCGAATTGGAGTGGTTGGTTTATTCCGTAGTTCTAGCGATTGGAGTTCCCTCAAAACTCAACAAATGACTCCTCCCACCAATTTATGATGATGCCCTTGTTTTGGGCTCGATCGGAAATCAATAGGTGTATGAAATTGGACACTTCAAGTTCAAAGGCAGTTTGTTCCAAATTGGAGTGGTTGGCTTATTCCGTAGTTTTAGCGATTGGATTTCACTCAAAACTCACCACATGACTCCTCCCACCATATTACGTTGATGCCCAAGTTTTGGGCTCAGTCGGAAAACAATAGGTGTACGAAATTGTACAATTCAGGTTCAAAGGCAGTTCGTTCCTTATAGGAGTGGTTGTTGTATTCCGTAGTTCTAGCGATTGGATTTCACTCAAAACACACCAAATGACTCCTCCCAACATATTATGATGATTCCCAAGTTTTGGGCTCGTTCGGAATTCATTAGGTGTACGAAATTGGACACTTCAAGTTCAAAGGCAGTTTGTTCCGAATTGGAGTGGTTGGTTTATTCCGTAGTTCTAGCGATTGGAATTCACTTAAAACTCTCCACATGACTCCTCCCACCATATTATGATGATGCCCAAGTTTTGGGCTCGATCGGAAATCATTAGGTGTACGAAATTGGACACTTCAAGTTCAAAGGCAATTTGTTCCGAATTGGAGTGGTTGGTGTATTCCGTAGTTCTAGTGATTGGATTTCACTCAAAACTCTCCACATGACTCCTCCCACCATATTATGATGATGCCCAAGTTTTGGGATCGATCGTAAATCAATAGGTGTACGAAATTGTTCAATTCAAATTCAAAGGCAGTTCATGCCTTATTGGAGTGGTTGGTGTATTCCGTAGTTCTAGAGATTGGATTTCACTCAAAACACACCAAATGACTCCTCCCACCATATTATGATGATGCCCAAGTTTTGGGCTCGTTCGAAATGAATAGGTGTACGAAATTGGACACTTCAAGTTCAAAGGCAGTTTGTTCCGAATTGGAGTGGGTGGTGTATTCCGTAGTTCTAGCGATTGTTGTTCACTCAAAACTCACCAAATGACTCCTCCCGCCATTTTATGATGATGCCCACGTTTTGGACTCGATTGGAAATCAATAGGTGTACGAAATTGGACATTTCAAGTTCAAGGGCAATTTGTTCCGTATTGGAGTGGTTGGTTTATTCCGTAGTTCTAGCGATTAGATTTCACTCAAAACTCTCCAAATGACTCCTCCCACCATTTTATGATGATGCCCAAGTTTTGGGCTCGATCGGAAATCAATAGGTGTACGAAATTGGACACTTCAAGTTCAAAGGCAGTTTTTTCCGAATTGGAGTGGTTGTTGTATTCCGTAGTTCAAGCGATTGGATTTCACTCAAAACTGTCCACATGACTACACCCAACATATGATGATGATGCCCAAGTTTTGGGCTCGATCGGAAATCAATAACTGTACAAAATTGGACACTTCAAGTTCAAAGGCAGTTTGTTCCGAATTGGAGTGGTTGGTGTATTCCGTAGTTCTAGCAATTGGATTTCACTCAAAACTCACCAAATGACTCCCCCCACAATACTATGATGATGCCCAACTTTTGGTATCGTTCGGAAATCAATAGGTACACGAAATTGGACAATTGGAGTTCAAGGGCAGTTCGTGCCTTATTGGTGTCGTTGGTGTATTCCGTAGTTCTAGCGATTGGATTTCACTCAAAACTCACCAAATGACTGCTCCAAGATATTATGATGATGCCCAAGTTTTGGGCTCGATCTGAAACCAATAGGTGTACGAAATTGGACACTTCAAGTTCAAAGGCAGTTTGTTCCGAATTGGAGTGGTTGGTGTATTCCATATTTCTAGCGATTGGATTTCACTCAGAACTCACCACATGACTCCTCCCACAATACTATGATGATGCCCAACTTTTGGGGTCGATCGGAAATCAATAGGTGTACTAAATTGGACAATTGGAGATCAAGTACAGTTCGTGCCTTATTGGTGCCGTTGGTGTATTTCGTAGTTCTAGTGATTGGATTTCACTCAAAACTCCCCAAATGACTTCTCCCTCTATATTATGATGATACCCAAGTTTTGGGCTCCATCGGAAATCAATAGGTGTACGAAATTGGAAACTTCAAGTTCAAAGGCAGTTTGTTCCGAATTGGAGTGGTTGGTGTATTCCTCAGTTCTGGCAAATGGATTTCTCTCAAAACTCACCAAATGACTCCTCCCGCTATATTATGATGATGCCCAAGTTTTGAGCTCGATCGGAATTCAATAGGTGTACGAAATTGGACACTTCAAGTTCAAAGGCAGTTTGTTCCGAATTGGAGTGGTTGGTGTATTCCATAGTTCTACCGATTGGATTTCACTCAAAACTTACCAAATGACTCCTCCCACCATACTGTGATGATGCCCAGGTTTTGAGCTCGATCGGAAATCAATAGGTGTACGAAATTGGACACTTCAAGTTCAAAGAAAGTTTGTTCCGAATTGGAGTGGTTGGTGTATTCCGTAGTTCTAGAGATTGGATTTCACTGAAAACTCACCACATGACTCCTCCCACCATACTGTGATGATGACCAAGTTTTGGGATTGATCGGAAATCAATAGGTGTATGAAATTGGACAATTGAAGTACAAAGGCAGTTCGTGCCTTATTGGACTGGTTTGTGTATTTCGTAGTTCTAGCGATTGGATTTCATTCAAAACTCACCAAATGACTCCTCCCAACATATTATGATGATGCCCAAGTTTTGGGCTCAATCGGAAATCAATAGGTGTACGAAATTGGACACTTCAAGTTCAAAGGCAGTTTGTTACGAATAGGAGTGGTTGGTGTATTCCGTAGTTCTAGCGATTGGATTTCACTCAAAACTCACCACAGGAATCCTCCCACCATATTATGACGATGCCCAAGTTTTGGGCTCGATCGGAAATCAATAGGTGTACGAAATTGGTCAATTCAAGTTCAAAGGCAGTTCGTGCCTTGTTGGAGTGGTTGGTGTATTTTGTAGTTCTAGCGATTGGATTTCATTCAAAACTCACCAAATGACTCCTCCCAACATATTATGATGATGCCCAAGTTTTGGACTCGATCGGAAATCAATAGGTGTACGAAATTGGACACTTCAAGTTCAAAGGCAGTATGTTCCGAATTGGAGCGGTTGGTGTATTCCGTAGTTCTAGCGATTCGATTTCACTCAAAACCCACCAAATGACTCCTCCGACCATATTATCATGATGCCCAAGTTTTCGGCTCGATCGGAAATCAATAGGTGTACGAAATTGGACAATTCAAGCTCAAAGGCAGTTCGTGCTTTATTGGAGTGTTTGGTGTATTCCATAGTTCTAGCTGTTGGATTTCACTCAAAACTTACCAAATGACTCCTCCCACCATATTATGATGATGCCCAAGTTTTGGGCTCCATCGGAAATCAATAGGTGTACGAAATTGGACAATTCAAGCTCGAAGGCAGTTCGTGCTTTATTGGAGTATTTGGTGTACTCCATAGTTCTAACTGTTGGATTTCACTCAAAACTCATCAAATGACTCCTCCCACCATATTATGATGATGCCCAAGTTTTGGGCTCGATCGGAAATCAATAGGTGTACGAAATTGGACACTTCAAGTTCAAAGGCAGTATGTTCCGAATTGGAGCGGTTGGTGTATTCCGTAGTTCTAGCGATTCGATTTAACTCAAAACTCACCAGATGACTCCTCCCACCATATTATCATGATGCCCAAGTTTTCGGTTCGATCGGAAATCAATAGGTGTGCAAAATTGGACAATTCAAGCTCAAAGGCAGTTCGTGCTTTATTGGAGTGTTTGGTGTATTCCATAGTTCTAGCTGTTGGATTTCACTCAAAACTTACCAAAGGACTCCTCCCACCATATTATGATGATGCCCAAGCTTTGGGCTCCATCGGAAATCAATAGGTGTACGAAATTGGACAATTCAAGCTCGAAGGCAGTTCGTGCTTTATTGGAGTATTTGGTGTACTCCGTAGTTCTAACTGTTGGATTTCACTCAAAACTCATCAAATGACTTCTCCCACCATATTATGATGATGCCCAAGTTTTGGGCTCGATTGGAAATCAATAGGTGCACGAAATTGGATAATTCAAGTTCAAAGGCAGTTCGTGCTTTATTGGAGTGTTTGGTGTATTCCATAGTTCTAGCTGTTGGATTTCACTCAAAACTTACCAAATGACTCCTCCCACCATATTATCATGATGCCCAAGTTTTCGGCTCGATCGGAAATCAATAGGTGTACGAAATTGGACAATTCAAGCTCAAAGGCAGTTCGTGCTTTATTGGAGTGTTTGGTGTATTCCATAGTTCTAGCTGTTGGATTTCACTTAAAACTTACCAAAAGACTCCTCCCACCATATTATGTTGATGCCCAAATTTTGGGCTCGATCGAAAATCAATAGGTGTACGAAATTGGACACTTCAAGTTCAAAGGCAATTTGTTCTGAATTGGAGTGGTTGGTGTATTCCGTAGTTCTAGCGAGTGGATTTCACTCAAAACTCACCACATTACTCCTCCCACCATATTATGATGATGCCCAAGTTTTGGGCCCGATTGGAAATCAATAGGTGTACGAAATTGAATAATTCAAGTTCAAAGGCAGTTCGTGCCTTATTGGAGTGGTTGGTGTATTTCGTAGTTCTTGAGATTGGATTTCACTCAAAACTCACCAAATGACTCCTCCCAACATATTATGATGATGCCCAAGTTTTGCGCTCAATCGGAAATTAATAGGTGTACGAAATTGGACACTTCAAGTTCAAAGGCAGTTTATTCCGAACTGGAGTGGTTGGTCTATGTCGTAGTTCTAGCGATTGGATTTCACTCAAAACTCACCAAATGACTCGTCCCAACATATTATGATGATGCCCAAGTTTTGGGCTCGATCGGAAATCAAAAGGTGTACGAAATTGGACAATTCAAGTTCAAAGGCAGTTCGTGCCTTATTGGAGTGGTTGGTGTATTTCGTAGTTCTAGCGATTGGATTTCACTCAAAACTCTCCACATGACTCCTCCCACCATATTACGATGATGCCCAAGTTTTGGGCTCGATCGGAAATCAAAAGGTGTACGATATTGGACAATTCAAGTTCAAAGGCAGTTCGTGCCTTATTGGAGTGGTTGGTGTATTTCGTAGTTCTAGCGATTGGATTTCACTCAAAACTCTCTACATGACTCCTCCCACCATATTATGACGATTTTCAAGTTTTGGGCTCGATCGGAAATCAATAGGTGTACGAATTTGGACACTTCAAGTTCAAAGGCAATTTGTTACGAATTGGAGTGGTTTTTGTATTCCGTTGTTCTAGCGATTGGATTTCACTGAAAACTATCCACATGACTCCTCCCACCATATTATGATGATGCCCAGGTTTTGGGCTCGATCGGAAATCAATAGGTGTACGAAATTGGGAACTTCAAGTTCAATGGCGGTTGGTTCCGAATTGGAGTGGTTGGTGTATTCCGTAGTCCTAGCTATTGGATTTCACTCAAAACTCACCAAATGACTCCACCTACCATATTACGATGATGCAAAAGTTTTGGGCTCGATCGGAAATCAAAAGGTGTACGAAATTGGACAATTCAAGTTCAAAGGAAGTTCGTGCCTTACTGGAGTGGTTGGTGTATTTCGTAGTTCTAGCGATTGGATTCCACTCAAAACTCACCAAATGACTCCTCCCAACGTATTATGATGATGCCCAAGTTTTGGGCTCTATCGGAAATCAATAGTTGTACGAAATTGGACACTTCAAGTTCAAAGGCAGTTTGTTTGGAATTGCAGTGGTTGGTGTATTCCATAGCTCTAGCGATTGGATTTCACTCAAAACTCACCACATGACTCCTCCCACCATATTATGATGAAGCCCAAGTTTTGGGCTCGATCGGAAATCAATAGGTGTACGAAATTGGACACTTCAAGTTCAAAGGCAGTTTGTTTGGAATTGCAGTGGTTGGTGTATTCCATAGTTCTAGTGATTGGATTTCACACAAAACTCTCCACATGGCTCCTCCCACCATATTATGATTATGCCCACGTTTTGGGCCCGATCGGAAATCAATAGGTGTACAAAATTGGACACTTCAAGTTCAAAGGCAATTTGTTCCGAATTGGAGTGGTTCGTGCCTTATTGGAGTGGTTGGTGTATTCCTCAGTTCTGGCAAATGGATTTCTCTCAAAACTCACCAAATGACTCCTCCCGCTATATTATGATGATGCCCAAGTTTTGAGCCCGATCGGAATTCAATAGGTGTACGAAATTGGACACTTCAAGTTCAAAGGCAATTTGTTCCGAATTGGAGTGGTTGGTGTATTCCGTAGTTCTAGCGATTGGATCTCACTCAAAACTCACCAGATGAATCCTCCCACCGTATTATGATGGTGCCCAAGTTTTGGGCTCGGTCGGAAATCAATAGTTGTACGAAATTGGACACTTCAAGTTCAAAGGCAGTTTGTTTGGAATTGCAGTGGTTGGTGTATTCCATAGTTCTAGTGATTGGATTTCACACAAAACTCTCCACATGGCTCCTCCCACCATATTATGATTATGCCCACGTTTTGGGCCCGATCGGAAATCAATAGGTGTACAAAATTGGACACTTCAAGTTCAAAGGCAATTTGTTCCGAATTGGAGTGGTTGGCGTATTCCGTAGTTCTAGCGATTGGATTTCACTCAAAACTCAACACATGAATTCTCCCAACATATTATGATGATGCCCAGTTTTGGGCTCGAACGGAAATCAATAGGTGTACGAAATTGGACAATTGAGGTTCAAAGGCAGTTCGTGCCTTATTAGAGTGGTTGGTGTATTCCGTAGTTGTAGCGATTGGATTTCACTCAAAACTCACCAAATGACTCGTCCCACCATATTATGATGATACCCAAGTTTTGGGCACGATCGGAAATCAATAGGTGTACAAAATTGGACACTTCAAGTTCAAAGGCAGTTTGTTTCAAATTAGAGTGGTTGGCGTATTCCGTAGTTCTAGCGATTGGATTTCAGTGAAAACTCACCGAATGAATTCTCCCCCCATATTAGGACGATGCCCAAACTTTGGGCTCGATCGGAAATCAATAGGTGTACGAAATTGGACAATTGAAGTTCAGAGGCGGTTCGTGCCTTATTAGAGTGATTGGTGTATTCCGTAGTTCTCGCGACTGGATTTCACTCAAAACTCACCAAATGACTCGTCCCACCATATTATGATGATGCCCAGGTTTTGGGATCGATCGGAAATCAATAGGTGTAGGAAATTGGACAGTTCAAGTTCGAAGGCAATTCGTGCTTTATTGGAGTGTTTGGTGTATTCCGTAGTTCTAGCGATTGGATTTCACTCAAAACTCACCAAATGACACCTCCCACCATATTACGATGATGCCCAAGTTTTGGGCTCGATCGGAAATCAATAGGGGTACGAAATTGGAGAATTCAAGTTCAAAGGCAGTTCGTGCCTTATTAGAGTGGTTGGCGTATTCCGTAGTTCTAGCGACTGGATTTCACTGAAAACTCACCAAATGACTACTCCCAACATATTATGATGATTCCCAAGTTTTGGGCTCGATCGGAAATCAATATGTGTACGAATTTGGACACTTCAAGTTCAAAGGCAATTTGTTACGAATTGGAGTGGTTGGTGTATTCCGTTGTTCTAGCGACTGGATTTCACTGAAAACACACCACATGACTCCTCCCACCATATTATGATGATGCCCAAGTTTTGGGGTCGATCGGAAATCAATAAGTGTACGAAATTCGACACTTGAAGTTCAAACGCAGTTTGTTCCGAATTGGAGTGGTTGGTGTATTCCGTAGTTCAAGCGATTGGATTTCACTCAGAACTCACCACATGACTCCTCCCACCATATCATGATGATGTCCAAATTTTTGGCTCGATCGGAAATTAATAGGTGTACGAAATTGGACACTTCAAGTTCAAACGTAGTTTGTTCCGAACTGGAGTGGTTGATGTATTCCGTTGTTCTAGCGATTGGATTTCACTGAAAACTCACCACATGACTCCTCCCACCATATTATGATGATGCCCAAGTTTTGGGCCCGATCGGAAGTCAATAGGTGTACGAAATAAGACAATTCTACATCAAAGGCAGTTCGTGCTTTATTAGAGTGTTTGGTGTATTATGTAGTTCTAGCGATTGGATTTCACTCTAAAGTCACCAAATGACTCCTCCCACCATATTATGTTGATGCCCAAATTTTGGGCTCGATCGGAAATCATCAGGTGTACAAAATTTGACACTTCAAGTTCAAAGGCAGTTTGTTCCGAATGGTAGTGGTTGGTGTTTTCCGCAGTTCTAGCGATTGGAATTCACTCAAAAGTCACGACATGAATCCTCCCACCATATTATGACGATGCCCAAGTTTTGGACTCGATCGGAAATCTATAGGTGTACGAAATTAGACAATTAAAGTTTAAAGGCAGCTCGTGCCTTATTGGAATGGTCGGTGTATTTCGTAGTTCTAGCGATTGGATTTCACTCAAAACTCACCGAATGACTTCGTCCAACATATTATGATGATTCCCAAGTTCTGGGCTCGATCGGAAATCAATAGGTGTACGAAGTTGGAGACTTCAAGTTCAAGGGCAGTTAGTTCCGAATTGGAGTGGTTGGGGTATTCCGTAGTTGTAGTGATTGGACTTCACCCAAAACTCACCACCTGACTCCTCCCACCGTATTATGATGATGCCCAAGTTTTGGGCTCGATTAGAAATCAATAGGTGTACGAAATTGGACAATTCAAGTTCAAAGGCAGTTCGTGCTTTATTGGATTGTTTGGTGTATTCCGTAGTTCTAGCAAATGGATTTCACTCAAAACTCATCAAAGGACTCCTCACACCATATTACGTTGAGGCCACAGTTTTAGGCTCGATCGGAAATCAATAGGTGTACGAAATTGGACAATTCAAGTTCAAAGGCAGTTCGTGCTTTATTGGAGCGCTTGGTGTATTCCGTCGTTCTAGCGATTTGATTTCACTCAAAACTCTCCACATGACTCCTTCCACCATATTACTATGATGCCCAAGTTTTTGGCTCGATCGGAATTCAATAGGTGTACCAAAATGGACAATTCAACTTCGAAGGCGGTTCGTGCTTTATTGGAGTGCTTGGTGTATTCCGTAGTTCTAGCGATTGGACACTTCAAGTTCAAAGGCAGTTTGTTCCGAATTGGAGTACTTGGTGTATTCCGTAGTTCTACCGATTGGATTTCACCCAAAACTGACCACATGACTCCTCCCACCATATTATGATGATGCCCAAATTTTGGGCTCGATCGGAAATCAATACGTGTACGAAACTGGACACTTCAAGTTCAAACGCAGTTTGTTCCGAATTGGAGTGGTTGGTGTATTCTGTAGTTCTAGCGATTGGATTTCACTCAGAACTCACCACATGACTCCTCCCACCATACTATGATGATGCCCAACTTTTGGGGTCGATCGGAAATCAATAGGTGTACGAAATTGGACAATTGGAGTTCAAGGGCAGTTCGTGCCTTATTGGAGTCGTTGGTCTATTTCGTAGTTCTAGCGATTGGATTTCACTGAAGACTCACCAAATGACTCCTGCCAACATATTATGATGACGCCCATGTTTTTGGCTCAATCGTAAATCAATAGGTGTAAGAAATTGGCCACTTCAAGTTCAAAGGCAGTTTCTTCCGAATTGGAGTGGTTGGTGTATTGAGTAGTTCTAGCAATTGGATTTCACTCAAAACTCACCAAATGACTCCTCCCAACCTCTTATGATGACGCCCAAGTTTTTGGCTCAATCGGAAATCAATAGTTCTAGTTCAGAGGCAGTTTATTCCGAATTGGAGTTATTGGTGTATTGCGTAGTTCTAGCGATTGGATTTCACACAAAACTCACCACATGACTCCTCCCACCATATAATGATGATGCCCAAGTTTTGGGCTCGATCGGAAATCAATAGGTATACGAAATTGGACACTTCAAGTTCAAAGGCTGTTTTTTCCGAATTGGAGTGGTTGGTGTATTCCGTAGTTCTAGCGATTGGATTTCACTAAAAACTCACCACATGACTCCTCCCACCATATTATGATGATGCCCAAGTTTTTGGCTCGATCGGAAATGAATAGGTGTACGAAATTGGACAATTCAAGTTCAAAGGCAGTTCGTGCCTTATCGGAGTGGTTGGTACATTTCGTAGTTCTAGCGATTGGATTTCACTCAAAACTCACCACATGACTCCTCCCACCATATTATGATGATGCCCAAGTTTGGCGCACAATCGGAAATCAACAGGTGTACGAAACTGGACAATTGGAGTTCAAAGGCAGTTCGTGCCTTATTGGAGTGGTTGGTGTATTTCGTAACTCTAGCGATTGGATTTCACTCAAAACTCACCAAATGTCTCCTCCCAACATAATATGATGACGCCCAAGCGTTGGGCTGAATCGGAAATCAATAGGGGTACGAAATTGGACAATTCAACATCAAAGGCAGTTCGTGCTTTATTGGAGTGTTTGGTGTATTCCGTAGTTATAGCGATTGGATTTCACTCAAAACTCACCAAATGACTCCTCCCAACATATTTTGATGACGCCCAAGTTTTGGGCTCAATCGGAAATCAATAGGTGCACGAAATTGGACACTTCAAGTTCAAAGGCAGTTTGTTCCGAATTGGAGTGGTTGGTGTATTCCGTAGTCCTACCAATTGGATTTTGCTCAAAACTCACCACATGACTCCTCCCACCACATTATGATGATCACCAAGTTTTGGGCTCGATCAGAATAGGTGTACGAAATTGGACACTTGAAGTTCATAGGCAGTTTGTTCTGAACTGGAGTGGCTGGTGTATTCCGTAGTTCTAGCGACTGGAGTGGTTGGTACATTTCGTAGTTCTAGCGATTGGATTTCACTCAAAACTCACCACATGACTCCTCCCACCATATTATGATGATGCCCAAGTTTGGCGCACAATCGGAAATCAATAGGTGTACGAAATTGGACAATTGGAGTTCAAAGGCAGTTCTTGCCTTACTGGAGTCGTTGATGTATTTCGTAGTTCTAGCGATTGGATTTCACAGAAAACTCACAAAATGACTCCTCCCAACATATTATGATGACGCCCAAGTTTTGGGCTCAATCGGAAATCAATAGGTGTACGAAATTGGATAATTCAAGTTCAAAGGCAGTTCGTGCCTTATTGGAGTGGTTGGTGTATTTCGTAGTTCTAGCAATTGGATTTCACTCAAAACTCACCAAGTGACTCATCCCAACATATTATGATGATGCCGAAGTTTTGGGCTCAATCGGAAATCAATAGGTGTACGAAATTGGACACTTCAAGTTCCAAGGCAGTTCGTGCCATATTGGAGTGGTTGGTGTATTTCGTAGTTCTAGTGATTGGATTTCACTCAAAACTCACCATATGAATCCTCCCACCATACTATGATGATGCCCGAGTTTTGGGCTCCATCGGAAATCCATAGGTGTACGAAATTGGACACTTCCAGTTCAAAGGAAGTTTGTTCCGAATTGGAGTGGTTGGTGTATTCCGTTCTTCTAGCGATTGGATTTCACTCAAAACTCTCCACATGACTCCTCCCACCATATTATGATGATGCCCAAGTTTTGGGCTCGATCGGAAATCAATAGGTGTACAAAATTGGACACTTCAAGTTTAAAGGCAGTTTGTTCCGAATTGGAGTGGTTGGTGTATTTCGTAGTTCTAGCGATTGGATTTCATTCAAAACTCACCAAATGACTACTCCCACCATATTATGATCATGCCCAGGTTTTGGGCTCGATCGGAAATCAATAGTTGTACGAAATTGGACACTTCAATTCAATGGCAGTTTGTTCCGAATTGGAGTGGTTGTTTTATTTCGTAGTTCTTGCGATTGGATTTCGTTCAAAACTCACCAAATGACTCCTCCCACCATATTATGATGATGCCCAGGTTTTGGGCTCGATCGGAATTCAATAGGTGTACGAAATTGGACACTTCAAGTTCAAAGGCAGTTTGTTCCGAATTGGAGTGGTTGGTGTATTTCGTAGTTCTAGCGATTGGATGTCACTCAAAACTCACCAAATGAGTCCTCCCACCATATTATGATGATGCAAAAGTATTGGGCTCGATCGGAAATCAAATGGTGTACGAAATTGGACAATTCAAGTTCAAAGGCAGTTTGTTCCGAATTGTTGTGGTTGGTGTATTCCGTAGTTCTAGCGATTGGATTTCACTCAAAACTCACCACATGACATCTCCCACCATACTATGATGATGCCCGAGTTTTGGGCTCGATCGGAAATCCATTGGTGTACGAAATTGGACACTTCAAGTTCAAAGGCAGTTTGTTCCGAATTGGAGTTGTTGGTGTATTCCATAGTTCTAGAGATTGGATTTCACTCAAAACTCTCCACAAGACTCCTCCCACCATATTATGATGATGCCCAAGTTTTGGGGTCGATCGGAAATCGATAGGTGAACGAAACTGGACAATTCAAGTTCAAAGGCAGTTCGTGCCATAATGGAGTGCTTGGTGTATTTCGTAGTTCTAGCGATTGGATTTCACTTAAAACTCACCAAATGACTCCTCCCACAATTGTATGATGATGCCCAAGTTTTGGGCTCGACCGGAAATCAATAGGTGTACGAAATTGGACACTTCAAGTTCAAAGGCAGTTTATTCTGAATTGGAGTGGTTGGTGTATTCCGTAGTTCTAGCGATTGGATTTCACTCAAAACTCACCAAATGACACCTCCCCACATATTATGATGATGCCCAAGTTGTGGGCTCGATCGGAAATCAATTGGTGTACGAAATTGGACACTTCAAGTTCAAAGGCAGTTCGTGCCATATTAGAGTGGTTGGTGTATTTCGAAGTTCTAGCGATTGGATTTCACTCAAAACTCACCGAATGACTCCTCCAAAAATATTTTGATGATGCCCAAATTTTGGACTGGATCGGAAATCAATTGGTGTACGAAATTGGACAATTCAATTTCAAAGGCAGTTCGTGCCTTATTGGAGTGGTTGGTGTATTACGTAGTTCTAGCGATTGGATTTCACTCAAAACTCACCAAAAGAAGCCTCCCAACATATTATGATGATGCCCAAGTTTTGTCCCCGATCGGAAATCAATAGGTGTACAAAATTGGACACTTCAAGTTTAAAGGCAGTTTGTTCCGAATTGGAGTGGTTGGTGTATTTCGTAGTTCTAGCGATTGTATTTCATTCAAAACTCACCAAACGACTGCTCCCAACATATTATGATGATGCCGAAGTTTTGGGCTCGATCGGAAATCCATAGGTGTACGAAATTGGACACTTCATGTTCAAAGGCAGTTCGTGCCGTATTGGAGTGGTTAGTGTATTTCTTAGTTCTAGCAATTGGATTTCACTCAAAACTCACCAAATGACTCCTCCATCCATTTTATGATGATGCCCAAGTTTTGGGCTTGATCGGAATTCAATAGGTGTACGAAATTGGACACTTCAAGTTCAAAGGAAATTTGTTCTAAATTGGAGTGGTTTGTGTATTCCGTAGTTCTTGCGATTGGATTTCACTGAAAACTCACCAAATGAGTCCTCCCAACATATTAAGATGATGCCCAAGTTTTGGGCTCGATCGGAAATCCATAGGTGTACGAAATTGGACACCTCAAGTTCAAAGGCAGTTTGTTCCGAATTGGAGTGGCTGGTGTATTCCGTAGTTCTAGCGATTGGATTTCACTCAAAACACACCAAATGACTCCTCCCAACATATTACGACGATGCCCAAGTTTTGGGCTCGATCGGAAATCCATTGGTGTACGAAATTGGACACTTCAAGTTCAAGGGCAGTTTGTTCCAAATTGGAGTGGTTTTTATATTACGTAATTCTAGTGATTGGATTTCACTCGAAACTCACGAAATGACTCTTCCCAACACATTATGATGAAGGCCAAGTTTTGGGCTCGATCGGAAATCAATAGGTGTACGAAATTGGACACTTCACGTTCAAAGGAAATTTGTTCCGAATTGGAGTGGTTGGTGTATTCCGTAGTTCTCGCGATTGGATTTCACTCAAAACTCTCCAAATGACTCCTCCCACCATTTTATGATGATGCGCAAGTTTTGGGCTCAATCGGAAATCAGTAGGTGTACGAAGTTGGAAACTTCAAGTTCAAAGACAGTTTGTTCCGAATTGGAGTGGTTGGTGTGTTCCGTAGTTCTAGCGATTGGATTTCACTCAAAACTCAGCACATGACTCCTCCCACCATAATATGATTAAGCCCAAGTTTTGAATTGGACAATTCAAGTTCGAAGGCAGTTCGTGCCTTATTGGAGTGGTTGGTGTATTTCGTAGTTCTAGCGGTTGGATTTCACTCAAAACTCACCAAATGACTCCTCCCAACATATTATGATGATGACCAAGTTTTGGGCTCGATCGGAAATCAATAGGTGTACGAAATTGGACACTTCAAGTTCAAAGGCAGTTTGTTCCGAATTGGAGTGGTTGGTGTATTCCGCAGTTCTAGCAATTGGAGTTCACACAAAACTCACCACATGACTCCTGCCACCATATTATGATGATGCCCAAGTTTTGGGCTCGATCGGAAATCAATAGGTGTTCGAAATTGGACAATTGGAGTTCAAGGGCAGTTCGTGCCTTATTGGAGTCATTGGTCTATTTCATAGTTCTAGCGATTGGATTTCACACCTAAGGTCAGTTCATAATTGTATATCATTTTGTACCCCTATAGCTTATGATTTGGTTATGTTGTTGAGTTAAACTTGTGCTTTTAATCCCTTTTCTGTTTGTCATTCAGTTCTTTGGGCCTTAGGTAGCAATGGTGGCTTTGGATAAAAAAAGTTGCACAATGTTGCAAAAACGAGCAGACTGAGTTAGCTATTTGTTTCGGCCTTAACTTCCTCCTCCCAACTTGGATTGGCCCAAATGATTTGTGGTTAGAAAGAGGAGTTTCTGAACTGCAAGATGGACTTCTCATACATATCCATTGATGAAGCCAAGCCCAATCCGTGGTCCCATCAAGTTGCACCCTTCTCAGGATTGCAGCTGCCAGCTGATGAGCTTGTCACCTCCTTTAAGCCATGTGCCTCACCCCAGCTGTAACTGACTTTGGCAGCCAAAAGAAGACCACATGGGATGGCAGCCAAAAGAAGATCACATGGGTTGGCAGCAAAACTGCTCACCATTGAACCCATGTGAAGAAAGCTTGTGCATCAGCAAAAGATGAAGGATGGTGTGGGAATATCATCATGATGTTCCTCCCTCTTAGCCCTATAAATAGAGAGGTCTTCAAGCTTCAAAGAAACACACATCCACCCCATACACTCTAGGTACACAGCCAGATACTCTAAACTGCCCCAAAACACCAAAACAGCTCCAGAAAACCTCCCTTCTATTTCCTACGAATTTCCTCTCTCTCAACCATCACCACTCACTCAAACTCATCCCAAATCACCTCCATATCCTTCATACATCCTTCCAGACGTGGAGAAGCTCTTGAAGAAGCATTGGACACCACAAGAACTTCAGAAAAGGGTTTTTCTACTCTTATGACATTCATTATGTTTTCCCAATTCTGTTTTAGTTTCTTTTCCATTATGAGTAGCTAAATCCATAACTAGGGTTTCGATGTAACCTAACATGAATATTCTGGGTTTATAAGTTTCAAGTTTGGAGTTTCAAGTTTGATTCATGATTCATGTTTTTATTCATTTTGCCTACTTGCTTATATGCTGATCGGAATGCTTAGCTACCATTTTGATTTGTATATCTTGGTTTGAATTAAGAGTAGACACCATGCTTTAATTCGAATTGAACTATGAATAGGAAGAGTATGTATGGACATTCGTGTTGTGTCGGATTCACTGCACCAAAATAGATTCAGCTGCATCCTCAACTTGTGATACTCGCAAGTGCACGAGCCGTTTGGTAGTATAGCATATGTAAGTGCGAGGTCGATCCCACGAGGATTGGTGATTGAATGATCCAATTCATTTCCCTACAAAAAACAGAAATGGAAAAGAAAATAAATAAAACAAGAAAAGAAAGGAAATAACTCAAGCAAATAAGTTCCCAAGTTCAATTAGATTAACGGATTGATTCTAGCTAAAGTATGATTAGGCCATGGTGTCTGGTTCTAACCTTGTGTTCCTAATTCCCTAATTTGATCATTTGTTGTCTAACCTAAAACTAAGCATTAGGAACCCATTAAGCATAGAAGAATAATTTAAACAACCAAGCATGTATCTAATCCCTGTTGTCGAATGTCCATACATACTCTTCCTATTCATAGTTCAATTCGAATTAAAGCATGGTGTCTACTCTTAATTCAAACCAAGATAGCTAACATGCAAACCTAAATGGTGATCAATCATTCAAACTAGCATATTAACTTATAAGCATAATGAATAAGAACAAAAACCATAATTGAAACTTGGAAACTAATTAAACTTGAATACTTAAGAAAGAATGTACATTACAAATAAAATTAAAGAAGAACTTGAAAACTTGAAGAAAAATTCAGTAAACTCATTTTATTACAACAATTGAAAACTTGAAAGGAAACTAAGAGAATTTGAGGGAGAGAAGGGAAGGGAGCTCTAGAGAAGTGTTTGAGAGCTCCCCCCCTTGGGGTGTGATTTGAAGCTTGAAGGCTTCTCTATTTATAGGGCTAAGAGGGAGGAACAACATGATGAATTCCCACACCATCCTTCATCTTTTGCTGCTGCACAAGCTTTCTTCACATGGGTTCAAAGGTGATCAGATTTGCTGCCAACCCATGTGGTGCCTTTTGCTGCCAACCCATGTGGTTGCCTTTTGGTTGCTGGAAAAACGAGTTTTCTGAACCTGTTTTGGTGTAGGAAGGCCATAGGTCTCAACACGTATCCAATGGGGCTGAAATTTGGATATGTTATACTAGACACCCATTGGAACAACTTCTATGAAGAAAGTATTCTCATCGGAGCAGTAGAAGTGTGCGTTTTGGACCTTGAAAGTTGGCTGCCGAACAGAGACTGGAATTGACTTCATTTCATTTCTTTTCTTTATTTTTGCTTTACATGCATGCACATGCTTCTCTTTAATAGCTCAAAAGCTGATCTCCAGCTCCAAAGTGATCTGCCAATTCATTTCCCATGTTCAAAGGCTGAAGCAAAAATGCCTCTCATCATTCCTCTTCTTCTCTCTCTCTTTTCTCTTTGCTTCACATGCACATGCTTTCTCTATAATAGCTCCAACATGTACCAACTTGCTCCTTCAGAAATTCATAGCTGGAAAGCCTCCCAACTTCACTCATTATGTTGGGTACAAAGTCAGTTGCAGCTGGGGTGAGGCACATGGCTAAAAGGAGTCACATGGCAAAATGCTGGCAGCTACAAATCTTGCTGAGCAAGGTTGGGTGTTGGACGGGCTGAGCACTCCACAAATGTCCAATTGGGCTGAAATTTGGATATGTTGTAGTAGACACCCATTGGAACAAGTTTCATGAAGATCTTCACCTCATTCGAGCCCCATAGCATGCTGATCCAAGGCCAAGAAGTTGACCTACGAAATTGGGCTGGAAAGGGGTTGTAGCCAAAATGTGTTTGTCTTTAAGCTCATATTCCTCATATGCCAATCAGCCCTTAACATGCATGGATTGCATCAAATGTTATCTCTTGCTATCTTAACCTACAAAACACACAAACATAGGTAAGTGACTAAAAATAAAGAGAAACTAAGCAAAATCACTAAGTAAAGAAGGCATGCAAGTGTATGAAATTATGGACTTATCAAAACAGAAAATGAATTAAAAGCACAAGTTTAACTCAATAACATAACCAAATCATAAGCTAGAAGGGTACAAAATGATATACAATTATGAACCGATCAATTCGACAACAGGGATTAGATACATGCTTGGTTGTTTAAATTGTTCTTCTATGCTTAATGGGTTCCTAATGCTTAATTTTAGGTTAGACAACAAATGATCAAATTAGGGAATTAGGAACACAAGGTTAGGACCAAACACCATGGCCTAATCATACTTTAGCTAGAATCAATCTTTGAATCTGAATTAGACTTGTTACTTGACTCCTTATAACCCAGAATTGAATTGTTATGGTGAATCGAATGCCCTAGTCTCCAAATCCGTTTTCCAGCCCTTCAAAATCACTCTTTGTTACACTTGTTTATTTGCTTTCATTTGCAATTTCAGTTTGCTCACTTCTTTTCACAATCACAATCACTATCACTTTAAATTCTGTTTTAGACTAGACTTCCTAACTTCTTGAATTTGGTAATCTAAGTACATAACTAATTTGAACTTCTCAGTCTTCGTGGGTACGACCTCGTACTTGTCTTGCTATACTACTAATTGCCCCGTACAATTGCGAGTTAACATAATATTAACAACAAATTTTGGCGCCGTTGCCGGGGACTGAACGAAAGTTCTTCCCTGGTTATGTGCCCAAGGTTACCCTATTCTTTTTAGTGTTTCTAATTAACTCAAGTAATTTTCTGTTTCAGGTAGTTTATGTCTAAAAGGCCATTACTTGAACAAGTGAGGTCTTCGTTTCAACGTTCCAGATCTTTGAACGCAGGACCATCGTTGCAACCTAGACGAGTGACCTCTGAAATTCAGAATCGTCTAGAAAGAGAGTTGTCAACTGCAAAAGAGCAAGCTCTGGCCACATTTTCAAGTCTTGCTCTCCACGCTGAACTTCCTGGTTCTTCACTTTCAAATTCGGAAGCAAGTTCAGACCAAGAAGAAGAAGAAGAGATGGCTGCCAATGAGTTCATGGGAGAACTTGATATCCCAACAATTCCAGCATCTCCTTCAAGCATTTCGCTGCCCACTGTAGCTCGAAATTATGAGCTGAAATCTTCTCATCTTAATATGTTGCCTTCCTTTTATGGTTTACCTAATGAAGATCCATTAACTCATATAAAGGATATTTTTAATGTTGTGAGTTCTTTTCCCTTGACAGGTGTGACAGAAGATCAACTTCGAATGAGAGTGTTTCCATACACTTTGAAGGATAAGGCAAAATATTGGTTGAATTCTTTGAAACCTGGTTCACTCACTACATGGGCTGCCATTCAAAAGAAGTTCCTGGAAAAATACTTCTCCACGCAAAAGACCGACATGCTTAGGGATAAGATCTTGTTATTTGCACAGCAAGATGACGAGTCGTTTTGTGAAGCATGGGAGAGGTTCAATGGGCTGCTCAACCAATGTCCTCATCATGGGATTCCATTGAAGCTTCAAATGCGTATGTTTTATAAAGGACTAACCTCTTCTAGTCATAATATAGTCACCAATTTTGCAGGTGGTTCTTTTAAAACCAAGACTCCCGAAGAAACGTATGAACTCTTTGAAGAGATAGCAATGGAGACCCAACATACGGATACAAGAGGTAAACGTGTTGTTAGTGGTTCTAATGATTCTTCTAGTGTGCAGATTTTAAAACTGGAACAAAAGCTAGATGCTCTTCTTGCATTAAACTCAAGAAGCCCTCCGAAGGAAGTGTGTAGTATTTGCGAAACTCATGACCATGCTACCATAGCTTGTCCACTTGGGGCTGGATATCCAGAATTTGTGCAAGAGCAAGCTAAGGTGGTAAATTCCTACAACCAAGGTCCAAGAAATGATCCATACTCTCAAAGTTATAATCCAGGTTGGAGGAATCATCCAAACTTTTCATGGAGGAATACTCAGAATCAAGCCAATCCCCCTTCATTCCAAAAGCCACAACAAACATCATCATTGGAGGATATAGTTAAGCAGATGGCAATCAACCAATCCAATTTCCAGCAAACTACACAAGCTGCCATTGCCAAATTGGAAGTTCAAATAGGCCAAATAGCTGCTGAAATATCTCAAAGAGAGCCTGGGAAATGGCCAAGCCAAACTATGATCAATCCAAAGAACCCAGAAGCCAAGGCCATCCATGTGCTCAGATCAGGTAAGATCATTGATAATAAAGTTGATTCTAATCTTTCAAATGATGCTGTGATTGTAGAAGATGAAGAGGAGGAGACCATGGCTACGGAAGGAGAACAACTCAAAACTTCTCAATCTGCTCCTAAGGCCAAATCAGATTCTCAGAAATCCGATCAATTCCAATTGCATAAAAGGGATGACAAATTTGTGCCACCACATCTTCAAGAAGATAGATACGTGCCACCCGCTCCATATGTTCCACAGATTCCATTTCCAGGCCGTCTTAAGAAACCAAAGCAAGATAAGGCTTTTAAAGAGATTTATGATATTTTGAGTAAAGTTAATATCAATTTGCCTTTGCTTGATCTTATTGAACAGATTCCTGCATATGGAAAATTCATCAAGGACTTGAAAACTCACAAGCTCAATTTCGCTCCAAATGAAGGAGTAAAGCTTGACCAAAATGTAAGTGCGGTGTTGCAAAGGAAGCTTCCACCAAAACTAGATGATCCTGGCAGCTTTGACATTCCCATTAACATTGGAGGCAAGAAGGTTGGAAGAGCCATGTTGGACTTGGGAGCAAGCATCAATGTTATGCCATATTCAGTTTATCAAGAGCTTGGCTTAGAAGGGATGAAGAAGACTTCAATGCGACTTGAACTAGCTGATCATTCTATAAAATATCCAAAAGGTATTGTAGAAGATATTCTAGTTCAAGTTAATACACTAATTCTCCCTGCTGATTTTGTAGTGATGGACATGGAAGACAATCCAAATGGAGATCGTGTTGATCCCATTCTCCTAGGCAGGCCATTCATGGCCACTGCAGATACAATCATCAAAGTGAAAGATAGCACCCTCTCCATGACTGTTTTGGGTGAAACTGTTGAATTTAAAATGCTTAATGCTCTATCTCAACCTTCTATCTCTCTTGATTCTTGCTTTTCAATTGATGTTGTGGATCATGAGGTTTCCTCCAAAATTTTGCAGAGAAAGTCTAATGATGCTCTAGAAGTTGTCTTAACACAAGAAGAGGAAGATCTTTGTGAACCGGAGTTCCAAGAAGTGGTGGCTGCCTTAGAAGTGTTTCCGCCATACCCACCATCCTTTAGGCCACCAATCGAGCCTCTTGGACCATCATCCACGAAAATGGAGCCATCCATTGTCATCCCACCAAAGCTAGAACTTAAACCTCTTCCCAATCATCTCAAATATACATATTTGGGTGCTAACGAAACTCTCCCTGTTATAATTGCTGCAGGTCTCTCCTCACATGAAGAAGAGAGCTTAATTAAAGTTCTAAAAGAGCATAAAACAGCCATTGGGTGGACCATAGCAGACATCAAAGGAATTAGTCCAAGCATGTGCATGCACCGGATTTTAATGGAAGAAGACAGCAAACCATCTCGTGATGCCCAAAGGAGGCTAAATCCCAACATGAAAGAGGTGGTTAGAGCTGAAGTTTTAAAGCTACTCGATGTAGGAATCATCTACCCAATTTCAGATTCTAAGTGGGTGAGCCCTGTGCAAGTTGTTCCAAAGAAGTCCGGAATCACCGTTGTGAAGAATGAGAAGAATGAGCTAGTTCCTACACGAACTGTCACTGGTTGGAGAGTTTGCATTGATTACAGGAAGTTGAACACATCCACTAGAAAAGATCATTTCCCCTTGCCTTTTATTGATCAAATGCTTGAACGTTTATCTGGCCATGCTTACTATTGTTTTCTTGATGGTTTTTCAGGTTATAATCAAATTCCCATTGCTCCGGAAGACCAAGAGAAAACCACATTCACATGCCCATTTGGTACGTTTGCTTATAGAAGGATGCCATTCGGTTTGTGCAATGCCCCAGCAACTTTCCAAAGATGCATGATGTCAATCTTTTCAGATATGGTGGAACGATTCATTGAGGTATTTATGGATGATTTTTCAGTTTTTGGTTCCTCTTTTGATAACTGTCTTCACCACTTGTCTCTAGTGCTTAAAAGATGCCAGGAAACAAATCTGATTTTGAATTGGGAGAAGTGTCACTTCATGGTGAGACAAGGCATTGTGCTAGGCCATGTGATTTCAAGCAAGGGAATCGAAGTGGATAAAGCCAAGATCGATCTCATCTCAAATCTTCCACCACCTACCTCTGTTAAAGGAGTTAGAAGTTTTCTAGGTCATGCTGGATTCTATAGAAGGTTCATCAAAAATTTCTCAAGCATTACAAGGCCATTGTGTAATCTCCTTGCTAAGGATGCTGTTTTTGAGTTTAATGAAGCTTGCATGGAAGCTTTTACTACCTTAAAGAGGGAGCTAACTTCAGCCCCTATTATCATAGCTCCGGATTGGTCTTTACCATTTGAAATAATGTGTGATGCCTCTGACTTTGCTATTGGTGCAGTTTTAGGTCAAAAGAAGAACAAGCTGCCCCATGTGATTCATTATGCTAGCCGGACCTTGAATGATGCTCAAATCAACTACTCCACAACAGAGAAGGAGTTGCTTGCTGTGGTTTTTGCTTTAGAAAAATTTCGTTCTTACCTTGTTGGTTCTAAAGTAATTGTTTATTCTGACCATGCAGCTCTTAGATACTTGCTCACTAAGAAGGATGCCAAACCACGCTTGATTAGATGGATTCTCTTGCTGCAAGAATTCGATTTGGAGATTCGAGATAAGAAGGGATGTGAGAATGTGGTAGCAGATCATTTGAGCAGAATTGTGGTTGAAGAAAAAGGAGCAGCTGTGCTACCCTTGAATGAGACTTTCCCTGATGAACAACTTTATGCTGCCCAAGTCAAAGAGCCATGGTATGCTGATTTTGTTAATTATCTTGCTTGTGGTGTTCTTAGAAATGATCTAACTTCTCAGGACAAGAAGAAGTTCTTTTCCATGGTGAAACATTATGTCTGGGATGAACCTTTCTTATTCAAGCATTGCCTGGATCAACTCATCAGAAGATGTGTTCCAGAAGAAGAGCAAGAAAGCATACTTAGGCATGGCCACGAATTGGCTTGTGGAGGTCACTTTGGAGCTAAGAAAACAGCACTTAAAATTCTGCAATCTGGTTTCTTTTGGCCCACTCTATTCAAAGATGCGTTTAATTTTTGTGTTAAGTGTGATAGGTGTCAAAGGATGGGGAACATAAGTCGCAGGAACGAAATGCCACTGAATAACATACTCGTTGTGGAGCTCTTCGATGTGTGGGGTATTGATTTCATGGGACCATTCCCATCTTCCTTTGGTTATACTTACATACTTGTTGCTGTTGATTATGTGTCTAAATGGGTGGAAGCCATAGCCACCAAAACCAATGATCATAAGGTGGTGCTGAAGTTCTTGAAGGATAATATTTTCACAAGGTTTGGTACTCCAAGGGCTGTCATTAGTGATGGAGGCAGCCACTTCTGTAACAAGCCATTCGAAGCACTCATGAAAAAGTACAACATCACCCATCGAGTCTCTACACCATATCATCCTCAAACTTCTGGTCAAGTGGAAATAAGCAATCGAGAAATTAAGCACATCCTGGAGAAGGTGGTGAACAACACAAGAAAAGATTGGGCTGCCAAGCTCAATGATGCATTATGGGCTTATAGGACTGCGTATAAGACTCCCATTGGAATGAGCCCTTATCGTCTTGTGTTTGGGAAAGCTTGTCACCTGCCAATGGAGCTTGAACACAATGCTTTTTGGGCCATCAAGAAATTGAATTTTGATCTGGACAAGGCTGGCCATGTTAGAAAGTTTCAGCTCAATGAATTGGAAGAAATTAGACATGAGTCTTATGAGAATGCAAAGCTTTACAAAGAACGAACCAAGAGTTACCATGACAGAAACATTCAACGGAAAGAGTTCTCCAAAGGTATGTCAGTTCTTTTGTTTAACTCACGTTTGCGTCTTTTTCCAGGGAAATTGAAGTCTAGATGGCTTGGCCCATTCACCGTGATAAATGTTTCTCCCTATGGAGCTGTGGAGATTCAAAGTCCTAAAGATGGCTCAACTTTCAAAGTAAATGGACAACGTTTAAAGCCATTCTATGAGGGGATTTCAGCTAGCATACAAACTGGCCATGTGGTAGATCAACTTCCCTTTGTTTCATCAACTTAGCGGATTGCATAATGTCTTGCCAAGACAGTAACTAAGGCGCTTCTTGGGAGGCAACCCATGTGTTCAAGAAGACGGTGCTTGGTAGCGGTCGACCTAATCGCATCAAGGGGGAGTTTCTCTAAACCTTCTTCTTAACTTTTCCCTTTATCATTTGCGTGTTCTCAATCATCTTTTCTATGCTTTAACATTGAGGACAATGTTCAGTTCAGGTCTGGGGGGAAGGTTCAATTTTAATTCATTTGTGGTTTCAATTTTTGTTCTTTTGTCACTATTTTTTTTTAGAATGTCATACAATCAATGCTATAGAGCTGCCATTGAGGTTTTCATATCAGAATTTTTGCACTTCACAAAGCTTTTGCTCTTAGAATTCTGGTGGCTAAAGTACCATGCTCAAATTCTTGAAGGAGAAAAGTGGAGACTACCCTAGTGAGCTACATCGAGCCCAATTGCTTTCTTGAGAGGGTTTAAAGTGTTCTATTCCTCATCTCTACTTATTTGCTTCAGTTCACTCTAAATGATCTCATTGTTCCATTTTGATTGAATACTAAGGATGATTCTCTTTTGCAGATATCATGTGCTTGCTCTCATTCATGAATGAACTCATTGAAGTGATGCTAGGCTATGTGTGCATAACCATTCTGTGTGCTCCCCTTTCACCCTACCCATTTGTGTGTTCCATCAGCCCTTTTGAAGCCAAACACTTCAAGCCCTTTTTCTTCTTTCATTTCCCTACCTTTGTATCTCAATCTGAGATGTTTAACCTATTGTAGCCATACCTTATAACTTAGAAATATACCAAGGTTTGCCAAGATAAAGTTTGATGCAAGGAAGTTGCTGCCATGTACCTAAATGAAAATTCGAGTGAATCTGTGCAATGAAGCTAAAGAAGATGCAAATCAAATCAGCAAAGATGAAAGATGAAAGTGTTTCGATTTGATCTAAGTGTAAAAAAAAAATAATAATAATAATAATAAAAGTTTATGCCAGATGATGCTATGATGTTGCAGCCATGCCAATGATACCTTGCAGGTTAAAGAAGAATGCAACCTTGGTATGTTCTTAAGTTACTTGTTCTTCCTTCCAATTCTTTCATTTCCCCTAACCTTAGCCTTTCATTACAACCATGTAAAAGACCTAGCTGATCTTTGAGGATGTATTCATGGTTGCTGTAAGTATGTGTGTATCTCTATTCTTAGTATTTGATTCCTTTCATGAGATCTAACCAAAACTTGTGCTTCTATTTCTTACACTCACTTATGCTTTCTTGAGAGAATTAAACCTTAGGTTCTGAGTGATTGAGTGTTATCTGTGAGAATTAGAGTCGAAGCATGTTCTCCATTCAAGGTTTGAGTGTGCTTGCTTTGAAACCGTGTGCCTTTGAGCTATAGCTTCCACTTTACACATTGATTGATCACCTATCTTGGCAACTCTATGGTGTTGGAGGTATGACCGAAGTTTTCTTTCATTTTCATTAGTTGATTTCAAAGTTTTACTAATCACTTTGTTTTGTAGAGTCAGTAAAGCGTTTGTGGGTATCGTTTCTGTTAAACCCTCAGGAGACACAACTCCTCCTACTAGGGATGCCTAGAGGTTTAAAGGCTTGTTGCATATGCTCAATGCAATCGAGTTACCTGCGGAAGTGGTTTAGTTAACTTCTTGTTTTGTTTTTAACTTTGTTTTGTGTTGTTTTGCTCGAGGACTAGCAAAATCTAGGTATGGGGGTATTTGATCAGTTCATAATTGTATATCATTTTGTACCCCTATAGCTTATGATTTGGTTATGTTGTTGAGTTAAACTTGTGCTTTTAATCCCTTTTCTGTTTGTCATTCAGTTCTTTGGGCCTTAGGTAGCAATGGTGGCTTTGGATAAAAAAAGTTGCACAATGTTGCAAAAACGAGCAGACTGAGTTAGCTATTTGTTTCGGCCTTAACTTCCTCCTCCCAACTTGGATTGGCCCAAATGATTTGTGGTTAGAAAGAGGAGTTTCTGAACTGCAAGATGGACTGCTCATACATATCCATTGATGAAGCCAAGCCCAATCCGTGGTCCCATCAAGTTGCACCCTTCTCAGGATTGCAGCTGCCAGCTGATGAGCTTGTCACCTCCTTTAAGCCATGTGCCTCACCCCAGCTGTAACTGACTTTGGCAGCCAAAAGAAGACCACATGGGATGGCAGCCAAAAGAAGATCACATGGGTTGGCAGCAAAACTGCTCACCATTGAACCCATGTGAAGAAAGCTTGTGCATCAGCAAAAGATGAAGGATGGTGTGGGAATATCATCATGATGTTCCTCCCTCTTAGCCCTATAAATAGAGAGGTCTTCAAGCTTCAAAGAAACACACATCCACCCCATACACTCTAGGTACACAGCCAGATACTCTAAACTGCCCCAAAACACCAAAACAGCTCCAGAAAACCTCCCTTCTATTTCCTACGAATTTCCTCTCTCTCAACCATCACCACTCACTCAAACTCATCCCAAATCACCTCCATATCCTTCATACATCCTTCCAGACGTGGAGAAGCTCTTGAAGAAGCATTGGACACCACAAGAACTTCAGAAAAGGGTTTTTCTACTCTTATGACATTCATTATGTTTTCCCAATTCTGTTTTAGTTTCTTTTCCATTATGAGTAGCTAAATCCATAACTAGGGTTTCGATGTAACCTAACATGAATATTCTGGGTTTATAAGTTTCAAGTTTGGAGTTTCAAGTTTGATTCATGATTCATGTTTTTATTCATTTTGCCTACTTGCTTATATGCTGATCGGAATGCTTAGCTACCATTTTGATTTGTATATCTTGGTTTGAATTAAGAGTAGACACCATGCTTTAATTCGAATTGAACTATGAATAGGAAGAGTATGTATGGACATTCGACAACAGGGATTAGATACATGCTTGGTTGTTTAAATTGTTCTTCTATGCTTAATGGGTTCCTAATGCTTAATTTTAGGTTAGACAACAAATGATCAAATTAGGGAATTAGGAACACAAGGTTAGGACCAGACACCATGGCCTAATCATACTTTAGCTAGAATCAATCTTTGAATCTGAATTAGACTTGTTACTTGACTCCTTATAACCCAGAATTGAATTGTTATGGTGAATCGAATGCCCTAGTCTCCAAATCCGTTTTCCAGCCCTTCAAAATCACTCTTTGTTACACTTGTTTATTTGCTTTCATTTGCAATTTCAGTTTGCTCACTTCTTTTCACAATCACAATCACTATCACTTTAAATTCTGTTTTAGACTAGACTTCCTAACTTCTTGAATTTGGTAATCTAAGTACATAACTAATTTGAACTTCTCAGTCTTCGTGGGTACGACCTCGTACTTGTCTTGCTATACTACTAATTGCCCCGTACAATTGCGAGTTAACATAATATTAACAACAGTTTGTTCCAAATTGGAGTGGTTGGTGTATTCCGTAGTTCTAGGTATTGGATTTCACTCAAAACTCACCACATAGTCCCCCCCACCATATTATGATGATGCCCAGGTTTTGGGCCCTATAGGAAATCGATAGGTGTACGAAATTGGAAAATTCAAGTTCAAAGGCAGTTCGTGCCTTATTGGAGTGGTTTTTGTATTTCGTAGTTCTAGCGATTGGATTTCACCCAAAACTCAACACATAGTCCCTCCCACCATATTACGATGATGCCCAAGTTTTGGGCTCGATCGGAAATCAATAGGTGTACGAAATTGGAAAATTCAAGTTCAAAGGCAGTTCATGCCTTATTGGAGTGGTTGGTGTGTTCCGTAGTTCTAGCGATTGGATTTCACTCAAAACTCACCACATGACTCCTCCCACAATATTATGTCGATGCCCAAGTTTTGGGCTCGATCGGAAATCAATAGGTGTACGAAATTGGACAATTGAAGTTCAAAAGCAATTCGTACCTTATTGGAGTGGTTGGTGTATTCCGTTATTCTAGCGATTGGATTTCACCCAAAACTCACCACATGACTCCTCCCACCATACTATGACGATGCCCAAGTTTTGGGCTCCATCGGAAATCAATAGGTGTACGAAATTGGACACTTTAAGTTCAAAGGCAGTATGTTCCGAATTTTAGTGGTTTGTGTATTCCGTAGTTCTAGCGATTCGATTTCACCCAAAACTCACCACATGACTCCTCCCTCCATATTATGATGATGCCTAAGTTTTGGGCTCAATCAGAAGTTAATAGGTGTACGAAATTGGACACTTCAAGTTCAAAGGCAGTTTGTTCCGAATTGGAGTGGTTGGTGTATTCCGTAGTTCTAGGGATTGGATTTCACTCAAAACACCCCACATGACTCCTCCCACCATATTATGATGATGCCCAGGTTTTGGGCTCGATCGGAAATCAATAGGTGTGCGAAATTTGACACTTCAATTTCAAAGGCAGTTTGTTCCGAATTGGAGTGGTTGGTGTACTCTGTAGTTCTAGCGATTGGATTTCACTCAAAATTCACCAAATGACTCCTCCCAACATATTATGTTGACGCCCAAGTTTTGGGCTCGATCGGAAATCAATAGGTGTACGAAATTGGGCACTTCAAGTTCAAAGGCAGTTTATTCCGAATTGGAGTCGTTGGTGTATTCCGTTGTTCTAGCGAATGGATTTCACTCAAAACTCTCGACATGACTCCTCCCACCACATTATGATGATGCCCAACTTTTGGGCTCGATCGGAATTCAATAGGTGTACGAAATTGGACACTTTAAGTTCAAAGGCAGTTTGTTCCAAATTGGGGTGGTTTTTGTATTCCGTAGTTCTAGTTATTGGACTTCACTCAAAACTCCCCACGTGACTCCTCCCACCATATTATGATGATGCCCAAGTTTTGGGCACGATCTGAAATCAATAGGTGTACGAAATTGGACACTTCAAGTTCAAAGGCAGTTTGTTCCGAATTGGAGTGGTTGGTGTATTCCGTAGTTCTAGCGATTGGATTTCACTCAAAACTCAACAAATGACTCCTCCCACCATATTATGATGATGCCCAAGTTCTGGGCTTGATCGGAAATCAACTGGTGTACGAAATTGGACAATTCAAGTTCAAAGCCTGTTCGTGCCTTATTGGAGTGGTTGGTGTATTTCGTAGTTCTAGCGATTGGATTTCACTCAAAACTAACCAAATGACTCCTCCCAACATATTATGGTGATGCCCAAGTTTTGGGCTCGATCGGAAATCAATTGGTGTACGAAATTGGACAATTCAAGTACAACGGCAGTTCGTGCCTTATTGGAATGGTTGCTGTATTTCGTTGTTCTTGCTCAAAACTCACCAAATGAGTCCTCCCAACAAATTATGATGATGCCCAAGCTTTGGGCTCGATCGGAAATCAATAGGTGTACGAAATTGGACCCTTCAAGTTCAAAGGCAGTTCGTGCCTTATTGGAGTGGTTGGTGTGTTCCGTAGTTTTAGCGATTGGATTTCACTCAAAACTCACCACCTGACTCCTCCCACCATACTATGATGATGCCCAACTTTTGGGCTCGATCGGAAATCAATAGGTGTACGAAATTGGACACTTTAAGTTCAAAGGCTGTTTGTTCCGAATTGGAGTGGTTGGTGTAATCCGTACTTCTAGCGATTGGATTTCACTCAAAACTCACAACATAGTCCCTCCCACCATATTATGATGTTGCCCAGGTTTTGGGCTCGATCGGAAATCAATAGGTGTACGAAATTGGACACTTTAAGTTCAGAGGCAGTTTGTTCCGAGTTGGAGTGGTTGGTATATTCCGTAGTTCTAGCGGTTGGATTTCACTCAGAACTCACCACATGACTCCTCCCACTATACTATGATTATGCCCAAGTTTTGGGCTCGATCGGAAATCAATAGGTGTACGAAATTGGACAATTGAAGTTCAAAAGCAATTCGTACCTTATTGGAGTGGTTGGGGTATTTCGTAGTTCAAGCGATTGGATTTGACTCAAAACTCACCAAATGACTACTCCCAACATATTATGACGATGCCACAGTTTTGGGCTCGATCGGAAATCAATAGGTGTTCGAAATTGGACAATTCAAGTTCAAAGGCAGTTCGTGGCTTATCCGAGTCGTTGGTGTGTTCCGTAGTTCTAGAGATTGGATTTCACTCGAAACTCACCACATGACTCCTCCCTCCATATTATGACGATGCCCAAGTTTTGGACACGATCCGAAATCAATAGGTGTACGAAATCGGACACAGCAAGTTCAAAGGCAGTTTGTTCCGAATTGGAGTGGTTGGTGTATTCCGTAGTACTAGCGAATGAATTTCACTCAAAACTCACCACATGACTCCTCCCACCATACTATGATGATGCATAAGTTTTGGGCTCCATCGGAAATCAATAGGTGTACGAAATTGGACACTTTAAGTTCAAAGGCAGTATGTTCCGAATTTTAGTGGTTGGTGTATTCCGTAGTTCTAGCGATTGGATTTCACCCAAAACTCACCACATGACTCCTCCCACCATATTATGATGATGCCCAAGTTTTGGGCTCGATCGGAAATCAATAGGTGTACGAAGTTGGACAATTCAAGCTCAAAGGCAGTTCGTGCTTTGTTGGAGTGTTTGGTGTATTCCGTAGTTCTAGCGATTGGATTTCACCCAAAACTCACCACATGACTCCTCCCACCATATTATGATGATGCCCAAGTTTTGGGCTCGATCGGAATTCAGTAGGTGTACGAAATTGGACAATTCAAGCTCAAAGGCAATTCGTGCTTTATTATAGTGTTTGGTGTATTCCGTAGTTCTAGCAATTGGATTTCACTCAAAACTCACCCCATGACTCCTCCCACCATATTATGATGATGCCCAAGTTTTGGGCTCGATCGGAAATCAATATGTGTACGAAGTTGGACAATTCAAGCTCAAAGGCAGTTCGTGCTTTGTTGGAGTGTTTGGTGTATTCCGTAGTTCTAGCGATTGGATTTCACCCAAAACTCACCACATGACTCCTCCCACCATATTATGATGATGCCCAAGTTTTGGGCTCGATCGGAAATTAATAGGTGTACGAAATTGGACACTTCAAGTTCAAAGGCAGTTTGTTTCGAATTAGAGTGGTTGGTGTATTCCGTAGTTCAAGTGATTGGATTTCACTCAAAACTCACCAAATGACTCCTCCCACAATATTATGATGATGCCCAAGTTTTGGGTTCAATCGGAAATCCATAGGTGTACAAAATTGGGCACTTCAAGTTCAAAGGCAGTTTGTTCCGAATTGGAATGGTTGGCGTATTTTGTAGTTCTAGTGATTGGATTTCACTCAAAACTCACCATATGAATTCTCCCGCCATCTTATGATGATGCCCATGTTTTGGGCTCGATCAGAAATCCATAGGTGTACGAAATTGGACAATTGAAGTTCAAAGGAAGTTCGTGCCTTATTGGAGTGGTTGGTGTATTCCGTAGTTCTGGCGATTGGATTTCACTCAAAACTCACCACATGACTCCTCCCACCATACTATGATGATGCCCAAGTTTTGGGCCTGATCGGAAATCAATAGGTGTACGAAATTGGACACTTCAAGTTCAAAGGCAGTTTGTTCCGAATTGGAGTGGTTGGTGTATTTCGTAGTTCTTGCGATTGGAATTTACTCAAAACTCCCCACATGACTCCTCCCAGAATATTATGATGATGCCCAGGTTTTGGGCTCGATCGGAAATCAATAGGTGTACGAAATTGGACACTTCAAGTTCAACGGAAGTTTATTCAGAATTGGAGTGGTTGGTATATTCCATAGTTCTAGAGATTGGCTTTCACTCAAAACTCACCAAATGACTCCTCCCACCATATTATGATAATGCAAAAGTTTTGGGCTCGATCGGAAATCAAAAGGCGTACGAAATTGGACAATTCAAGTTCAATGGCAGTTCGTGCATTATTGGAGTGGTTGGTGTATTTCGTAGTTCTAGCGATTGGATTTCACTCAAAAGTCACCACATGACCTCTCCCACCATATTATGATGATGCCCAAGTTTTGGGCTCGATTGGAAATCAATAGGGGTACGAAATTGGACAGTTCAAGTTCAAAGGTTGTTCGTGCCTTTTTGGAGTGGTTGGTGTCTTTCGAATTCTAGCGACTGGATTTCCCTCAAAACTCTCCAAATGACTCTTCCCAACACATTATGATGATGCCCAAGTTTTGGGCTCGATCGGAAATCAATAGTTGTACGGAATTGGACACTTCAAGTTCAAGGGCAGTTTGTTCCGAATTGGAGTGGTTGGTGTATTCCGTAGTTCTAGCGATTGGATTTCACTCAAAACTCACCAAATGACTCCTCCCAACATATTGTGATGATGCCCAAGTTCTGGGCTCGATCGGAAATCAATAGGTGTACGAAATTGGACACTTCAAGTTCAATGGCAGTTTGTTCCGAATTGGAGTGGTTGGTGTATTCCGTCATTCTAGCGATTGGATTTCACTCAAAACTCACCAAATGACTCCTCCCACCATTTTATGATGATGCCCAAGTTTTGGGCTCGATCGGAAATCAATAGGTGTACGAAATTGGACACTTCAAGTTCAAAAGCAGTTTGGTCCGAATTGGAGTGGTTGGTGTATTCCGTAGTTCTAGCGATTAGATTTCACTCAAAACTCACCACAGGACTCCTCCCACTATGTTATGATGATGACCAAGGTTTGGGCACGATCGGAATTCAATAGGTGTACGAAATTGGATAATTCATGTTCAAAGGGAGTTCGTGCTTTATTGGAACTCACCAATGACTCCTCCCACTATACTATGATGATGCCAAAGTTTTGGGCTCGATCGGAAATCAATAGGTGTATGAAATTGGACAATTCAAGTTCAATGGCAGTTCGTGCATTATTGGAGTGGTTGGTGTATTTCGTAGTTCTAGCGATTGGATTTCACTCAAAACTCTCCAAATGATTCTTCCCAACACATTATGATGATGCCCAAGTTCTGGGCTCTATCGGAAATCAATAGGTGTACGAAATTGGACACTTCATGTTCAAAGGCAGTTTGTTCCGAATTAGAGTGGTTGGTGTATTCCGCAGTTCTAGCGATTGGATTTCACTCAAAACACACCGAATCACTCCTCCCACCATTTCATGATGATGCCCAAGTTTTGGGCTCGATCGGAAATCAATAGGTGTACGAAATTGGACACTTCAAGTTCAAAGGCAGTTCGTGCCTTATTGGAGTGGTTGGTGTATTTCATTGTTCTAGCGATTGGATTTCACTCAAAACTCACCACATGACTCCTCCCACCATACTATGATGATGCCCAAGTTTTGGGCTCGAACGGAAATCTGTAGGAATACGAAATTGGACACTTCAAATACAAAGGCAGTTTGTTACGAATTGGAGTGGTTGGTGTATTCCGTAGTTCTAACGATTAGATTTCCCTCAAAACTCACCACAGGACTCCTCCCACCATATTATGGTGATGCCCAAGTTTTGGGCTCGATAGGAAATCACAAGGTGTACGATATTGGCGAATTCAAGTTCAAAGGCAGTTCGTGCCTTATTGGAGTGGTTGGTGTATTTCGAAGTTCTAGCGATTGGATTTCCCTCAAAACTCACCACAGGACTCCTCCCACCATATTATGGTGATGCCCAAGTTTTGGGCTCGATCGGAAATCAATAGGTGTACGAAATTGGACACTTCAAGCTCAAAGGTAGTTTGTTCCGAAATGGAGTGGTTGTAGTATTCCGTAGTTTTAGCGATTGGATTTCACTCAAAACTCACCAAATGACTCCTCCCACCATTTTATGAAAATCAAAAAGTTTTGGACTCGATCGGAAATCAATAGGTGTACGAAATTGGAAACTTCAAGTTCAAAGGCAGTTTGTTCCGAATTGGAGTGGTTGGTGTATTTCGTAGTTCTTGCGATTGGAATTCACTCAAAACTCCCCACAAGACTCCTCCCACCATATTATGATGACGCCCAGGTTTTGGGCTCGATCGGAAATCAATAGGTGTACGAAATTGGACACTTCAAGTTCAATGGCAGTTTGTTCAGAATTGGAGTGGTTGGTGTATTCCATAGTTCTAGGGATTGGATTTCACTCAAAACTCACCAAATGACTCCTCCCACCATATTATGATATTGCAAAAGTTTTGGGCTCGATCGGAAATCAAAAGACGTACGAAATTGGACAATTCAAGTTCAAAGGCAGTTCGGGCATTATTGGAGTGGTTGGTGTATTTCGTAGTTCTAGCGTTTGGATTTCACTCAAAACTCACCACATGACCTCTCCCACCATATTATGATGATGCCCAAGTTTTGGGATTGATTGGAAATCAATAGGTGTACGAAATTGGACAGTTCAAGTTCAAAGGCAGTTCGTGCCTTATTGGAGTGGTTCGTGTATTTCGAGTTTTAGCGTTTGGATTTCACTCAAAACTCTCCAAATGACATTTCCCAACACATTATGATGATGCCCAAGTTTTGGGCTCGATCGGAAATCAATAGGTGTACGGAATTGGACACTTCAAGTTCAAAGGCAGTTTGTTCCGAATTGGAGTGGTTGGTGTATTCCGTAGTTCTAGCGATTGGATTTCGCTCAAAACTCACCAAATGGCTCCTCCCACCATTTTATGATGATGCCCAAGTTTTGGGCTCGATCGGAAATCAATAGGGGTATGAAATTTGACAATTTAAGTTCAAAGGCAGTTAGTGCCTTATTGGAGTGGTTGGCGTATTCCGTAGTTCTAGCGATTGGATTTCACTCAAAACGCACCAAATGACTCCTCCCACCATATATTGATGATGCCCAAGTTTTGGGCTAGATCGGAAATCAATAGGTGTACGAAATTGGCCCCTTCAAGTTCAAAGGCAGTTTGTTCCGAATTGGAGTGTTTGGTGTATTCCGTATTTCTAGCGATTGGATTTCACTCAAAACTAACCGAATGACTCCTCCCAACATATTATGATGATGCCCAAGTTTTGGGCTCGATCGGAAATCAATAGGTGTACGAAATTGGACACTTCAAGTTCAAAGGCAGTTTGTTCCGAATTGGAGTGGTTGGTGTATTCCGTAGTTCTAGTGTTTGGATTTCACTCAAAACTCACCAAATAACTACTCCCACCATATTTTGATGATCCCCATGTTTTGGGATCGATCAGAAATCAATAGGTGTGCGAAATTGGACACTTCAAGTTCAAAGGCAGTTTGTTCGGAATTGGAGTGGTTGGTGCATTCCATAGTTCTAGTGATTGGATTTCACTCAAAACTCTCCACATGACTCCGCCCACCATATTATGTTGCTGCCCAAGTTTTGGGTTCAATCGGAAATCCATAGGTGTACAAAATTGGGCACTTCAAGTTCAAAGGCAGTTTGTTCCGAATTGGAATGGTTGGCGTATTTCGTAGTTCTAGTGATTGGATTTCACTCAAAACTCACCACATGAATTCTCCCGCCATCTTATGATGATGCCCATGTTTTGGGCTCGATCAGAAATCCATAGGTGTACGGAATTGGACAATTGAAGTTCAAAGGAAGTTCGTGCCTTATTGGAGTGGTTGGTGTATTCCGTAGTTCTAGCGGTTGGATTTCACTCAAAACTCACCACATGAATTCTCCCAACATATTATGATGATGCCCAAGTTTTGGGCTAGATCGGAAATCAATAGGTGTACGAAATTGGCCCCTTCAAGTTCAAAGGCAGTTTGTTCCGAATTGGAGTGGTTGGTGTATTCCGTATTTCTAGTGTTTGGATTTCACTCAAAACTCACCAAATAACTCCTCCCACCATATTTTGATGATCCCCATGTTTTGGGATCGATCAGAAATCAATAGGTGTACGAAATTGGACACTTCAAGTTCAAAGGCAGTTTGTTCGGAATTGGAGTGGTTGGTGCATGCCATAGTTCTAGTGATTGGATTTCACTCAAAACTCACCACATGACTACTCCCACCATATTATGATGAAACCCAAGTTTTCTGCTCGATTGGAAATCAATCGGTGTACGAAATTGGAAACTTCAAGTTCGAAGGCAAATTGTTCCGAATTGGAGTGGTTGGTGTATTCCGTAGTTTTAGCGATTGGATTTCAATCAAAACTCACCAAATGACTCCTCCCTGCATATTATGATGAAGACCAAGTTTTGTGCTCGATCGGAAATCAATAGGTGTACGAAATTTGAAACTTCAAGTTCGAAGGCAAATTGTTCCGAATTGGAGTGGTTGGTGTATTCCGTAGTTCTAGTGATTGGATTTAACTCAAAACTCACGACATGACTCCTCCCACCATATTATGATGATGCCAAAGTTTTGGGCTCGAACAGAAATCAATAGGGGTACGAAATTGGACAATTCAAGTTCAAAGGCAGTTAGTGCCTTATCGGAGTGGTTGGTGTATTCCGTAGTTCTAGCTATTGGATTTCACTCAAAACTCACCACATGACATCTCCCACCATATTATGATGATGCCCAAGTTTTGGGATCGATCGGAAATCAATAGGGGTACGAAATTGGACAATTCAAGTTCAAAGGCAGTAAGTGCCTTATGGTGAAGCTCAAAGGCAGTTCGTGCCTTATTGGAGTGGTTGGTGTATTTCGTAGTTCTATCGATTGGATTTCACTCAAAACTAACCGAATGACTCCTCCGAACATAGTATGATGATGCCCACGTTTTGGGCTCTATTGGAAATCAATTTAAGTTCAAAGGCAGTTCGTGCCTTATTGGAGCGTGTGGTGTATTAAGTAGTTCTAGCAATTGGATTTTTCTCAAAACTCACCAAATGACTCGTCCCACCATATTATGATGATGCCCAAGTTTTGGTCTCGATCGGAAATCAATAGGTGTACGAAATTGGACACTTCAAGTTCAAAGGCAGTTTGTAACGAATTGGAGTGGTTGGTGTATTCCATAGTTCTAGCGATCGGATTTCACTCAAAACTCATCAAATGACTACTCCCACCATATTATGATGATGCACAAGTTTTGGGCTTGATCGGAAATCATTGGGTGTACGAAATTTGAGAATTCAAGTTCAAAGGCAGTTCGTGCTTTATTGGAGTGTTTGGTGTATGCCGTAGTTCAAGCAATTGGATTTTACTCAAAACTCACCAAATGACTCCCCCCACCATATTATGATGATGCCCAAGTTTTGGTCTCGATCGGAAATCAATAGGTGTGCGAAATTGGACACTTCAAGTTCAAAGGGAGTTTGTTCCGAATTGGAGTGGTTGATGTATTTCGTCGTTCTAGCGGTTGGATTTCACTCAAAACTCATCAAATGACTCCTCCTACCATATTATGCTGATGCGCAAGTTTTAGGCTTGATCGGAAATCAATAGGTGTACGAAATTTGACAACTCAAGTAAAAAGGCAGTTCGTGCTTTATTGAAGTGTTTGGTGTATTCCGCAGTTCTAGCAATTGGATTTTACTCAAAACTCACCAAATGACTACTCCTACCATATTATGATGATGGCCAACATTTGGTCTCGATCGGAAATCAATAGGTGTGCGAAATTGGACACTTCAAGTTCAAAGGCAGTATGTTCCGAATTGGAGTGGTTGATGTATTCCGTAGATCTGGCGACTGGATTTCACTCAAAACTCACCACATGAATCCTCCAACCATATTATGACGATGCCCAAGTTTTGGGCTCGATCGGAAATCAATAGGAGTACGAAATTGGACAATTCAAGTTCGAAGGCAGTTCGTGCCTTATTGGAGTGGTTGGTGTATTTCATAGTTCTAACGATTGGATGTCACTCAAAACTAACCGAATGACTCCTCCCAACATATTATGATGATGCCCAAGTTTTGGTCTCAATTGGAAATCAATAGGTGTACGAAATTTGACAATTTAAGTTCAAAGGCAGTTCGTGCCTTATTGGAGCGTTTGGTGTATTCCGTAGTTCTAGCAATTGGATTTTACTCAAAACTCACCAAATGACTCGTCCCACCATATTATGATGATGCCCAAGTTTTGGTCTCAACCGGAAATCAATAGGTGTACGAAATTGGACACTTCAAGTTCAAAGGCAGTTTGTTCCGAATTGGAGTGGTTGGTGTATTCCATAGTTCTAGCGATCGGACTTCACTCAAAACTCATCAAATCACTCCTCCCACCACATTATGATGATGCACAAGTTTCGGGCTCGATCGGAAATCAATAGGTGTACGAAATTGGACAGTTCAAGTTCAAAGGCAGTTTGTTCCGAATTGGAGTGGTTGGTGTATTTCGAAGTTCTAGCGATTCGATTTCATTCACAACTCACCAAATGACTCCTCCCAACATATTACGATGATGCCCAAGTTTTGGGCTCGATCGGAAATCAATAGGTGTACGAAATTAGACCCTTCAAGTTCAAAGGCAGTTTGTTCCGAATTGGAGTGGTTGGTGTATTCCGTAGTTCTAGCGACTGAATTTCACTCAAAACACACCACATGACTCCTCCCACCATAATATGATGATGCCCATGTTTTGGGCTCGATCGAAAATCAATAGGTGTACGAAATTGGACACTTCAAGTTCAGAGGCAGTTTGTTCCGAATTGGAGTGATTGGTGTATTCCGTAGTTCTAGATATTGAATTTCACTCAAAACTTACCACATGACTCCTCCCACCATACTATGATGATGCCCAAGTTTTGGGCTCGATCAGAAATCAATAGGTGTACGAAATTGGACACTTCAAGTTCAAAGGCAGTTTGTTCGGAATTGGAGTGTTTGGTGTATTCCGTAGTTCAAGTGATTGGATTTCACTCAAAACTCACCAAATGACTCCTCCCACAATATTATGATGATGCCCAAGTTTTGGTCTCTATCAGAAATCAATAGGTATACGAAATTGGACACTTCAAGTACAGAAGCAGTTTGTTCCGAATTAGAGTGGTTGGTGCATTCCGTAGTTCTGGCGATTGGATTTCGCTCAAAACTCAGTACATGACTCCTCCCACCATATTATGATGATGCCCATGTTTTCGCTCTATCGGAAATTAGTAGGTGTACGAAATTGGACAATTCAAGTTCCAAGGCAGTTCGTGCTTTATTGGAGTGTTTGGTGTATTCCGCAGTTCTAGCAATTGGATTTCACTCAATACTCACCAAATGACTCCTCCCACCATATTATAATGATGCCCATGTTTTGGGCTCCATCGGAAATTAATAGGTGTACGAAATTGGACAATTCAAGTTCCAAGGCAGTTCGTGCTGTATTGGAGTGTCTGGTGTATTCTGTAGTTCTAGCGATTGGATTTCACTCAAAAGTCACCAAATGACTCCTCCCACCATTTTATGATGACGCCCAAGTTTTGGGCTCGACCGGAAATCAGTAGGTGTACGAAATTGGACGCTTCAAGTTCGATGGCATTTTTTTCCGAATTGGAGTGGTTGGTGTAGTCCGTAGTTCTAGCGATTGGATTTCACTCAAAACACACCACGTGGCTCCTCCCACCATACTATGATGATTCCCAAGTTTTGTGCTCGATCGGAAATCAATAGGTGTACGAAATTGGACACTTCAAGTTCAAAGGCAGTATGTTCCGAAATGGACTGGTTGGTGTATTCCGTAGTTCTAGCATTTGGATTTCACCCAAAACTCGTAAAATGTCTCCTCCCACCAAAATATGATGATGCCCAAGTTTTGGGTTCGATCGGAAATCAATAGGTGTACGAAATTAGACACTTCAAGTTCAAAGGCAGTATGTTCCGAATTGGAGTGGTTGGTGTATTCCGTAGTTCTAGCGATTGGATTTCACCCAAAACTCACCACACGACTCCTCCCACCACATTATGATGATGATCAAGTTTTGGGCTCGATCGGAAATCAATAGGTGTGCGAAATTGGACACTTCAAGTTCAAAGGCAGTTTGTTCCAAATTGGAGTTGTTGGTATATTCCATAGTTCTAGCGATTGGATTTCACTCAAAACTCAACACATGACTCCTCCCACCATATTATGATGATGCCCAAGTTTTGGGCTCGATCGGAAATCGATAGGTGTACGAAATTGGACACTTCAAGTTCAACGGCAGTTTGCTCCAAATTGGAGTGGTTTTTCTATTCCGTAGTTCTAGCGATTTGAATTCACCCAAAACACCCCACATGACTCCTACCACCATATTATGATGATGCTGAGGTTTTGGGCTCGATCGGAATTCAATAGCTGTACGAAATTGGACACTTCAAGTTTAAAGGTAGTTTGTTCCGAATAGGAGTGGTTGGTGTATTCCATAGTTCAAGCGATTGGATTTCACTCAAAACTCAACACATGACTCCTCCCACCATATTATGATGATGCCCAAGTTTTGGGCTCGATCGGAAATCAATAGGTGTACGAAATTGGACACTTCAAGTTCAAAGGCAGTATGTTCCGAATTGGAGTGGTTGGTGTATTCCGTAGTTCTAACGATTGGATTTCACCCAAAACTCACCACATAGTCCCTCCCACCATATTATGATGATGCCCAAGTTTTGGGCTTGATCGGAAATCAATAGGTGTGCGAAATTGGCACTTCAAGTTCAAAGGCTGTTTGTTCCGAATTGGAGTGGTTGGTGTATTCCGTAGTTCAAGCGATTGTATTTCACTCAAAACACGCCACACGACTCCTCCCACCATAATATGACGATGCCCAAGTTTTGGGCTCGATCGGAAATCAATAGGTGTACGAACTTGGACACTTCAAGTTCAAAGGCAGTTTGTTCCGAATTGGAGTGGTTGGTGTATTCCGTAATTATAGCAATTGGATTTCCGTCAAAACTCACCGCATAACTCCTCCAACCATAATATGATGATGCCCAAGTTTTGGGCTCGATCGGAAATCAATAGGTGTACGAAATTGGACACTTCAACATCAAAGGCAGTTCGTGCTTTATTGGAGTGTTTTTGGTGTATTCCGTAGTTCTAGCGATTGGATTTCCCTCAAAAGTCACCAAATGACTCCTCCCTGCATATTATGATGATGCCCAAGTTTTTGGCTCGATCGGAAATCAATAGGTGTACGAAATTTGACACGTCAAGTTCAAAGGCAGTTTGTTCCGAATTGGAGTGGTTGGTGTGTTCCGCAGTTCTAGCGATTGGATTTCATTCAAAACTCATCACATGACTCCTCCCACCATATTATGATGATGCCCAAGTTTTTGACCCGATCGGAAATCAATAGGTGTACGAAATTGGACACTTCAAGTTCAACGGCAGTTTCTTCCGAATTGGAGTGGTTGGTGTATTCCGTAGTTCTAGCGATTGGATTTCACCCAAAACTCACCACATGACTCCTCCCACCATATTATGATGATACCCAAATTTTGGGCTCGATCGGAAATCAATAGGTGTACGAAATTTGACACTTCAAGTTAAAAGGCAGTTTGTTCCGAATTGGAGTGGTTGGTGTATTCCGTAGTTCTAGCGATTGGATTTCACTAAAAACTCACCACATGACTCCTCCCACCATATTATGATGATGCCCAAGTTTTGGGTTCGATCGGAAGTCAATAGGTGTACGAAATTGGACACTTCAACATCAAAGGCAGTTCGTGGTTTATTGGAGTGTTTGGTGTATTCCGTAGTTCTAGTGATTGGATTTCCCCCAAAAGTCACCAAATGACTCCTCCCAACATTTTATGATGATGCCCAAGGTTTGGGCTCGACCGGAAATCAATAGGTGTAAGAAATTGGACACTTCAATTTCGAGGGCAGTTTTTTCCGAATTGGTGTGGTTGGTCTATTCCGTAGTTCTAGGAATTGGATTTCACTCAAAACACACCACGTGGCTCTTTCCACCATACTATGATGATTCCCAAGTTTTGGGCTCGATCGGAAATCAATAGGTGTACGAAATTGGACACTTCAATTTCAAAGGCAGTTTGTTCCAAATTGGAGTGGTTGGTGTATTCCGTAGTTCTAGAGATTGGATTTCACTCAAAACTCACCACATGACTCCTCACACCAGATTATGATGATGCCCAAGTTTTGGGCTCGATCGGAAATCAATAGGTGTACGAAATTGGACAATTCAAGCTCAAAGGCAGTTCGTGCTTTATTGGAGTGTTTGGTGTATTCCGTAGTTCTAGCGATTGGATTTCTCTCAAAACTCATCAAATGACTCCCACCATATTATGATGATGCCCAAGTTTTGGGCTCGATCGGAAATCAATAGGTGTACGAAATTGGACACTTCAAGTTCAAAGGTAGTTTATTCCGAATTGGAGTGGTTGTTGTATTCCGTAGTTCTAGTGGTTGGATTTCACCCAAAACTCACCACATGACTCCTCCCACCATATTATGATGATTCCCAAGTTTTGGGCTCGATCAGAAATCAATAGGTGTACGAAAGTGGACACTTCAAGTTCAACGGCAGTTTCTTCCGAATTGGAGTGGTTGGTGTATTCTGTAGTTCTAGCGATTGGAATTCACCCGAACCTCACCACATGATTACTCCCCTAGATTATGTTGATGCCCGAGTTTTGGGCTCAATCGGAAATCAATAGGTGTACGAAATTGGACACTTCAAGTTCAAAGGCAGTTTGTTCTGAATTGGAGTGGTTGGTGTATTCCGTAGTTCTAGCGATTGGATTTCACTCAAAACTCACCACGTGGCTCCTCCCACCATACTATGATGATTCCCAAGTTGTGGGCTCGATCGGAAATCAATAGGTGTACGAAATTGGACACTTCAAGTTCAAAGGCAGTTTGTTCCAAATTGGAGTGGTTGGTCTATTCCGTAGTTCTAGCTGTTGGATTTCGCTCAAAACTCACCACATGACTCCTCCCACCATATTATAATGATGCCCAAGTTTTGGACCCGATCGGAAATCAATAGGTGTACGAAATTGGACACTTCAAGTTCAACGGAAGTTTCTTCCGAATTGGAGTGGTTGTTGTATTCTGTAGTTCTAGGGATTGGATTTCACTCAAAACTCACGACATGACTCGTCCCACCATATTATGATGATGCCCAAGTTTTGGACTCGATCGGAAATCAATTGGTGTACGAAATTGGACAATTCAAGTTCAAAGGCAGTTCGTGCCTTATTGGAGTGGTTGGTGTAATTCGTAGTTCTAGCGATTGGATTTCACTCAAAACTCACCACATGACTCCTCCCACCATATTATGATGACGCCCAGGTTTTGGACTCGATCGGAAATCAATAGGTGTACGAAATTGGACAATTCAAGTTCAAAGGCAGTTCGTGCCTTATTGTAGTGGTTGGTGTATTTCGTAGTTCTAGTTATTGGATTTCACTCAAAACTCACCGAATGAATTTGCCCAACATATTATGATGATTCCCAAGCTTTGGGCTCGATCGGAAATCAATAAGTGTACGAAATTGGACACTTCAAGTTCGAAGGCAGTTTTTTCCGAATTGAATTGGTTGGTGTATTCCGTAGTTCTAGCGATGGGATTTCACTCAAAACTCACCACATGACTCCTCCCACCATATTATGATGATGCCAAGTTTTGGGCTCGATCGGAAATCAATAGGTGTACGAAAGTGGACACTTCAAGTTCAACGGCAGTTTCTTCCGAATTGGAGTGGTTGGTGTATTCTGTAGTTCTAGCGATTGGATTTCACCCGAACCTCACCACATGATTACTCCCCTAGATTATGTTGATGCCCGAGTTTTGGGCTCAATCGGAAATCAATAGGTGTACGAAATTGGACACTTCAAGTTCAAAGGCAGTTTGTTCTGAATTGGAGTGGTTGGTGTATTCCGTAGTTCTAGCGATTGGATTTCACTCAAAACTCACCACGTGGCTCCTCCCACCATACTATGATGATTCCCAAGTTGTGGGCTCGATCGGAAATCAATAGGTGTACGAAATTGGACACTTCAAGTTCAAAGGCAGTTTGTTCCAAATTGGAGTGGTTGGTCTATTCCGTAGTTCTAGCTATTGGATTTCGCTCAAAACTCACCACATGACTCCTCCCACCATATTATAATGATGCCCAAGTTTTGGACCCGATCGGAAATCAATAGGTGTACGAAATTGGACACTTCAAGTTCAACGGAAGTTTCTTCCGAATTGGAGTGGTTGTTGTATTCTGTAGTTCTAGGGATTGGATTTCACTCAAAACTCACGACATGACTCGTCCCACCATATTATGATGATGCCCAAGTTTTGGACTCGATCGGAAATCAATTGGTGTACGAAATTGGACAATTCAAGTTCAAAGGCAGTTCGTGCCTTATTGGAGTGGTTGGTGTAATTCGTAGTTCTAGCGATTGGATTTCACTCAAAACTCACCACATGACTCCTCCCACCATATTATGATGACGCCCAGGTTTTGGACTCGATCGGAAATCAATAGGTGTACGAAATTGGACAATTCAAGTTCAAAGGCAGTTCGTGCCTTATTGTAGTGGTTGGTGTATTTCGTAGTTCTAGTTATTGGATTTCACTCAAAACTCACCGAATGAATTTGCCCAACATATTATGATGATTCCCAAGCTTTGGGCTCGATCGGAAATCAATAAGTGTACGAAATTGGACACTTCAAGTTCGAAGGCAGTTTTTTCCGAATTGAATTGGTTGGTGTATTCCGTAGTTCTAGCGATGGGATTTCACTCAAAACTCACCACATGACTCCTCCCACCATATTATGATGATGCCAAGTTTTGGGCTCGATCGGAAATCAATAGGTGTACGAAAGTGGACACTTCAAGTTCAACGGCAGTTTCTTCCGAATTGGAGTGGTTGGTGTATTCTGTAGTTCTAGCGATTGGATTTCACCCGAACCTCACCACATGATTACTCCCACCGGATTATGTTGATGCCCAAGTTTTGGGCTCGATCGGAAATCGATAGGTGTACGAAATTGGACACTTCAAGTTCAAACGCAGCTTGTTCCGAATTGGAGTGGTTGGTGTATTCCGTAGTTCCAGCGGTTGGATTTCACTCAAAACTCACCGCAAGACTCCTCCCACAATATTATGAAGATGCCCCAGTTTTGGGCTCAATTGGAAACCAGCAGGTATACGAAATTGGACAATTCCAGTTCGAAGGCAGTTTGTGCCTTATTGGAGTGGTTGGTGTATTTCGTAGTTCTTGCGATTGGATTTCACTAAAAACTCAAGAAATGGCTCCTCCCACCATATTATGATCATGCCCAAGTTTTGGGCTCGATCGGAAATCAATAAGTGTACGAAATTTGACACTTCAAGTTCAAAGGCAGTTTGTTCCGAATTGGAGTGGTTGGTGTGTTACGAAGTTCTAGCATTTGTATTTCACTCAAAACTCACCACATGACTCCCCACATGATATTATGATGACGCATAAGTTTGGGGTTCGATCGGAAATCAGTTGGTGTACAATATTGGACAATTCAAGTTCAAAGGCAGTTCGTGCCTAATTGGAGTGGTTGGTACATTTCGTAGTTCTAGCGATTGGATTTCACTCAAAACTCACCAAATGACTCCTCACACCTTATTATGATGATGCCCAAGTTTGTTGTTCGATCGGAAATCAATTGGTGTACAAAATTGGACACTTCAAGTTCAAATGCAGTTTGTTCCGAATTGGAGTGGTTGGTGTATTCCGAAGTTCTAGCTATTGGATTTCACTCAAAACTCACCACATGGTTCCTCCCACCGTATCATGGTGATGCAAAAGTTTTGGGATCGATCGGAAATCAATAGGTGTACGACATTCGACAATTCAAGTTCACAGGCAATTCGTGCCTTATTGGAGTGGTTGGTACATTTCGTAGTTTTAGCGATTGGATTTCACTCAAAACTCACCAAATGACTCCTCCCAACATATTATGATGATTCCCAAGTTTTGGGCTCGATCGGAAATCAGTAGGTGTACGAAATTGGACACTTCAAGTTCAAAGGCAGTTTGTTCCGAATTGGAGTGGTTGTTGTATTCCGTAGTTCTAGTGGTTGGATTTCACCCAAAACTCACCACAAGACTCCTCCCACCATATTAAGATGATTCCCAAGTTTTGGGCTCGATCAGAAATCAATAGGTGTACGAAATTGGACACTTCACTTTCAAACGCAGTTTGTTCCAAATTGGAGTGGTTGGTGTATTCCGTAGTTCTAGGGATTGGATTTCACTCAAAACTCACGACATGACTCGTCCCACCATATTATGATGATGCCCAAGTTTTGGGCTCGATCGGAAGTCAATAGGTGTACGAAATTGGACAATTCAACATGAAAGGCAGTTCGTGCTTTATTGGAGTGTTTGGTGTATTCCGTAGTTCTAGCGATTGGATTTCACTCAAAACTCAACAAATGACTCCACCCACCATATTATGATGATGCCCAAGTTTTCGGTTCGATCGAAAATCCATAGGTGTACGAAATTGGACACTTCATGTTTAAAGGCAGTTCGTGCCGTATTGGAGTGGTTGGTGTATTTTGTAGTTCTAGCGATTGGAATTCACTCAAAACTCACCAAATGACTCCTCCCAACATACTATGATGATGTCCAAGTTTTGGGCTCGATCGGAAATCAATAGGTGTACGAAATTGGACACTTCAAGTTCAAAGGCAGTTCGTGCCTCACTGGAGTGGTTGGTGCATTTCGAAGTTCTAGCGATTGGATTTCACTGAAAACTCACCAAATGACTACTCCCAACATATTATGATGATGCTCAAGTTTTGGGCTCGATCGGAAATCAATAGGTGTACGAAACTGGACACTTCAAGTTCAAGGGCAGTTTGTTCCGAATTGCAGTGGTCGGTGTATTCCGTAGTTCTAGTGATTGGATTTCACTCAAAACTTTTCACACGACTCCTCCCACCATATTATGGTGATGCCCAAGTTTTGGGCTCGATCGGAACTCAATAGGTGCACGAAATTGGACAATTCAAGTTCAAAGGCAGTTCGTGCCTTATTAGAGTGGTTGGTGCATTTCGTAGTTCTAGCGATTGGATTTCACTGAAAACTCACGAAATGACTACTCCCAACATATTATGTTGATGCTCAAGTTTTGGGCTCGATCGGAAGTCAATAGGTGTACGAAACTGGATACTTCAAGTTCAAAGGCAGTTTGTGCCTCACTGGAGTGGTTGGTGCATTTCGTAGTTCTAGCGATTGGATTTCCCTGAAAACTCACCAAATGACTACTCCCAACATATTATGATGATGCTCAAGTTTTGGCCTCGATCGGAAATCAATAGGTGTACGAAACTGGACACTTCAAGGTCAAGGGCAGTTTGTACCGAATTGCAGTGGTCGGTGTATTCCGTAGTTCTAGTGATTGGATTTCACTCAAAACTCTTCACACGACTCCTCCCACCATATTATGGTGATGCCCAAGTTTTGGGCTCGATCGGAAATCAATAGGTGTACGAAATTGGACACTTCAAGTTCAAAGGCAGTTCGTGCCTCACTGGAGTTGTTGGTGCATTTCGTAGTTCTAGCGATTGGATTTCACTGAAAACTCACCAAATGACTACTCCCAACATATTATGATGATGCTCAAGTTTTGGGCTCGATCGGAAATCAATAGGTGTACGAAACTGGACACTTCAAGTTCAAGGGCAGTTTGTTCCGAATTGCAGTGGTCGGTGTATTCCGTAGTTCTAGTGATTGGATTTCACTCAAAACTCTTCACACGACTCCTCCCACCATATTATGGTGATGCCCAAGTTTTGGGCTCGATCGGAAATCAAAAGGTGTACGAAATTGGACAATTCAAGTTCAAAGGCAGTTCGTGCATTATTAGAGTGGTTGGTGTATTTCGTAGTTCTTGGGATTGGATTTCTTTCAAAACTCACCAAATGACTCCTCCCAACATACTATGATGATGCCCAAGTTTTGGATTCGATCAGAAATCAATAGGTGTACGAAATTGAACACTTCATGTTCATAGGCAGTTTATTCCGAATGGAAGTGGTTGGTGTATTCCGTAGTTCTAGCGATTGGATTTCACTCAAAACTCACCAAATGACTCCTCCCACCACTTTATGATGATGCCCAAGTTTTGGGCTCGATAGGAAATGAATAGGTGTACGAAATTGGACACTTCAAATTTGAAGGCAGTTTGTTCCGAATTGGAGTGGTTGGTGTATTCCGTAGTTCTAGCGATTGGATTTCCCTCAAAACTCACCACATGACTCCTCCCACCATCTTATGATGATGCCCAAGTTTTGGGCACGATCGGAAATCAATAGGTGTACGAAATTGGACACTTCAAGTTCGAAGGCAGTTTGTTCCGAATTGGAGTTGTTGGTGTATTCCGTAGTTCGAGCGATTGCATTTCACGAAAAATTCACCACATGACTCCTTCCACCATACTATGATGATGCCCAAGTTTTGGGCTCGATCGGAAATCAATAGGTGTACGAAATTGGACACTTCAAGTTCAAGGGCAGTTTGTTCCGAATTGGAGTGGTTGGTGTATTCCGTTGTTCTAGCGATTGAATTTTACTCAAAACTCACCACATGACTCCTCCCACCATACTATGATGATGCCCGCGTTCTGGGCTCGATCGGAAATCAATAGGTGTACGAAATTGGACACTTCAAGTTCAAAGGCAGTTCGTGCCTTATTGGAGTGGTTGGTGTATTTCGTAGTTCTAGCGATTGGATTTCTCACAAAACTCACCAAATGACTCTTCCCAACACATTATGACGATGCCCAAGTTTTCGGCACGTTCGGAAATCAATAGGTGTACGTAATTGGGCACTTCAAGTTCAAAGGCAGTTTGTTCTGAATTGGAGTGGTTGGTGTATTACGTAGTTCTAGCGATTGGATTTCACTCAAAACTCACCACATGACTCCTCCCACCATATTATGATGATGCCCAAGTTTTGGGCTCGATCGGAAATCAATAGGTGTACGAAAATGGACAATTCAAGTTCAAAGGCAGTTCGTGCCTTATTGGAGTGGTTGGTGTATTTCGTAGTTCAAGCGATTGGATTTCACTCAAAACTCACCACATGACTCCTCCCACCATATTATGATGATGCCCAAGTTTTGGGCTCGATCGGAAATCAATAGGTGTACGAAAATGGACAATTCAAGTTCAAAGGCAGTTCGTGCCTTATTGGAGTGGTTGGTGTATTTCGTAGTTCTAGCGATTGGATTTCACTCAAAACTCACCACATGACTCCTCCCAACATATTATGGGGATGCCAAAGTTTTGGGCTCGATCGGAAATCAATAGGTGTACGAAATTGGACAATTCAAGTTCAAAGTCAGTTCGTGCCATATTGGAGGGGTGGTTGTTTTTCGTAGTTCTAGCAATTGGATTTCACTCAAAACTCCCCAAATGACTCCTCCCACCATATTATGATGATGCCCAAGTTTTGGGCTCGATCGGAAATAAATAGGTGTACGAAATTGGACAATTCAAGTTCAAAGCCAGTTCGTGCCTCATTGGAGTGGTTGGTGTATTTCGTAGTTCTAGGGATTGGATTTAACTGAAAACTCACCAAATGACTCCTCCCAACATATTATGATGATGCTCAAGTTTTGGGCTCGATGGGAAATCAATAGGTGTACGAAATTGGACACTTCAAGTTCAAACGCAGTTTGTTCCGAATTGGAGTGGTTGGTGTATTCCGTAGTTCTAGCGATTGGATTTCACTCAAAACTCATCAAATGACTCCTCTCGCCATTTTATGATGAGGACCAAGTTTTGGGCTCGATCGGAAATCAATGGGTGTACGAAATTGGACACTTCATGTTCAAGGGCAATTTTTTCGGAATTGGAGTGGTTGTTGTATTCCGTAGTTCTAGCGATTATATTTCACTCAAAACTCTGCACATGACTCCTCCCACTGTATTCTGATGATGCCCAAGTTTTGGGCTCGATCGGAAATCAATAGGTGTACGAAATTGGACACTTCAAGTTCAAAGGCAGTTTGTTCCGAATTCGAGTGGTTGGTGTATTCCATAGTTCTAGCGATTGGATTTCACTCAAAACTCATCAAATGACTCCTCCCAACATATTATGGTGATTCCCAAGTTCTGGGCTCGATCGGAAATCAAAAGGTGTACGAAATTGGACACTCAGAGTTCAACGGCACTTTGTTACGAATTGGAGGGGTTGGTGTATTCCTCAGTTCTAGCGATTGGATTTCACTGAAAACTCAGCACATGACACCTCCCACCATACTATGATGATGACCATGTTTTGGGCTTGATTAGAAATCGATAGGTGTACGAAATTGGACAATTCAATTTCAAAGGCAGTTCGTGCCTTGTTGGAGTGGTTGGTACATTTCGTAGTTCTAGCGATTGGATTTCACTCAAAAGTCGCCAAACGACTCCTCCCAACATATTAAGAAGGTTCCCAAGTTCTGGGCTCGATCGGAAATCAATAGGTGTACGAAATTGGGCACTTCAAGTTCAAAGGCAGTTTTTTCCGAATTGGAGGGGTAGGTGTATTCCGCAGTTCTAGAGATTGGATTTCACTCAAAACTCACCGCATGACTCCTCCCACCATACTATGATGATAACCAAGTTTTTAGCTTGATCGGAAATGAATAGGTGTACGAAATTGGACAATTCAAGTTGAAAGACAGTTCGTGCCTTAGTGGAGTGGTTGGTACATTTCGTTGTTCTAGCGATTGGATTTCACTCAAAAGTCACCAAATGACTCCTTCCACCTTATTATGATGATGCCCAAGTTTTGGGGAAGATCGGAAATCAACAGGTGTACAAAATTGGACAATTCAAGTCCAATGGCAGTTCATTCCGAATCGGAGTTGTTGGTGTATTCCGTTGTTCTAGCGACTGGGTTTCACTCAAAACTCACCAAATGAATCCTCCCAACTTATTATGATGATGCCCAAGGTTTGGGCTCGTTCGGAAATCAATACGTGTACGAAATTGGACACTTCATGTCCAAATGCAATTTGTTCCGAATTGGATTGGTTGGTTTATTCCGTATTTATCGCGATTGGATTTCACTCAAAACTAACCAAATGACTCCTCCCACCAAATTATGATGATGTCCAAGTTTTGGGCTCGATCGGATTCCAATAGGTGTACGAAATTGGACAACTCATGTTGAAAGGCAGTTCGTGCCTTATTGGAGTGGTTGGTACATTTCGTAGTTCTAGCGATTGGATTTCACTCAAAACTCACCAAATGACTCCTCCCACCATATTATGATGATGTCGAAGTTTTGGGCACGATCGGAACTCAATAGTTGTACGAAATTAGACACTTCAAGTTCAAAGGCAGTTTGTTCCGAATTGGATTGGTTGGTTTATTCCGTATTTATCGCGTTTGGATTTCACTCAAAACTCACCAAATGACTCCTCCCACCAAATTATGACGATGTCCAAGTTTTGGGCTCGATCGGATTCCAATAGGTGTACGAAATTGGACAACTCATGTTGAAAGGCAGTTCGTCCCTTATTGGAGTGGTTGGTACATTTCGTAGTTCTAGCGATTGGATTTCACCCAAAACACACCAAATGACTCCTCCCACCATATTATGATGATGTTCAAGTTTTGGGCTCGATCGGAACTCAATAGGCGTACGAAATTGGACAATTCAAGTTCAAAGGAAGTTCGTGCCTTAGTGGAGTGGTTGGTGTATTTCGTAGTTGTAGGGATTGGATTTCACTCAAAACTCACCAAATGACTCCTCCCAACATATTATGATGATGCCCAAGCTTTGGGCTCGATCGGAAATCAATAGGTGTACGAAATTGGACACTTCAAGTTCAAAGGCAGTTTGTTCTGAATTGGAGTGGTTGGTGTATTCCGTAGTTCTAGCGATTGGATTTCACCCACAACTCACCACTTGACTCCTCCCACCATATTATGATGATGCCCAAGTTTTGGGCTCGATCAGAAATCAATAGGTGTACGAAATTGGACACTTCAAGTTCAAAGGCAGTTTGTTCCGAATTGGAGTGGTTGGTGTATTCCGTATTTATAGCGATTGGATTTCACTCAAAACTCACCAAATGACTCCTCCCACCATATTATGATGATGCCCAAGTTTTGGGCTTGATCGGAAATCAATAGGTGTGCGAAATTGGACACTTCAGGTTCAAAGCCAGTTTGTTCGGAATTGGAGTGGTTGGTGTATTCCGTAGTTCTAGCGATTGGATATCACTCAAAACTCACCAAATGAGTCCTCCCAACATATTATGATGATGCCCATGTTTTGGGCTCGATCTGAAATTATTAGGGGTACAAAATTGGAAACTTCAAGTTCAAAGGCAGTTTCTTCCGAATTGGAGTGGTTGGTGTATTCCGTAGTTCTAGCGATTGGATTTCACTCAAAACTCACCACATGACTCGTCCAACCATATTATGATGATGCCCAAGTTTTGGGCTCGATCGGAAATCATTAGGTGTGCGAAATTGGACACTTTAAGTTCTATGGCAGTTTGTTCCGAATTGGAGTGGTTGGAGTATTCCGTAGTTCTAGCAATTGGATTTCACTCAAAACTCAACACATGACTCCTCCCACCATATTATGATGATGCCCAAGTTTTGGGCTCGATCGGAAGTCAATAGGTGTACGAAATTGGACAATTCAACATCAAAGGCAGTTCGTGCTTTATTGGAGTGTTTGGAGTATTCCGTAGTTCTAGCGATTGGATTTCACTCAAAACTCACCACATGACTCCTCCCACAATATTATGATGATGCCCAAGGTTTGGGCTCGATCAGAAGTGAATAGATGTACGAAATTGGACACTTCCTGTTCAAAGGCAGTTTGTTCGGAATTGGAGTGGTTGGTGTATTCCGTAGTTCTAGAGATTGGATTTCACTCAAAACTCACCAAATGACTCCTCCCAACATATTTGTACGATGCCCAAGTTTTGGGCTCGATCGGAAATCAATAGGTGTACGAAATTGGACACTTCAAGTTCAAAGGTAGTTCGTGCCTAATTGGAGTGGTTGGTACATTTCGTAGTTCTAGCGATTGGATTTCACTCAAAACTCACCAACTGACTCCTCACACCTTATTATGATGATGCCCAAGTTTGGGGTTCGATCGGAAATCAATTGGTGTACAAAATTGGACACTTCAAGTTCAAATGCAGTTTGTTCCGAATTGGAGTGGTTGGTGTATTCCGAAGTTCTAGCTATTGGATTTCACTCAAAACTCACCACATGGTTCCTCCCACCGTATCATGGTGATGCAAAAGTTTTGGGATCGATCGGAAATCAATAGGTGTACGACATTCGACAATTCAAGTTCACAGGCAGTTCGTGCCTTATTGGAGTGGTTGGTGTATTTCGTAGTTCTAGTGATTGGATTTCACTGAAAACTCACCGAATGACTTCGCCCAACATATTATGATGATGCCCATGTTTTGGGCTCCATCGGAAATCAATAGGTGTACGAACTTGGACACTTCAAGTTCAAAGGCAAGTTCCGAATTGTAGTGGTTGGTGTATTCTGTAGTTCTAGCGATTGGATTTCACTTAAGACTCACCACATAGTCCCTCCCACCATATTATGATGATGCCCATGTTTTGGGCTCGATCGGAAATCAATAGGTGTACGAAATTGGACACTTCAAGTTCAAAGGTAATTTGTTCCGAATTGGAGTGGTTGGTGTATTCTGTAGTTCTAGTGATTGGATTTCACTCAAAACTCACCCAATGACTCCTCCCACCATATTATGATGATGCCCAAGTTTTGGCCCCGATCGGAAATCCATTGGTGTATTTCGTAGTTCTTGCGATTGGATTTCACTCAAAACTCACCAAATGACTCCTCCCAACATATTACGATGATGCCCAAGTTTTGGGCTCAATAGGAAATCAATAGGTGTACGAAATTGGACAATTCAAGTTCAAAGGAAGTTCGTGCTTTATTGGAGTGTTTGTTGTTTTCCATAGTTGTAGCAATTGGATTTCACTCAAAACTCACCAAATGACTCCTCCCACCATATTATACTGATGCCCAAGTTTTGGGCTCGATCAGAAATCAATAGTTGTACGAAAGTGGACATTTCAACCAGAAGGGCAGTTTGTTCCGAATTGGAGCGGTTGGTGTATTCCGCAGTTCTACCGATTGGATTTCCCTCAAAACTCACCACATGACTCCTCCCACCACACTATGATGATGACCAAATTTTGGGCTCGATCGGAAATCAATAGGTGTACGAAATTGAACACTTCAAGTTCAAAGGCAGTTTGTTCCAAATTGGAGTGGTTTTTGTATTCCGTAGTTCTAGCGATTAGATTTCACTCAAACTTACCAAATGACTGTTCCCAACATATTATGATGATGCGCAAGTTTTGGGCTCGATCGGAAATCAATAGGTGTACGAAATTGGACACTTCAAGTTCAAAGGCAGTTTGCTCCGAATTGGAGTGGTTGGTGTATTCCGTAGTTCTAGCGATTGGATTTCACTCAAAACCCACCACATGACTCCTCCCACCATACTATGATGATGCCCGAGTTTTGGGCTCGATCGGAAATCAATAGGTGTACGAAATTGGACACTTCATGTTCAAAGGCAGTTTGTTCCGAATGGGAGTGGTTGGGGTATTCTGTAGTTCTTGCGATTGGATTTCATTCAAAACTCACCAAATGACTCCTCCCAACATATTATGATGATGCCCAAGTTTTGGGCTCGATCGGAAATCAATAGGTGTACTAAATTGGACACTTCAAGTTCAAAGGTAGTTCGTGCCATATTGTAGTGGTTGGTGTATTTTGTAGTTCTCGCGATTGGATTTCACTCAAAACTCACCAAATGACTCCTCCCAACATACTATGATGATGCCCGAGTTTTGGGCTCGATCTGAAATCAATAGGTGTACGAAATTGGACAATTAAAGTTGAAAGGCAGTTCGTGCCTTATTGGAGTGGTTGATATATTTCGTAGTTCTAGCGATTGGTTTGCCCTCAAAACTCACCAAATGATTCCTCCCAACATATTGTGATGATGCCCAAGTTTTGGGCTCGATCGGAAGGCATTAGGTGGACGTAATTGGACACTTCAAGTTCAAATGCAGTTTGTTCTGAAATGGAGTGGTTGCCGTATTCCGTAGTTCTAGCGATTGGATTTCACTCAAAACTCTCCACAGGACTCCATCCACCATATTACGATGATGCCCAAGTGTTGGGCTCGATCGGAATTCAATAGTGCACGAAATTGGACAATTCAAGTTCAAAGGCAGTTTGTTCCGAATTGGAGTGGTTTTTGTATTCCGTAGTTCTAGCGATTAGATTTCACTCAAACTTACCAAATGACTGCTCCCAACATATTATGATGATGCCCAAGTTTTGGGCTCGATCGGAAATCAATAGGTGTACGAAATTGGACACTTCATGTTCAAAGGCAGTTCGTGCCATATTGGAGTGGTTGTTGTATTCGTAGTTCTGGCGGTTGGATTTCACTAAAAACTCTCCACATGACTCCTCCCACCATATTATGTTGATGCCCAAGTTTTGGGCTCGATCGGAAATCAATAGGTGTACGAAATTGTACAATTCAAGTTCAAAGGCAGTTCATGCCTTATTGGAGTTGTTGGTGTATTTCGTAGTTCTAGCGATTGGATTTCATTCAAAACTCACCAAATGACTCCTCCCCACATATTCTGATGATCCCCAAGTTTTGGGCTCGATCGGAAATCAATAGGTGTACGAAATTGGACACTTCAAGTTCATTGGCAGTTTGTTCCGAATTGGAGTGGTTGTTGTATTCCGTAGTTCTAGCGATTGGATTTCAATCAAAACTCACCAAATGACTCCTCCCACCATATTATGACGACGCAAAAGTTTTGGTCTCGATCGGAAACTAAAAGGAGTACGAAATTGGACAATTCAAGTTCAAAGGCAGTTCGTGCCATATTGGGGTGGTTGGTGTATTTCGTAGTTATAGCGATTGGATTTCACTCCAAATTCACCAAATGACTCCTCCCAACATATTATGAGGAGGCCCAAGTTTTGGGCTCGATCGGAAATCAATAGGTGTACGAAATTGGACACTTCAAGTTCAAAGGCAGTTCGTGCCATATTGGGGTGGTTGGTGTATTTCGTAGTTATAGCGATTGGATTTCACTCCAAATTCACCAAATGACTCCTCCCAACGTATTATGAGGAGGCCCAAGTTTTGGGCTCGATCGGAAATCAATAGGTGTACGAAATTGGACACTTCAAGTTCAAAGGCAGTTTGTTCCGAATTGGTGCGGTTGGGGTATTCCGTAGTTCTAGCATTTGGATTTCACTCAAAACTCACCACATGACTCCTCCCACCAAACTATGACGATGCCCAAGTTTTGGGCTCAATCGGAAATCAATAGGTGTACGAAATTGGACACTTCAAGTTCAAAGGCAGTTTGTTTCGAATTGGAGTGGTTGGTGTATTCCGTAGTTCTAGCAATTGGATTTCACTCAAATCTCACCACATGACTCGTCCCACCATATTATGATGATGCCCAAGTTTTGGGCTCGATCGGAAATCAATAGGTGTACGAAATTGGACACTTCAAGTTCAATGGCAGTTTGTTCCGAATTGGAGTGGTTGTTGTATTCCGTAGTTCTAGCGATTGGATTTCACTGAAAACTCACCAAATGACTCCTCCCACCGTATTGTGAAGATGCAAAAGTTTTGGTCTCGATCGGAAATCAAAAGGTGTACGAAATTGGACACTTCAAGTTCAACGGCAGTTTGTTCCGAATTGGAGTGGTTGGTGTACTCCGTAGTTCTGGTGATTGGATTTCACTCAAAACTCACCAAACGACTCCTCCTAACATATTATGATGATGCCCAAGCTTTGGGCTCGATCGGAAATCAATAGGTGTACGAAATTGGACACTTCAAGTTCAAAGGCTGTTCATGCCATATTGGAGTGGTTGGTGTATTTCGTAGTTCAAGCGATTGGATTTCACTCAAGACTCACCACATGACCCCTCCCACCATATTATGATGATGCCCAAGTTTTGGGCTCGATCGGAAATGAATAGGTGTATGAAATTGGACAATTCAAGTTCTAAGGCAGTTCGTGCCTTATTGGAGTCGTTGGTGTGTTCCGTAGTTCTAGCGATTGGATTTCAGTCAAAACTCACCAAACGACTCCCACCACCAAATTATGAGGAGGCCCAAGTTTTGGGCTTGATCGGAAATCAATAGGTGTACGAAATTGGACAATTCAAGTTCAAAGGCAGTTCGTTCCGAATTGGAGTGGTTGGTGTATTCCGTAGTTCTAGCGATTGGATTTCACTCAAAACTCACCAAACGACTCCTCCTAACATATTATGATGATGCCCAAGCTTTGGGCTCGATCGGAAATCAATAGGTGTACGAAATTGGACACTTCAAGTTCAAAGGCAGTTCACGCCATATTGGAGTGGTTGGTGTATTTCGTAGTTCTAGCGATTGGATTTCACTCAAAACTCACCACATGACCCCTCCCACAATATTATGATGATGCCCAAGTTCTGGGCTCGACCGGAAATCAATAGTTGTACGAAATTGGACAATTCAAGTTCAAAGGAAGTTCGTCCCTTATTGGAGTGGTTGATGAATTTCATAGTTCAAGCATCTGGATTTCACTCAAAACTCACCAAATGAATCCTCCCAACATATTATGATGATGCTCAAGCTTTGGGCTAGATCGGAAATCAATAGGTGTACGAAATTGGACACTTCAAGTTCAAAGGCAGTGCGTGCCTGATTGTAGTGGTTGCAGTATTCGGTAGTTCTAGCGATTTGATTTCACTAAAAACTCACCAAATGAATCCTCCCAACATATTATGATGATGCCCAAGCTTTGGGCTCGATCGGAATTCAATAGGTGTACGAAATTGGACAATTCAAGTTCAAAGGCAGTTCGTTCCGAACAGGAGTGGTTCGTGTATTCCGTAGTTCTAGCGATTGGATTTCACTCAAAACTCCCCACATGACTCCTCCCACCATATTATGATGTTACCCAAGTTTTGGGCTCGATCGGAAATCAATAGGTGTACGAAATTGAACAATTCAAGTTCAAAGGCAGTTCGTGTTTTATTGGAATGGTTGGTGTGTTCCGTATTTCTAGCGATTGGATTTGACTCAAAACTCACTAAACGACTCCTCCCACCATATTATGATGATGCCCAAGTTTTGGGCTCGATCGGAAATCAATAGATGTACGAAATTGGACAATTCAAGTTCAAAGGCAGTTCGTGCCTTATTGGAGTGTTTGCTGTATTTCGTAGTTCTAGCGATTGGATTTCACTCAAAACTCACCAAGTGACTCCTCCCAACATGTTACGATGATGCCCCAACATTGGGCTCGATCGGAACTCAATAGGTGTACGAAATTGGACAATTCAAGTTCAAAGGCAGTTCGTGCCTTATTGGAGTGGTTGGTGTATTTCGTAGCTCTAGCGATTGAATTTCACTCAAAACTCACCAAACAACTCCTCCCACCATATTATGATGATGCCCAAGTTTTGGGCACGATCGGAAATCAATAGATGTACGAAATTGGACAATTCAAGTTCAAAGGCAGTTCGTGCCTTATCGGAGTCGTTGGTGTGTTTCATAGTCCTAGCGATTGGATTTCACTCAAAACTCACCAAATGTCTCCTCCCACCATACTGTGATGATGCCCCAGTTTTGGGCTCGATCGGAAGTCAATAGGTGTACGAAATTGGACAATTCAAGTTCAAAGGCAGTTTGTGTTTTATTGGAATGGTTGGTGTGTTCCATATTTCTAGCGATTGGATTTCCCTCAAAACTCACCAAACGAGTCCTCCCAACATACTATGATGATGCCCAAGTTTTGGGCTCAATCGGAAATAAAGAGGTGTACGAAATTGGACAATTCAAGTTCAAAGGCAGTTCGTGTTTTATTCTAGTGGTTGGTGTGTTCCGTAGTTCTTGCGATTGGATTTCACTCAAAACTCACCAAACGACTCCTCCCAAGATACTATGATGATTCCCATGTTTTGGGCTCGATCGGAAATCAAGAGGTGTACGAAATTGGACTATTCAAGTTCAAAGGCAGTTCGTGCCTTATTGAAGTGGATGTTACCTTTCATAGTTCTAGCGATTGGATTTCACTCAAAACTCACCAAACGACTCCTCCCACCACATTATGATGATGCCCAAGTTTTGGGCTCCATCGGAAATCAATAGATGAACGAAATTGCACACATCAAGTTCAAATTCAGTTTGTTTCGAATTGGAGTGGTTAGTGCATTCCGTAGTTCTAGCGATTGGATTTCACTAAAAACTCACCAAACAACTCCTCCCACCGTATTATGATGATGCCCAAGTTTTGGGCTCGATTGGAAATCGATAGGTGTACGAAATTGGACACTTGTAGTTCAAAGGTAGTTTGTTCAGAATTCGAGTGGTTGCTGTATTCCGTAGTTCTTGTGATTGGATTTCACTCAAAACTCACCACATGACTCCTCCCTCCATGTTATGATGATGCCCAAGTTTTGGGCTCGATCGGAAATCAATAGGTGTACGATATTGGACAATTCAAGTTCTAAGGCAGTTCGTGCCTTATTGGAGTCGTTGGAGTGTTCCCTAGTTCTAGTGATTCGATTTCACTCAAAACTCACCACATGACTCCTCCCACCATACTATGATGGTGCCCAAGTTTTGGGCTCGATCGGAAATCAATGGGTGTACGAAATTGGAGAATTCAAGTTCAAAGGCAGCTCGTGTTTTATTGGAGTGGTTGGTGTGTTCCGTAGTTCTAGCGATTGGATTTCACTCAAAACTCAGCAAACGACTCCTCCCACCATATTATGATGATGCCCAAATGTTGGGCTCGATCGGAAATCAATAGATGTACGAAATTGGACAATTCAAGTTCAAAGGCAGTTCGTGTTTTATTGGAGTGGTTGGTGTGTTCCGTAGTTCTAGCGATTGGATTTCACTCAAAACTCACCAAACAAGTCCTCCCACCATATTATGATGATGCCCAAGTTTTGGGCACGATTGGAAATCAATAGATGTACGAAATTGGACAATTCAAGTTCAAAGGCAGTTCGTGCCTTATTGGAGTGGTTGCTGTATTTCGTAGTTCTAGTGATTGGATTTCACTCAAAACTCACCACATGACTCCTCCCACCATATTATGAGGATGACCAAGTTTTGGGCTCGATCGGAAATCAATAGGTGTACGAAATTGGGAACTTCAAGTTCAAAGTCAGTTTGTTCCGAATTGGTGTGGTAAGTGTATTCCGTAGTTCTAGCGATTGGATTTCACTCAAAACTCACCACAAGACTCCTCCCACCACATTATGATGATGCCCAAGTTTTGGGCTCGATCGGAAATCAATAGGTGTACGAAATTGGACACTTCAAGTTCAAACACAGTTTGTTACGAATTTGAGTGGTTGGTGTATTCCATAGTTCTAGCTATTGGATTTCACTCAATACTCACCACATGACTCCTCCCACCAGATTATGATGATGCCCAAGTTGAGGGCTCGATCGGAAATCAATAGGTTTACGAAATTGGACACTTCTAGTTCAAAGGCAGTTTGGTCCGAATTGGAGTGGTTGGTGTATTCCGTAGTTCTAGCAATTGGATTTCACCCAAAACTCACCACATGACTCCTCCCACCATAATATGATGATGCCCAAGTTTTGGGCTCGATTGGAAATCAATAGGTGTAAGAAATTGGACAATTCATGTTGAAAGGCAGTTCGGGCCTTATTGGAGTGGTTGGTGTATTTCGTAGTACTTGCGATTGGATTTCACTGAAAACACACCACATGACTCCTCCCACCATACTATGATGATGACCAAGTTTTGGGCTCGATCGGAAATCAATAGGGGTACGAAATTGGACAATTCAAGTTCGAAGGTAGTTCGTTTCGAATTGGAGTGGTTGGTGTATTCCGTAGTTCTAGCGATTGGATTTCAATCAAAACTCACCAAATGACTCCTCCCAACAAATTATGATAATGCCCAAGTTTTGGACTCGATCGGAAATCAATAGGTGTACGAAATTGGACACTTCAAGTTCGACGGCAGTTTGTTCCGAATTGGAGTGCTTGGTGTATTCCGTATATATAGCCATTGGATTTCACTGAAAACAGACAAAATGACTCCTCCGACCAAATTATGATGATGCCCAAGTTTTGGGCTCGATCGGAAATCAATAGGTGTAAGAAATTGGACAATTCATGTTGAAAGGCAGTTCGTGCCTTATTGGAGTGGTTGGTTCATTTCGAAG